>JAEBUS010000007.1:0-600000 GCA_023014475.1 Amanita pallidorosea
CATCTTCTTAATACCCTCAAAGCTGCATACGCTCATGCTCGGAACAAATATCAAGGTTCAATCACTCTTCTTTGATGAGAACGAATGGACGCTGAAGCATTTCTGAGCATGAGGCTGTCGAATCCATCGAATCCGCCCCGTTTATATATGCAAACAGTCATGGTGTGTCCTAGTCATATGCATTTTGCGCATTGCCCGACTCAAGTTCTAGTCGATCTTGCGGGATTGGGTGAAGGGTTCACCCTTAGGCAGTTGCAAATGAGACTTGATCACCAAGATTTCAACCCTACACAGCGTGCAATGCTGGAACAAAGAATGGCATTACTCAAGTCGTTCGTGTCCAAAAACTCCACTAAATCAAAGTTTTCTCCTGGCCGTTGACAATCGTTGACCTGTCAGACCCATTTAATCGATGCGGCATCGGCTTGCAGCGTGTTCGAGATCATTGTCCGTTCGTTTGTACGTCCAAGATCGCAACGGGGAAAGTGATTCTAGTTGACGAGGCACATAAGGTTTGCCAATGTCATGAGTACTGCTGTACAGCTCAGATAATTCTTCCTAGTACTCGAAAGGCACGACGAACGGACTGTCAAATCTTTGTTAAAGTTGATAAGAGACAACGTCATATGGCGATGAGGGTAAGTAAGCACTCAAGGTAGCGCATCTACTTTCCTGATCTGTTCGCTCGTCTTACTTGATGTTACATCAGACCAACTGTGATTCCATCTGTCATATGGATCTATGTTCGGTTATGGTCCTCCATCGTTCTCATCACCGGAATGGTGGCGACAATTTGAGACGTCACATATGTGCTCAAGTATTGAAGACAATGCTTTCAATAAGATTGTTGGACTCGAGGTAAGATTTTGCTATAATTTTGGGAAATATATGTCTGACTGATGATTCTCAAGACCGGTAAGCGATGGTTTTGTCCCCATTCAGGCTTGACACTTGAATGAACGATGATAAGACTCTTATCTGCTCAGGCGACTATACAAATAATGAAGACTCGAAAAACGTTGTGACCCTCGATGGCGGAACATCTGTCCTGGCCGTGGGTTCCACACGAAGATTTGATAGCGTCATTTTGTAGGTCTCACAACTTGATTTTTTTTCACTCTTTAACATTTGTGCGAAGCGTACCCGCGGGAGTGATCGCTCGAGTCAAATTTAATGGTCTCAGAGGATGACAAGTACCTCCCGAAGCCCAAAGATACTGGATACCACGGGAAAGAAATTTCGTGTCATATACAAAAGAATCTAATGCAAAGGTTCTTAAGCATGGTGATGCCTGGAAGCACAGATGATGGGAACTCAGTGGCGTTCTATTAGGTTTCTTCACCTAAGCATGGATATCGGAACAACGGTGTTGTTCCATTGAGGTTCATCTGATAATCCAAATATTCTTGATTAAGTAGAGCATCTAGACGTCTTGATGATAAGCTGCCGTGTTGAGTTCAACAATGCCACCGGTGTAGCAGCTTTTTATAACACCATATATTGAATCTGGCTAAATATACGCATATCTGGTTCGGTAACGTAACACATACCCTTAATGCTCGCTGATCAACGATAGACGTAATCAGACAGAATGGTTTATCAGACATCGAGTACCCCACGATGGGGTATTATAAGAATGAGTGCATCAGCGCTCGCCTGCGGGGTAGTTTAGAGATGACCTTTATTCCAATGCAGAGCTGCTTTACCTGTGTATTTCGCGGCTCGCGCGCTCGGAAACGCGGGACCGCTTAATGCCGCGAACTCCTTTACGCAATTCAAGCTGTACCATAAGCGAACGTGCGTGACAAACGTGCGTACCAGCATGAAGGTGCAAACACCGCATTCAGGAGGTCTATTTTGCCGTTCTGGGACTCTCAATGTTGCTTTTTGCTCCAACGGCTAGATAGCTGGCAGTCGATATCGGAGTTTCCAGATTAAATGAGCTCCATTCAATTCGAGTACTTTAAGCCGTGCGGCGGGCCCTTTCGTTATACCACTTGACGTTAAGTGACATGGCCACTCGACACAATGTTTACTACTTCGAAGACGTTATCTTCCAGGTATATTCAGCAGGCTCTAGTAAACCTCGTAGCAGCGCTTATTTGGCGGTTGGCAGGTGGAAAACAGTTGTTCAAAGTTCCGCGTCACTTGTTCCCCAAGAATCAGAGATTTTCAGGGATATCTTTCAGCTGTCCAGTAACCTAAAGGGGCGCACCCAGATGGCTTTCAGACGAACAGCCCTGCATCTTCATGGCATAGCAGCCAAAGATTTTGTCCTCTTGCTTCGGTGTCTCTATCCTATCTTTGTGAGTCCGCTTCTGATAAGCGTTACCACATCGCTAATACTCCGAATCTAAATATAGGCAGTTCTCGAAAACCCGCAGATGCCCATTTTGAAACGGCAGAGGAGTGGGCAGCGGTACTCGAACTCGCCAGCCGGTTTGAAATGCCAAACGTTAAGCAATTAGCCAAGGAAAACTTGGTACCCTTTCTCACAAACGCACCGGCGATGCAAGTATACTTGGGGAGAAAGCATCATGTCAGGGAGTGGGTATTTTCCGTCCTTAATAGACTGATACAACGTGCAGAACCTCTCAACAAGGAGGAAATTGAAATGATTGGTCTTGATGATGGATTGAAAATCATGGCTTTACGAGAAACATGCATATATGATCCGTATAATTGTAGATGGTCAAGAAGGGAAAGGGGATACACACCGATAGACTTTACTTCAGCCATTCGTCAGAAGTTCAATCTCTAAAATCGTTCTTTGACATCTAGGGATTGATGTAGTGTCATTCCCGCTACGTCAGTAGCGGGTTCTGAATGGCGCCCGCTAGGGCCCCAATGTGATGTCACCTTTTTTCCCATGACGTTCCACTCAGTTTCACTTTCTTAAACGAAGCGCGGCGTTGTGTCATTCACTTGCACAATGTCTCTCATGTCTTTCACGATCTATTTGGGAGAATTCCAGACCGAGGCTCGTCTGAATCTGCGCTCTTCTACGTCATATCTCCCTCCCAAATTCACTTCCCCTCACAGTTCAACTGAAGTTCTCTCGAATATGACTCGAAATGTTACGGTTCACTCGGATTACGGCACTTTCACGACCAGTGTACTTTTCGAGGTCGCCCATGTTCTGCTGTGCATATTAGGTTTCTGCATGGTTCAGCTTATTTCAAGACTTTGTTGTGCGTGCACAACATTCTATGACACGTTGCTTACCTCACTCCCGTACCGATGGTGTGTGTTTTAACAGTTCTTCATAGTCTGTACTAATCAAAGGCCCAGTGTTGATCGAGACTCTGCTGATAATGGCGGATGTGTGACGCCTTGTACATTTAATGACGGCGTTTGCGAAAGTCACAATCAGTGCATTTTTAATCTTTGGATTTTGTATCAGACTTTATTGATTTGTATGTGGTGGCTGCGAATTCCATATTTTCTTGCTCAGCAGAGCAAATGCAGTCATTGTTGCATGACCATGGTCTTTTTTGCGAAGCTCCGTTAAGTCTTCGTGCTAGACACCTTTTTCTACATCATCTTTTGCTTGGCATGTGTGCGTGCGGTCATGGTTTCAGGTGTTTTCCTCTCTGAAGTTATACTATGCCCACTTTACAGCGTCAGTTCGCTCACATTGTGTATGAAAAAGCATGTGCTGGACAAATCGACATGGTCAAGTTGCGTGATATCCTCCTCGCTCTGGGTTTTTGTACTCCTCAGAACAGGTCTGTTAACGACTGCACGAACGCTTGGTTACAGACGATTAATCGAACATTCTCTGAATTGTCTGTAGATATACTGTTGAAAACGTTGGACACACTGACCTGTGCGGAACTTCTGAACATCGCAGCTAATCATGGCTTAAACAATTTTGGGTCTGTTGCGATCCTGAGAGAAAACATACTCAGACATCTTGTTGATGGAGCGTGTCGTGATGGACACACTGCGAATCGAATTTCGTGTTCAGTCGTGTGTGATCAGCCGTCGTCACTGGCGCGAGCTTCGGTACGGTTGTATTGTGTCTCATTTACTGTCAACGTCCGTTGACAATCGCTTTTTTGAAGTTCGTTCTGTCCATTTTCATTGACCTGTCAGAAAGACATTGGAGTTCGAATCACAAACAAACTCTGATGACCTTCTCAGGACCACCTCAACGTTTTGTTGTTTGGAGAATGGTGCACGAGACCTATCCTCGTCCCTGTTCCGAAACAAGCTAACAACGTCGACGACATTTGGGATTACACAGTTTGGTTAAACCCGAGGGATCATGACCAAATACGAGAAACAAGATTCGAATGGAAAAGCGAAACCTACGGGAAAACGCAGTGCATTATCTTTCACCTAGACCAATGCACCGCGTCCCCGACTTTCGCAACCACATGTTGGCACCCAAACAAAACATTGGTATGGAAATGTATTACTGTCATGCGAAAATAAGGAATGGCCGAAAGATCTGGTGATTGAAAAAGAGAAAATCATTTCACAGAAACATAATAAGAAAGCGTACATCATGTAGAAAAAAGTCAACGTAGCGGGTCTGCGGCACTTGTGCCGCGCTCCGTACTTATATGTACATTGTAATGCCAGCGTCACACATTGTCACACACTTGACTCAAAATGTCAACTACAAATTTGGGCGTGGCTCGTGATGATGAGTTCTACTTCCAAGACATTATTTTCCAGGTGAGGTTGTTGTTGACCATTGCGGCCAGCAGAATAACTTATCTGCAAAGGTGGAGAATCGCCTGTTCAAAGTTCCTCATCACGTGTTTCTGCAGCAGTCGCAGGTCTTCCGAGATATGTTTTCGTTACCTGTACCTCCAGATTCCAAGCCAGAAGGCATGAACGATGATTTGCCTTTGATACTAGATGGAATCAAGGCTATGGACTTTTCTCGACTACCCGATATTTGTTTCCAGTAAAGTGTGTCCTGATTCCGGAATCCAACCGGGTCCAAACTGAGCGTTTGCAATAGGCAATTCTCTTTCCCATTGAAGACGCTTGATGAATGGACATCCGTTTTAAAACTCGCTGTGCAGTGGGAAATCGAAGATGTAAAGGCAAGGCCATAGAGCAGATGACTCCATTACTTGAGAAGTTACCCGCCAAGCAGGTCAAATTGTCGCATGAATATGCTGTCGACGAATGGTTATTACCTGGCCTTAATCGACTAGTGAAACGTGAGGAGCCCTTGGACAAGAATGATGTTGAATTGATTGGCTGGGATTATGCGCTTAAAATCATGGCCCTTCGCGAAGACTGTCATTTTTCGAACAAATGGTTTATTAAGCGGCGAGGCGAAGTTTCAATGAATTGCTCTGAGGAAATCAGGGTTCGTTTTAACATCAGGCTGTAGCATGTTTGCACCGTCAAACGGTTGATAAGGCCCGGAGCCTTGAAGGATATGAATATTCGTTGACAAGTGTTTACTGATTGTTTTGTCGATACTCACGAATCTTATTGAAAATCATAAAGCGTCCAGACTCCCCTGTTCATGAAATCTTGTCTGTTGCACACCTCGAACATGTTTGATGATTACTGGACGGTCATGATTAGTGCGATAACGGTTGTGCTTCCCCGCAGCACACGAAGGAAAGAATGCAAACTGCGTCAACATGCAGGTTGCACGCACACAAGGCCTCTGCCTGTGACCAATTTATATTGAACCTTATTCGCACTCTGAATGAGCTATCACTCGCTCTGTACAAAAGGTATATAAACAGCATAGAAACGTGGGAGTCCAAGTGACCATGGCGGCGGCAACAACAACAGTCCCAGTCATCCGCGATGAAGAATTTTACTTACAAACATCATTTTTTCAGGTTCGTAGGAGCCTGCGCGTACTTTATATATATAACACATTCCGCTTATAGGTGGAAAAATCGGTTGTTCAAAGTACCCCGTTACATCTTCGTGCGGGAATCCAAGTCTTTCGAGATATGTTCTCGTTACCATTGCCGGATGGCTCCAAAACCGGATGGAATAATCTGACGAACACCCATTGAAACTTGATGGGACAAGGCATTGGATTTTTCTCGGTTCTCAGACACCTTTTCCCACAAAAGTGGGTATACTACAATAGGTACCGAGCGTCCACTGATTGATAGCTTGTATGAAGGTCAAGTTCTGAAACATTACCGCTTAAGACGTTGGACGAATGACGTCCGTTTTCAAACTGGCCTCGCAATGGATATGGACGATGTTAAGGCCAAGGCGATACAGCGGATCACACCACATCTCGAAAATATGCCCTCGAAGCAGATCAAGAGGCGTTGGAACATGGGATTGATGAGTGGTTGGTGCCTGCTCTTAATCGATTAGTGCAACGTGAAGAACCTGTGGATAAAACCGATGTGGATTTGATTGGCCTGGACAACGCACTCAAAATCATGGCTCTTCGTGAAGACTGTTCCTACAATAACCGTAGCGCCAATGACGATGGTATATCAAGCGGCGAGGAAAGGTTACGATAGACACGTCCCAGGAAATTAGGATTCGTTTCAATATCCGACAGTAGTCACATTTCATACATTCAGAGTATCCGCATACGATAAGTTGTATTGCAAAACACATGAAGCAATTTTGAACTGTGATTCTGACCTGTTTCAGTCTGGAGTCGATGAACACGTGGTGTCAGTCGTCCTTCTTTGCCATAAATAACTCGGGGATTCTGGAAATGACCTGCCTACCGTCAACACGCGACGTACACATGTCCAGCACATCGTATCTCCCTTTCTAATCCAGGCATGCATCTCAACGAGTTTAAAGACTCGACGTTGGACTGTGTCGACACCGAATCGACCGATCTGTATTGGGTTGTGCATCCTGTACACTTTTCCCGAAATGTGTATTTTGAGGTGAAGGATGAAGCAATCACGTCAAAGATGACTGCTAACTGTTGTTGTGGCAGGTCGGGTGTACCCTTTTCAAGTTCCCGAAAGATTATCTCGCCAATTCCAAAGTTTTTAGGCGGCTTTTTGATCAGGAGCTATTCAAGAAAGAGGCCGATGAAGTGGGGATAAGTGGAGATGGATCACTAGAAAATCCTTTCGAATGTACCAAGATCGATAAGCGGTTGCTCGAGTCGTTCCTCGGTTTCATGAGAACAAGGTTCATTCTATATCTGAAGTATCAAGATCCCTTATATTTGACGATTTCGTTTCAAACAGGATTTTCTGTTCGGGACGTGCGCTTATTGGGAAGAAAAGCTGGATAGATATTTTGGAGATATCATACCTATGGCAAATGGAAGACGTGCACAAGTTGGTTCTTCGTCGGTTGAACAAATTCGAATTGGACGCAATCGAAAAGCTGGAACTGATGAAGCGATATGGCATCAAAGAGAAAGATTGGATTCTTCCTCCTATTCGAGAATTAGTGAGAGCGGGTAAAAGGCTTATGGCTGCTGATGCGCAACGCATTGGTATGGATATGGCATTGCGCATTAGTAGGGTCCAGGGCATGGTGCTTGAGCACCCAGTCATGATGGCCATTGATCGCTCCTTTGGTTCAAAAGAGATTTCGTTATTGGATGTTTACATACTGAGAGAGTTCCCCAGCCTTTTCTAGAGATATAATCAGCGTATCGGTGTCACTATTATTCAATCGTGGTCGTGGTCAAAAGTATACTTGAAGCCTATTGCGCGAAATTTAGGTAATATCATTTATTCAGGAGCAAATACCAATCCAAATCGGAAACCTACGGAACCTTGGTAGGGGCTAGAGCCGTCATCTCGATAGCATCCAGATGAAACCATCGGGATGACTGCCCGCCTTCGGAGTCATCTCAGTAATAAACTTGTCCTATTGCGTGGTGCAGAACCGAGTCGATTTCGTGAATTGACACTCAAGCAACGTAGTCCCTCTTGGATTTACCTTTAAGAGAAAAAGGTCATGATAGTGCCGTCATGACATCGAGTAACTCGTGTGTAGATGTCTGCTGGCAGTTGCCATTGCGGCGATGAAAGTCTGGAGCAGGGGTTGGCCTGGATATTCCATCGTCGCTGTCAGTCGCAGTTTAAATTTGGCTGATTGAGTCGACGCGGGTAACACTCTTCCGCGCACTCAAACGAACAAATCCGACGCCCGGCTGATGGTGCGTAATAACGCTTGGTTATGCTGTTCGACATGAGGACCACGAAATCGGAAGGCAAGAAGTGGGGAATCTGTCGGCTAGTTCCCGGCCATGTGGAGAGCCGTGTGACCATGGGTTCCACCTACCATTACAAGGTATAATACCCTTGAGGCCTGAGGGGTCGGTATCCGCGCTCGCCTCTATCTATCCGTGACAGGTAATAATGGCAGGAGCGGCAGCAGCGACACCAGCCATCCACGATGAAGAGTTCTACATCCAGGATATCATCTTTCTGGTTTGTGTAACAATCGCCATTATTTTCTGTTTTTATGAACCCGCATTCGGTGTTTGTAGGCGGAAAACCGACTATTCAAGGCCCCTCGCTACGTTTTTCTGCAGGAGTCACAGGTCTTTCGAGATATGTTTGCACTGCCTGTGCCAGACGGTTCCAAAGCGGATGGCACGTCCGATGATCATCCCCTGAAATTGGATGGAGTCAAGGCATTAGACTTTTCTCGGTTGCTGAGATGCCTGTTTCCGGTCAAGTAAGTATCCTACTACATTACCTATCTGAGCGTGAGGTAATCAACAACGTATACGAAGACAATGGCATGATACATCACCACTCAAGACGATGGAAGAATGGATGTCTGTCTTCAAACTTGCTGCGCAATGGGATATGGGAGATGTTAAGACAAAGGCGATACAGCAGATCACACCAATGCTCGGAAATGCGCCGGCGAAGCAGGTCAAATTGTCATTGGAATATGCATCGACGAGTGGTTGCTACCTGGCCTCAATCTATTGGTGCAGCGCGAAGAGCCCTTGAATAAAAGCGATGTGGAAATGATCGGTCTCGATTATGCTCTCAAAGTCATGGCCCTTCGAGAAGAATGTTGCCTCATCCAGACAGGCAAAGCTGAAGAATGGTATGTTAGGCGGCGGGGAAGGGTTTCCAGAGATATGTCCAAGGAGATTAAAATTCGTTTCGACATCCGATAGTTCTATGACAATCTCTGTGTGTGTGTCCATTCCATATAGACTACCCTTGTGACATGAATATCATTGCAACAACATCGTCTTCCTTTCCTCGATGTACCGTGACGACTCCGGAAGCTTGCACGCGTAGATTAGTCACCTACTGCGCCACGATTCGCACGTACAGCAACTTTGCGTCTCCCGTCAACCCGTAATGCGCCTTGCTCACGTAGAAGACCCGCCACCGACTTATAATTATATGGGCAGCTCCCTGGAGGATAAGAATGAACACCCCGAACATTTCACCCAGGATGTGTATTTTGAGGTAAAGTTAGCCCGAGCATTGAAGTGATGCACGACAGCCGATTCTTGCAATGGCAGGTCGAGGGTACCCGTTTCAAGTTCCCGACGTACTATTTAGATTCTTCAGTTTTTAAGCGGCTCTTCGAGGGAGAGCTGTCTGAGAAAGAAGCTTACAAGTTAGGGCTAACCGGGGACGGGACGAGGGAAAATCCCTTTATATGCACGAAGATCAGGAAAGAGATGCTCGAGTCGTTCCTTGGCTACCAGAAATCAAAGTACATGACATTTCATCTGCAAATATTATCTATCCTTATACGTGATATATATTCTCTTTTCAAAACAGGATTGTCCATTCGCAATTTCCAAATATCGGGAAAAAGGGATGGCTGGACATCCTGGAGATATCACATCTATGGGAAATGAAAGATGCGCACCAGGCTGCGATTCAGCACCTGAGCCCAATCATAACGGATCCAGTTGAAAAATTGGAATTGGTGAAGCGGTACAGTATCCCGGATAAAGAGTGGCGTCTTCTTCCGATACGAGAATTGGTCAAGGAGGACAAGAGGTTGACAGAGGCTGACATGCAACGTATTGGGGTTGATATGACATTGAAAATTTGTAGGGTGCAGGGTATGGCTTTTGGTCATCCTAAAAACGAATTCTTGTCCACCATGGATCGTTTCCTCGGTTCAAAGTGGACTTCTTTGGATGTTTACATACTGAAAGAGTTTTCCGATCTCACATGAAATTGTAATCGTGTAACCATTGTACCATTGTACCATTGTACCAAGGTAGTAGTAGTATTAATTATGCCTTCATTCAATCACATCTCTACCGCTATCCTGAGCACGTGTGGAGTCCGGGTGGCATTCGCATCTCAGACAAATGGGACAGCATAGTAATTGGAAATCCACGGGACCTCCGCATAATGTCGCTAGAGCTGTTATCTCAATGGCTTTCAATTAAAGCCATCTGGACAACCGTTCCCCGTCGACATCACGAAGAAGTCTCCACTAATAAACTCGTCCGAATGATGCGAAGAAAGTAACGAGCCAATACTCGCATCATTTGATGATTGCGAACGAGCAAGAGTAACTGGTTTGTGATTATCAATGTACTCGAGTGGTGATATGTCCTCTGAATCGCCAACGCTCCTTGACACTTGAGGCCTTGGATTTGTAAGAGTGATAGGAACTACCGCCGTACGCTCTTGATGACGGTGCCTTGGATTTGTCGGAGTGGTAGGAACTACCACCGTACGCTCTTGATGATGGTGCCTGTGCAACTCTCGCAGTTGACTTCGTAGAATTGTGATGCCATCCATTATGTCTCTGTTCTCCTGACGCCGGGCGTCGTCACGGAGATGAAAGTCTTTAGCCAGTAAATCGAGTTTACGCGCAATATCTCTGTAATCTGATCGACGTCGTTTGGAAGCCCTCGGAGATCGTTCTGGTGCGCCTGGCAAGGGCTCTTCGGTGATTGACTAGAATTCGGCAGAATAGTGCGTATCCTAGGCGAGACTGGAGGTTCAGCCAAAGGATGCTTATGTGGATCGTTAGCAAGACAGAAGATATACGGATGTTAGGAAACCTGCCCATATAGATGCACGATTAAGAGATGAAGCGAAGGATGAACCAGACGACAGTGTGGTGGTCGACACGACACTGGAAGAGGAAGAAGATAAATATGACGTTGTCGTCATTGACGATGAGGTGTAATCCAGCCTCTGGAATGGAACTGTCCTACTAACGGACGTCATGGATGGCGAAGGTCGCAGCAGAGACGAGTCGTAAGAAATGTCCGTCTCATTATCGCTTGGACATATCATGGCCATCTTGAATTTCAACAGAAGTGAGTGAAAGGGCGCGCGTATCCATCGTGGATTCGTCGTGGCGGCTTTGAGTGACTGAAATAACTGACGAGCCAAATAGAACCAAACCACCCACTTGTAAATGCGTATTGCGACAGGGTACATCCCCATGCGCTCTACGCCATCGCCGTCACTTCCATCTCAATTCATCTCGTAAACAAGCGAAGAATCTTCGAGGATGAAAAAGCCAGCGTCAATGCGCGCATTTCCATCCTAGAGTCCATAGCTCAACAGTCACGCTCTGGAAATCCTGCCGACGAGGAGCTCGAACGGCTTAAACGGCTAGCGAGGGCACCAGTCAAGGTAAATTCGACATCGACTGGTAGTGGAGAGGGGATCTCGTGGAAGGAGGTTGTGTTTGGTCGGAAACGGCCAGAGGGCGAGGAGTTGAGTCATTGGGAAAGGAAGGATCTGGAGAAAGGTGCTGTTCAGCTGGATCATTATAACATTATTTCTGACTTTGCTCTAGTCCGAGTAGAAGTGGATAAGTCATGAACGCATGACACATCGAACACCCATACTTTCGAGGGCCCATTGGAGGGAAGTGCCTGTCTATATGCCATTTAGCTGCTCGGCGCTCACTACCGGTTGACCAATCGTTGCTTAGAGTAGCCCCTGCCACGTTTGAACGTCAATATATCGAAATACGCATATTAAGTACAAGCTTGTCCTCTGCAGACTATTATTCAATTTTGAATGCATAGCCACTCGTTGCGTGCCTTTTTACTCTTGCCGCGTTCGAACTAGGCTCTAAGGGAGCATCTGCATCAGTGCAGATCGCCAAGATGCTCGGTCTCGTACCTATGTCAAACCCCATCATGCGTTGCGCCAGCAGTTCACGTCCACTTTGCATTTACGGACGCCTATCATCCCATGGATATCGTCATAGCTTCGTCTGCTAATATGGCAACTTACAAGGTTTCCAACGAACTTTCAATGCGACCTTGGTACGCCCTATGACCATATTGGACAAAAACTGATATTTTTAGCGCAGCAAAATTAAGATATACGTGAAGACTAGTTTTCGAATATAAAACGATCTACGTCTTTAAAGTAAGAGGCAATAGTTCTCACTTTGTTGTTTTTCTATTTTATCACCTTTATCATGCGTCTACCTACTCCTGTCCATTTCGAGCAGCGCTTGAACAAAGTGCGATGAATATTAGACGCGCAGACCACCGTGGTGAAGCTTGGGATGGTGGGGCTTATGGCCGTGAGGCTTGTGCTCTTCGTCGCGCCGCGCAACTTTGGGGCCAGAACCATGGGGATGCTTAGGGTGTCCGGGCTTGGGACCCTCGTGAGGCTTGGGACTGACATGGGGCTTAGGACCGTGAGGCTTTTTCTCCTCGTCGCGCTGCACAACGTCGGGGACAGAACCATCGTGGTGCTCGGGATCCTTGGGCTTAGGATCGTGGGGCTTGGGAACGGCGGGCTTGGGGACAATGGGCTTGGGGATGACGGGCTTGGGAACGACGGGCTTGGGAGTGGCGGGTTTAGGAACGTCGGGCTTCGGCTTATGGCCAGGCTCCTCGTCGCGCTGCACAACGTCAGGATTTGAACCATCGTGGTGCTCAGGATCCTTGGGCTTAGGATCGTGGGGCTTGGGAACGACTGGCTTGGGAATGACGGGCAGGAATGACGGGCTTAGGATCGTCGGGCTTGGGAACGACGGGCTTGGGAATAACGGGCTTAGGATCTTCGGGCTTCGGCTTAGGGTCAGGCTCTTCATCGCGCTGCACAACGTCAGGATTTGAACCATCGTGGTGCTCAGGATCCTTGGGCTTAGGATCGTCGGGCTTGGGAACGACTGGCTTGGGAATGACGGGCTTAGGAATGACAGGCTTGGGATCGTCGGGCTTGGGAACGACGGGCTTGGGAGTAACGGGCTTAGGATCGGGCTTCGGCTTAGGGCCAGGCTCCTCGTCGCGCTGCACAACGTCAGGATCTGAACCATCGTGGTGCTCAGGATCCTTGGGCTTAGGATCGTGGGGCTTGGGGACGACTGGCTTGGGAACGACTGGCTTGGGAATGACGGGCTTAGGAATGACTGGCTTAGGATCGTCGGGCTTGGGAACGACGGGCTTGGGAATAACGGGCTTAGGATCGTCGGGCTTCGGCTTAGGGCCAGGCTCCTCATCGCGCTGCACAACGTCAGGGTCTGAATCATCGTGATGCTCAGGATCCTTGGGCTTGGGATCGTGGGGCTTGGGAACGACTGGCTTGGGAATGACGGGCTTGGGATCGTCGAGCTTGGGAACGACTGGCTTGGGGACGATGGGGCTATAAGGCTTATGACCATCGTGAGGTTGGGGCTTGGGCTCCTCGTCGCGCCGCGCAAGTGGGGGCCCGAACCATGGTGGTGATGCTTGGGATGTTTATGATGAGGCTTGCGCTCTTCGTTGCGGGCAGAAATATCAACAAGTCCAATGCCAGAGCCGTCGCGGGACTCAATACCATAGTGACGCTTCAACGAGGCATCGCTGGTAGGCGCACCAAGCACGACCGCTGCAGAGACCAAGGCAACAAAAGCAGCTGGGAAAAACAATTTCATCGCGAACTAAAAGCTATTTGACAGATGGTAAGTTAAATGTTAGCGAGGAGAAACAGGTGCTCACAGTGGATAAAGCTGGTGATACTGATGAAGAATTCGTCGTCTCCTACACTTTATATACGCATAGTCAGCCCTCATGGGGAAAGGTGAGCCTCTGTCATGAATGATGATGAGTTCATCGCCCCTCTTTGCTGCGGTTGCTAGCATATATCTTGGGTTCTTGTTGATCCGAGACTTGGCTTTATGTGACTTCTTGCCTAGGTTGTTCTGTAAGCTGTTTTTTTTTTCCCGCTTGTGCAAGGCTCCACGTTTAAATCGGTCAATATTCAATCCTCGCATATTCTGGCGGTTCTATCCACGACGAACGACTTAAATGTGCGTGCAATATGTCGAGCGCGGTATATACTGTGACACGTTTCCTGCAGACAAGAACTTACCGGATGTTTTAGTAACGAAAGATTGCGCAGCTGCGTCCTTTCCCCATAAATTTAACCACTTGGCAGAATATTTCCTTTGATAAACCATCAGTTTAGTACTTCTATCGTGCGCCGATTATGGCTTTCCATCTGCGCAGCATCCTTGCGAAGTGGGCTGGTACACTCTTTCCTCGATTTGGCTTAGGTGCGGTTCTTGTTTATTATGATTTGTTTCTTCGTATATACTAGACCATGCCTCATTCAACACTTTTCATCGTACTGATCACTGCATGGAATTGCATACCACAGGTTTGTGCGATGGCGTGTGCAAATGCTTGGCACGATGACTTCTATCTCTTGGCGTTTCCTCGATATGCCAAGCCGTTTCATTCGCGTGGCGAACGCCAAGAATCATCACTGTCGGATTTTTACGAAAATACATCTGTCCGCAGCAGCCATGTCGGGTAGACGAATAGGCTTATCTCCTCACGTAACTCTTTCGAAGCAGCTCTCCTCGACTGTTCATAACCTTCAACGTTTCTTCAGTTCTATGCCGCTACGTCGTGGGTCGAAGATAACACTGTTCTCTGTTGCGTAATAAGTGACAATTGCACGTTCGTGCCAATACTGCAAGTCATAAGAGGAAGAAAATAGCAACTCAATCCATACATGTTACAGCCGCACGACCGCTTCTTTTTTAAAAAAGATCCGTGTGACGACCGGCACAGCTAATCAATTACGGGCTCGAATAATTCCGCTGACTTATGTCACTATCGCCATTATTATCCAAGACAAAAGACTCGAGCTATAATAATGTTGCGACTGCAGTGAATTAAATCGAGGAACCGGCGAGGGCGGCTTTAAATAAGACTTGTTACCGTTAACGCTTGCCGATACAAACACTTCCTCCCATACCTACGCTCACTTTCACGTGCGTTGCGGTCATCACGCCCTGTCGACAAGCTCATGCTGTGGTGATTTTCGGGGTGATGTACAAGAGGAGTCAATATCATTTCTAGGAAGAATTAAGGCGTATACACTTCGCTAGTACATAAGGCAAGACGGATGCGTGCAATGGATGTAGTGGTAGCGCCTGATCTCAGAAAAATCTGTGGTGATCGTGGTGGTGGTGGTCATGGTGGTGGTGGTCATGGTGGTGGTGATCGTGGTGTGGTGGTGACCATGGTGTGGGCCGCCATGGCCATGGTGAGGCATGTGATGATGGTGGTGCCAAGATCCGTCAAGGCCATGATGAGGCGGAGGGTGATGATGGTGCCAGGGTCCGTGATGGCCATGGTGGTGGTGACTGCTGTGGTGGCCATGGGGGTGGCCGTGACCATGATGCCCATGGTGATTTCCCATCAGGTCGAAAAGTGTCATCATGAATGGTTGGGCTATTAAATCGATGTAATGAGCCGGGAAATGGAGAACAAGGAAGGTGCACTCACCAAGGGCAAACGACAGTGAAAACTGGTGAGACCTGTCGACTGTTATGCTTTATAAATGCGTATGCTCGTGGCGATACGAACAGCCTTTTTGCCCCATATCGGTTTCAAGGGCCACTTGGCGGTAGTACGCGCGTCCCATTACTAATTGCCAATGCTGGTAAGTTGACTCAGTATACTGATGAGTTAAAGGTCAAGTTACCAGAGTATCATTATCTTTCTGCTCCAGCCGCTATTGATCAGTGCAGGCTGTCACTGCAGCACACGCATTTCAAAGTGGACCGTACCTTCAGTAAAGCGCATTATGTCGCCCCGAGCGATGAGCCAAATGCGCAGCACTCGGTACCGGTAATCCTGTACAATGATCGATAATCCTGTGCAATGACTCTACATTTCTCAAAACGTAGTGCTTACGCCAAACATGTTTTACGTTAATCCTGGGAGAGGCATCAATCGAGTCACGTAATCTTCACCTCGACAACCTTTAGGAAACACAAGCGGCATTCTGGGTCCTTATTCCTCCCCGTGCTCAACAGATCCTTCGGAAATGTCAGTGCGAACCACCCGTTTGCGGTCCCCGAGCCATGATATGGTATGGTCGGATTAGATTTTGGCAGCAACTTCAATGGGAATGGTCTCGATCAGCGCTTCCGGCCGTACAACATTTCCGAGACGCCAGGAGACTCATCGACCCGCCCCAATCATATGCTGGACACGAGCTGCGCGGTGTTACGTGTTTTTTTTTTGTTTTTTTGACTCTTTGCCTTTTTGAAATAAGCTTTGACGGAACATATGTAGCCCAACGTCTGGGTGTTCAATTTCATATCTCTGCCGAGGCGTATCATGCGTCGCGCCAAGAAGTCACGTTTAGCCAACCTCATCATCCCACGGGTAACCTCATAGCTCGGTTCACTAATTGTAATTCAAGAAGCGTGCAATAAATGCTCACATACAGCCACAGTTATAGCATAATTCGTTAAAGCGTCGTTCGCTGCTCTCAAGAGAAGTCTTTTCTCCAAGTCGTCGTTTACCTGCAAAATTGATGACTTGGATGCCCACGAATTTTCCAAGCGAGATTGGCAAAATGATATTCGAATTACTGGCAAGCGGTACGTAAAACAGTCATTATGGTAAACTCGACATATGAGAAACAATTCAACATGCTACAGGCGATAATCCTTTTTTCTACTCCATCACCTTTATTCCGATACCCCGCATCAAATTACTCCGGTCTATTTTGAGCAATACTTGAAATAAAAGTGGCAATAGGTGAAAATTAGGCAGACTCGTCGCGCTGCTCAACGTCGGGACCACCATGATGGTGCTTGTGATGATGGTGGTGGTGCTTGTGATGCTCCTCGTCGCGCTGCTCGACATCGGGACCACCGTGATGATGCTTGTGATGGTGGTGGTGGTGCTTGTGATGCTCCTCGTCGCGCTGCTCTACGTCGGGACCACCATGATGATGATGCTTGTGATGGTTGGTGGTGCTTGTGATGCTCCTCGTCGCGCTGCTCTACGTCGGGACCACCATGATGATGATGCTTGTGATGGTGGTGGTGGTGCTTGTGATGCTCCTCGTCGCGCTGCTCTACGTCGGGCCACCATGATGATGATGCTTGTGATGGTGGTGGTGCTTGTGATGCTCCTCGTCGCGCTGCTCTACGTCGGGACCACCATGATGATGATGCTTGTGATGATGGTGGTGGTGCTTGTGATGCTCCTCGTCGCGCTGCTCTACGTCGGGACCACCATGATGTGATGCTTGTGATGATGGTGGTGGTGCTTGTGGTGCTCCTCGTCACGCTGCTCGACATCGGGACCATCATGATGATGCTTGTGATGGTGGTGGTGGTGGTGCTTGTGATGGTCCTCGTCGCGCTGCTCTACGTCGGGACCACCATGATGATGATGCTTGTGATGGTGGTGGTGGTGCTTGTGGTGCTCCTCGTCGCGCTGTTCGACGACGGAACCATCATGATGATGCTTGTGATGGTGGTGGTGTGGTGCTTATGGTGCTCCTCGTCGCGCTCTTCGAGAGGACCAGAACCGTGGTGGTGCTTGTGGTGGTGGTGGTGGTGGTGCTTATGGTGTTCCTCATCCCGTGCATAGACATCGACGAGCCCGACGCCAGAACCGTCGCGAGCCTCGAGACTGAGGTCGCGTTTCGACGACGCATCACTCGTAGGTGCGCTGAGGACGACCGCCGCGGTAACCAAGGCGGCAAAAGCAGGGAAAAACAATTTCATCGTGAGGCTATTTGATAGAATAGTAAGTCGAGTGCGATGGAGATGAGACAAGATGCTCACAGTAGACGAAGCTAATGGAACTGATGACCAGTATCGTCGTTTGCTCTACTTTATATACGCATTGGAGCTTTATAGAAAAGGCCAAGTTTGGTCAACACCATGCATGAATGGTTCACGGTCTGACACCCCTGGGACCTGGTTCTTTGCTGCGGTTGTCAAGATATCGGACAGTGGATCATTCCGCAAGCTGTTGTTTTTACGCCACGACCCAGTATAGAACCATCAACGTTCAACACTCGGAAATCATATGTATACGGTTTCCGGGTTAATTCATCATGAATTAGCATGCAACATGTCCGGCACAGCATGTATTATGTCTTTTTTTTTTTTTTTGCAGACTGGAACTTCCCCAGAGCGATGAAGGATCTGCGTTGCACAGCTTTGAGTAACATTTGAGCGATGAAAGATCTAAATCGTTGCACAGCTTTGAGACATAGAGTCGCCATCCTCGTCGCACGGGTTTGGCCGTTCACGATTGCAGAGCATCTCGTTTTAGCATTGCCGCTCCGCTTTAGTACATCTGGTTACAATTATACAATCACTCGTTTGTGACCACCTGCCAACGCACGCTGATAGACTTTTTTGTTAGATTTCCCGAAATCACCGGCATGCTTCATCGTAAATAATGGATCGCGCCTCATTCTACAAGGCCTGCTCGTTCGGGAGTGACGACTTTCTTTTGTGTCCATTTACAATTTGTGTGTTCGGAAGTTTCCAACTGCCGATCACGCGGCATTTGTTCACAATAATTCTGTATCGCGCAATCCGGGTGTCCGCAGCATCTCGTGTGGCATATTTTAAAGGTTATTCATGTTCCTCAGTCGCGTACCTCGTTTCCATACCTCTACAGAGTGCATGTTGTTCGTGATAAACATCACCGTTCTGTTTCATAATAACAGTTGCATATCATCGGTATCAATACTACGGCGATAACGCAGACTATGAGAAAGAAAAAACAACTCGGCTCGTGCATGTTTATTACGGTTGCACGCGTACAGGCTGATCAGCATATTGGTCGATGATCCCAGTTTTGTTCAGCACTTTGACTGATTTCTTTCAACTCCTTCGTAGCCTCTTGGACGATGACTCCCCTGAGTAGTTAAATCGCGGACGCGAGTAGATGAGGCACGATTTCTCCGTAAGGGCTTGACCAGTAAAGCGTAGTTGTTTCGCTGGCATAAATGCACGTGCGTCATGGACGACATGGGTACTCGCCCCGTCGATCGAGCCCCAACATTATTCACGTCGATCGCTAGATGGGGAAACTACATTATTCACGTCAATCGCTACATATTGTTCCTTGTAACATGTAATGCTCCGCACGGTTGACAGTAACTTCCGTGGGCAGCTCCATAGTATATATTTGCCTCCGCACAACACCTCTTTAAGCAAGTTATTCATATCGTGTCTTCAGTTCCAATTGAAGATAATAGCTTTCTGTTGGGATGACAACGACCAATTTGCATGTCCTCGGCCGAAGCGGTGCGCAAGAATCAAGTCACGAGAACGACGATTCACATACTTCGAGGACAGTGATGCATTGACTCTGATAATCCCATCGACTCGTTGATTATTCTTGGTTAGTCAGATACGCCGTATTTTCTCTTTTTTATATTAGCAACTCAAGTTTATATTTGCTTATGTCTCTCCACTCTGACCGCTTTCGATGGAAAGCGGTCGAACCGACCAGGGAGTTTAAAGCCGAGACTGCTCCGGTTCACGAGGTCTGGAGCAACAAAAAGCGCAGTCAGGGGTATGGTATGCTCCGAGAACATCCCTAGATCTTTCTGCTCTGGACGATGATCCTTCCTCAGGCCCTGGTGATGGCAATCCTGGTACGATCGAGCTGAGGCAGGCGCTGGAGGGGGCGAGGCATCTTGGTATTGTACGGTGGCATCATGGTAGTGGTACGGATGGCCATAGTTGGTTTGCTGACAAATGGTCCGTCACGGCGATCATATTGTTAGATCCATTCTATAGTAAGCGTACGGCCAGTCATCCGTATAGACGCGTACCTAGGACGAAACACATACTAGCCTTTCATGGGGGCGTGGCAGGGTAGGCGTGTCCGGTTAGAAATTCTCATCGGAAGTAGCGGCGACCGGCGGGCAGGAATCCGTGTGTGATTTGATGGGAATGACAAGCCAGCATGACACCACCACATTTGGAATGAAATACAGATGCATTCACTGAGGATCAATTTTGTCAGTATTCTCGGCAGATACTTTGACTTGAGATCAACTACGTACAGACGATTTATGGCCTGTAAGACCTTTTTGCACGAAGTTACCTTGTATGAATCGATGGCGTTTGTTCGAGCCTAAAGACTGTTTGTCTTGACCAAGCTGTTGAAATTATTATTACCAAAAAATTCAGATCCTCAAAGCCAAAGGATTGCCAATTCCTTTCCTTGTCCCCACTCTGAGTCTGCTGTTTTTCATCATCTCATCACCACAAACCAGATAACTTTCCATGATTCCACACACCCTCTTGGTCCTCCCAGGACCCTCCACCTTGTGGCGTTCAAAGTTTGCCACTGGAAATGTTGTGAGTAGATAGAAATGGAAAAACACTATTGATAAATGTGCTGTGTCCTAGGCATTCCTAATCAGTTTTGATATCTGGGTTGAATGGTGAGAGAAGAGGAAAGAGCACACCAATGTGTGACAAGAAAAAAGGGAAAGGTTTAGGAGAAAACCTTGTTGGCAACAAAAGATGGGAAGCAGAAGGGGACTGGGGAAAAAGTTCATCATCCAATATACATGACAGATAAATTCTGTTCTACACACACCATCTGACCTTCTCCCAATACTTCTAGGCAAACAGGAAGCTAGGTTTTGCATAGTGCAACATGATGGGTATTGCATAGGGAAAATCAGGGTTCTTGATGTCGAAAAGCTCGAAGGCAAAGTTTTTGTATTTTCTATGCCTGCAGAATAAGTTGGCAAACCATGAGCATGACAAATAGACACTTACTTAATATTGAGAACTAGCTTATGATAATGCTCATCATACCATACAGGATCTCCCTGAGCTTCCTTCTGCTGTTTCTCATTCAGCTTGCATTCAGATGTGTTGGAGCTGGAAGCAAACAGCTAGTGTCACATGGCAAGTCACAAGGCCAACGGATAAACATACTACCGTACTCTGACAATGTTATAAGTAGTCAAGCATCACATTAGAGAGCTAATGCTCTCTCTCCCATCTATGTCTGAGTCCTATTGAGTTCATGCACCCTCTACTCTATTACTGTTCCATCACAATCTTTAGGTTATGGCCCAAGCCTGACGCTCCAACTGATGCTGCTGCCAGCAGTCAACCAGTAGCTAACACTGGCAATCCCGATATCATCCAGATCATAACACCTGGCACAGCAGCTATTCATGACATTACACCACCTGACCTCCTCCCTCATCCTCTAGTTCAAAATGAATCATCTTCAGATGATTGATGCAGCTGCAAGAAATGACGCTGCTCTTCTAGGCGAAGGGACAAATCCAGAGACAAGACCTACACTGTCTCAAAGCTATGCAGTGATGACATATTGAAGGAAGACAATTGGGGGACCTGGAAGATTTGTATTTTGAATATCCTCAGTACCAATGATCTCCAGGAATACCCACTCAGGCACATCCCTGTACCCAATATACATAACGAGAGGGCATCCTGACATTGGCAGAAGGCTGACCAGAGTGCTGCACACATCATTCTTAGCAATATTAGCTCCAGTCAGCTGGAACATCTTCCGGGAATGAAGGGAGAAGATCCGAACAAAGTTTTATCATCAGCCAAAATTTGGAATACCCTATGTCAAATTCACGAGTCACACACCTTCCAGGTGATCATGATCAAACTTTGCACATTATGCACCACTCGTGCTGACAAACAAACAGATATTCCAAAGCACCTAACTGAGATTCAGAATCAGTGCACTACATTATCCACACAGGATATCACCTTGTTGATGGCCTATTCAACCATCTTATGGTTGCTTTGATGCCAGATTCATGGGATGGTTTTACCACTGCATTCTTTGGTATGAGTGGTGGCTGGAATGCTCAGGAGATCAGCACAGTACAGCTGTCTCTATTTTGAAATCCAAGCATTACCGCTGAGCTGCCGAAACAAAACACAAGCCTACAAGCAGACATACCACACTTCAGTCAGTTGCGCAATTATGAACCACCCCAATAAACAAAAACGGGAGAACAACTCCTGCAATATATGCCACTTTGATAACCACTCAACTGATGATTGTCAGTGGAAAAATAATGGGGCTATTGTACCCATTGCAAACATGGTGGACATTGGACAAGCAAATGCTGGTCCAAAACAGGAAAGGGTAAAGGCAATGCACACAACCAAGATAATAATTTTGGAAAAGGCAAAGGAAAAGAAAAACAGAGAGAGAAAGCAAATGCCGCCAAGTTGGCAGGAGATGCAATGGACATTGATAGTAATGATGTACCTACTAAAGCTGAAAGTAGCAAACATGTAAATGCGGGGAAATATAACTGCTTTGACTATTATTGGCTGGCTGATTCCACCACAACATCACATATTGCAACGAACCACAATATGTTTATGATGTATACCAAAATAAATGAAACAGTCACAGGAGTTGGTGACATGACCACAACAGCTATTGGACGAGGAACTGTAGTTCTTGAGTCAAAAGTTGGGGATAAGACATATGAAATTGTCTTACATGATACATTGCACATTCCAACGGCTCCTGATAACTTATTTTCTGTTGGCTGATTTGACAATAAAGGTGGACAGTTTATAAGCCAAAATGGTAAGGCTTGCCTATATTCAAACAACAATATTCTTGTTATGACAGGAAATATGTGCAATGCACTATATTATCTAAATGTCAAAGTCAAACAAAATAAAACAAATATATCCACGGTCCATAGACAAACCTGGACTGAATGGCATAAATGGTATGGACATATAGCCGTATCTGGTCTAGAAGAACTATACAAAAGGGGACTTGTTGACAGACTAGATGTTGACAAAGAATCTGAGCTTGTTGATTGTGATGCTTGCATAAGCACAAAACAACAACATATGCTGTTCCCTAAATTAACTGAACATTCAACAACATATACTGGGGAATTAACACATACAGATTTATGGGGACCAGCCTGTATAACAACCACAAATGGTGCACAATATTATATGACATTTATTTATGATTTTTCTTGTCATTGCACTATCAAACTTCTGAAAACAAAGTTGGAGGCTACCGCAAAGCTGAAAGAATATTTAGCAACCATTGAAAGACAAAAGGAATGTTTACCAAATGTATCTGAGAGATAATGGTAAAGAGTATGTTAATAATGAATTAATGTCATGGTGTGCTGAATGAGGTATAATCCTTGAATTTATGGCTCCTATTCCCACAACAGAACGGTGTGGCTTAGCACTACAACTGAACATTAGCGGATCTAGTGCACACTATGTTACTTGCCCACACTTACCTAAAGTGCTCTGGGGTGTAGCTGTATTACATGCAGCATATTTTACGCAATCACGCATATACAAGAACTATCCCAGATGCAACCCCTTACAAAAGTGGTCCAGGAAACAACCAAAGTGAAGGTCTACATGAATTTGGAACAGCAGTTTCTATTTTAAATGACTCACTTACACGTGATAAACTAGATGCACGGGGACAATTCATGTCTTCATTGGGTCTGAAGATGGCCCAAAAGCTATTTATTATTATGATGTGAATATGAGACAAGTAAAATTGTCACGCAATTTTTATTTCTGTCTCAACATGACAACCCTTTCACAATTTGAGGGGGAGAAACTAGAGAAAGACAAATCGTTATGGGATGTTAATATAAATCAAACAGAAATGGAAGAGGAATGCGCACCTCTTTATATACATATTCCCAAATGACAGAGAGAACATGATGAAAATGATGAGCATATGTCAAAATGAGCTCACATTGAATATGACTCTGAAAGAGATCATAAACGGTACAGTGATACTGAATCAATTGGCCTGGCATTTAATGATAGCAGTATTGCACCTGAGGATCCTAAAACTCTTGAGCAGGCAAAGCAATCCAATGAATGGCCAGAATGGGAGAAGGCTATAAAAGCCAAATTAAAACAGCTCAAAAATATGGGTACATGGAAATTAGGAATCTTACCCAATGACTGACAGGCAGTCAGAAACAAATGGGTTTTTACAAAAAAACTTAAAAAGGATGGAACTCTGGATAAATTCAAAACACGTCTAGTTGCGAAGGGTTATTCACAGATACCCAGAATGGACTATACCGATACTTACTCCCCAGTTGTCTGCTTAGAGACAATACAACTTGCACTAGTGCTCGCAGTCAATATGGACTGGGAAATAGAGCAAATGGATGTAAAGGGAGCTTACCTGAACAGTATCCTCAAAGAGGAAGTCTACATGTGACAGCCAGAAGGCTATAGTGATAACACTGGATGTGTATGTCTGCTTATTAAAACACTATATGGCTTAAAACAGGCTGGCTGTGAATGGAATAAAGAACTTGACTCAAGAATGAGCGAGCATGGCTTTCAATGATTAGAGGCAGACCCCTGCATATATATCTGAGTAACTAACAAGCAAATTGAGCTTGTCACAGTATGGGTTGATGACTTATTATTATTTACCAAAAACCCAGAATCTATGAAACATCTTAAGGACAATATGAAGTCCATATTCAATGTAACAGACCTTGGTACCCCGCAGAAAATTGTAGGAATTGAAATTGAACATAACCGTGCCAAAGGAACTTTGAAAATAAGCCAGGCACAATATATAGACAATTTGTTGTCTAAATATAACATGACACAGGCACATACCGTGTCAATGCCCATGGAAACAACAATTAAACTTGACATCATTCCTGAAGAACCAATGGACTTACCTATACGGGAACAATACCCATCCTTAATCAGATCCCTATTGTATCTCTCCATGGCAACAAGGCCAGATATTGCATATGCAGTACAAAGATTAGCCAAGTATACATCATCTCCCACAAAACATCATTGGACCGCTGCTAAGTGAGTCCTAAGATATCTAAAAGGGACGAGAGAGCTTGGGATAACTTACTGAAAACAAGACATTCAATAAGCATAGGCTTTTATGCATATTCAGATGCAAGTTTCAATAGCCAACCACAGAAAATCCGTTAGTGGTTATACATGTATAAGTCCAGTGGTGCCATTTCGTGGAGTTCTTGTAAACAGACTATGGTTGCATTATCAACTATGGAAGCAGAATATATAGCACTTACCAAAACAGTGCGTGAAACCATTTGGTTGCATTCAATGCTCAAACAGCTAGGTATACCTCAAACAGAACCTACTGTCATTTTCAAAGACAATCTCAGTGCTCAGGCTTTAGCCGAGGACCATAAATTCCATAAATGATCTAAACATTTCACTGTTAAGTTGGATTATATCCACAGTCAAGTGGAAGACTCAAACATGCATATACAACATTGTAGCATGAACAAGATGACTGCCGATGTCTTGACAAAACCATTAGCGAGGCCCGCATTCAATACCCATGTACAAAGTCTCGATATGGCCTTGACTTGAGGGGGAGTGTTGGAGCCGGAAGCAAACGGCTAGTGTCACACAGCAAGTCACAAGGCCAACGGATAAACATACTACCGTACTCTGATGATGTTATAAGTAGTCAAGCATCACATTGGAGAGCTAATGCTCTCTCTCCCATCTACATCTGAGTCCTATTGAGTTCATGCACCCTCTACTCTATTACTGTTCCATCGCAATCTTTAAGACGCAGGAACACCACTTTGTTACTATTCCAATATAGAAAATGATGCTCTCCCCACCCTCCTTTGACTCTTCTACTTTCCTGCACCAACCGCATAACCAACAAATGTTACAATTCTCTTTTCGTTTCGTCTCCATGTCTCCATGGACCGTTTCATATCCATTGTTACTGCGCAGTGTACAGCTTGGACGCTATCTCCTTTCATAGTTACCTTCACATTTCCTTTCTCAGATAGCTACAGCTTTATTCCCTTTTACGATTCCTTTGTTCTCCAAACGTATATAAACCCCATGTACCCTAGAGTAACTTCAGTTCCAACTTAGATGAGTTTTGCTCTCAACCTCACTTGAACTCGACACTCTTCTTCTTCGCCATTCTCAAGACCTTCGTCATTGTTTGACTTAGCGTCCAAACTCTTTGTCCAGTGGCTGGGAGCGGACCGAGACTCTGCTTGTCACTGTTGACTAAGAACAAGCCACGACGAGGGCATTGTCTGTAACACAAGTTGGAACTCAGGAACCGCTCAGTGCTTCATCACTAGCCAGACACCATTGAGACCCAAACCTCCCAGATCAGACCGCCAAATGACTCTGTTCGTTATAGGCAAAAGTACTACCTTGGACGAAGGGAAGTCTATCCTTCCACAACAAACAAAGGGTGGTACTACATTTCAACCACTAAGAAAAAGAACCAGCAAGTCCCAGAAAGTTTCTTCGAAGGAGAATACAGAGAAGGAAACCCTGACAAAGAATTACCAGCAGAAACTTGGATTAATTGGCATAATGAAGAAAACAATTCAGATAGCCAATTATTCTTCCCACAAAACAAAGAACCAGAACTCACTTGGTGGCACAAATTTCGAGATACTGAGGATCTAACCAACGGAGTCTTCTCCGCACTTGAGGAATCTACTCTTGCCAAGTGGAACGAATACAAGGAACAACAGCAGATCGAACTAGATCTAGATTTTGACAACGAACCGAAACAAGGAGAAAGCTTGAAACAAGCAACAGAACCAAAACAGGAACCTGAAACTGAAACAAAAAAGGATATGGCAGACGAAAAGGAAGCATCTCTGAAAGGGATAAAGGGAATCTCCATTGAGAAATTCAAAGGACAACGATCCAAAGCGAAACATTTCATCTATGCGTTTGATGACACCTTCGATCTAGATGAGGAATGATTTACCACTGCCAAAAAGAAAATCAAATACGTTTTCCTACACTTAGGAGAGGAATTAGACGATTGGAAATCCAATATCCAAGAGGAATTGGATGAGGCGACTACAGACAAAGAAAGAAAAGGAAGAAGGAACAACGCTCTCTTGGGATAGCTACAGCAGTTTCAAAAAGCGATTCTTAGCCGACTGGGGCAAATCAGACACCGCAGCCAGGACCCTGAATGATCTAGATAAAGTCAAAGTGGGCAGAGACATTGATATCCCCACTTACATTCAGAAATTCCGATCGCTTATTCAGTCAACCGGAATCACAGGGTTCATGGCGCAGCAAATCTATTTCTGTAAAGGACTCCCAGCATCAGTCGCAGCAAAAATCATCGAAAATCCCACAGTCACCAATATGGAAACAGCCTATGACGCTGCGGAACGACTACACAACGCTTGGGAAACCCTGAAACTGATGAATCGGTCCTCCGGATCAGGAAACACGGAAAGATGTTTCAAATTTAATCGAAACTCAAGGAACTTGGCATTAGGAACAAAAGGGGTTAATGCCATAACTACGGGACACATATCCAGAGATTGCCCAAACAAAGGGAACGCCCAGACGACGCACAACAAATTGCCTCCTCCACAGAATTGCACCATTAGGACTATTGAGGAAACGACCTCAGAAGAATCAACGGCCCAACGCATTAGGGCATTGTTAAAAGCACTCCCAGATGAGGAACGCAAGAATACCCTCCAAGAACTTGAAACAGAGGGTTTTTAAGAAGGAGACGCCAGAAAGCGGTTGACGCCTCCCATAAAGTTGAACAGTTAGCACTCGATTCTGTAATCGTACAATCCAATAATGATAAACGGATCTCAATTACTGTGCAAACGAACGATAAACCCGCTGAAATATCCGCCCTCATTGATTGTGGAGCAGAAGGAAAACTTCATCGACAAACACTTATCAAAAGATTGGCCAAAAGAAAAACTAAAACAACCGATTAAAGTCAAAAACGCCGACGGAACTATTAACCAAATGGCATGATCACGCATCGAACTCATCTTATCTATTCTATCAATGGAAAACCATATGATAATTGGTTATGGATCACAAACTTAGGGGATCAAGAAATCGTCTTCGGAATACCATGGCTGGAAAACTATTGATTGGTGAAAGAACCCTCCAAATAGACAACAATTCAAAAGATGACAAACCTATTTGGTGCATAGCGCTAGATACTCAACAATGGGGAGAAGACGAATATTGGATAAGAGTAAAAACATCGGCGTCACAAGCGTTTGAACACCAAGCAAAACGCGACAAAACGCTGACTGTCTTACCACCTGAGTACCTTCCCTGGCAGTCTACCTTTGATAAAAAAGCATCGGAGCGTTTCCCATCATCACGTCCATGGGACCATGCAATTGAACTCAAAACCGGATTTACGCTGAAAGTTAGCAAAATCTACCCACTATCACTAAAAGAACAGTCAACGCTCGACGAATGGATTAAAGAGCAATTAGATAAAGGGTATATTCGACCATCCAAATTGCCACAGGCATCACCATTTTTCTTTCGTTTCAAAGAAAGAGAGCGGCGCCCTTAGACCCTGCCAGGACTATTGTTACCTTAACGAATGGACAATCAAAAACGCCTATCCATTACCCCTAGTCTCAGACCTAATGACGAAATTAGAAGGCGCAAACTATTTCACTAAACTTGATTTGTGCTGGGGATATAACAATGTCCGAATTAAAGAAGGTGATGAATGGAAAGCGGCCTTCATTACGAACCGAGGGTTGTATGAACCAACAGTAATGTTCTTCGGCCTTTGCAATTTGCCCTTGACGTTCCAGACCATGATGAATGAATACTTCCAGGACATGATTAACAAAGGATGGCTCATTATCTACATGGACGACATTCTGATCTGTGGGAAAATGAAAGATGAAATACAGAAATGGACCGAAAGAGTCTTAGAACGCTTACAGGAGAAAGACCTATTTTTGAAGTTAGAAAAGTGCAAATTTTGCGTTCAAGAAGTCAAATTTCTGGGTATGGTCATTACGCCCAGTCATATTCAAATGGACCCTGTAAAACTCGCTGGTATCAGAGACTGGCCAACCCCTACAACAGTCAAACAAGTTAGATCTTTCCTCGGATTCGGAAATGTCTATAGACGATTCATTGGCAACTTTGCTGCTATAGCAAAACCGTTGACGTACTTAACTAAGAAAGGTTTAACCTTCAGTTGGACGCTTGATTGTCAGACGGCTTTCGATGAATTAAAACGAAAATTTTCATCAATGCCAGTCCTACGCATGCCAGACCCCACAAGGCCGTTTATCCTACAAACGGACGCCTCCAATAAGGCCACCGGAGCAGTATTGAAACAAGCCGACGCCTCCGGATCCCTCCATCCTTGTGGCTTTATATCACAGCCTTAACCACAACAGAACAGAATTACCAAATCTATGACCAAGAACTACTGGCTATTATTAAGGGATTACAAGCATGGCGACACTTGCTGCATGGATCCTCTCATCCAATTATAGTCCATTGCAATCATAAAAACCTTTCATTCTATAGAACACCGCAACGGTTAACACCTCAACAAGCTCGTTGGTCTATGATGCTATTGGAATTTGACCTAAAGATAGAGCACGTTGATAGGTAACTACACTGCTAAAGCAGCTGTGTAGACCAGGGGGGGTGTGAGACCATTGGAAGATTCCCGGCACCTTGATTACGAGGAGGGAGGGAGAGTATTGTATTATTGTGACTACATGTGACAATGTAACTATAACTGACACTATGACTAAGCTACTCCTTTAGGCAGAGCCCCTGTCCACTGCTGTACAGAGCTCAAGCTCATCAACGTACCAGGGACAAAAATGTTTGAAGCAGATGCATTATCCTGCTGTCCCGATCATATGAAAGATGAGGACATGCTGGACGATGTTATCATGTTACCCAATAACAAGTTTATTCGCCTTATCGCTACAGACCTTGCTCAGAAAATCCGAGAAGCTACATCACTTGACAGCTTTGGAAAAACCATCATTGAAGTCATAGAAACGCAACGCGCTCCACCTATCAAATCCAAACTCCAGGATTGGGCGTTTGTTGATGGCATCATTTGATACATTGATAGGGTGTATATCCCTGACCTCGGAACACTTCGCATGAGTATTATTAAAACAGTTCATGAATCGCCTACTTCCGGACATCCTGGACGCCTGAAAACGCTAGAATTATTACAACGAGACTACTGGTGGCCGGGAATGTATAAACACATGAAGGAATGGGTTACAGGCTGCGCTACATGTCAGCAAATGAAGGTGAACACTCACCCCAACACCCCAGCCCTTCTACCAATTGGATCTAAAGCGACTCGACCATTTCAACAAGTAACCTTAGACTTCATTACCAATCTTCCTATTTCTGATGGCTTTGACTCAATTTTGGTCACGGTGGACCATGGCCTTACAAAGGGGGTAATTCTTACTCCTTGTAAGAAAACCATCGACACGTTAGGAACAGCAGACCTTTACATCTCCGAAATATTCAAGCGCTTTGGTCTACCAGACATACTCATTTCAGATCGAGGACCGCAATTCTCAGCCAAGGTCTTCCAAGAAATCAGAAAAACATTAGGAATTGATCATAGAATGAGCACCGCCTATCATCCGCAAACCGATGGAGAAACGGAACGAGTTAATCAAGAACTAGAAGTATATCTTCGAATATTCTGTGCCAAAGAAGCACATACTTGGAAACAACTACTACCAATCGCCGAATTTGCCCATAATAATCGCCATCATGATTCAGTTAAAGCATCGCCTTTCCAACTTATGTATGGAACAACCCTGTTGCACTACCTACTGCGGCGCAGAAAATGACGACACCAGCAGCAGAAGAATGACTACAGTTGCTACGAAAAGCTAGGGAAGAGGCGCTTGCTGCGCATGAATTAGCCAGACAAATGGTGGCTAGACGAATTAGAGACAAGTCAATCAAATTCGAAAAAGGAGACAAAGTTTGGCTCAAAAACAGAAACCTTAATATTCCATACCAGTCCAGAAAACTAGCACCGAAACGAGAAGGACCCTTCCCCATTGAGCAAGTCTTGGGACCAGTGACATATAAGCTCAAACTTCCGAAACAATGGCGCATTCATCCAGTCTTTCACACATCACTCCTTATGCATATAGGGAGACTGAAACACATGGACCAAATTACACAGCCCACCTCCTGATCTTGTAAATGGACAAGAAGAGTTTGAAGTCGAAGCAATTCTTGCACACTGAAAGCGTGGAGCAGGATATCAGTATTTGGTTAAATGGAAAAACTACGGTCCGAATGACAATTCCTGGGAACCTGAACGCAATTTAGGCAACGCTGCGGAGATTCTGCAAGCATATAAACAGAGAAGACAACTGTAGAACAACTATATCTCGTTACTGTAACCACCAAATCCTTAAACAAAACATCCGATATACAAAGAAATATTGTTCTACTCAAGGACAATATTCCCCAAAACTCTATGAAAAATTCCAAGGACAAATCATTACATTCCCTATATATTGCCCTCCAACCTCTCCATTAGGATTACCACGATTAACAAAATTATCCGAACTCAGGCAGCTCGACAGATCGCACCTAGAGTCTCAAGGCTAACTGCCGGACATTTAACACACCCACAGGGACATGTGGAATTCCCATTCAACGCTCGTCTTCACTATCTTCCAAAATATATGGATCTTACATTTGATCCAGAAGAATTACCATACTACCCAGACACCAGATCACCATACCTTCCATCGCCTAACAGACCTTTAAACCACACATATAATGTGTATACCGAAGCAGCCCTTCGCCGAGAGGATCCTGTTACCTACGCTTTCTTTCAGAGTCTGAAGCGCGCCGGCAAAGAAATTGAAATTTATCGATGGATTAACAACTGACATGTTCCAAATGCAATTGCCAACTTCAACAATGCATTGGAAAGTCTAGATTTCCTAGATGCGTTTGACGATGCAAACGGACCTACCCTACCCAGTTCACCCAATCAGATCACCTCATCCCGCAATTCCTCAGACATAAATCTCAAACATGGGAACAAGATTTCCACCACGACCAGGAACGGACTAGACAAATCAGAAGAATCTGATGAAGAACTTGAATATGTTCCTAACATCAGAGCGCCCATGTCATCTTACCAATTTTCGGAAGAAGAACTCCAGACTGTCAATTATGATGACGAAGCGTTCAATTGAACATAAAAAGGATGCTTTGGAACACAATGGATTCCCCAAACCATTCACTACATCATGCCCGCTTTCTTCACCACCATCGCCTACCTTGTTGCCTTCGCCTTTGCCCTCCTGGTCACAGCATGTGGCCATTGTTACATTGAACCCGTCACCGTCCTCTCGCCCTTCCTTGCCACTGCCCAAGACCTCCCCCTCGAGGTCTTTGTCAACACTACCATCACTATAGACGACTTCGAATTCACTGATCTCCCCGAACTTCATGAACATCCGGCAGAACTGGCTGACACCATCACCATCCCCATCGTACCCGCTCCACCCGTCGTCATCCGTCCTCGCAACGCCATGCTCAACAACGTTAGCGACAACCTCGCCACCCTGGTCACCTACTTCAACTTATTTTCCGAGCCACTCGACTTCATCACTGCCCTCACCCTTACCACCGATCCACATACCCTCACCTACGAGGAACGAGACGCGATGCTTGCACAAGCAAAACAGTTACAGCAAGCAATCCAGAGTCTACAGTGGCGGGTAGAGACTGCTGACAAAGACGTCAGCAACATTATCAGCTGGCTGGAATCTAGGCAAGACCACGGCTGGACGAACTCATGGTAGAAGTCAGTGACTTCTCGCATACGAAGGGGGTAATGTTACAATTCTCTTTTTGTTTCGTCTCCGTGTCTCCATGGACCATTTCATATCCATTGTTACTGCGCAGTGTACAGCTTGGACGCTATCTCCTTTCATAGTTACCTTCACATTTCCTTTCTCAGATAGCTACAGCTTTATTCCCTTTTACAATTCCTTTGTTCTCCAAACGTATATAAACCCCATGTACCCTAGAGTAACTTCAGTTCCAACTTAGACGAGTTTTGCTCTCAACCTCGCTTGAACTCAATGCTCTTCTTCTTCACTGTTCTCAAGACCTTCGTCATCATTTGACTTAGCATCCAAACTCTTTGTCCAGTGGCTGGGAGCGGACCGAGACTCTGCTTGTCACTGTTGACTAAGAACGAGCCACGACGAGGGCATCGTCCATAACAACAAACAGTTTCAAGATGCTTGACCTCTTTGAAAATTTGCTTCTCCTGGGCCTGAACTTTTTGTTCCTCACTCTCTCTGCTGGTGAAACCATCTTCAGGTACTACTGTGTGCAAGTCAACTCTCTTTATAATGAATCTCTGTGCTGGTCTAGTTTGCCTTGATCTGGTTTGACCACATTGTCTGGATCAGACCACTCCTCAATCCGTTTTGAACTTGTTTTATGGAATTTATCATAGAATAAAGGAATGCAGATTATAAATTTCTTACTGCGGTTTCAATCTGAATTCCGTGAGTCTTCATGATTTCATGGATTGACATCAAGTTACCGCAGCTCTCAATAAGCACAGGTGAAGCGCATATAGTGGATGCAACTAGGAGAAGTATAGGAAGCGCAAAAAAGTACATGATGTGTGGATTTGGTGAGGACCAGCCTGGATTAGGGGAGCACCGTCGGCTTGATTTATACTAAGGTTGATACCATGGAAACTTTCCACTGATTGATGCGAACCCAACTCAGTCAGTTGGTATGGTCAGGACCCAGGCAATCAGCTTCTTGAATGTCGCCTTCTGACTGCCACCCGCTCCAACAATTGAAGCGTCCTCGTAGTAGTATTACTGAGTGTTGCGGGCAGAACCAGTCTGTTCGTTATCATATATGGGATGGCTCATATGGCGCATTCCACATGGTCTGCACTTGTGAGGTATCAGATTCTGTTCAGGAAATGTCTGAGGAACGGTGCGCCGTTGAGTGACCAGGGATGATAGGCGAGGCAGAAGGCAAAGCAGACGTTGGGCGAAGAAGGCGGCTTTACATTTCTAAATTGGGAAAAGACTCCACGATTTCTAAAATAAGCACCACACCGGATATTCTGTTCTGCACGAATTATTTCCCAATACTCCCTTGCAGCACACCGAGGGATCATACATGCGTAGCACCAAAGATTGGAATGCTATCAGCCCGAAAGCAAAGTATTCATGCATTGATGTATCTCGTCAGTGAGTTGGCCCAAGATATTACTTGGCGCCACACGTACTGATGATCACGTCAAAGACCTGACCTCTCTGGCCTATTGATGCCACCATATCTCTACACACTCGCGTCCTCACAAACTCAGAGCCAAAAAAATAACCCAAAAAATCAATGCATTGACAAATGGCCCCGAAAACATTCCCAATCTCTTTCCTCGTCCAACCTCACCCCCTTCAACGCCACTGCAACCAGACAGCTTTCCATGATTCTACCCATCGTTTCAGTCTTTCTGACAACGTTTACGTTCCATAGAAGTTTTCCACTGGAAAATTTGTGAGTAAATAGAAGAGAAGTAAACGGAAATCACTATTGATAAATGCGCCACGTCCTAGGTCTTCAGTCTTGATGTTCAGGTCGAATGGCCAGAGAAGATGAAAGAGCGTGCAGACATATGACACAGGAAAAAAGAGAAAGGTTTAAGGAAGAAAAAGCCGCTCATTGGCGACGACCGGTAGGACACAACGCACAACAGGCAAGAGGGGTGTATTTGAAAGATGTCACGCGCGAATGGGCGTGCTCCCAAGGGACACTATTCCTCTCGCAGCCAGCCCAGAATTAAGGAAGTGGTGGGAAATCGGAGACCGCATGTCCTCCCGCCGAACATATTTGCTCAAGGCGGTTACGTCACATGCTCCGGAGGGGTGTATTTGAAAGATGTCAACTCTTGCGAGCTGCTCCCAAGGGACACTATTCCTCCGGATCGCCAACACAACACTTTGGTGTTGGCGGGTCGCTGGGGGGCGTCGTGCGCGTGCCTTGATTAGGTGGATGGTGGACCCGGTTATCCGAAAAAAGAAAGATGGGATGGGATGGGATGGGATGGGATACGTGTCAAGGTCGGCGAGTCGATATCGTGGTCGAATGTCGAGGTGTCGGAAGGCGTGGTCGGAAGGCGTCGAGATCGGTGTCGGACGAAGAAGGAAGAGGAGAGAAGGTGGGCGGTTGGAAAGAAAGCGGCGGATGCTAACGCCGTTTTATAGGTTTCCACGCGTCGCGTCAGGCTGCACTTGTTTTGACAGAACGCGATCGAGCAGGACGCGATTGTCTCAGACATTGAGACTTCTTCCTATTACGGTACTGTGACCCACTACGCGCATAATATTATAACACGCCGAGGTTGACGTATTCATAGGCATCTTGAGAAGGCCGAGCGAGGCGATATAGGCACACGATACAAGTATCTATGTCAGTATGAATAAAGATTATGTCCACGCCTTCGTCTACCGTCACATCCGCTTGGCATTTACCTCCGCCATCCTTTCTCTGCCACAACTCTCAAACGCATTTATCCCCGACCATCATCAAATCAAGAAGACAATCTTGGACGATCATGGCTACGGGTCATATGCTGTCAGCAGTTCACAGAGCAAGGTTTTACTACCGTTGATTGCAGAATCTGCGAGGATGCACAAGAAACTATTCAGTAGGGCATGTATGAAACGCAGTTAAAAATTGTGATAAATGATCTGCTTGAAACACATATAGTGACATCCTGTCAGTCGGCGACTTTCACGGCAAGCTCCGAGCAACTATCAAATGTTCGCAATGCCACTCCTGATCCGAACGCACGCGGAACAGAGGCTTCAAGTCACTGTGTCCGAGATGGGTCAGCGACTCGACAGCTTCGCCTTTCCGTTCGACACTTGAATCCTCCTCTGGAATCTAATGCAAACCTGACGTTTAAATTTTTCACTGGTATATCATCCTCGAGGAGTCTGAACTGTCGTAGCAGGTTTCGGGCGAAAAAATCGGTATCCAGGGTGCTCCATCAGTAATACCAAGAGTTTTGCTTTGATCAAAGCATGACGACTTTGTAGCATAGCGGAAAATGCCTTCAGATCACTATTCATCCATACTGCGTTTATCACATCCTATCTACTTACAGGGAAGTAGAGTACAAGGGGTTAGGACGAGAATGAAGCCAGCATCGCGGCGACATCCTTCCAGTGAACGCGCTACAACAGATTGTCCTCCCTCCAGGAAGCATCCATCCACCTATCGCCGGCCGTCGATCTGTCTGGGCAGTATAAATCCAGAAGTCGGAGTTCGGCCATTGCATGGCTTGCAGTGGCGACGGCATACTCTATGCCCACCCGCCATCACCGTAGTTGCAGGCGCCCTTAGAAATGTCATACCTCGGGGTTGGCCCTGCTGTTGGGGAGCAAGCAGCGGCATACTGACATTAGTAGAGGAAGGGTTCAGAAGCATGAGAGAGGGCAAGGGCAGGATAACCAAGCCAGAAGGCCCATGCGCAAGAAAAAGAGTCAGCTTGTCCACGCCTGCTCGGCCCATCGCATGACCTCGTCGAGGGAGAGAGACGCTTCATCACCACCGGACCATTTGTCGTCCCTGTATGGTAGATATACGCGCTACATATATCTAAGGAGAGCCTTGTAAACGGGGCGTTAAAGCACGGAGGCGGGGGACGGTCGGTTGGTGGAAAAGCAGCAAGCAGAAGGTGGCCGTGGCATGAGGGGAGGTCACACACAGGCAAGCGGCGCAGCCACTCCGGTTTATTCGGACTCGACTTTTGGGACCACCACCACATTCTCCATCATTAGTCCTCTGTATCCGCGCAATGCCATGAATGTACTGGAAACTGATAGGGCCAGGAACCGCGTAGAAATGAAGGGACAAGCGAAATGAACAAGCACTCCATCTGCGGAATATAGTAACTTGAAAGGCAGTTCAAGTGACTCAAATTGCCAGCACTAAAACGACATGCAACGTGCGTTGCACGCCCTCCCCACTCTTAACAATGCGCATATTTGATCCTTTTCCGTCAGGCACCATTAGGATATGAATGGCACTCGGCAGCACTTATCCTACTGTGGCGGACTGGCGGTAGGCCACCCATCCAAGAGCGCAGAAGTGACAACGATGAGAGGGTCTCAAATTGTGTCTTGTTAACGGAGATTCCCAACAGGTACGTTACGCTCGCTCCTGGGCGCTCTCCTACTCGTTTAGACAAACCTAATCATAAAATAACACATTATGTGCCTTTGCCGGCGGACTTTGCAAGACGATGTTTGTTAAACCCGCACTATTTGCTTTTGGCACTTTCCTTCCTGGTAAACACAAGCATAGTACTTTGCGAAATTCTAGCGCGCAATCACGCCGCACAATCAGACGGGTATCCTTGAGGCTTGGGCAACTCTTTATCCCAGATTCATCAGGCACTTAGTTCCGAGGACCCCGACAAGGTCGTTCATTGTGACTTGCTATGGGATAAGACATAATACTCATATTCGGAATGTTCAATCACGACCTACGTAGGACAGACAGTACAACAAATTAGCAGAAGAAAAGCGATGAGACAAGTTTTTTTTGGGTTTTCCATACGAAGATCGCGACAATCTCAACGCCCGCATCACTTCCTATTTCGAGCAGTGCATGGCGCAAGTGCTGTGATGGATGTAAATCAGGCCGCCGCGGTTTTGGGCCACCATCAATCTCCTCCGTGGTGGCGACAGTGGTGATGGTGATGGCGGCGACACTCGTCATCATCGACGTCATCAGCTTGCTCGACGGCACGTTCAACGACATCACCGTGCCCGTGGTGGTGGTGGTGGTGGTGGCGATGGCGCCTGTGACCCTCGACGTCATCAGCTTGCTCGACGGCGCGTTCAACGACATCACCGTGCCCGTGGTGGTGGTGGTGATGGCGGTGGCGCCTGTGACCCTCGACGTCATCAGCTTGCTCGACGGCGCGTTCAACGACATCACCGTGCCCGTGGTGGTGGTGGTGGTGGTGGCGATGACGCCTGTGACCCTCGACGTCATCAGCTTGCTCGACGGCACGTTCAACGACATCACCGTGTCCGTGGTGGTGGTGGTGGTGGTGGCGGTGGCGCCTGTGACCCTCGACGTCATCAGCTTGCTCGACGGCACGTTCAACGACATCACCGTGTCCGTGGTGGTGGTGGTGGTGGCGATGGCGCCTGTGACCCTCGACGTCATCAGCTTGCTCGACGGCACGTTCAACGACATCACCGTGCCCGTGGTGGTGGTGGTGGTGATGGCGGTGACGCCTGTGACCCTCGTCGTCGCGTGCAGCAACGACACCTCCGGCAGAACCGTCGATCGGCTCAGGACCAGGGTTACGTTTCAACACAACATCGCTCGCAGGCGCAGACATGTCAGCAGGCGCACCGAGCACGGTGGCTGCGGAAACCAAGGCAACAAAAACGGCGGAGAACAACAATTTCATCGTGAGCTCAGTGCTGTTGGGTAGAGTGGAGATGGTCAGTCGAGGACTGGGGAGAAGGAACCAGCGCTCACAGTGAAGGTAGTCAAAATGAGACCGATGAAGAATGCTGGTCAACTGCTGCATCTTTTATAGGCATTGGAACCCCTGCCGTGGCCGAATTGGATCTCCAACGGCGAAGAGGTTCACGTATACCTCTAAATTCCTTGCAGATTTTTTAGTTTTTCTGTCACAGCTGCGGGATCCTTCATATCCCCGTTGCTCCATTTGCTCCAACTTACGTGGTACTCCAAATTTATGGAGGTAAAAATAAAAACTTGAATGAAAAGACTCAGTGAGCAAGCAGGTTCGACCATATGGTCAACATGTGCTATGTCGTTTGCACCATACATGGAACCTACAGGACGTTTGAATCATGGGCGACTGCCTCGTCGCGCTAGACTTGTTGGGCCGCTCACGACGGTTTTTTGTCCCCTGTTTAGCGCTCTTGAATACTTCTTTCACCGATTAGGGCCTTTTCTTCTGCGCAGCACCCTTTAGGTTGAGGGTTTTACGCCATCTATAAATAAATCTACACATGATTTGATCTACTACGTGACTTCATTTTCTTGATCGTGTGACGACCCAAATGTCATGGTTTACACCGTTACACTTTTCTATACATCAATCAACTCGTTCCTCAAACTCTGCGAAAATATCACGAAACTCGGTGCGTTCGTTCTGACGACTCTGTATTCATTTTTATTCCATTGCTTTTCCATCAACGCCATGACACCGTTCAATAACTCATTCAACTCGTTTATCAAGCTCTGCCAAAAGATCACGACACTGCGTTCAGTCAACTAGCATTGTTGCCTCCTGCACTCCGTTTACTATTGTTCAATACTGAAGGTTGAAAACAACATTGTCATTTTAATCTCCTGTTCGTCCCGGAAAATAGGATTGTTGCGGGTTCCGCCACGCATGCGGGCGTAAGACAATAATCGCTGTTTGCAAACCGCAAGTTGTTGGGCCCTTCCAGCAGTAACGTGACCCTAATTTATTGCCAGTACGAAGCACGGCGGTCCATCCATCGCCGGTTGGCTGGGCCTGGAGAAAACCCGAGGGATATGGCTGTTGGACGTAAAAGTGCTGCTGCTGTGGGAACTCTGAATCGTTGAGTATATTCACTACACAGAATGGTGGTCAGGGCCCCTTCACGCTGGGGCGCGAGCTTGGAGAGCATGAGAGCGGGAGCGCATATGGTAGGCGCAGCGGTTTTTTTTTCCTTCTCGAAGTAGTTGAGTGATAGAGGCGTTGATCTTTGTCGGGTAAGATGAGAAGAAGGCGAAGGCTACAAGCCAGAAGGCCCATGTGCCAAAAAAGAGTATGCCTTGTCCGCGCCACGACGATACATACATGTACACGACGCGAAAGGAAAATAGTGCCAACGGGGCCCGCGTGTAATGGTGTGTGTGAGTAACCGACGCTACAAAAGGGAGTGACAAGAACCTAATCACGAAACACCCGGCGGAAGCCAGCTGAAGGGATGCGGGGCACATCTAGAGCTACCGGATCAATATCGCCAAGAGTTCCGGTGGTGGGATTGTCTTTTTTAAAAAGAGGCGAGACGTAAGTAATTGTTTCTCAAACGAAGGAAAGAATGAAATGACGACAACTTATTCTTGTGCTTAGTGCATCTACACGAAGGCGCGTCAAGGGGGGTTGGTCCGAGGAGACGGTAGTCCGCTGAGGGCATGTGGCCGATGGCGAATCGGGAGAACCGTGAAAACAGGTCGGGGTTATCCTGTCGTGAAGCGTTGAACCTAGAGTCGGGAGGGTGCCTGCATGGTTCATGTATCAACATTGCGCTGGCTTAGACACTGAAAATTATTCAAGGAGAGTTTCTCAAACGGTACGTTAAAGCACGGAGGAGCCTCGGGCTTGGTGGGGCAGACACGTGATGCGTGGGAGGTCAAATGAAAGCCGAAAGTTATAACACCGTCGTCACAGCCACTCCGGTTTATTCGGAGTCGACATCGCCATCGCTGCCGCCACAGTTGAATAGCACTGCCGAGTGCTGTTCATATCCTAACGGAGCCTAACGGAAAAGGTTCGGACCTGCGCTGCGCCCATCTCTGGTAGCGACGGCGAGGGCGTGCAACGCACGTTGTATGTTCGTTTCAGCGCTGGCAACTCACCTGAGGCATGAACTGCCCTTACGATATTCCGCAGCTGGCGTGCTTTCATTTCGCTTGTCCCTTCATTTCTACGCGGTTCCTGGCCCTATCAGTTTCCATCACATTCATGGCACGGCGCGGATGCAGAGGACTAGTGGGGCGCGGATGCAGAGGACTAGACCCATACGTCTAGACAAACCTAATCAAAAAATATATACATATACATTACGTTGACGCTTTCTGGAATACGGCTAGGTGTTGTTTGCTGTACCTGCACTATTTGCATTTGTCACTTTCCTTCCTGGTGTACACCTTGGAAAACTCTAGCGCGCAATCACGCCACCCATTCCTCGAGGCTCGGAAACTATTTATACCAGATTCATCGGGCACTTAGTTCCGAGGACCCTTTTTACCTGACAAGATCATTGCCATTGCCATCCTGTGAACTTGGCATGGGAAAATCATAATAGTCATATTCGGGGTAATCAATCACAACATAAGACAGGCAGTGTAAGGTAAAAAAAAAATACGTAAGACGGGCACAGTTCAACAAAAGGAGAAAAGCGACGAGGCAAGTATTTTTTTGGGTTTTTGCATTTTCATCACGACGATCACGAGAATCAAAATCACGACAATCTCGATGCTCCGCATCAGCTTCCTAATTCAAGCAACGCTTGACCCAAGTGCTGTGATAGATGTAAATCAGGCCGCCGCGGTTTCGGGCCACCAACCATGGTGGTGGTGGTGGTGGTGACGGTGCCTGCGACGTTCGGCGTCATCAGCTTGCTCGACATCCCTAGTTTCAACGTCAGTTTCGGGCCACCATCCGTGGTGGTGGTGGTGGTGGTGATGGCGGTGGCGCCTGTGACCCTCGACATCATCAGATTGCTCCTCAGCACGTTTCTCAACATCCCGTGTCTCGACGTCAGATTCGGGCCACCATCCGTGGTGGTGGTGGTGGTGATGGCGGTGGCGCCTGTGGCCTTCTACATCATCAGATTGATCCTCAGCACGTTCTCAACGTCAGAATCGGACCACCATCCGTCGTCTCGGTGGTGGTGGCCTTCGTGGTGGTGGTGATGACGGTGGCGCCTGTGGCCTTCTACATCATCAGCTTGCTCGACGGCACGGCCTTAACGTCAGAATCGGACCACCATCCGTCGTCTCCGTGGTGGTGGTGGTGGTGGCCTTCGTGGTGGTGGTGATGACGGTGGCGCCTGTGGCCTTCTACATCATCAGCTTGCTCGACGGCTCGCGCCTTAACGTCAGAATCGGACCACCATCCGTCGTCTCCGTGGTGGTGGTGGTGGTGGCCTTCGTGGTGGTGGTGGTGACGGTGGCGTCTGTGGCCTTCTACATCATCAGCTTGCTCGACGGCACGCGCCTCAACGTCAGAATCGTACCACCATCCGTCGTCTCCGTGGTGGTGGTGGTGGTGGCCTTCGTGGTGGTGGTGGTGATGACGGTGGCGCCTGTGGCCTTCTACATCATCAGCTTGCTCGACGGCACGCGCCTCAACGTCAGAATCGGACCACCATCCGTCGTCTCCGTGGTGGTGGTGGTGGTGATGGCGGTGGCGCCTGTGACCCTCGTCGTCGCGTGCAGCAACGACAACTCCGGCAGAACCGTCGATGGGCTCAGGAGCAGGGTTACGTTTCAATACAACATCGCTCGCAGGCGCAGATATGTCAGCAGGCGCACCGAGCACGGTGGCTGCAGAAACCAAAGCAACAAAAACGGCGGAGAACAACGATTTCATCGTGAGCTCAGTGCTGTTAGGTAGAGTGGAGATGGTCAGTCGAGGACAATGGAGAAGACACTAGTGCTCACAGTGAAGGTAGTCAAATGAGACCGATGAAGAATGTTGGTCATCTGCTGCATCTTTTATAGGCATTGGAACTCTCGCCGTGGCCCATTTGGATCGCCAACGGCAAAGAGGTTCACGTAGACCCCTACACTTCTTCCAGAATTGTTTTATTTTTATTTTTTGTCACAACTGCAGGATCAGATTCATATTCCCGTTGCTTCATTTGCTCAACTTACGTGACGCTCCAAATATATTGAGGTAAGAATAAAAACTTTAATGAAAACACTCAGTGAGTGAGCAGGTTCTACCAGCATACGGTTAACATGTGCTATGTCGTTTGCACCATGAAACCTACTGGATGTTTGAATGATGAAAGACTGCCTCATCGCACGCCGGGCTGGTTAGACCACTCACGATGGTTTGTGTTCCCTGTTTAGTGCTCTTTTTTATTTATTTAATGCTTCTTTTGTGGGCCGATCACGGCCAATTCTTCTGCGCAGCCTCACCGGACTTCCCTTTCAGTGCGACTTTTCCATAGCGACCCTCTTCAATCATTGATATGTGAATCTTGTAGAGCGCCCGTGCCTGCTCGCGCCGGAGTAACAATTCTTGAATTCTTCCTCGCGCTGATCGCAAATGGCAAAACAAGAGTTGCTCCAATAAACACGTGACCCTGATTTATTGCCAGTTGAACGCGTACGCTGTACGGCAGTCCATCCACCCATCCGCAGCACCTCGTGAGATAGAACAATTGATTCGCCTGAATACAATTTTATCGAAGCCCGTTATGAACTTATGTGTCATCATTTCGGATGGCCATTATGCCTTTCTGTGGCTCGTTTTATGCACGTTTTCCCACGCGCAGATCGCTAGATTAACCGTGAACCCCGATTCCAGCACCTCTCGAGGAAAGGGCCAATCCAAGATTTATTTACACTTTTTCTTCTCCCGCCCGCACCGCCCAACTCTCCGTCCATCATTTTTAGGGGATACACAGGCTCCGTTACCCTACTAGATGGATGACTATCGATCACAGGTAAGGTACGACATGCCAATAGCTAGAATGAAATACATAGCCCTCTACTTAAGGGTCAGATAATTCAAGAATTAAGGGCCTCGGATAGTAGCGGAGTCGCAAAAACGTCAACTGACTGAGTGAGCTTATAGTCGTCCAGAATGAAATCGACCTGCTGATCAAAAGTTACTATTTTGCAAAGAACACCCTGTAGTTCACGTGCAAAGGAGAAAGACTAACTCTGTTCATATGCATCGCGGGCGCAAGTGTCCTCTTATGTGACGCGCTCATGTCGTGGCGCAGTGGCGGTAACGAGGTGAGTCAACGTACAAAAAAGAGTTCAATTAGGGAATCACGTTTCGCTAAAACAAATGATTAGTTTTCGCCCCCCCAGCACGTGCATCAACACACGAAGACGAATGCTCGTAGGGGCGCCTGGATTTGGAAAAATCCTGTAGCGAGTGGGCGCTGATACAATGCATGGCCTTGGCGAGGAGGAGTGCTGCCAGGAACCATCATCTACGAAGCGATGCCGGGTGAGTGCCTCCACAGCAATATTGAATCCGGTGAATAGTAGTGTGGCCTATGAAGGGGGCCAGGCACCGTCGAGCGTCCGATCTATGAGAAACGAGGATTCAAGGTAGGTGTGGTCACGGTCACGCGATATGAGAATGATCCGAAATATGAATGACATATATCTTTGAGGTTTCCAAAGCAAGAGCAAGTGGCCACCACACTCATCACGGTTTTTCCGTGTATAGTGATTACCTCACGGAGAAACTCAACTGTAGTTTAGACCTACATGATGAGCATATCAACTGGCATAATGATGATGGCATTTGTGCTCGTGATGTAAATGAACGAGAATCAGGTGACTCGTGTACCGTGTGCGGCCTGGAACTGAAGGCACGTTGAAGGACATGTGAAGTGAGAACCACGCTGAAAAAAAAGTGTTTGTTGACCTCCCTCAAGGACGGATTTTCAGAAATCCGGCACGACGCACCAGTAGAACGAAATAGAGAGAGGATGCAAGCACATAACCGGTCAGAAAGAGGAGAGCGTTGAAACCTCTGAATCGGAATTGCTCAGGAATCAATGCGGGAAAAAGGCCGTTAGCATCATGCCATGTCGAACGGGGGCACGATCGGCTGCTCTAGAAAAGACACGAGTCTTTGATCACTTCACAAGGGTGCTGCGCAACCCGTAATCTGTCAGGAAAAATGGTTTAATTAAGGGGACGTTAGTAAAACGGTCGAATCGGCGCGGCAAGGCGCTTTTTCGTTACCTAAGTACTATTCTCATTTAAAGCCGTTCAACGCTCGCATGTTCCGCACGCATAGCGATTTCACATGTGATGAACGTTGACGGTTTCTAAATTGGGCATAAGTGGAGACAAATCGCCGCGTCGAAAAGAACTCAGGGTGTACGCCAGTAACTGCAGCAAATCTTCACTGTAAGTGTACCAGACAACGATGTTCGTGATCTCCATTGACTTCATCCTCTTTGAGCACACGAAAGTGCAGATGGTGTGTCGTTGAAACGTCGTCTCGGTCTTGAGGCGCGTGACGCCTCCAGCGTCGAACTTGCCGATACTCCCACACGCGACAACGATCACCGCAAGTACCATCATAACCACCCCATTACCATGGTCCTGACCCCGGTATCCAGCAGCGCGACGAGAACAAGCCCCATGGTCACAACCAACTCTGGTGGCCTGCCTAATTTTCATCCATTGGTAGAAATAGACTGTAGTGCACAGATGCTGGGAATAGGGATAAAGGTGAAAATAAAGAGCCAAGTACTCGCTGTCCTTCGAAGCATATGATGGCAAATCAAGAGATTACATAACCGGCAATCTGTCACAACTCAAGTACCACCACCTTCTGTTTCCTCCTGCGCCAGATGTCTATCCCATGGAGGGCTTGAACATTAGTTGGATTTTCTTTTTCGTCCTCGGCCTTCCTAGTGCCTATCGGCGATGTGGCCAAATTCGTCAGTGACATAGCGCATTAACGGCACAGTACGTAATTCCTACCCATTGTTCCTGCCCGACAGTCGCCGCTACAAGGATGAGAATTTCAAACCGGACCCTGCCATGCCCCCATGAAAGGCTAGCGTAAGTGTGTCATCCTAGGTACATGATGCTGACGCGTCTATACGATGACCGGCCATACATTTACTATTGAATAGTATGATGCATGATCACGGACCTTTTGTCAGCAAACTCACCCGACAGCCCCGCTTCCCTCCACGGCCTCTTGCTCCCTCCATCAGAGCTTCAGAGCCGTACCACTCCACTACCTTGACACCACAATACAATACCTCGCCTCATCCAGCACCGCCCGCCTCAGCACGATGGTAGCGACCAGGACCGCCCCATCACCACAGCCGAGGAAGGATCATCGCCCGAGCGGAGCAGGAAGATCTCGAGATGTTTTCGGAGCATGCCCACACCCCTGACTGCGCTTTTTGTTGCTCCACTGTACCTGTGAACCGGAGTAGTCTCGCGCCCTGGCCAGGTCGACCGCATTCCATTGAAAGCGGTCAGAGTGGGGACATCTTGATAAGCAAATTTAAACTTCCATTTGCTAAAAAAAGAGAACATACGACTTGTCTGACTAATCGAGAATAGTCTACGCGTCGATGGGATTATCAATGCATCACTGTCCTCGACGTCCTCGACAGTGGGTGAATCGTCGTTTTCGTGGCGTGATTCTTGCGCACCGCTTCGGCCGCAAATGGTTGTTGTCATCCCAACAGAAAGCTGATACTATTATCTTCAACTGGAACTGAAGACGCGATATGAATAACCTACTTAAAGAGGTCTTGTGCGGGAGCAAATATATTGAGTCCCTCGCGGCGGAGCTGTCCACGGATGTTGCTATGTAGCGATCGACGTGAAGATGGCTCCAACGTCGGCGGTGTGTCGTCCATGACGCACGTGCATTTATTAGTACCAACGAAACAACTACACTTTAGTCAATCCCTCATGGAGAAATCATTAAATACTATCTCGAGCATCATGAAACAGTAAGGAGAACAGCATCCACTCGCGTCCGCGATTGAACTACTCAGGGGAATCATCGTTAAGGCCACGAAGAAAATTAGTCAATGCGTTGAACAAAACTGGGATCGTCTAGAGACTGGACCAATCAGCCCCTGTACACGTGCAGCTGTAGACATGCATCAGCCGAACTGTTTTTTTCTTCTCATAACCTGCATTATCGCCGTAGTATTGATGCCGATATGCAACCATTGTTTTGAAACAGAAACCTCATGATTATCATGAATTACATGCTCTGTAGCGGAATGGAAATGAGGTTGAATAACCTCCAAAGGATATGCATCACACGAGACGCTGCGGACACCCGGATTGCGCAATGCAAAATCATTGTGAACAGATGCCGCGTGATCCGAGTCGGTTAGTAACTTCCGGACAACAAATTGTTGAATAATGGACACAAAAGAAAGTCGTCACCCCCCAAAAAGCATGCGGCCTTGTTCAACTAGGCGCGATCCATTATTCGCGACGAAGCATGCAGATTTCTGAAAAGTGTTCAAAAATGCGTTTTATTGTGCGATGAAACTTAACAGGTGGTCGCAACTTTGAAACGAGTAGCTGTAATTGTAACCAGTTAACAATAGATGTGCTAAAACGGAGTGGTAATGCTAAACCGAGATACTCTGCAATCGTGAGCGGCCAAACCCGTGCGACGAGGATGGCGACTGCGCAATATGTCGTTGCTCAAAGCTGTGCAACGAAGATCTTTCATCATGATCACTCAAATGTCTGATAAGTTCCAGTCCGCCAAAAAAAAAAAACGACATAGTACATTCAATGCCAGACATGTTGCATGCTAATTCATCCCGAATAAAATCGGAAACCGCTGTATGTGATTTCCGAGTGTTGAATGTCGACGGTTCTAAACCGGGCCGTGGCGTAAAAACAAGAGCTCACGGAATGATCCACAGTCCGATATCTTGACAACCGCAGCAAAGAACCAGGTCCCAGGGGTGTCAGACCGTGAACCATTCATGCATGGTGTTGACCAAACTTGGCCTTTTCCATAAAGCTTTAATGCGTATATAAAGTAGAGCAAACGACGGTACTGGTCATCAGTTCCATTGGCTTCTTCTATTGTGAGCATCTTCTCTCATCTCTATCGCACATGACTGACTATTCTATCAAAAAGCCTCACGATGAAATTTTTTTTCCCTGGTTTTGTCGCATTGGTTACCGCGGCGGTCGTCCTCAGCGCACCTGCGAGTGATGCGTCGTTGAAACGCGACCTCGGTCTCGAGGCCCGCGACGGTTCTGGCGTCGGATTCGTCGAAGTCTATGCACGCGACGAGGAGCACCATAAACACCACCACCACCACCACCACAAGCATCATCATGGTGGTCCCGTCGTCGAGCAGCGCGACGAGGAGCACCACAAGCACCACCACCACCATCACAAGCATCATCATCATGGTGGTCCCGTCGTCGAGCAGCGCGACGAGGAGCATCACAAGCACCACCATCACCATCACAAGCATCATCATGGCGGTCCCGACGTTGAGCAGCGCGACGAGGAGCATCACAAGCACCACCACCATCACCACAAGCATCATCATGGTGGTCCCGTCGTCGAGCAGCGCGACGAGGAGCATCACAAGCACCACCACCACCATCACAAGCATCATCATGGCGGTCCCGACGTTGAGCAGCGCGACGAGGAGCATCACAAGCATCACCACCATCACCACAAGCATCATCATGGCGGTCCTGACGTGAGCAGCGCGACGAGGAGCATCACAAGCACCACCACCACCACCATCACAAGCATCATCATGGTGGTCCCGACGTCGAGCAGCGTGACGAGTCTGCCTAGTTTTCGCCTATTCCCGCACTTATTCCAATTGTTCAAAATAAAGTATTTTGATGCGGGGCATCGGAATAAAGGTGATAAAGTAGAAAAAAAGATTGTATCCTCTAGCACGCCGAAATTGTTTATCATATGCCGAGTTTATAACGATGGTTTTCGTACCTTTGCCAGTGATTCGACCATGCCAAATATCGTTTATTATTCATTCCGCTGCCAATCTCGCGTGGAAAATTTGTGATCATCCAAGTCATGGATTTTGCAGGTAAACGAGTTGGAGAAAAGACCTCTCTTGGGAGTAACGAACGACGATTCAACGAATCATGCCATATTTGTAGCCGCGTATGTTGTCTCCGGGGCTAGCCGCACTTATTGCACGCCTCTTGAATTACAATTAGTGAACCGAGCTGTGAAGTTACCCATGCAATGATGAGGTTGGCTAAACGTGACTTTTTGGCGCGACGCTTCGGCGGAGATATGAAATTGAGCACCCAGACGAGCGCTACATATGTTCTGTCAAAGCTTAGTTCAAGGAAAAGAGCGCAACCTAGCCATGACCATGCATTCCAATATCGTCATACGATATCCCGACGAAATGCTGAGCAACCAACAGTACTTGACCGAACATGCGCTTCCCCGCAAGAGCCTCTGCGACGGCGAAGGTACATCAGGAGTTTCTATTCGCCGCTGGTTACTTGCCTGATAATCGATAAGGGTAAACATTCTGCTAAGATTCTGTCTCCACTGCTTCTTTCTCCCTACTCTTCTGTCGTTTCCCAGTCGTAGTACAGTGGCTGCTGAAGCTTTTACTCGTCACGCGTCACGGCCACAAAGTTGCCACCCAAAACACCATCAAATTTTCCTCCTCTCTGGTCATGGTACCTCTTTGAAATGCTTAATCTGACCATACCTTAACCGCCAACCTGGAGTCTGCACCGACGTTTCCGGTGGTTCTGTTGAGCACGAGGAAGATGTATTTCTAGAAGGTTTACAATGCAATTGCGTAAGTTGATTGATGCTTCTCCTAGGATTAACGTAAGGCTTGGTAGTATTCGGGCAACATTCGACGTTTTGAGAATAAAGTCATTACACAGGATTAGCGATCGTTGTACAGGATTACCGTGCCGATTGCTGCGCATTTTACTCACCGCCCGAGGCGTCATAACGAGCCCCAAGGAAGTTTGCGCTTACTGAAAGTCTGGTCCACTTTATGCATGTGCTGCACTGATCAGTAATGCCTTGAGCAGTCTGGCAACGTTTGACCTTTAACTCATCAGTGTACTGAGTCAACTTACCAGCATCGGTAATTAGTAAAGGGATACGCGTACGACTGCCAAGTGGCCCTTGAAACCGATATGGGGCAAAAAGGCTGTTCCTATCGTCCCACGAGCATACGCATATATAAAGCGTAGCAGGCCTCACTAGTTTTCACTACCGTTTGTTCTCCATCCTACCCGACCCATTACACCAATTAAACAGTCCAGCTATTCATGATGACATTTTTCAACCTAATAGGTGATCACCACGGTCATCACGGTCATGGTCACCCCCATGGCCACCCTCATGGCCACCACAGCGGTCACCACCATGGCCATCACGGACCCTGGCACCACCATCACCCTCCGCCTCATCATGGCCTTGACGACTCTTGGCACCACCACCATCACATGCCTCACCATGGCCACGGCGGCCCACACCATGATCACTACCACCACGGTCACCACAGATTTTTCTGAGACCAGGCGATACCACGACATCCACTGCACGCATTCGTCTTCACTTATGTATTAGCGAGATGCATACCCTTTATTCTTACTCAGAAATGATATCGATTCCTTGTGTACATTGCCCCCGAAAATTACCACAGCATGAGCTTACGTGAAAGTGAGCGTACTATAGGTACGAGGGGAAATGTTTGTATCGGCAAACGTTATTTAAAGGTAACAAGTCTTATTTAAAGCCGTCCTCGCCGGTACCTCGATTTAATTCACCGCAGTCGCGACATTATTATAGATCGAGTTTTTAGTCTCGGATAATAATGGCACTAGTGACATAAGTCAGACTTGGGACAATATTCGAGCTCGTAATTGGTTAGCCAGTATTTTTAAGAAACAAGAAAAGAAGCAGTCGTGAGGCTGTAACGTGCATGAACTGAGTTACCATTTTCTTCCTTCTATAACTTGCAGTGTTGGAGTGTAAGAGGTCCAATTGTCATTATGCAATAGAGATGATGTTGTCCTCAACCCCTGGTTTAGCGGCATGGAACTGAGGGCACGTTAAAGGTTATGAACAGCCAAGAAGAGCCGCTTCGAAAGAGTTATGTGAGGAGACCGTCCACCGACATGGCTGCTGCGCACAGATGTATTTTCGTAAGACGCCCATACAATCCGACGATGTTTCTTGGCGTTCGCCACGCGAAATGAAACGACTTGGCATATCGAGGAAACGCCAAGAGATAGAAGTCATCGTGCCAAGCCTTCGCACGCCCCATCGGACAAACCTGTGGCATGCAATTCCGTGCGATGACCAGTACGATGAAAAATGTAGGTAATGTTGAATGAGGCGTGATCCAGTATATACCATGAACCATATCGATGATTAACAAGAACTGCACCAGATAAGCCAAATCGAGGAAAGAGTGTACCACCACACTCCACAAGGATGCTGCGCAGATGGAAAGCCATGATCGGGGCACGATAGAAGCACTAAAATTGATGGTTTATCAAAGTAAAAATGAAATATTCCGCCGAGCCGCTAAATTTATGCGGCAAGGAGGCAACTGCGCAATCTTTTGTTAACTAAAACATCTGGTAAGTTGTCTGCAGGAAACGTGTCACAATACATACTGCGCTCGACGCATTGCACGCACATCTAAGCCGTTTGTCGTCGATGGAACCGCCAGAGTATGCGAGTATTGACGGATTCTAAACGTGGGGCCTCGTGTAAGTGAACTTACAGAACAACCTAGAGCAAGAAGTCACATAAAGCCAAGTCTCGGATCAACAAGAACCCAAGATATATGCTAGCAACCGCAGCAAAGAGGGGCGATGAACTCATCATCATTCACGACAGAGGTTCGTTTCCCCATGAGGATTGGCCATGCATATATAAAGTGTAGGAGACGACGACGTTCTTCATCAGTCTTCACCGGCTTCATTCACTGTGAGCAACTGTTCCTCCTCGCTAACATGCAACTTACCATCTGCCAAATAGCTTTTCGTTCGCGATGAGATTTCTTTTCCCAGCTGCTTTTGTTGCCTTGGTCTCTGCAGCGGTCGTGCTTGCTGCGCCAACCAGCGATGCCTCGTTGAAGCGTCACTATGGTCTCGAGTCTCGCGACGGCTCTGGAAATGGATTTTTTGACGTTTCCGCACGCAACGAAGAGCACAAGCCTCATCATAAACATCCCAAGAATCACCACCATGGTTCGGCCCCCCACCTTGCGCGGCGCGACGAGGAGCCCAAGCCCCAACCTCACGATGTTCCCAAGCCTCACAGTCCCGACGTTCCCAAGCCCGTCATTCCCAAGCCCGTCATTCCCAAGCCCGTCGTTCCTAAGCCCCATGATCCCAAGCCCAAGGATCCTGAGCACCACGATGGTTCAGATCATGAAGTCGTGCAGCGCGACGAGGAGGATGGCCCTAAGCCTAAGCCCGTCGTTCCTAAGCCCGTCGTTCCTAAGCCCGTCATTCCTAAGCACGTCGTTCCAAAGCCCAAGCCCATGGATCCTGAGCATCACGAGGGTTCAGATCATGAAGTCGTGCAGCGCGACGAGGAGGATAGCCCTAAGCCCAAGCCCGTAATTCCTGAGCCCGTAATTCCTAAGCCCGTCGTTCCAAAACCCAAGCCCAAGCCCAAGGATCCTGAGCATCAAGTCGTACAGCGCGACGAGGAGGATGGCCCTAAGCCGAAGCCTGCCGTTCCAAAGCCCATCATTCCCAAGCCCGTCGTTCCTAAGCCCGTCGTTCCAAAGCCCAAGCCCAAGGATCCTGAACATCACGAGGGTTCAGATCATGAAGTTGTGCAGCGCGATGAGGAGGATGGCCCTAAGCCAAAGCCCGTCGTTCCTAAACCCGTCATTCCCAAGCCCGACGTTCCTAAGCCCGTCGTTCCTAAGCCCGTCACCCCCAAGCCTGTCGTTCCCAAGCCCCACGATCCTAAGCCCAAGGATCCTGAGCACCACGATGGTTCTGTCCCTGACGTTGTGCAGCGCGACGAGGAGGAAAAACCTCATGGTCCTAAGCCCCCCGTCAGTCCCAAACCCAGGCCCCACGAGGGTCCCAAGCCCGGACACCCTAAGCACCCCCATAGTTCTGGCCCCAACGTTGCGCGGCGCGACGAAGAGCACAAGCATCACGGCCCTAAGCCCCACCATCATCCCAAGCCTCACCACGGCGGTCCGCCCGCCTGATTTTCATCCACCGGCGCACTTGGTTCAAGCGCTGCTCGAAATAGGCGAGAGTAGGTAGATGCATGGTTAAGGTGATAAAATAGAAAAGCACAAAAAAGCAAGGACTATATTGTCTCAAGCAAGGACTATATTGCCTCTTACTTTGAGATACGGATCGTTTTTGCGTTTGAACCTTAGTGTATCTTAAATTTACTGCGTTAAAATGTCAGTTTTTTTTTTTGGCCAATCTGGTTATTGGCCGTACCAAGGTCGCGTGTAAGCCCACTGGAAACCAGATAAATTTAATCTTGTCAGGTGAGCAACTTGAAGCGAAAGGACCTAGGCCTCTGCAGAAAAGAACGATAATTCAATGACTCTTGTTAAATCGACCCTGTGGTATTGTCTTCTGAGTCTCAGTGGTTGCCAGATGAATATATTAAAATTAGCAGACGATGGATGTGAAGTGCTGGCAACGCATCATGCGTTTTGACATACATAGCTACGGGACTGAGCATGCCATCGCGGAAAATCAGGTAAAATTAATCTTGTTAGCAGGTCAGCAACTTGGTGAAAAGACTTATGTTTCGAAGTGACCGGGACCGCGTTTGGTCAACCAGTGCCTAGCAGCCAAACATACGGACAGGCTCTTCCTGGTGTCCCTGTTTGTCGCCTTTTCACTCCTGGACAATTCCGAAACGCGCGATAAGGCCGGCCAGGTGTCTTGCATGGCGGCAAGAACATTCAGAGGTAGTGAATCGTTCCCAAAACTATTCAAGACTAAGGCCGGACGGAGACGGAGCGCTGCATGGGCCATTGTGCTAGAAGTTTAGGCTAATGATGGTGAGAACCGAGACTCACTCATGTTACGCGCTCGCAAACCAGTAGTACTCTTTGCAAGACCATGCTTGCAACGCAATCGACTCGTCAGTAATGGAACGAACCATACGATGGCGAGTCCAGGACCAGGGGTCATCCCAAGGCAGCCGAAATCGGAAGGCACCATCGCCGCCATCTTTACTTCGTTATCGGGAGAAGAACGATCCCAACTCCCAATTCGCTTTTCCGATCTCAAGAAGAGCCTGTGGAGCGATGGACTAGTTGAGAGCTGGAGGCAGCTGTTGCAAGAGCTTGAAGAAAAAGTTGCTCTGATTGGCGAGCAGGGTACGGAGGTGGGTCATTACGATCCCCGTCACCGCGAGCCAGGTACAGAGATAGCCATGGCAACAGATAATACCCCAGGTCGAGTTCAAGGATCTCAAATCTGGACTATCTGGTACCCAAATCGCAAACATAAAGGAAGTGGGAACCGTCCTGATTAAAGGGGGGATTTCGCAGGCCGTGAGTTCTGCCAATCATCCTAACCAGTGAAATCGAAAGTTGAATTCACCTCTCAGGAAGCTCTGTCATGGAAAGCCGACATACAAGCCTACGCGGCATTGAACAAAGATCATGTCAAAGGTGCGATTCCTCTTGGCAGGTGTCAACGAACGATCCATTCGTATAATTTATCATTGGACCTAGGATTCCCCCCGGAGAACATCCAAGCCTACGAGTTGTACAATACCCCTGCCCAAATTGCCGCTCGAACCCACCCTAGCGCCATCGCAACTCAACAGTTCCTGCTCTCCCTCTGGCATAAATCGGACCCTTCATCCTTCGTCGACTTGTCCAACCCCATATCTTATTTTGACCGGCTTCGGATTCGCCAACCTGGGGACAGCAAGTTTGCGCTCGGTCCTCACGTGGATGGGGGGTCTGTGGAGCACTGGGAAGATCCAGAGTACCGCACATGTTTCAGGAATATTTTACAAGGCGGAAGCGCCTGGAGATTACACGATCCGTTTGATGCATCGCCCAGGATCAACGCCAGGCATGACTTGTACAATGTCTCGTGAGCTTCTCTTGTTACACTACGATCCATTGAAATTTAGTCCGCGAAAACAGAAACAAATGTTCCATTTTCCGCGCCTGGCAAGGTTGGACATCTATGTCCAGCACGGGGCCAACTCAAGGCACCCTGAAAGTCTTCCCCAGCCTCCTCCTCGGTTCAGCATATATCATTCTCCGGCCCTTCTTCCGTCCTCGGAGCACCAATAATACACAACCCATCTCTCTCAAGTTTGAAGACTGGACAGTCAACTTGGATTCTCCCGATTTTCCCGGAAGCATCATCGGAAATACGCAAGAGCTCAATGAGAAGACCCATCCGCATCTCGATCTAGCAAGAACAATGGTGTCTATACCCAAAGTAGAGCCTGGCGACCAAGCGTTTTGTTCGTATGCGTGGTTTTTGGGTTTGTACATTGTTTAAAGTTAAATAAATCATAGGGCATTGCGATGTTATTCACGCCGTCGAAGGGCAACACCGTGGCACTTCTGATTCCTCGGTGCTTTACATCCCTGCTGTGCCTCTTACCGTAGATAAGTGCGTGTCCCAAAATTATATGCGGATGCAATCACATCCTGACAGCGGAAAAAACAAATTTACAGCGCCCATTATCTTCGCCAGCAACGTGAGAATTTCATAGCTGGCTTGCCTGCGCCGTAAGTGCACCCGTCTCGCCTTCTCCATATGTTACTTAGTGATGGGTTGATGCAGCGACTTCCCCGGCGGTAAAGGCGAATCGGAGTGTATCAATAGAGCCACAGTACACGACATCAAGACGTCTCAGGCTCGCCGAATGGTGGGAGTCGAACCATTCGTCGCTTCACCTGACGGAGAGAATAAGGTGGTAGTTGAGCTCGCCAACAAGGCGTTGGAGCTGTAACTATCATGTCCGAGCAGACACCCCGTTTGTTTCACTTATCACTGTTGTTGTACTTATCAGTGCCGTCTTGTAGACGGTTGCAAACTTGAAGTCGTTGTGCCTCAAGGTCGATAGAAGGCCATGATAAGTGGTGCAACAGAGCGTGCAAGTTATTAATAAACGCGACATATTCAATACCGTCAACATTCGATTTCGTCATGTATTTAATTTTCTCGTCAGTCTCCCAGTTCCTTGGGTAAACTCATTACCTTGGTGGTCTCAGTCTGTCACAACGGGTGATTTAGCGGTTAATGTAGAAAGTTCTGTTATCATTTTCCTAACGATTGACATGGGAGCGCAACGGCACTTCCTTTGCCTTTTGCATATCGTTTCCCATGAATTTTTTTTTCCCGCACAGAAGTTACATAGAAAAGCTAGATGCCAAGGAGACTGGGAGACTACAGGAGTCTGCTTATATAGATAGTACGTACGATCGTACCTTACTAGAATGGTGCCGCCAAGCGAGTTGAACCTGGGCGCTTTCAACCAGTTCCCTTCTGCCTGGCCCTCATTGAATCTCAATTGCAGCGTTAGCGAGGGCAGGGGTGGATGGAGCTCGGAAGGAGTTACCAAATTGTTATCGCGCACAAGGACCCTACCTGCAATGTGGACGAGAGCATCAGTTAAATAAATCATTCATTGTGCGGTTGGTCTGAGGCTCAGACATACTTATCAATTGGGGTGTTGGACTTGCTCTGGATACCGTTCAACACAGCCCGCAGAGCATTTGAGGAACGGGAGTGGAGATATCGTACGTAACACGATCACTGAATTACGCGAGTTGAATACAAAACTTTCACACGCAATTTCACACCAGCGCAACAGCTTGAAGTAGCCTCTGCTTGCAATAACGAAACTGTCTTGATTTTAGGATGACTGTTTATGAGAAGTACCTCCCGCTCGCCCACCTGAATGGTATTCCGCAAGCACGTCTGGTGGTTTCTCGGGACAGATGCGAACTAGATCTAACCCTATCCAGTGCGATATGATGGGCGCTGATTACCGCCCATCTTTATCCCCTTTTTTCGCCGACATTTGATGCGCCCGCATGCACGGATGTCCCAGTTTGTTGTTGTTCAAGGATGCCTCTCAGAGGTATCTACTACATGAAACTTATAAACGCTGATATTTTGGACTCCAGTTGGCAATATGATGGCCAATTGCCATCCAAAAGGTACGCAGGGTGCGAAATGTATTAAAGTTGAGGAATTTCCAAAACCACGCAGGTTCGATTGAAGGGTCTGCCATAATCGGCGTGACAACGATGGGATTTTCCCAAACTGATACTTTAAATTTAAACCTTGCACTCCCACCCAAAGTCCCCATACTCTCCTTCGTCCCCCAAAGCCTCTTCCTCTCTTCCACTCTTCTCTTTCCAAAACTCTAATGGCCTCATACTCCGACATCGACAAGGGTTCCACCATCGCTCTTGACAGGCTTCCTCTCAACAGAGAACTTAGATCAGCTCCCGCCCCCGCCATCAAGTTTGCCGATGCTGGACCACTGTGAGAATCTACGTTGCCTCCGTTGATCCTCGCCATGTTGACAGCATCTGTCTTTTTTTTTTTTTTTAAACCACAAGCGGCCTCTTCTCATTCGCGTTGACCACATTCATTCTCTCATTGTATAACATTGGAGCGCGTGGCATCACCGCACCCAATGTCATTCTCGGCATGGCCGTTGCGAGCGGTGGACTTGCCCAATTCATGGCAGGAATGTGGGAGTTCCCAAAGGGCAACACGTTCGGTGCTACAGGTCAGTTGCAAGATTTCAACGGTTTTTCGGCGGAGATGGTGTTCGTTGATGCTGATGTTTCATTTTATATAGCCTTCACGTCTTACGGTGCCTTTTGGTTCTCTTACGCCCTCATTCTCTTGCCAGGCACCGGGATCATTGATGCCTATAAAGACCACGCTGAGGAACTTGAAAGTGCTCTTGGAATCTACCTGATGGGCTGGTTCTTCCTCACATTCATCTTCTTGTACGTGTCATTGATGATTTGCCATACTATCGACCATTGATATATATATGACTCTGTACAGCGTTGTTTCGCTCCGGAAGAACGTTGCCTTCATCGCTCTGTTCTTCTGCCTTTTCACCACATTCCTGTTGCTCGGTGCTGGTGCTCTCTCAGGAGTAGCCGCGTAAGTCTAATTTTGCCTACATATAGAGAACAGGGCTTATTGTTTCCCTTAATAGTCTCCATAAAATTGCTGGCATTGTTGGCCTCGTTACGGCTTTCATTGCCTTCTACACTGGCCTTAGTTTGCTCCTTGCACAAGAGACATCGCCGATCATGAAGCTCCCGCTCGGCATTATCTCTTAGGGATTGGATTAATGATCGTCGTGGTCACGCTTCGAATTTATACACTCTCACGTTTGTTGATCTTGTGATCTTGTGGTACACAAAAATATTGTAGGGGCTTTTTCTTTGTCGTTGATACATACACACTCTTTTGTACACTCTCGTTTGCCAAATATCTGTCATGTAGTCCCAGTGACGCGAAAACCGTTCGGATGTAAGTATATATACTTTAGCCCGTTCTGCAGAAGCAACTAGCATGCGCGTTACAATAACTATTGCCGTGCTCCGATCTTTACACACGTTTCTTTTGGTCAGGCTCGCAACGCAAGACAGCACCTCGTTAATGCTTATTTACTGAGGACATTTATATCGTTGTCCGTTTGAAATGCATGGCGCGCGTTTTGTTGACTCTTTGTTTTTTGTTTTTCGACATCTACCGAAACGTGTGCGTCGCGCCCAAAAGATGCATGGGTAACTTCACACCTGCACTTCACTTTTTGAAATTCAAGAAACGTGGGCAGCAATCCATGCCAACGTATTAAGAGGCGACGTTTATTCTGATCCGGGGCCTGAACCATGGTGGGGTTTGTGCTGCTTGTGGTGTTGGTATTGGTGTTGGTGATGTTTGTAATGCTCCTCGTCGCGCTGTTCAATAGGACCAGGACCGTGTCAGTGGTGCTTGTCGTGGTTCTTGTCGTGGTCGTGGTGGTGCTTGTGGTGCTTGTGGCGCTCCTCGTAGCGTGCATAAATATCGACAAGTCCGACGGCAGAATCATCGCGGGCCGCAAGACTGAGGTCGCGTTTCAACGATGCGTCACTCGCAGGTGCACCTAGGATGACCGCCGCAGTGACCAAGGCGACAAAAGCAGGGAAACAAAGAAACAAAATTTCATCGCGGAGCTATTTGATAGAATAGAGATAGTAAGTCGAGTGCTATGGTGAAGAGACATGTACTCACAGTGGATGAAGCCAATGGAGCTGACGAGGGCATCGTCCGTCTGCTCCACTTTGTGTCTGTTCGGCTCGGAGGTTTCTAATCGATCAATCTACTTGCGCCTAGTTTAGAGACCATATTCCGCATGCATCAGGTTTGACACTGATGAAAGGCTTACTTAAAATGAGGTGTTGCATTTTTCCAAGATGGAACTTACAAGATGGAAGTTACCGGTTTGGGGTAACGATTGCCCCAGGTCGACCGTTTTGCTAACGTCCCCCGATTCATTACGGGTTGCGCAGCACCCTTGTTAAGTGGTCCAAGACACACTCTTTTTAGCATGTCTCCCTACGGGATCCGAGATCCTAATCATCACTTCTGTAGCCTGGCCCTTTCTGACCGGTCATACGCGTGCACTCTCTTCTATTCCCTATTAGCAAACGCAGGTGCAATATCCTTGATGCGTCGTGTGCGACAATCCACTGTGAGGGAGATCAACAAACACGAAATCATATCCTCACTACACCCTCCAACGTGCCTTCAGCTTGACGATGACGTTACCCGCGATGCAATCGGGTGCCAGGTGATTTTTCTTTGTATTTTTGCGGATGGATAACATCAATGACGTGTCATTATTATTATTCTCATTTACGGTGGTGTTCCCGGCGCATTGCGTGACCGTGTGTCTTGGTGGCCACAAATGCCTGGAATCCTCATTTCTCATGGATCGAACGACCGTGAGCGTCAGAGCCAAAACTAATAGTAAACATTACCTTGTGAATTTCATCGCGGGGATTACATAATCGGATAACATATTTTCAAGCTTGGGGGGTTTGTCATTAGGTTACAAACCCGGCTTGTGCCCTTAGAACAAAATGAATGACAGGTAGAAATCGGGCACCAGTGGATAGGAATGTCGCAAATTTCTCCAGACCGTGATATCAGCGATTGCGGTGAGAATGAGAAAGCCGAGGACGACGAGTACTTGAGCGTTTCACCCGGCGTGACCGCGTGACCGTCACTCTGCCGCTTGACCAACTCATATATCATTGAACGACGGACGAAAGTAAGTCCCATATCCAAGATGGGCCCTGCGTGCTAGTAGGTGCCAGCATAAACTAGGTCACGCTTTTTCGACATGTCATCTTTTGCAAGGAGGTTCGGAACCAAACGAGATTACACTGGTATGGCGATCATAATGACACGATTGGTGAACGATAGATCTGGCCAGCAACTATGTTCAGCTGAGCAGGACCGACCCGTTCCAGGAAACCTTTCCCAGATTTTCTGAGGGCGATCTCGACGATGTAATCGGCCCCAATGGTCTTCAATAGCACTACAGTCTGCAGAGGCAACTTAAAAAGGAGGAATACGGGTGTCGCGCCGGGGCCCAAAGTCTAGCGTTCAACCTGGATTTCGCGCCACTCTGTAGGCGTGTGACTCATCTTCTCCGTCTGCGCCATATTTTTCTGAGAAACCAATTATCGAAGAGAGGCTCCCCGTAAGGAAGTCGAACAACTCGAGCGCAAAGTCACGCAACGGACTCATCCGACGTGAGTTGACCATGTCATCAGCCTGCCAACGTTCAGAATCTCAGTGGAAAGTCGTGGTTCTGGCAAGTCGAAGAAAGTGTACCTTGCGGAATAAGATAGATGTCATTTACACGAAGAACGTGCCGTGTCAAATCGCTACCGAACTTTGCTGAGCGGAAGAGGTTTGCTGTGGAAGTTGTATGGCTCGCCACGTACCTTTAGTCTGGATTCTGGACGACTCGAATGGCACCCGTCGTGTTGTCATGCACTTACTATCAAGGGAGTGTGAGGGTGAAGAAAGTTTAAAGATCGACGCGAGCCTGACGAGCATCGACGTGAAGTCATTCTGAGTAAAAAAGGACAACTGTCTGGATACTTCGATGGTGCTTAGTTCTGATTTTCGGCTGCCTTCGAATCACCATCGCATGGCTTCCTGCTAAAGCACCATAATAGCGCACGATCACAACTGGTACCTCGGCACTATCAATGACCTACACATTTAGACCAGAACCAAAGTATCGATTATTGTTATATGCTTTGTTGTCTGCAGACATTATTTAGCAAACCTCTTCTAGAATATTCATGTGCGGAAACTACACTACTTCATTTGACACTGCACAAGTTGTGAAACTCTTTTGGCGTAAAAAGACTCGGTCAAGTACCAGATTCATCGGAAACTGACTTCCAATGACTTTAACTTACCCGACGAGATCACTTCTCAACCTTAGACCAAAGCACTTGTTACGAGTAACCACATTTAGCAATCACATTGGGGGGGGGGTATTCAACAATAACAACCTGTAAAGACAGACAGACAGACAAACGCTACAACAATTTAGAGGATGAACAGCCGAGTAAGGATTAATAGTTTTTTTTTTTTGGAGATTTTTTTCCATTATAGTCGATGATTAAGAGAATGACGATGGTCCACATCATTGTTCTATAGCAAGCTACACTTGACGCAACCGCTGAAAATTAGGCCGCCTAAGTTTTGGGGCCCCTGGCTTACCAGTGGTGGTGGTGGGGCCAGTGAGGGGAGGAGGAGGAGGCGGCGGCGGGGAGAGTGATGGTGGTGGTGGCGGTGGTGGTGGTGCCAAGGCCAGTAAGGGGGGGGGGGAGGCGGCGGCGGAGGGGGAGCGTGGTGATGGTGATGGTGGTGGTGGTGACCCTCGACGTCGCGCGCCTCAACTTCAGCTCCCTCGACGTTGCGTGCCTCAATATCAGCTCCCTCGACGTCACGTGTCTCAACCGGATGCCATTCGTGCCAGTGGCGCGGAGGCGGCGGGGGAGGATCGTGGTGCCAGGGCCAGTGAGGCGGCGGCGGAGGTGGCGGAGGAGCGTGGTGGTGGTGGTGGTGCCAGGGCCACTCCGGGGGAGGCGGAGGCGGCGGCGGAGTGTGGTGGTGGTGGTGGTGGTGATGGTGACCCTCTTCTACCTCAACGTCACGCTCCTCAACCGGATGCCATCCGTGCCAGTGGCGCGGAGGCGGCGGGGGAGGATCGTGGTGCCAGGGCCAGTGAGGCGGAGGCGGAGGTGGAGGCGGAGGTTCATGGTGGTGGTGTGGTGGTGGTGGGCCAGTGGGAGGGGCGGGGGCGGGGAGGGTCGTGCCAGTGGGGAGGGTCGTGCCAGTGGGGAGGGTCGTGCCAGTGAGGGTGGTCATCCTCATCCCGTGCAGCAACTTCAACGATGGGCTCAGGAGCAGGGCTGCGTTTCAACAGGGCATCGCTCGCAGGCTCAGCTACGGTGGCAGGTGCCCCTAGAACGGTGGCTGCATAAACCAAGGCAATAAAAACGGCGGATAACTTCATCCTAAACGCTGTGTGGAGTAGAGATAGTCAGTCGGGTACTATGGAGAAGGCAGTAGTGCTCACAGTGAACGCAGTCAGGAAACTGATGAAGAATGTTGGTATTCTGCAGCATCTTTTATAGACATTGGAACTCGTCATGGCCAATTTGGGTCGCCAACGGCGAAAGCAGGTTCACATATGTCCCCAAGTTTTTGCGCAGTTGTTTTTCCTGGAATTGTAGACGACCCTTTGCAACAGGTTCCTAATTCATTCTAGTCGCGTACTATTTACGGCTATCCATGCGCAGCGCGTGGCGTGAGACAGAACAATAGATTCGCCTAAACACTGTTTTATTGCGAGGCCTGTCGTCATTTTGGATTGCCCAATCTAGCTCTGTGGTTTTAACAATTGCATGCAAGAAAGAGAAATTCATCAGCCCACCGCATGTGTGAATGAATGGTCAACGGTATATTGAATAGGCATTAGTTGCACCAACTCTCCCTTCATCATTGTTATGGAGTAGACAGGTACGACATGTCAAGAGGAATAATTAGATCTATGGCCCTTAAGGTACCAAAGTCAAGAATCAAGGGGAAGCCACAAAAATGTCAACTCGCCTAGAATCAACTAGGACCTGAACAAACAAAGTTTTCGCCCTGTATTCACATGCATCGCGGGCACAAGTATCCTTTTGTGTGGCGTGCTCATGTCGTGGCGACAATGAAGCCGCGTCACGTTACAGCTGATCCGCGCGTCAATGCACGAGCTTTCGTCCCTTGAAAAGGCACGGCGGACAAAAGACCAGTGGAGCGCATCCACGCAGTCGTTCACCTCTGCTCCTACGTGGCTGGGACTGTCAAACGCCCTTTAAGTTTGCAACGTTCGTTGCTCGCCTTACCCACACTGGCAAGAATGTCAAACTCTGCTCCTGCGTGGCTGGGACTGTTATTTGCAACATCCGTTGTTCCGCCTTCGGTTGTGTTGCGGAGCATTTACCCACAAAGAATGTCAAAGGTATGAGCACTTGGGGCCCGTACTGCCCTGCACTGCTAGTAAGCCGCCACCATCAATTCAATGTATCAAGTAGTAGACATCGCTTTATCTTGACTTCTTCGTCGGTGCCTGCCCTTGCACGTGCGATGTTGTCCCGGTACCGTACCGTTCTCATCCACATCTTGACATGACTGCGGCCCGACTCTTGAGAAATTTCCCAGGTCTGCCATTCTCATGGATCACAGCGCGTGAGAGGCCGAAAGTAACAATAGATGTGGCTTGATCTGGATGCAAATCACTCCTTGATTTTCATGCCGAGCATACTGTGAGCGCCGGACTTTGACAGAGTCGTTCGGGGATGTGATGGGTTACAAAAACCATCCATGCTCGGTTGGGAACTATGAACACGAGTCATTTGCGGTCCTGAAGGCATTAATCAAAATTGCTGTCGTTGCTATGTTGGCAGACGTTGATGATCCCTGTCAGCATGAGAGTGGAGTGACAACGTTACCTTACTCCTTCAAGCTGGTAGGTGAGTGCCAATCGTCACGTTACTGACAACAAGCAGGCTGCCAGTGCCAGCACGACTCGCCGAATTCCAAGCACCTTCTCGCTGTTTAGCTTCCGATTTACTTGCGGTCATGAGTTTTGACTACCATTGCTACGGATCACAGCGACAGAAACCGTGCCAGGTGTCAAACGCACAACTTAGCCGTGCTTGTCGCAAACGATGAGAACATTCCGCTTCGTCATGAAACAAACAATATCAGACAAACGGAGATATGAGCACAACGACAGTTTCAAACGAACATGGAGATCAGGAGATGGCTGAGACAATCGAATAACATAACATTTGAAAATAAAAAATTAAAAGAAAGTCATGACACGTGGGTTGTGCAATGTAAAACATGCGAGATCATCTTCCGCGCCTCACAGGCCTCACCCGCCTCATTCTCCTCATTCTCCTCTCCCTCCTCTCCCTCCTCCTTCTCATCTACTATGTTGCTCTTGTCATGCGCACCACGAGCGTGGCAGAGAGCGCCAACTCAAGCGCGGAGGATCCCAACACCACCACGCATCCACCGCCAGTGCGCGTCCTCCTCGTCTCAGCCCTCTTCCCTCTCGCGAGAGCCAAACACTCTCAAGAAGACTACAATGCCTGGCTTCGACCTTTCGTCGGCGACATCAGGACAGAAATCTATTTCTTCGCGCCGCCCTCTGTAGCACCCTCGGTCACTTCCCTCCGGCCCGCCTCCGACCCGCTCTTCGTCAACACCACCTTCTCCTCGCCCTTCTCCGTTCCGCCCCTGGCCGGCCTCGAAGCAAACTACACCTACATGCATTCCATAGACCGCGAAAAGTTCCGCCACTCCCCCGAGCTCTACGCCGTATGGAACGCCAAGGCGTACTTTCTCGTCGAGGCCGTGAACAACATGGAGGCGGCGGGAAAGGCGTACGACTACGTGTTTTGGAACGACGCAGGAAGCTTTAGAGTCGACCACTGGTACAGGGTGTGGCCGGACCCAGCGCGGATCAGGCAAATGTGGGAGGAAGGCGCGAGGGTGAGCGGGGCGAAGAAGGAGGACTTGGTGTTTTTCCCATTGGCAGGGATGCCCTCGTGGATGCACAGATGGTGGAAAGAGGACCAGGGTCCTATCGACGTGGAGATGAGTGAAGGTTCTTCTTCGGTTCCCTCTTCCTTGCCGCGTATATGTATTGTTGCCTTTCTTTTCTTTTTTTTTTTCTAGGCTCGTTTTTCGGCGGCTCGCCGAGTGCCGTGCGATGGTTTTCAAAGACATTTTATGCCTATCACGACTATTATCTCTCTCGATCCTTCTTTGTTGGAAAGGACCAAGGATATTCAACGCGCTTTTCTTCCTATTTTCTGATCGCTTCATTTCTCTGTATTTTGGAGATGTGCCCTACGTTGACCAAGGCAAGTATAGCGGATGTGGGTGGGGCTGGTGGTATTATCAATTTTGGTTCGGGACGAGGAGGCGAAGAAGAAGCAGCGGGACCTGTGGCTGAGCGAGTTGGCGGCGGGGTGGGTGTTTTGGAGACGGAAAGTGAATTGCACACTGGCTCCTGTTGTTCCGATGAGGAACGTCTTGGAGAGGAGATTTGGCTGGGGTTGGACACCGCCAGAAAGGCATTTAGAAATTCTGTACTCGTCATAATGGCGAGCTTGCACGGTACACGTTGCCCGCCTCGGGTGTTGTCAAGCAAGATCTTTTCCACTTGACACGTTTATGCGAGCTGAACGGAGACTAGGTGGCGCAAGCGCTGATTAACATCGTGTTCCGATAACCAGGGACGTATATGCTTTCCTTCCACCTGACACCATTTCGTTCGTCTAAGCCACGTCGGAATTTGCACCGACGGACTAACTAAGGTCTTGGATCATCCTGTCAATTTTCAAATAAATGAAATGTTAATGAAAAGGATAAGACATACGCGTCCATACGTTTGTCTTTTCGGAGGTATCACAATCCAACAAACTCTGGCTAATCAAAGAACCCAGGATTGATTGACTGTCGGGACCCTTGTTTGTTCGCATGCGGCGATGGCCCTGTAAGCAGCCGACCGCTGCCGGCAACCAAGATAACGAACAGACGAGTTTTGGAAAAATGAAGCATTTGAGGTGGGGGCATTGCCGCATGGTGAAGCGGACTAGTAATAGGCGGCGGTGGGTCCAAACTCGTCCAATGGTGGTACTAGTAGGAGATGCCACCGTGGCATGTGTCACACAGGTGTTAGAACGGGATTCAGGTCGGCTCGGCGCGTATTAACGCCCCTCCTTCCCTCCACCCCCCTGATGTGGCCTTTGAGGGAAGGGGCTGCCGTCATGAGCTTCCCCGGACGAGTAGAAAACCGCAAGCGTGGCGTTAGCGGTGAGCGGTGAGCAATACCTCGAATTGGTGGACTTGTGCTGCGGTCGGAAAGAGTATTTTGTGATGGGATAACGTGAAGAATGATGGGGTTGTCAACCAAGGCTTGTCCAAATGTCGCTAAGGAGCCAATATGGTCATAAACGCTCACAACCTTCTCCCAGATAATGAGAACACGTGCTGTCGTGCTCTGTATCTGCCGTTTTGGCCGGCGCTAGCCAAAGATAGATGAAAGCCGTGGTTATCCGGATGCACTTGAAGTACTTAAAGCCTCGACGCCCATTCTTCTATCGTCTGTTCATCATCACTCGTCACTCCTTCAATTTCTACTCTTCTTTCTCTCATGGCTTCTTCAACTTCAACATTCGATTACATTATCATCGGTGGAGGAACCGCCGGCCTTGTGGTTGCCGCCCGTCTGACGGAAAACCCGGATGTCACCGTTTGTGTTCTCGAAGCTGGAAAGGATCAATCGACTAATGTCGATACCATGATTCCTGGTAAGCAGTAGTCTGTAGTAGACCGGCCTTTTGAAACAATCCGACTTAGGATTCGCTATGAAGAATTTGGGAAACCCCGACGTCGATTGGCTGTTCCAGACTTCCCCGCAATCTCATCTGAACGATCGCAAGATCGTCGTAAACAGGTTCGTTAAACCCACGCACTCCTCAGTTTTCGGGTTGTAGTGACCAGTTAATCCAGAGGAAAGGGTTTGGGCGGGTCGAGTATTGTGAGAATGGAGATAATTCGCTTTTTACATAGCAAGCGCTGACATTTTGAAAAGTTGAATATCATGGAAATCTCTCGGTAAGAACTACTTCAACATTAAAAAAAACCTTTTGTTGACCCGACATGCAGAGGAAATGCGGGGGAATACGATGGTCAGCCGCCTCTTCCTCGACTTTTTTTAATTTACCGACACATCTTATTAAGCATTCGAGGCTCTTGGCTCGCCAGGGTGGAACTGGAAATCCCTATTGCCCTACTTTAGAAAGGTACGATCACCTTGTTTGGATTCAACGATATTCGTTGCCTAATGTATAAAAAAACATCTACTTAGTCCGAGACGTTGTCCGCTACTCCCGAGGAACTGTCCAAACTCGATATCCGACCCCTTGCAGATGTCCACGGCACCAGCGGTCCTCTTCAGATCTCTGTTCCGAAATGGATCAGCGAAACCAATACCCCCTTCCGTTCGACGCTCGAGTCGTTTGGGATAAAACATAACCCGGATGGCGTAAGCTAAACCGTTCCTTCTATGTAGTCGTCATCCATAACTGGGAGATTTTTTTTACAGACTTCGGGTAACAATGTCGGGGTTATGGGCACGTACCAGACCATTCATCCCACTGAGGTTGTCCGGAGCTCCTCTGCGACGGTGAGCGGATTGTCTCTGCCCCGGATCGAAAGATAAGCTAATGATTCGAACTCCGTTAGGCGTACTATCTGCCGAACAAGGATAGAAGCAACCTCCACGTGATCACTGGAGCGCATGTAAAACGAGTGTTGTTCCAGACTGCTAGGCAGCGAGGAAAATTGGTTGCAAGCGGAGCCGAGTACTCAAAGGATGGGCACACTTTGACCGTGGCTGCGAAGAAAGAAGTGATCATTTGCGGAGGTGAATTCAACCCTTTTTTTTTGTATCCCACTGGTTCTAAAACAGTTTGGATAGGGTCCTTCCAGACCCCCAGATTCTTGAGTTATCTGGTGCGTTACACCTAGTGGTTTCGAAGGTCTATGTACTGAATGCGTTTTCTAGGCATTGGAAGCAAAAAGATCTTGGATACACACTGGATACCCGTTCTTTATGATCTTCCTGGTGTTGGTCAGAATCTTCGTGAGTATTCTGTGTTAATGTCTATGTTGCATTTGATACTGATTTTCCATACAGAGGTATTTTAATCCCCGCTTATCGCGTCCCCATTTTTCTCAGCCGATTGATAGGATCATTTCTGGGTTCCATACACGAGAGAAATGGACGACAAGATCGATTCGTTTGAACTCTTGCAGTCTGACCCTGCACGCGCCGGTCAAGAATGGATGCTCTAGTACGTATCGCATCCATATCGATTACGGGTCCCCATACTCATTTATGGCGCGTCTACAGTCAAGAGAAGAAGTGCGGAATGCTATCTTCCGTTCCCTCGCAAACATTTGCATACGTCCCCGTATCCACATTCGCAGATGAGAAATCGATCGCCAAGGGCGCCGAATCCGTGAAAACATATGGGCCAGCAGAGTCAAAAACGGTCAATAAACAGAAGGAGTGGATTAAGGCGAACATTCCCCACCTCGAGTAAGAGAGTCTTTAGAAAAAACCGTCATGATGTACTGAACAACGAAAAAGGTTTGCACCGTTCCCTGGTTGCCTACCTGCCCCCGGCACCGTTCCCAAACCAGGCAAACGCTATTATTCGTTCTTCGTCGGCCTGTTGCACCCCTTCTCGCGCGGCTCGGTGCATGTGGAATCTTCAGATCCCTTTTCTCCCCCCGTGATCGACATGCACGCTCTCGACAACGAAGTGGACATGGCCATGATGGTAGACGCCGTCAAATTCATACGCAAAATTTCACAAAAGGCGCCGATGGCGGATATCGGCCGAAGCGAACTAATACCGGGACCAGACGTCCAGTCCGACGAGCAGTTGAGGGAGTGGATCAAGGGCTGTGTGCAGACGATATTCCATCCGGTCGGCACGTCGTCGATGCTCCCCGAAGCGGACGGTGGTGTGGTCGATGCGAGTCTCAAGGTGTACGGTACTAGCAATCTACGTGTGGTGAGTGGATGCGCTGGTGGTTTTACCTGGCCTTGTTTATTCATGACATGTTATCACAGGTCGACGCGTCTATAATTCCTATTCATATTTCTGCCCATACTCAAGCAACGGTGTACGCTATCGCGGAAAAGGTCAGCCCGTTCTCGTTGACTTTCTAGAAAAGTGCTAACTAGGTATTCAGGCGGCGGATATCATCAAATCTCAAAGTGTACCAACAACCACAACAACAACACGCGGAAGAGGGAAATCTTTTTGCGCTAGTTTATTCAATCGTTTAGGTCGTGCATTGGGAGCTCCTTCTCGCAATGTATGTGTCAAAACAGCCGGTGGTTTTATGTTACCATCCCCTTTTTATGTTCTGTAAAACTGAGATTTGTTTACGAGTAGTATGAATTATTATTTTTTAATATTACTGTACATGGCTTATCGTGCAGGATTTTGTAGTTATCGACAGCTTGTGTATTTGTTTTCGACATAAACAGAAGAACTCATTATAATACACTTTCAAAATATTTTGTTACGAACCATGCATTTTATTCTTTCTACAGCACCATTTAGCGAAACAAGCGGACGTTCCGGGAACAGAAAACAATGCTATTCAGATATAGCTGACTCGTGATTGTGATGCTGTAAGTTGGGAGGCAAAAAAGCTAGATAGACGACGCAGTGTTAAAAACTGTATCGGACACTAACTCCAGATGTATTTTTCGGGGCGCAGTGACCATTTTGCGTTGAAGTAAATATACAGCCATAGACTACGTATTCTGTTGGGTGGACGTACATATGACGCCGGGTAGTGTCCAAAAGACCTACACATGCGTCTCCGGAGATGTGTAAATACAAGTTGAGAGCATCATAGTAGGGCAAGAAGGCTCTGCGTGTGTGGTTTTTTATCCACTTGTGCACAAATGATCGCCGCGCGTTGAGAGTAGCAATAAAGGAGCCAGTATACACTATGATGATGATCGAATGAAAAACCCGGATGGGACGTTACAAAGACTTACGTATTCCGATGCAAGCTGCAAATGTGCCGTAGATTAAAGTATCGGGGAACGCCGCCAACTGACACTAGCTCAAGATCAAATGTCGAGGTTGGAACGCAGCACATCCTACGAGATTAAACTCCCAATGGCGCAAATGCTAAATGCCACGGAGCTTGAGCAAACACACATTATGAGAGTAATGCATATAATCGAACCTGGGTGTCCTAAAGGATGCGACATCGATTTTATTGCATTGGACATATAGCGGTTGAATCAACTTACATGGCGGTGGTAACAAAAGAAGATTATCTGCGAGAAGATTAGGGCATCTTCAGTAAATACGCGGAACGCTTGCCATCTTATTGATCAGGCTATTTGACCTGAAGGAAGATCAAAGTTAGGTCATATCATGCACCTACCGCCTCTTCGACGCACTGATTGAGCCCAGTTCGAGACTTCCATAACAAGATACAAGACTTGTCGTGATTACATCAATCACAGTTGACAGCACGGTAATCGCAAGTTTCAATGGCTAGGACAATCTATCAAACAATCGCAAGAAAGGACATAACACCCATACTCTCATTCGCAGAGGGCTATGTACGAGTCTGCTCGCAACCTGCAAAGCAATTAAATTCCATTACATGGTAAAGGAATGAAATCACCCGACATCATAATCACCCCATACTGTTGGTTACCAGTAAGAAACGTGCTCAGTTGTAACCAAGAAAAGCACACCTGTATTGGAGGCTAAGGTTGGGATATTTAACATAGTCTACCTGTAAAAAGGGGACGACGCCATACCGAATTGACAGAGGATCAATACTGAGATAATTAACAGTAGCAGATAATTTTTGCTGACTGCGCATGGACTCGGACCGTAAATACAAACGATCTAATGGGCCACTTACATCGCCATACTCTGAAAGCATAGTATCTAACGAATTTCAGTGATAACCGTATAACGGACGGCGGATGGAACCCACGACTGCACTAGACTCGAACTCAGGCTCTTGTAGTTCGTCAGGCCATGCAGAAGTTAACAGGAGTGTCACACACCACGCACACCATTTGTGCCTGCGTGAAAATCATGAACACCAGCACACTTCTTACCGACATAGCCTCACCATCATAGACCTGAGTAATAGATGAGAAGTAGACTTTCAAGATTGCTTGCGCCACGCACCATACGAGATGATATAACTTCCCAGGGTCGCTGAGACTACTTTGAATATTTGGCAGTGCGAAGAATGCCCATAACTACTAACTAATTGCTGATCAAATAGTAGAATACTAGATGATCAGTTAGCATTTGTGACTTGAAGGTGAGTGGATATGTTTTACCTGAATGGAGTATAAATGACACATGCATTCCATCTATTATCAGCAATACTATCACCAGCATCTTGAGGTACGAAACATCTTTTGAGTATACTATAACAAAGTGATCTTTGAAGAGATATCATGGGGTCAGCCTTTTGCTCTTACAGATAAAGTAATGGCATGCTTGGGCGAGTGTCATCCCATAAAAGAATGCGCTCGCCACACTGCCGACGAGCAAGGCGCCCATCCTATCATGCGTCATTACGACTGGTACGGCGAAAATAATTGAGATACCAACGTGTTATCCAAGGGCGCTCCTGGGTCAAGCGTACCCCACATTTCCAAAGCGGCCGGGTGATCTACGTGAGAGAAAGAGCAGTGGGTCCTCAACCATGAGCCAGTGTTTTAAAAGAAGCAGTGATCCAAGTTTGGCGGAAAAGGGAAACGGCATTCATCCAATTAAGTTGTCATTGAATAAATGGCCAGGGATACGTTTGTCGATGGTTGTAATCCGATGCTTGCTGATCACAGCGCGGCCCGTCTAATTTCTCCAACACCTCACAATTCAATCAAAGTGTTTCATGACCATGAATCGCTTGGAATGCCGTGATAAGCATTGACATATAATTGCGGTGCATAACTGCCAGGCAATTGCCGTGATATGTTTCCCACTCATCGGACATTCGCGTCCTCGGGCTTTACCGCAGTGATCTCTATTGAATTTCTAGGTACAATAACGCATTGGTTTAATTCCGCATGGGGAGAACTGTAAGTATAGTTTCGGTATATACATACATCACTTCTAGATGAGCATGGCACTAACGTCTGGCCGAGGCTTTTGGGCTACGTTCAATATTATGCTTCAGTGTTTGATATGTAATCACATGTTGTAAAGTTATATTGGGTGTGAAGAGGGTCACATCCAATTGCCGCACGAGCGATTGCCGTGCGTTGAGAGTCCCGATAAAGGAGCCGGTGTACACTGGTTTTAAAATTAATCCTGAGGATCGTGAATGGATGCAAGGACTCACATTTTCCCATGCAAGCCGCAAATGAGCCATATATTAGAGTCTCTGGAAATGCCACCAACTGACATTGGGTCAAGATTCAAGCATCATGAATGAAGCATAATGTGTCCTACCGAGATCAAACCTCCAATGGTACAAATACTAGAAGTCATGAAACTTAGATATAAAGTAGTCCAAATAATCAAACCTGGGCATCCTGTGGAATGCGACATCATCACATGCGACATACAGTGCACGAAAATGGCTCACATGCCAGTGGTGAAGAAGAATACTATCTGCAAGAAAATAAAGACGTCTTGAAGTGAGCATATGGAATACTTACCATCTTGTTGATTAAGCTGTCTGATCTGAGAGAAGATACAGTCATGCTATGTCCTACGATTGCGCCTTTTCAACGCACTTGTTAAGCCCAGTCCGAGATTTCCATAACAAGATGATGAGACCCATAGTGTTGACCACATCAATGACAGCCGACAGCACGGTCATCGTGATTCTCAATAACTATGGCAAAAAATATCAAGGGAGCGCGGAAAGGACATAATACTTCTTACTCTCAACTGAAAAAGCTCTGTGAAGGAATTCGCTTGCAACCTACCACGCAATCAATTTTCAGGAAACAATGAAACGAGATTATCTGACATCATAATGACCCATACTAGTTGGAATTGGTTGGAAGCATATTCCCTCTTGGAAGGCAAAACGATCGTACCTGCGCCGCAGACTAATGTTGGGATGTTGACACAGATTACCCACGAAAAATGAGACAACACCATACCGATTTGAGCGATGACCAATACTAAGATAGCCAACAGTAATAGAGTAATCTTGCCGACTGCTTATGATCTCGGACAACAAATAAAGACATTGTGTTTTACTCACATCGCCATACTCGTAAAGCATAATACCTAACAAATTTCAGCCACAAGCTTGCAACGGATGGCATGTATTGCACGCACGATTGCACCAAAGAGGAGTTCAGGATCTTGGGGCTTATCAGGTAACCCAGAAATGGATTGGAGCGTCGCATACCATGAATATGGTTTGGCACTGGGTTAATGCGATGAACACGAGGCCAATTGTTATTGGACGAAACTCACCGTCAGAGACCTGGACCAGCTCTGGAGAAGTAGATTATGAGGATTACTTGCGTCACGCACCATACAACTTGATACAACTTTCTAGGGTTGCTAAACATGACATGAGTAGGCGACGCGAGGTACGATAATCGCTGACTCGTAATTCGTAACCAAGTAGTAGTAGGCTAGACAACATCAGCATATTCGACCTGGATAGCGCAAATTATTTCACCTGTATAGATCATAAGTCCCAAATACGTCCCATCCCCTACCAGTAGTATCACTACAAGTAACTTGAGGTACAGGGCATCTTTCGAGTATACTGATTTTGTCAGCCGAGACTACGAAATAAGCTATTTGCACGTACGGATGAAGTAATAGTACGCTTGGACGAGCGTCATTCCATGAAGAACTGCGCTCAGCAGACCGCCAATGAGCATGGCACCCAGCCTGTCACAGTGCATCAGTATTTTTGATAAACAAAGTTGGACGTACGGCATACGAACGTGTTGTCCAAGGGTGAACCTGGATTAAGAGTATTCCACATTGCCAAAGTGACCTTGAACCGAGTGGGAAATTGGCGAAGAAGAACTGCGAGCACAAGGACTTGGTCCAACACTTGCCTCGGAAAAATACGTGTGAAAGAGAATTCGTTCAATCAGTTGACATTGAGTCTACAGCCAGGGACGGGCTAATCATGTATTCCTGCAAAGATGTTCGTTAAAAGTTGTCTTAGCGGGAGCCAAATGTACTATACATGTTTCAGTCTCGCATAATGGGATCAAACCCCGTGAACGTCTTCTGAAAACCAGCCTAGACGACGTGCAGTTCAGTCCCTTCATTCCCTTGGTTACTACGACCCTGTCGGGAACCCAAAGAGAATGTCAGTCAATGGTCCTGTGGTGCAATCACCGCCGTTGTTTGTAGTGGTGGGTGAAACCCATATGCTGAGGTCCCTGCTCGATCCTCCCGTTTCTGTTTTCAAGCGGTAGTGATATCGTCCCTGGGGCACTTGAATGTTCTTTTGTGTTGTAACGCGTGACGCGCGACATATGATGAAAAGAGCCAAAGGCGGCGGTAGCTTGGGGACTGCATTTCGTTGCTGAAAAACTCTTTGCGACGACGCCCTCAAGGCTTCAAGTTCTTAAACTGGGTATGTCGCCCTTTGCCATTCCGCTACGACTGATCGTGCAACGGCGCTGACTGCTAACCGTACCCATCATATGCCGTCTATTCCGTTGGTAATATGGCTTTTAAGAGAGATTATAGCACACTTTCAGACAGACCGTACTTCATCGATGCGCCTCTCGGACCACCGCTCGCCGTAGGGGCGTGACAGCCACAACCATGGATACCTTTTAGACAAGTTGGTGGCCTTTGGTTATTCGTTATGTTCAAAGTTGAAAGTTGCCTCTAAAGTCATTAATCTCGCTCGTAAGTCGTCAATGCGTCAATCGTAACGGCCCCTCCTTGCTTCTACTGCGATATGGCCGAACTTTTCCTAGTTTGCAGCTGGTGTCCAACGCGCCATCACCGGGCATACATATACGCGCTACCAGCGCCACTATCTACCACCTACAACACGTCCAACATCCGCCGAGGACGTCCGCATACCATCCGCTAGGGCACAGACGCCTATGTTTATGGCAAAACGATCCGAGCTGCATGCATGTCTCGGTTGTCTCGTACACCACAAATTCATCCAGGGGATTGTACTCCGTGATAGTCCTTCTATATCTTCTCGCATACGTCGAAGGAATAATAGAGGAGAGAGCGCTCAAAAGAACGAGAGTGTAGGTCAGCTTCATCGTGCAAAACCTGCTACAGATCGTCGCATTAAATGGAGAAATTCTGAAAACCGAGCGCGAAGGAGCACCTAGATATCTTTGTCAAACGTGTTCAAATGCTGCAGTCGGCAAGGCTGATTTCTACGACAATTCAATGCTCGATGATGAGAATGGAGGGCATTAGACTCACAGAGAAGGAGAAGAGTTGGGGTTATACGATCATCGTGGCCCATCTCTAGCACTACATTGTTTCGAGTATCGGCTACGCATAAATGAAACATTGCGCATGAGGTGGGCATGAGGTGCAACCTTGGAAGGGTCGGTGGGATTCCGAGGTGTTCCGCCTCCTGCGGACGCGCGAGAAATCCGAGGTTTGCCATTGTTTTCTTTGGAAGCCAATAGCCCCGAGGCCAATGCTGGTGTGCCGCAGTTGTTCATAATGCAAACTGTCCTCGTCCCAAGAACCAGCTTGTTTGCGCGCTTCTTCAATCTCAGAAGCATCAAATCGGGCATACCCTCGAAATTTTTGGATGCTCAGACTATTCCGGTGTTTCAGCGGATACCTCCATGGTGGGCGAGATGGACGCTGGCGTTGATAGCTTGCGACTTGTTTATGACGTGGGTCAACCACATTCTCATCCGCTTTTCGCTCAATAATTTCAGGTGATAGCGGCTCTGCTATCGAGTTGACGTGGAACCACTGGTCTCAACTGGTTTCTGACCTGGAAAACGTCTCTGCGAAACAGAAAGGAATGCCCGACGAAAAGCCGTCCGAACCTCAGGAAAAACACTACGTCATCAGACCTACATGGCAGCGACTTGGCTTATGCGCATCTCATCTGGCATTTGGAGTCGGCGTCGCGGTGGCCTTGCTCGTGACGCAGGCACGCTTCGTTCGCACCATCGCTGTAGTTCCCCCAGTAACACCAACTGAAGGACGTCAGGTTTTTGTGCAGTGCGCGCATAACTGGAGAAACCACGGAACCATGTTCCCTCTCAGCCGTTGCTCGCTGGCAGAGGGAAGGAACGAAACAGAGATGGTGCTTCGCGTCTCTGGAGAGCGCGGGCACTGGTACGTAGGACTTGCAGATGCTATCATTCGTGGAAGGCCTGGCAGCGTGATGGAGGCGCGGAACGCAATATTGGACGAGTGGAAGGAAGGGAAGCGGCGTGGAAAGTGGACATTGCAGAAGTCGGTGGATGACAGATGGAAAAGCGGGCCAATTCTTAGACAAGGTCGCTGAGTACCTCTAACGTATACCTACGCCAAAATCCAAACGCTTGAAATCCCTTGTCAGGGTTCCAAGAGTCACATTTTCGTGACATCACACCTTATCTATAAGTATGTCGTCCAACACGAGGACAAGTGCAGGGCGCAAAGAAGTGGCGAATTCAACTCTTAAAACCATCGAGGCTGGATCGTACAATTTGAACGGTGTCATTCATGACCTTTCGACAAAAACGAAAGAATCGGAGAGCAACACCCGATTCTACAGTCCAGAATCCACCCTTGCATCGTGGCCCGCAGCTCATCTGGCTAACCCAACTCCTCGGACTGAAATCTCGTTCCTCGAAATGTCCACATTAATGGGCGCACGATACTTATCGAGTCAAGTGCCTCATGCGAGAATAGGGATTTTGAATTTCGCATCGGCAAAGAATCCAGGCGGGGGATTTCTTTCAGGATCACAGGCCCAAGAAGAGTCTATAGCCCGCTCTTCCAATCTGTATCCGACTCTGATAACGCAAACGGCACAACAGTTTTACAAACTGCACAATAGATCCCCGAAAGAAGGATTCTATTCGCATTCGATGGTATACTCCGCCGGCATCGTCGTCTTTCGTGAGGATAGTGGACAATGGACGGAGCCGATGCAGGTGGATGTTCTGACGAGTCCCGCTGTAAACGCAGGTCTCGTGCGCCGGAACTTACGTGAAACATTCGAGCCTGCTGAGACGGAAGAGAAGATTGCGGCCGCTATGAAGGAGAGGATGGCGCGGATATTGTACCTATTTGAGAAAGAAGGGGTGAAGAACGTCGTGTTGGGAAGTTTTGGGACTGGGGTTTTCAAGAACAAAGTGGACATGGTGGCGCATATCTGGGCACAACACCTTTCATTATTCGGTGCCCGGTTTCAAAACTCGTTTGATCGTGTCGTCTTCGCCATTCTGGATCACAAAACTTTCGAGGTTTTTAAAACATCATACGAGTCAGCGGCCGGAAATTGTAAAACACAATCACCAGAAAATATCCAATAGGTCCACACAAGGGATGTGTGGGTTCCGTGTCGAATAGTCTCTGCCTTGTTTAACGAGCGCCCATGAGGATGAAGATCCAGCCAGGAAGGATGGGAGAAACGTCATTCGAACATAATAGTGTCGAAGTCTCATTGTAATCCGTATTGTTGTACAATGTAATGTCCCATGTTGCCGGAGGTGGTGAACATTCTTGCCACGTGCCCACCACGATGTCGAGCAACGGGTCCATCGAACACGGGAAGGTGCTGCGGGTTTCTTCATACGCCAGATGAGGCGAATGTAAGTACATAACTTTAAATCTGACAAACCGGTTGACTGTAGAACGAGTATCGTTTGAAGTAGGAAGTTAGGAACGTGTCACATTGAAAAGATTTATAAACGTACAGTCCATCATCTTGAGATATTCAAGCGACTACGCCAAAGAGTCTCCTTGATTAATGGCAACAATTGCAACAAACCCAACCCTCTCCACATCTAGGACGCGGAGGCATCCGCGTTATTACATAAACGGCGGAGACCTTCATATTTTGGTACGCCCTTGTTTTAGCTTTAAGACCGTGACAAACATATTGACCGAACCGCCATAGATTAGAGGACAAATATTTCGTGTCCATACATATTTCTTCGACCGCGATTCCACAAACTTTTTGCCTGCCCAAAACGATTCTAGGGGCACTTCCGATGACTTGCCTATAACTGTGGACGCCGATCCTGTAAAGTTTGAAAAACTCTTATGGGTTTTTTACAACCCGTAAGTTTGGCTTCATTTCGCAAAGGAACATATTCTAATTCAGTTGGACGAAGGACCTATTCACTATACGATGCATCCGTGCAAGATTGGACCGACATCATAGAGTTGGCACATGAATGGTCATTCACTCAAGTCAAGCGACTCGCTATCAGGGAGCTGCAAAAGCTCCCGATGGAGACTGCAGAGCGCATCGCTCTGTATTTGAAATACCGAGTCGATTGCGATTTCCTTGTACCCCTGTACGCAGAATTGGTCTCCCGTGCAGAGTCCCTGTCTTTGGAGGAAGCCGAATTAATTGGCATGCCCGTTGCAATCATACTATTTCGATTGCGTGAAGATCTCCGGACACGCCCGCCACTACCACCTCCTCTTGATCCATTACCCAATGGGATCACGTTGCTTGAAGTTCGCCAACGGGTTGTGACGGCCTTCGGCTTTCCACCCGACGTGGCCAACCAACAACCAGGTGTCATAATACGTCTGCTTCTGACAATTCAATTTACTGATGTATCTTGTGCGCAACAGCCCCTGGCCCTCGCACGCGTCCGGAGTTCAACGGCAATGGAAGAACGACCTACTCCGGTCCGGCCCGTAGGTGAACTGCGGGCAATTCCTGTGACTACCCCGCGCCCATGCCGTCAAGGTAATGTAATCGATCAACTCTATCGGCTGATTTCTATATGTGTTGAGTAAAGGCCATCATCCACAGACATCTTGGAAGGACAAAATATCACAAAGGTATGGGCGGGTGAAGCAGCGATGGGTTGGGGGTTGTTGCCGCTGAGGGTGATTGCACTCGTGGTACTTTGTTCAATTCAAATATCGTGTTGATTACATACCGTAACTATCTTGATGACAAATTATTTTCATCTTACCGACAGCGAGCGGCGTTGAGCTTTTTTACCTCGAGGCAAACAACAAGCTGTCCGCGCCGTCCCTGCAGTCAATTCACGGCGCCGCCTTTACGTCCTAGCAATGCCTGGAGGCACCATGCAGGTGTTCGGGGACAAAACGTGGCCTCTCCGATTTATACCGCACTCTTCGCGCAGAAGAAGGCAACGTGCCCACACACGTGGTGATATTCACCCTGGATTCAAATAGTTTTTTGGTTGAATCTGATCTTGACAACAATCCTCCCTCTCCCTCTCCCCACTTCCTCTCATTCGCCCGACTAGGCTCCATCCTAATGACACACAACAAAGGCGACTCGGGACGGTCTTTCTCTGCTCTTACTCCCCATGATGAGTACTTCCTGAGCGGTGGCGATCTGTATCTTATGGTACATATCATGATCATCGTGACGATCAGCGACTGAAGTCCTGACTCTTAAACAGGTCGACCATGTCAAATTCCGTGTCCACAAATTCTTCTTCGAGAGGGAGTCGCCCTTCTTCCGTAGCAAGCTGGCTAGTCCTGCTTCGCCTGGTGCACACAGGCCAGGGACCTCTGAATCAACAGCTATCATCCTTGATGGATTAAAACCGGCCGAATTTGCAAGATTCCTTTGGGTTTTTTATAACCCGTACGTTTACTCATCACACCTGGTTTTTGTCCTTACTCATCTCTCCTCGTTCTTGCAGCAAATATTCAATTTATAATGCCTCCGTTGAGGACTGGACCACCATTCTCACGCTCTCACATCTTTGGGGGTTCCATGAAGTCAAGGCCCTGGCAGTCCGCGAGTTGGAGAAACTCGACTCTCCTGATATCGACCGCATCGTGGCATACCATGATTGCGAGGTCGACCGCAACCTCCTCATTCATCGCTATGCGGCGCTGTGTCAGCGTGAAGAGCCGTTGACGCTGGAAGAGGCTAATAGGTTGGGCATGCAAACGACCGTCAACATCGTAAGAGCTAGAGAATTTGCCCGTGGCACGGTCTTGTCTTCCGGTCTACGCAGCCCCGTTGCGGCTACCATTTCACTGCACGAGATGATCAAGGTCATTCGTGGGGCGTTTGATATCGCCGCCCCCATTGAAGATCCTGTTACGCCGTCCGACCCTACCTCAGTCGCGACCACGAACGGAGGCACAGCTGCACCTGCGCAGTCCAACCAGCCAGAGACGAGCGGCGCTAATCAGGATCCAAAGGGACACGACAAAAGTGATAGTTCCGCCACGACTCTGAATGGAGCGCCTGCTCCTGCGTCGACGGTCCAAAATGCGAACGCCCAAAATACGAATGCCACGTCATCAGGTGAGTTGTTTTTGTTGAATCCGTACTGCAGTTATGGTGATGATATAATTAATTAATTTGACAAAACAGCTCCGGAGCAACCCCCGCATCCGCCATCAAAAAATGAAGCACCCAATGGCAAGCTTGAGAAAACTTCGGGTGCTGACATATCAAACGATACGAAGGAAAAAGATAAGAACACGCCCAGCACGGACAAGGACCCTAAGGACCCGAACAAGGACGCAAACAAGGACAAGAATGCTACCACGAATGCGGGTGCAGGAGGTGCTCGTGGTGGTGGTGGTGGTATGCTTACCAGTATTAACACTTCAGTGTTTGGGCAGAAACATGACGTGACTGATCCACAAAAGGTCGAAGACCCTAATGGAAGGCAAAGTCCTTTGGCGTCAAAGAGCGCCACCACCAAGAGAGGATCGAATAGCGCAAGGGGCAGGTGATTGAGTCTGTGTTTGGAATGAGGATGTTGATATATCTTGTATACTCACGACATCTAACGCATGGAAGTACTACGTGAACTTTGATGGCATAATGTAATCATTTCTTGGATGTAAAATTTCGAGCAAACGTTCGTGATGTAGATGAATTAATAGTATACATGTTGACGTGATACACCGTAATCAGACAAAGTATGGCATCGTGTTCTGTCAAAAAAAAAAAAAAAAAAAAAACAATTCAATTCAGTAGAATTAGCAACAGAGAAGCACTGACCATCTTCCTAACTTGCATACCCTTATCTCTCTCGTTTTCAGGTGCTGCATTGTATATCGAGAATTCTCTGCCACCATCGCTGCCAAACGTCAATATTGATGCTGCGTTACCACATCTGTAGCAGTAGTTCGGCGCCGACCAGACGGTCACGAGTTGTTCGTTGAACATGTACTTGTAGCCTTCCTGTACTAGCTGGTGCGCACGAGCAATCAGCGTCAGGGAATTGACATGATTAAACTGTTGTGAGGTGAGTCGGTACGACAAGATAATCCTTGGGCGAGACGTGCCTCCCGAGTGACGCTAGCGCCAAACAACCATCCCGCGCCTCGTGGGCTGACCGCCCAATTGTCAATGTCATCAGGATCTGACCACATCAGATCTGAAAAACGACCGCATATATAAGGAAGGAAGCCGGAGGAGATTGCAGTCAAAAGCGCATACCGCAAAATGCGCCTTCGTGGGGTATCTCCTGTGCCCGTGACAGAATGCGTATCTGGTCCAGTGATCGAATGTCGGGCGACAGACCGCCGTGAACGCATAGCGTCGTTCCATCAATTATCTATCCCAATAGATGAGACTGTGTTGGGCAGCGGTGGCAGTAACGTACCGCAGCCAAGTTGAGATAGTCAAACACATTACAGCACGCCTTCCATACCGCCGCACTACCGTACTTTTGTTGGCATTCGTCTAGAAAAGGAGAGTATTAGTATGCTCAAAGTCGAGGTCTAAAAAGACGGTCGGTACCATAGAATCCATAAACCTGTGTTATCTGCCTGCTCTCGTGGTTCCCGCGCAGCATAATGACCTTGTCCGGATACCGTGCCTTGAGCGCCAACAGCAGAGAGACCGTCTCGAGGCTATAATGTCCCCTGTCGACAAAATCGCCCTACAACAAGCAGCCGTCATCCACGCGCATATAAGCACACCACAATCGACCGCCGAACGCAACACATACGTGCCATAAAGATGTAGCTTGTGTCGGGCACCATCCCACCTTTCCTCAGCAGCTCCAGGAGGTCCCAGAACTGCCCGTGTATGTCACCGCAGATGGTCACAGGTGTTGAGACGGGTTGAATGTTGGATTCTTCGATGAGGATGGCGCGGACGCGGTCGCAAAGGACTTTCATGTCTTGTTCTGGGAGATGTTGGCATTGAAGGAGTTGTTCTATCCATTTGTCGGGGTCGTATTTGGGCATCGCAAGTGGACGACAAGGAACTGGGGTGTTACCGTGGTAATTTGTGATTTAGTGATAATATCTGATAAAACAAATGTTCGTTTACTTAGAGGACTAGCAAGTTACAAAGACTTGTTGGGCCGATCAAAAGCCAAAGCACCGCAACAACGATGCTCCCTGCAACTCAATCCGTTAAGAATGTCTTCATCCCGGTCTTGTAAGGACCATCATTCATTCATATTCATTAATCTACATCGCTCGCTGATCGCAAAATGCGTGCAGCCGCAGCTTCATGTCCAGTTCTACTGCTCCACTCTCAGGTGTGCGCGTGCTCGAAATGGGTCAGCTAATAGCCGGGCCGTTTGGTGGACAACTGCTGGGGTATTGAACACAATGCACACACGCCGCTTGTTCTATTCTGACGCTCACACGACTTTCAGGCAATTTGGAGCGGAGGTGATCAAGATCGAGCCTCCTGGCATCGGAGACCCGTTACGCGTGTGGCGCGAGCTAGACGTCGATGGAACCAGTCCATGGTTCAGGAGCATCGGAAGAAACAAAAAAAGCGTTGCCATTGATCTCAGGAAGCCTGAAGGCAGAAAGTAAGTACTACCGTCCACCGTGTGATACGACAACCGTGTCGTCCGCCTTGTGTTCAGCCAACCTGCTTTCCAACAGCCTGGCAAAGCAGCTCGCTATCAAAAGTGACGTTATTCTAGAAAACTTCAAACCCGGAAGTACGATTCTTCTATTTATTTAAAGCTCGCTCACTTTGGGGCGAAATAGCGCTAGAAAAATGGGAAATGGGCCCAGCTCATTTACACCCTCACAACCCCTCTCTTATATATACGCGTGTGAGCGGGTATCGCCAAACAGGTCCTTGGGCTCCCCGACCAGGGTACGCCTCCGTGTGCGAGGCCGAGTCTGGGTTCAGGTATATCAACGGCTTCACCGATCCTCAGACCGGTGGATTGGCCGGTCCGCCTGTCAGGCCAAACATAAGCCTAGGAGACTCGGTTGCGGGTCTGCACGCCGCGTTCGGGACGGTGCTAGCCTTACTCTCCAGGCAGAAGAACAACGGAAAAGGGTCGACGGTAGACGTAAGCATCATCGAAGGGTAAGACGTTGCGTACACTGTCCAATTATATTGGGTCCTTATGAGAGAGAAAACTGCATGCTTAATCTTATGGAGGGCATCATACCTGAATACGACCGCAAAGGAAAAGTATGTATAGTTCGCAATTAAATTTATCGTCTTGGAATGAACTCATGGACTATTTTCTTTTTTTTTTTGGCAACAAGATCCGTGGACCGTCCGTTCATCCGTGACCGGCATAGTGCCACCAACGCCTACCCATGTCTACCCGATCCATCCAACCCCCTCCTGCCGACCTATACCGTCATCGGGGCCAACGGCGATACCATTTACAACCGCCTCATGCTAGCGATCGATCGCTCTGATCTCATCGGACCGGACTATCAGCACAACCACCACCGCGTCCAGAGGCAAACGGAGATCGAAGATGCCATATCTGCGTGGACGAGCGCACGGCGCCCAGAGGAAGTCATAGAGGCGATGAACAAGGCTGGCGTACCCGTCGGGCGTGTAGTTACTGTGAAAGAAGTCGTTGAGAATGACCAAGTCAAGGCTCGTGGTGCGGTGAGAGACGTCTGGGTGGAAAATCACAAGAAAGCCGGGGATGGAGAAGGTTGGAGTGTGAAGATGTTGGGAACCGTGCCTGTGTTGGAGGGTGTTGATTCCCACCCCCGGTGGCCGGGTCCCGAGGTTGGCCAACATACAGACGAGGTATTGATGGACGACTTGGGACTCAGCGCAGAGGAAGTGTCAAAGCTTCGGGAAAACGAGGTCATAGGATGACATGGATTCGGCTACCACTAGTCGTAGGTATCGATACGCTCTTGCCTTTCCATTTACACCCACAAAAACCCGGCGGGCGCCTCGACTCCCTCGTTCACAGCGACGATTCTGAGATCTTTCCCATCATTGATCCGCTCAAACACTTTCACACCCCCCGCATGGAGTCCTCCAACGACCAACCACTGATTGTCCGGTCCGCCAAACTCCATACCCCTAACATGAGTCAAACCCGTCCTCACTTCATTAATGAGTTCCAATTGACCGGGGTTTGCAACAGCGTATATAGCGATCGTGTCTCCCTCGGGCGAGGGGTCGCTTCTGTTAGATACGTAGAGGTAGAGTGTCGGAAAGGTAGGGTTCGGGTTCGGGAGGAGAATCTCAGCTGCGGTCATCAAGTGAGGAGTCGGAGGCGGGTTCGACAAGGTCGACGCAGATGCGATATATTCCGGCTCCGAGGGGAAGGCAACAATAGATGTTTAACGACCTGGTTGAGAGCTCACAGACGGTGTATAGGGCCCTCTAAACACCGCATTAGATTAGGGTAATTTCCATGCGGAAAAGAATATATACCATGATAGACGACGTGTCGTGGACCACTGCCAGGCTCGTATTGGATCTGGCCTTGCAGCTTCCATGATCCGTTCGAGTCTTTCTTGAGTCGCCACACTTTGTCTGCGCCGAGGTCTGGAACAAGTAATTCCTCATATTCTTTAATTAGCACGACCTGGTGTGGGTGTGACGTTTGTTGCCTATCCTTGTTGGGTCCACGGCCATTCATCACAACTGTGTCAGGTGACGATGTCAGCAGATATGGCGGTTCGGCCGATATGGGAAGGAAGGCTACACCGCCGCCCGAATACTAGGAAATGAATTGAAAAATTACTTTTTTCAAGGCATATGTGCGCTACATACGTTGGCGACGAGAAGCTCTCTTTCTGTCGCGGCGAGCGAGCAAGGGTCGCCTCCCCCGCTTGTGATGATCTTTGCTAGAGTACCTTTGCCCTCGTCGAACTTGAAAGCAACAATTTTACCTTCTTGGTGCTCTAGACCAGTAAAGATCAGAGAATGGTCCTGTGGATAGGAGGTTATCCAGGAGGGATGGTGTCCAGCCTGCGTCTTGTGCTCGAGATCTAGGGATCCCAAAGCAGGGTTGAAAGAGAGTGTGTAAATAAAATCTGTATTGGAAGAAACGAGAATGCAGTACGCCATGGTAGTTGGATAGCGATCTTATGAGATAGGAGATCAAAAACAAATGTGGTTGTTCGAGAGTGAGGGAAGAAAACTGTCGATGTCTGGTGGTCTTCGTTGAACCAAGAGATATATGAGATAAAGGCACGCGAGCTGTTATTCATAATAAACGGTATGAAGTGCCGGGATTCTCCCTCCACGTGGGGATTCTCAGATGACGTCAAGGACAATGCCGACGGGCTCGTTAGGCTCAAGGGCATCTATAGCTCGCCACATAACGAGAGGGTTGCCACATGACGAGGTATGCCGTGAGGTCGATCACCACCATACAACTCCCTTCATCAGTTTTCGGCCAGTCCCGATGACCTTTGCACTCTTCACCATCCCATCATTCGCATAGTTCGCGCCGACATCAACAATACCGGTAGGATGCCGGATTCTAACAATCCCAGCATCGGGATGGTGCGATCTCCGCGTCCGAGCTTGCTGTAAAATGTCCCAAGCCAAAGTGCCTTTCGTGTTGGCCGCGACACCGAGACAGAGAGCGACAGTCATTGGAACAGCCTTGTGCTGCACGCCCATTGACAGAGCATGAATGACAATGTCTACACCCTTCTCTAGGTCACCCGGCGCCGGAGGGGTAAGCAGCGCAATTTTGGGCTGTGACTGTGCGGTGGGATCCAAGCCCATCATCTTTGCGCCTTCCTGCCTAATCGTCTCAAGGACTTGACCGACTTGTGGTCCCTCATGACCATTCATATGGAAAATGCCGTTCATCTGCAAGGAACCAACAAATACTGTTGGATTTGTGGCGTCTACTAGGGAGACATCAACAGCACTAGACCCATTCTCGTAAGAGAGGTTGATTGAATTGAGCGGCGAATCTGTCGGCAGCAATTTGCCTGTGCGAGCTCCTGCAGGATCGATGAACTCCATGACTATCTTGGACGCTTTGCCGGATACACCCGCAATAGCCACTTCTGGCTCGTTTAACTCTGCATCAACGCCTTCATCACTCTTGATCGCAGGGAACGTGGTATCAATGATCTTTTGCGTGTTGGTATTGAAAGCGCGTACAGTGACACGCCCGTCGATAATGGGAGGCTGACATATCCTCTCGTCAACGGCAAAAGCGCCTATGACGTTCGACAAATTCCCGCAATTACCCGAGAGATCGATGCTATCGTCCCGAATACCGACCTGAACAAAAGTGTACTCGGCTTGAATGCCTCGAGACAGTTGTTCCTCGGTCGGTTTACCAATGACACATATCTTTGATAAGCTGGAAATGCCACCTCCCATTCCATTGAGCTGTCGACCGTACTCTGGATCGGGGGACCCCATTATCCCAAGAAAAATACGAGGCCATTCCGACTTGTCAGTGGGCAGGGAGTCTCGGTTCAGGAAGATACCCTTTGATGTTCCACCTCGTATGAACGATGCGGGAAGAGTGCGCGAGATTGAGGAGTGGCGGCGGACAATTCGAATCGGTCGGAAGCTGGAAGGTCTTTTCATGTTGTGGTGTGGTGGCAATGGATTTTTCGGTCAGCTCCGGCGACTACAAAGGTGCCGAAATTTGGTCACGCCACATTGCCTGAATGGCAGCCACCCTGCATCAGATTGATCTGATAATCTGACTAGACGGAAAGCAATCAGTGCATCAATCAAGGCCAAGGACAATCATCCAGTTCCCACAAACTTGCTTTTCATCTCCTGTCGACGACAGCATGTTCTAATCATTAACGATGCCGGGATACAAATCCGGAACCAAAGGTTTACGAGCTTTCTCAGCTTGCTCCATTGATAATATGATCTACATCATCATCAAGGTCTTCCAGTGCTGGAAATCTAAGCAACACGATTCTCGGCTTGAGATAAATCTTCGTACCCATATCTGTGTTGTGTATTTCACTGACTTCTGTAAGGGAATCTTCGTAGCGCATATATTCATCCATACGAAACAAGCTTCCGACAAAACCAGGAAATACCGCCGAATTTGGAACCGCCAAGGAGACATCAACTAATACAAGCCTTGACCGAATAAATTCTTGTAGAACAACCGGATCAGTGGCACTTTGTCGAAAATGATCCGCCTTGTGGCGAACTTCACGGTCTACTGCAACAATAGCCTTCTCCGGCTTGTCCAAGTTCAAACTATGCTGATAATGTGAGGCTGACGTGCCCTCTGGAAATGGCCTCTTTCTATAGCTGCCGCATATATGGTTCATATGAAATTTGATGATTCTTCGTGGAATGAGAGTGTCTGGCGGACATTCTTGCACGGAATGTGGTGCCTCTTCGCTTTGGTAGGTGTTTTGGTCTAAAAAGCACCTGCCGATGTCACCTCGTAAGAATGATTCGCGGTGGAGAGTTTTCGGGCGCGGCGGATATGACCCGTGACCTGTGACTATTGATCGTGACGCTCTAACACACGTCTTCATAACAGGCTATTGGAAAGCGCAACTCTTTTATTCCGCGACGGAGCTCAATTTGACAATGGCTCAAATTAACTGACAACGCAGCTTTGCGCTTGAGCGAAATCGACACTATGAGCATTTATATTTCAGGTACACAACATACGAGACAACAAAAGCAGGAGTTTTTTTCTTTCCTTTTGTTTCGTCTTACAAAGGTTAATAGAAACAGACCAAGGGCGAACTGGAAAAACGGAACAAACAAACAATATGACAGACAAATGAAGCTAATGAAGGCTGAAAGACGTCGTCGTAAACTTTCTTCGATTCCTACTCCCTAATTACCCGTTCACGATAGGAACGTTTCCCCACGGCGCCATCCCATAAGGGCCTTCTACTACTGCGTTCGGCCAATCGCAATCATCGTAGTCGATCTGCTCGAATCCTGCTGGCACAGTATAGGAGTACTTCCAGCTGGAATCCGACACATAGATGGAATAGGTCGAGCAGTAACAATTCTCGACGTCAAATTCGATGGCAGCAATTACCCCGGCTGGTCCTGCATCGTTATAGGCATCCGCGGCAATGACAATGTCATCGGTAGGGTAATCGAGAGTGAAGACCCAACGTTGCGCGTGGTACCAATCGTGAGCTGCACCAATCTCCTTTCCGTTAATGTAGAGCGTGTATCCGTTGTCGGTGTCAAAGATGATGGTTCCACCCCTAGCCAAAACGCCACCAGGCAGATCAATCTTTTTGCGGAATGCCCGATGACCAACCGGCGCATTGCCTCCAGGACTGGCAGTTTCGTTGGTCCAAATCCAAAACGAATTTGAAATGGATAATGCAGATGGGGCAATTGGAGGATATGGTGTATGCCACGGTGATTGGTTCGCGGTGCCCAGGATAACGGCGTAGGGCCAGGCCGAATCGTCATATCCAGGAGATTGGAATCCCGGAGTGGCACTGTTGACTTTCCAGGTACCATCTGTCACTATGGTCTGTGTCGTCTTATCAGTGTAAGTGATCTGGATAGCAGCTTATCAAAGCCGCAGGATTCACAGGTCCAGTAGGAGGTTGGTTCTCGATCTCCACAGCGAATAGGTTTCTGCCTCGATTGAGCGTCACGCAGTAGCCCTGACTTTGCTGCCAATCGTTCCCTACGCCGATCCATTCGCCGTTAACCCACAGAGTGTAGTTGTTGTCGGCAGCAATGAGGATTTCCGCTGCGGCGCGAGCTTTCCCGGCTGCGGATTGAAATCATACCGGAAGTCGGCGAGCGCATAGGCACCTGGTTGCTGGTTGTGGTCCTTCCAGATCCAGTTGGATTGGCTAAGATCGAGAGCAGTAACGAAAGGTACCGCCAAGAACAAGCAAGCCGCATAAGAGAGCTGGAACAATTGGTTAGTCATGGAAATTCGGGCTAGACAGACAACTCTACCTTTGAGGGTCATCGTCGAGAAGACTTGCTGAGTTTGGGGCACAGGTCACGGTTTTTATACAGCAAGACTGCTCAAATGTACGTTAACAATAATATTCCAGAAACTGCCAGCCATGGAATTACGATCCGTTGGAATACCGCTAGTCCGTCTTGTGACGTTCACCGCTGGAGGCAGAATGGGAATAATCCCATTCAGAACGGCAAACATGACACAGTATTACCCTCGGTTCTGGGAATAGGTCCAGCCTTGTCCAAGATTGATTGACATATCATTTCCCTTCACTGTCAGTATGGAGATATCAGATTGACTAGAAGCCCAAAGGATTGGTTATTGAAAGTTTTCGACTCCATAGGTTGCGAGACGGTCATAAACAACAAATTGCGATTTCAGGATAACACTTGAAGCTCTGTTATGTCTCCCAACATGTTAAATGGGAGCTCATGCAGGCGCGAGAGCAATCATCAGACTGATTTCTGGCGATCGTCAATTATGATATGCATGAAGATTTGCTGCCATTCTTGTTTTCACCGCTATCAATACAGAGGCGGATAATAGCTGCCGTTATGGGTGAACTTTGTCGCTTTATTCTTCGTGTTTCAGTGATTTGATGGAGGCTCGGAACTCGCCACAACTGATGGGTGCATGGGATAGGAGCTGTTGGCAATTGAAGATGTCGTAAAGGAAACGTACAATATCGAGGAATCACCACAAAAGATGCCTTTAGTAAGCTTACATTTTCATCGTAACATGCTCATACTCAGAGTTGTGGCCGAACTTGCGGTCTTAGACTGGTAAACTGATCAAAACGCCATTATGGAATCATTGAGCCTGTATGGCTGTACTATATGTTAGATCGTTCCGTGACAACCGTGAAACGAACTCTGAGCGTTTGCACAGACATGACAAAATATTGGCAATTTCTCGAAGGAGAAACAAAAGAAATATGTCTAGAACATTATCAGTTAGCTCGACAACCTATGCCGTATAAAAAATGTTACCACACGCTACACATCAGTATAGAATGCTTTTATATATCTTGCTATTAACGTTAACAATCTTCAAGTGGCAGTACAATCGACAACCGTGGAAACACTAACCACCATCTATTCTTAGAATGTCGAGTAATTCCACTAATTGCTGATGTCGTTTACGAGATTCCAGCTCGTTGAATATGCATTCATCAGTTATGGCTTTTGAATCAAATGTTACCACCACGCCACTTGACATATCCACAGGCTAGAAGTTGAACAACCAACTGTATGGTAGCAGATTAGTAATATCCACCTGCAGGATTATTGCGCGAGATTGTCTCACACACCACGGCTGCTCCCATCCCACCACCTCGTCATCAAGTCACGACAAGGTCTTCATCGTAGAGTAGAATTGAAATCAAGCCCGTCTAATTTAACAACGTTCGAAACTGATCGTGCGATTCCGAGCGCGACTAATCCGTTGCAGCGCCTACTCAATTTTGACGTGGATGTCGAGGACATGCCGGTCGCTGCATTGCCAGTGCCAGTGTCTGCTCTTGAGCGCGTCAGGACTGAACAAACTAGCTGACGTTGTATTGTAGGGTCCCGTCCCCATCTCACCTGCCTCGCTCGTCATTTACTTTCCGGGGGTAGGTGGGGAAGGCCATTTAAGTGGCCTTCCTTTCCTCGTGCTTCCCTTGCCGTGGGCCCCGCTTCAGCAGTGGCGGACGAGATGAAGCAAGGCCAGTTTTCGACTCAGCATTACTAATGTCACATCACGTCCCCAATCCAGGACTGCTTGAATGATGTTTCTGCAACTACCAGCTGACAGACTGCTCATCTCTGACCGTCATCATCACATCGCGCTTGCCACCATTGACATGTGCTAGAAGCCCCAAATCCTTGCAGGGTTGCGTTCAAGTAAGAACAGTATTAGTTCCAAAACAATGGATGTGACACTCCCACCATCAGATTTAGGAAACGGGTATACCTTCCATTCATATGTCAAGACAAGCTTTTCCCCTTTGCTAGAATATACAAATCTGATGAGGGGTTTGGATTGAAACGAGCATGTGCAAGCATGAGAGCTATGATAGTTTTCACGATTAGATCGTTCCAATGGAAGCCAATCATAATACGTACGAGTATGAGTCTTCGTCGTCTTATTGATACAGATACGAATATTATCTGCTACCCCGAGCAGACTATGCCGGTTGATTGTTCGACTTCTAGCTAGATGTGTCAAGTGGTGAGATAATGATCCTATGTTCAAAAGCCGTAACTGATGAATGCATATTCAGTGAGCTGGGCAATCTCGTAAACGACATCAGAAATTAGTGGAATTACTCAACGCTCCAAGAATAGATACTGTTGTTAACGTTTCCACGGTTGTCGACTGTACTGCCACTTGAAGACTGTTAACGTCAATAGCAAGAATGATGCGTAGTGCGTGGTAACATTTTTTACATGGCGTGGGTTATCGAGCTAACTAGCGCTAACTGATAATGTTCTAGGCATATTCTTTTGTTCCTCCTTGGAGAAATTGTCAATATTTTGTCCTGTCTCTGCAAATGCTTGGCAGAGTTCGTTTCACGGTTGTCACGGAACAATCTTACTTACAGTAGAGCCATACAGGCTCATTAATGATTCCAGCATCTACTAAAGAGCATGTTTTTATTGTCTGTGCGGGGTAGGTAATTACAAGCAACCTAAGTCTAAGGCCGCAAGTTCAGCCGCAACTCAAAGTATGAGCATGGTACGATGAAAACGTTTGTTATCTCTGTGGCACTGAAGGCATCTGTCGTGGCACTCGAGAGTGTACGTTTCCCTTACGACATCAATTGCCAACAGCCCCTATCCCATCGGTTATAGCAAGTTCCGAGCTTCCATCTGTTTATTAACTAGGGGAAGAATAGACCGGCAAAGTCCGCTCATAACGGTAGATATCATCCGCTTCTGTATTGATGGTGGTGAGCAAGAACAGCGGATCTTCATGCAAATCATAATTGACGACCACCAGAAATCAGTCTGGTGATTGCTCTCGCGCCTGCATGCGCTCCCATTTAACATGTTGGGAGACATAACAGAGCTTCAAGTGTTATCCTGAAATCGCAATTTGTTGTTTATGACCAACTTGCTCCGTCTCGCAATCTATGGAGTCGGGAACTTTCAATAACCAATCCTTTGGGCTTCTAGTCAATCTGATATCTCCATACTGACAGTGAAGGGAAATGATATGTCAATCAATCTTGGACAAGGCTGGACCTATTCCCAGAACCGAGGGTAATACTGTGTCATGTTTGCCGTTCTGAATGGGATTATTCCCATTCTGCCTCCAGCGGTGAACGTCACAAGACGGACTAGCGGTATTCCAACGGATCGTAATTCCATGGCTGGCAGTTTCTGGAATATTATTGTTAACGTACATTTGAGCAGTCTTGCTGTATAAAAACCGTGACCTGTGCCCCCAAACTCAGCAAGTCTTCTCGACGATGACTCTCAAAGGTAGAGTCGTCTGTCTAGCCCGAATTTCCATGACTAACCAATTGTTCCAGCTCTCTTATGCGGCTTGCTTGTTCTTGGCGGTACCTTTGTTACTGCTCTCGATCTTAGCCAATCCAACTGGATCTGGAAGGACCACAACCAGCAACCAGGTGCCTATGCGCTCGCCGACTTCCGGTATGATTTCAATCCGCAGCCGGGAAAGCTCGCCGCCGCAGCGGAAATCCTCATTGCTGCCGACAACAACTACACTCTGTGGGTTAACGGCGAATGGATCGGCGTAGGTAACGATTGGCAGCAAAGTCAGGGCTACTGCGTGACGCTCAATCGAGGCAGAAACCTATTCGCTGTGGAGATCGAGAACCAACCTCCTACTGGACCTGTGAATCCTGCGGCTTTGATAACTGCTATCCAGATCACTTACACTGATAAGACGACACAGACCATAGTGACAGATGGTACCTGGAAAGTCAACAGTGCCACTCCGGGATTCCAATCTCCTGGATATGACGATTCGGCCTGGCCCTACGCCGTTATCCTGGGCACCGCGAACCAATCACCGTGGCATACACCATATCCTCCAATTGCCCCATCTGCATTATCCATTTCAAATTCGTTTTGGATTTGGACCAACGAAACTGCCAGTCCTGGAGGCAATGCGCCGGTTGGTCATCGGGCATTCCGCAAAAAGATTGATCTGCCTGGTGGCGTTTTGGCTAGGGGTGGAACCATCATCTTTGACACCGACAACGGATACACGCTCTACATTAACGGAAAGGAGATTGGTGCAGCTCACGATTGGTACCACGCGCAACGTTGGGTCTTCACTCTCGATTACCCTACCGATGACATTGTCATTGCCGCGGATGCCTATAACGATGCAGGACCAGCCGGGATAATTGCTGCCATCGAATTTGACGTCGAGAATTGTTACTGCTCGACCTATTCCATCTATGTGTCGGATTCCAGCTGGAAGTACTCCTATACTGTGCCAGCAGGATTCGAGCAGATCGACTACGATGATTGCGATTGGCCGAACGCAGTAGTAGAAGGCCCTTATGGGATGGCGCCGGGGAAACGTTCCTATCGTGAACGGGTAATTAGGGAGTAGGAATGGAAGAAAGTTTACGACGACGTCTTTCAGCCTTCATTAGCTTCATTTGTCTGTCATATTGTTTGTTTGTTCCGTTTTTCCAGTTCGCCCTTGGTCTGTTTCTATTAACCTTTGTAAGACGAAACAAGAAAGAAAGAAAAAAACTCCTACTTCTGTTGTCTCGTATGTTGTGTACCTGAAATATAAATGCTCATAGTGTCGATTTCGCTCAAGCGTAAAGCTGCGTTGTCAGTTAATTTGAGCCACTGTCAAATCGAGCTCCGTCGCGGAATAAAAAAGTTGCGCTTTCCAAGGTAGCAGGAGCGTCACAATCAGTAGTCATATGTCACATGTCACATAGGTCAGTCCAACTACTCAGTTCGCAAATTGATATATCACAAGTGCCAATGCAATGAAGTACAGTAGCTCTGATCGTGAGACACATTAATCTTGATTTTTGTACGGTTTGATGAGTAGCGGAAGTTGACAACTCGAAGTCCCTGAATCCGTCATCAGGGTGGGTTTGGTACCAAGCCCAACTTCCTCGGAAATTCGGTCCGCTGGCACAGCTAGGTCGAACTCAAAGGCGCGAACTAGTGTGAATATTAGAGCTTTCATTCTGGAAGTTACCAGTGTCAGCTTTTCCCCTTCTCAACGCAAGCAAAACTGACTCACTCGGTGATAGCGAATCTGAATCCAATACATGAACGTGGACCACCCCAAAAACTAAGTAAGTGGCTCCAGATGCCGGGAATGGCATTGACGCTTCCAGGTAGACATTCCCATCGTTCTGGTCTATAGAAACAGAATCACTTAGGAACCAATAGTGGTCCGCGATCTTTACCTGAAATCCAAAGCATCTTCACCCCATATCGATTTGTCTTTGTGGATGGCAGAGAGGGGAATTATAACTACTTGCCCTTTTTTGACACTATAGGTCTGGGTGAGCACCAAAAAAAAGAATGCCAACGATCGGAATCTACCTAATACTGGAAAGCGGGTTTCCTCTCCGGTCGATGATCGGCTTGGCAAAAGGTAGAATATCGTCCTCCGTACTCACCCTTGAGTTGACCTTAAAAGGAGGATACAGACGCAGCGTCTCCCTAATCACCATATCCAAATATGTAAACGCATTAAGCTGGTCCGCCGTCGGTTCGTACGTATCGACTGTGAGCAGCTCTTGACGTAGCTTTGCTTGGATTTCCCGATTTTTTGCCAGGGAAAATAAAACCCACGACGTTGCGAGACTATCAGTCAAATAGTTGAGAATAGTCCTCGAACGGATGGACAGACTTACATTGAACTCTCTCCAGCTATTACAAACGAGACAACTTCTGAAACGAACAGATCAGGCACACTATCCGCCAGGACATGTGATCAAACAGCCTTACGAGCTTTAACTTCGTCATCGGATAGACGACGATGCTCCGGGACATCAGGCGACATATTGGCACGGACCAAAAGCGATAGAATATCTCGACCGCTGGCATTTCCATTCGTCCCTTGTGCGGATGCTTTGTTCTCTTCCAGAAGTTGATTCGCCATTCGAGAAAAAGTCTGCTTGATGTCGTCTAGTTGGGCGTGCACAGGATCAGGCTAGCCAATATCATGAGAATCCAGATAAGTGATTTGTAATTTCATACTATGAACCGCAGAATCGGGATGAATCTTTGGAGTTGCCAACGAATCAGGTTCAGTTGAGACATAAGTGTAGTCACGCGGCTAAGTTCACTTTCGCCACCCAGTGAATTGAGCTCGTGATGGAAAACTTTGCATCGAAAGGGTATTGGTGATCGTTAAAAGCTCATGATCTTAACATCAGACATACCTGTTGCGCAGATGATGTCCAGCCCCACCTTACCAAGCCCTACTAGAACGTCTAAGCGGCCAGTGCCACCTTGCTTTGAGCATTCCGCAGCCCAAACGTCTCGGAGCTAGAGAAGCTCGTAATTGGCATCGTGGAGGAACGATAACAACTAACCTGTCTTGATTTCTCAACGAAGCATTCTGAAAACTCGCGGATGTGAACCGGGCCAAATGCAGAATGCTAGTTGTGAATTAAATAATTATGATGGGCCATGACTTGGAGTAGGCAGATAATACCAATAACTTTCGCTGTTAATGTAACAGATCATTATGTGAAGTAGATTGAGGGTAACAGAAGCACCCACCTGCTTTTTATGCTGATCACCTTCGACAAAAGGGAGACCTGACTTATGGTTATATCGCGCTTGTTATTTAATTATGAGAGATGGAGATACCTGGACCCCACAATTCGGCAACCTGACGACGAGCAAAGGATGGTTTGGTGTAAACATAGCCGTTCGTCAAAATATGGCTCAAGGCTTCCGGATCCGTCACATATAAACACGAAAACTGGGTCCTTAATTGTTATCTCGGCTGGTACCAGAGTAAAATGGATTGATTCTTACACCAAGGAATCCATTTAATCGGACCATTGGCCCATATTGCGAGTGCCAGTGGTTAGTCTGTGGTAGTGGAGGTTGAAGATGACTAGTCGGGTGTAAGATCTGGTGCTTACGTCACTCCATAGGTGTTTGAGATGACCGAAGAATATATTGTCGTTGGCTGGACCGGGGAGATAGCGTATCGGAGAAGTCAGTTCGGCATAGATTATACGAACGACTCTGTAAATTCCGTAGACGGCCAATGTGGATGCCGATAGTTTGAAGAACTGGGATGTAAGCCTGAACTTGGTGCCCAGGACCGAAGATAGGCGAACGAATAGGTCAACCATCGCCATTAACTTTGGTACGAAGGTGTCAACTTGAGTTGGTGGATCAATCGGAGACTGATCAGTAACCTGCGAACCACACTATCTCCATTATTCACTATCTTATGTTATCTTCATCATGCATCGCTCCTTGGCGACTGGCCATCGCCGGGGTATCCAATAGCGGTAAAGTGGCTCCCGTCCTTGTTTTCATCCAGTACCTTGAAACGATGAAATAGGTCTTCTGCGGTTTCCATGAATGGTTTCACAGATCCATAAAGGCTCTCCTTCCGCGGGTGCGCGCCGCATATGGAACCGTACCGTGAGGCCTCTTGCTAGATAATATTTGGTATCGGTCGGAATCAAGCGGCAGATATCGGTGATGCGGGTCGAACTTCCGAACGGAGAGTCCCGAAAGACTCACGTGATGTGACATAATGCGCATCACACCTTGCTCGTCGCCGCTGAAGGTGATGCTTGTTCATAAAGTCATGTGCATGATAGCATCCAAAATGTGCTTTTTGTTCGACACAAAGGGCTGAAGCCCAGAGCCCACAGCAAGGAAGCACGGGGATACACCTCGTAATGGGTGAATGAGGTGGGTGGGAGGGGGACTAGGACGAGCCAATAACACAACGACGAGAAGCTCACAAAGAAGAGAAACACCATTATCATCGTCTTAAAAGTGGCATGGCTGGTAACAATACTACGCTTAAGAGAAGAAGGAACGTGACCCTTTCTGCGTTCAAGCATTGCAAGATTTTCCTTTTTTTTTTTTTTTTTTTTTTTTTTGGCAGTCTTGATGTCAAGAGCGGGCACTGGCACTGGCAGCGCGGAGACAGGCGTGTTGTTGATGTCCACAACAATATAAATGATTTCTGAGGAGTGGTTTGGATAGTTGTGTGAGGGGTTGACGACCAGTGTCAGGAAAGTTGGGAGAGAGTGTGCGTTCTTAGCTTTTTAAATGGAAAATATTATTTTGACGTACAATTGATTGTCAGCCACCTGGTTTAAATTCTGTCTGTCAGAATTGGAAAGATGCCGCACCCCTAGTGACGGACTAGTCACCCTCAGAATCGAACATTTTCAGTCATGTTGTTTTGCTCTACGAGATGACGAGGTGGCGGGATGGGAGTAGCCGTGTGTGAGACAATCTCAGGCAATAATTCTGCAGGCAACGCAGGTAAGCCTCGTGTGTTAACAGGACCAGCATTCAAGGCGACACACTGAACAGATCCTTTCGGCCGAGGCAAATTAACTTTTTTATGAATCACATTTGTGGGGCTCCTCCTACTTCCCATCTTATCTTGCACATTATCCCCATCGTATGCTCCACATTTGTCCTTCACATAACATTATCTGGTTGAACTACTTATGGAATCTGCAAACTATTCCAGCTTCCTGACAGGGTTTCAGACTTGGACATCACCTTGTGCCCCAACGGGGATTGTAGAATCGTGGTCAATGTGACACTGTTGTGTCCGGAACACAGAGCGGAGCCAAAGTCTATTATTACCATTGGCTCAGGGGCCTAATAATTCAAGGTCTGCATTATTGCTCAGTGGTCGCTTCTAACAATCAGCTCGATCGGTTGGCATCGAATGCAATGCCATGGAGCCAACAGTTGCTACAGTTGTTTCTGACCACATTTGCAGACACCCTATAGATATGTTCACCATGTCCAGCAAAAATCATCATATACTTCCAATTTGTATCGAAACACGACGCGACATGCTTTTCAACAGAATCTTTGCTCACCAATTCTCCTCCCTGAAGCTCTTTGTATGCAGCATCAGCAAACTTGGGGGCTCTCTGCAGAGGCCTCTGCAGCACTGTGGAGGTACCACAGAGCCCACAGGACCTGGAGATAAGGTATATGTTCTGTGCAGTACTGCCACAGTCTGTGGGAGTCTGCTGGCAGTCTGTGGCAGTCCAAGTAAATAACTGTTCCAACAAGCCACAGAGCCCCACAGAACCCCACAGAACCCCACAGAACCCCACAGAGTCCCACAGAGCCTAGAGAAAAGGTATATGTTCTGTGCAGTACTGCCACAGTCTGCAGGCAGTCTGTGGCAGTCTGCGGCAATCCAAGTAAAAAACTGTGTCAATAAGGCACAGAGCACCACAGGGTCCCCCCCCCCCCACAGAGTCTTGCAGAGTCCCACAGAGTCCCACAGAGCCTGGAGAAAAGGTATATGTTCTGTGCAGTACTGCCACAGTCTGCTGGCAGTCTGTGGCAGTGCTGCACAGAACATATACCTTTTCTCCAGGCTCTGTGGGACTCTGTGGGACTCTGCAAGACTCTGTGGGACTCTGTGGGACTCTGTGGGACTCTGCAGGGTGCTGTGAGACTCTGGTCAATTAAGGTAATATATGAACATAAATAACTTGCCAATGACCAGGATTGAAATCACAACCTTAGAGCACAGCTGAAGCGATACAAACCATTACACCAAACTGGCATTGTTATGTTGGTCTAAAAAGACATATATCCTACATCCTATCCAGTGGACTTAGTCTTGCCACTGCTCTCACTCACTCAACTAAATCCTATTTTCTGAGTCAAGATCTACAAATCCAGGCTTGAGTGTGTGACAAGAGTTGTAGTATGGAAGAAGGCGCACAACTTTCATTCCTGGCAGAAACGGTTCCAACCAGTGGTTCATAAGTTATATCATGTTTAGCCAATTGACAAGTCATTGCAGACAGCTGCAGTGCTGATACAGAGTCCCACAGAGTCCACAGAGTCCCACAGAGTCTTGCAGAGTCTGAGAGCACTGCAGGTCTCTGCAGATCTCTGCAGATCACTGTGGATTCACTGCAGGTCTCTGCAGAATTACTGCAGGCCACTACAGGCCACTGCAGAATTACTGCAGATCACTGTGGATTCACTGCAGGTCTCTGCAGAATTACTGCAGGCCACTACAAGTCACTGCAGGTCACTGCAGGTCTCTGCAGAAGTACTGCAGGCCACTGCAGGTCTCTGCAGATCACTGTGGATTCACTGCAGAATTACTGCAGAATTACTGCAGATCACTGTGGATTCACTGCAGGTCACTGTGGATTCACTGCAGATTCACTGTGGATTCACTGTCAGCACTGTCAGTACTGTGGCACTGTGGGCACTGCAGCTGTCTGCAAACATTCTGCCAATTCACTGCCAGGTTACTACAAATCACTGCAGATTCACTGTGGGCACTGTGGGCACTGCAGGTTTCTGCAAACATTCTACTTGAAGTCTGTGACTTGTCTGCCAGTCCTGCAACACTGTGGGCACTGTGGGGAAACCCCAAGTTTGCTGATGCAGCGTGCATCTTACGAAACCTTGCGTTCATCACAGTGAGTGAAATTGTTGTAACCAAGGTAGAATTGGCAACAATACCTAACATGGACCTGCCTTTGCCTTCAGATGCCGCATTGGTGACAAAACTTACAGTTCCCCTTGCAGCTCTGCCAATGGATATCTCGCGTATGGGCCCATACACCAAATTGAGGTCGATCAAAGGAAAGTATCGAAGGTGGAATTCTCGCTGCGCGGTCCTTGTGGTTGGGGTGTTATAGAACCCCGGCTTCGGCAGATAGGAATGATGGTGAGAAAGGCTATCGACTCCGTCGAGTCCCCTTCGAAATAACGGAGAGCCGTTACAGCAGTGACGAATCAAGGAAGGCCATCATAACTATCAAAAAAGATAGTAGATATGGAATGAAGGTTGGGCGAACGGAGAAAATGTATGTCCTTTGCGAATTGATGATGGGCCTCTAGCAACGATGAAGTGGGATCAAGGTCTCATGTTCATCCTTGCGCCCCAGTCGCACCGTTATGACTGACCATATTGGACAATATCCATTCACCATGTTCAAACCCCTGTCAGAAGACTGGAAAGAACGAAGTTGTTCGCATACTCCATAGTAAGTAGCCCAATCAGATAAGGGACGAATGTAGGGTGTATAATGGAGATAATATCTATGTTGCAAAGAAGGATGATGGACAATGTGAATGCAAGATAAGATGGGAGAATGCGATCCGCTACGTCGCCAAGAATGGATGAACAGACAAAAAAAGTTCGCACCATACAGGTTTGGCGGTTGCTTTGACTCAGCCGAAATGATCCTGGTTGTCTCCACCGACCGTTTATGAACACTTTGACCCATATGGTACTGTCATCATATCGCGATAATCATTATTTGGTGCGCCACTAAGATCAAGTTATCCCCAAGAGCACCTGCTGACACAATATCTGCCTTGGAACAAATTTCATAATTTTTGCAATTTAATAAAACCGTGACTGCCAAAACAGATAAAAGGCGTTGGGTATGTGACGTTCGATGCCCAATTCCCTTTCAAACTCGACCTCTCAGAATCCTATCAACCGCGATGTCTGATATCAACGCCACCCGTCTTCCTGCCTGGCTCATGACCTGCCCTTGCGTCGGTGACGACGTCAACCCCACCCTCACTCGCGGCGAGAGGTGAGCTCAACATCCACACAATGATGTACAAGCGCACTGATGTGTCGTGTAGCCTTTGCTAAATACCCATCAGTCAAGGTGCCGCCATCCCGTTTCTTGACAACAATTTGAGGCAATTGTGCTGACTCAGATATAGTGTAAGAGATGAATGTTGTTGATGATATCAGGCTTGGACCGTGGAGCCTGCATCGGAGGTAAGACCTTATTTGTTCCTGGAGAAACGCTGGAATAAGTTGTGTTTTCCAAGGCGACCCATGTGCCTTTGTAAACATATAAAATCCACGTCGATGATTTGTGTGAAGCAATGTACTTGTTGTGTGTATCTTGTCAGCAGTGGGAAAGCATTTGGTGCTATGGTGAATCAGATAAGCGTCCACCCATCAGTTCGCGATAGACATGTATTTTCTCCATTCATCCAACCTTACTCGATTCGTCACTACCGGAACTCAGAGTCTCACGTTGCTTGCCCTCTCCGTCAATGAAATAGATAACATGAGTAATTATTTCAATATCTGAAACAGAAACAAGAATGCGAACAGGAGTTGGAGTCAAGTGGAGAATAGTACATAGGAAACTGAAATGTTCTTACAAGGTTTCTTCTTCCAATTCTACACCCCCTATTTACCCATTCACGATAGGAACGTCTCCCCATGGTGCCATCCCATAAGGGCCTTCTTCAACCGCGTCTGCCCAATCGGAATCATTGTAGTCGATCTGCTCGAAACCTGCTGGCACTGTACAGCTGTGTTTCCAGCTGCAGTCCGATACATAGATGGAATAAGTCGAGCAGTGACAATTCTTGACGTCAAATTCGATGGCAGCAATTATCCCGGCTGGACCTCCACTGTTATAACCATCCACCGCGATGACAATGACATCGGTAGGGGGATCAAGAGTGAAGGTCCAACGTTTCGCCTTGGCCCCATCACAGCCGGAACCAATCGTCTTTCCATTGATATAGAGCTTGTAGACATGCTCGACATCAATGATGATAGTTCCGCCACCAGTCAAAATGCCGCCGGGCAGATGAATCGTTCTGCGGAATGCCCGATGACCAACGGGCGCATTGCCTCCAGGACTGGCAGTTTCATTGGTCCAAATCCAAAAGGAACCCGAAAGGGATAAGGCAGATGGGGTAATTGGAAAACATGGTGCATGCCGAGGTGGTTGGTTCGCTGTGCCTAGGATAATGGCATGGGGCCAGGTCAAATCTTTATATTTAGGAGTCTGGAATTCCGCAATGGCATCGTTGACTCTCCAGGTGCCATCCGTCGTGATGGTTTGTGTCGTCTTATCAGTGTAAGTGATCTGAATAGCGGCTATCAAAGCCGCTGAGCTGGGAGAAGCTTGGTTCTCGACCTCCACAGCGAATAGGTTGCAGCCTGGCTAGCGCGTCACGCAGTAACCCTGACTTTGCTCCCGATTGTTCCCCACACCGATACATTCGCCGTTAACCCACAAAGTGTAGTTACTGTCGGCAGCAATGAGGATTTCCGCTGCGGCAGCGATCTTGCCCGGCAGTGGATCGAAGTCATACCGGAAGTCGGCGAGCTTACAGTGATTTTTATCCTTGCTAATCCAATTGGATTGGCTAAAATCGAGAGCAGTAACAAAAGTACCGCCAAGAACAAGCAAGCCACAAAAGAGACCTAGAACAATGCTTTAGCCGTGGAAATTCGGGAGAGATATGCAACTCTACCTTTGAGAATCATCGTTGAGACGGCTTGCTGAGTTTTGTGATTGAGATCGTGGATTTTATACCCTAAGGACTGCACAAACGTGCACTTACAATAATATTCCAGGAACCGCCAGCCGACCTTGTGCCGCAGAATTACGATCTGGCTTATACTTGTCCTCCTTGAAACGTTCAGCGCGAGAGGCAGAACAGAAATGGTCTCCAAAACGACAGACATGTCAAACTTACTTTCTGTTCTGATGTCCAAGATTTTTTCGATTCGCTATCAGTACGGTTATAATTATGATATGCATGATGATGCGCGCCGCTGTCGATACAGAAGCGGACGGCATCTGCCGTTACAAGTGGACCCTGCTCTTCGACATCTAGTCAGTGAACTGGTGGGCGCTCGGAACTCTAGCGCCGCAGTTGATGGATGCAAAAGACAGGGGTTGTTGGCAATTGAAGGGAGCCGTGCAATATTGAGCAATCGCCACGACAGGTAAGCTACAGAATTGATGACGAACGATTTCGTCGTACCATGCACCTCCTTGAACTTTCAGCCGAACTTGGAGAGAATAAAATGCCAACGCGACTCACGATATTGAAGAGTCATTAGGTTACTCCGCGACAGCCGTGGAACAAAATCAAAAATACAAACACTTATAGATAACCTACTCGGGAAGTACCGACTGCGTTCCTTGCTTGGCGGGGGCTTTTGTCAACGTCTTATCTTATGTCCATTGTTCTATGCATCGAGTACGTTGATGAAGCAGTTTACATTCCAAAATGTGGTTCATGTATACATATCTTCGTGACATCGTTTAGCCTCATCAAGAGGTCCCGGTAATTGTCCTCTTTCAATGGCATTCTAATTGTCAAATCATGCCATTTTTGAAGTTGTGTAGGAATGATATATTTAACTCAGGGACGTTACTCCTGAGACTGAGGGCGTTGGTGATCAGTGAGGGCCAAGTCACGCTGCGTGCGCGTGAGTGACCGTAGCGCGAATTGCATATTATGTAAACGCACGATACCACACAGCAAACTTATACGTATCCCACGTAATAAGGTCTCTGCCCAGGTCAGCGTCACGACGGGACTTGCGCGTACAGTAAGCACGGTCGCTGCAGAAAAACAGCAAAAGGGGTTGGGAAAAACAATTATAGTGGCCCCGTATAGGCTTCCGGTGGTCCGGACGAACAGGTATTCGGAATCAACACGCGGTGTAGTAAGGTAAAATGTTTTTGCAAATATACTCCGAACTGCCAATTGTACATGAGAAACTATCCATTCATGAGTAATGCCCCAGGACCCATGGGACATATTGCGATTGGCATGCTAAAAAAAAGGGCTCGCCTAGAACAATCCTTGTAAACTACTGTCGTCCATGTTTTTCAACAGATCTCTTGCTTCCCTCGCAGGCCTCGCAATGAAAGGCCTATCACTCCCTATACTTTGAAGGACTTTTTGCGCAACACCGCGTAACAGCGACAGTTTCTGGAATATGTTCGGTGAGTCATCAACGATCTCAGAATCCTCGTCCGGAGAAAGAACTGTGAGTATAACCAGCGAGGATCCTTCCGTTACTGAAGTTCCGGCAACGAGGTTCGACCTTGCGCAGGATTAAACTCACATCCGTACATGAGCAATGAATGGAAAACATACTCGATTACTGTCCGAAGCATTTCATGGAAGACAGCCATTGCTGATATTAGTGATCCCACTGATTGATAGTAAGAATCTATGTGACAGCTATCGGTCAAATCGTCGACATTCTTGCACCAGGGCCTCTTACCGTCACGATCCTCCCGGAAAGATTCAGATATCAACTCAACACAAGCTTCTTTTGCTTTATCACCCATATTTTGCCAACCGTTCTGAACGATCTTGGCCAGCGCGAGCACCAAGCTACTTGCAACATCATCATCGCTCGTTTTTGCGGTATTTATCAGCTCAGTTATGACTGGGTCAACACGAGGCTGGTTCTTCATAAGTACCCCAAGTGCCACCGCTGCCTTTCTGCGTACTGAAGCACTTGAAGGGTCGCTCGCACTTTTCACGAATGTACGCTGCAGCTGGGGGAAGAACGGCTTGACAAACAAGGGTATTCGTTCCAACATCGAGGTTAATGCGCTGAGGATGGCGATTTTGACGGCTGGTGGATACGTCATTGCTTGTGTCCCGACGCGGATAAGAGGCCCTGTGAAGGGAACAACGGAGGGTTTGATAGCAGCCTCTTCAGTCCTTTCAACGAGATCTCCGATTGCGTATGCAGCATTCTCTCTTTGTTCATTGTTACCTGTAGTAAGACCAGCGATAATAATGGGGATCATCGGAGCAACACCCTTCGACAAACTGAATCCGGGAACAATAACGCCAGGAGCTCCAGTACTTTCAAGGCTTCGCCTCAGTGGCACGACCAGAGGCTCCAATTCGTCTTTTGGCAACGACTTGACAAAGGCATCCAAAGCTTCCCATGCTGCGGTATGCACTTGCTTTTCCCTGTCTACTAGCAATGAAATAATTTGTCGTATCCAATCGACCCGATACAGTGAGCTGTCAAGCTCCGACTCCTGGCAGAAGATAGTAAACAAGTTGCAGGCCGTAGCTCTGCGCCGTGGTCTTTGATCCTTCGCCCTGGACTTCATCATCAGTTGACTAACGCATCCTCACAAGAATGCACTGACCAGCCGATCAACAACATCATCAACACATGTAAGCCCTCATCATCACTGACGGAAGAAAGCGATGCATGGAGAGCTTCGTCAACGGCTGAACCAAGTTCTTCGTCGTCATTCTCCTCGGTAACTGTGACCAATGCTGTCAGGATGACGCTCAAACGTCGACTCAAGGCACTTCCAGCCACCGTAACAAGCGAGGCTAAAGCACGAGCGTTGAAGGCAGTCATTGGTGTTGCAGTCAATGTAGGTATCAGCACAGGGAACACGGTCGAGGCTCGCACCTAAATTACAGTCAGAACAAATGTCGTACCCCTCGCATAGTCAAGGGACTTACACTCATGACCTCTTTGAGAGCTTGTAGAGCAGTCCCGGAACCTTTTCCAGGTTGGCGGAGAGCCTCCAGTAGTGTTGGTATTGTTTGATCAATGGCTTTAGCACCCATCTGCTGTTGTAAGACGTCAAAGGCCTTTGCTGCGGCAGCGCGGACATTCGCTTCGTCATCGACGAGCGACACTCTAACTATCGCGATGATTCCGTCTTCGTGGTCCTCCCTTTGTCCGTCCGTGGCGCTCATCCTGCATTCATTAGGTTAGCTTTTGCAACGGCATATACAGCCCCATGACGTACACCATCTCGCATATAGACAGACAGACACCTTCTCTAACCCGTGCGTCTGAAGAGGTTGACTTGTCCTTCAAAATAACCACAATCTCACCGAGAATCCTTTCGCCAAACTTGCGGCACAGTTCAGTAATCGTTCTACCTGCCGTCTTTAAATGCCTTCAAATCAGCGTGTATAGAGACAGAAAGCTGATTAAATACTTCTTGCTGCTCCAGTTCATCTCTGGCCATGAGATAGATGATTTGATTTACAAGTTCAGAAAGCAATTCCCGTACTACAAACATCCATTAAACGCCGATTCCGAAGTTATGAAGGTTCGCAAAAATACCTGTTCTCGGCGTGTTATTGACCAAGACTTTCCATATTTGAAATGACGACTGGCGCACTGCCACAACAGCATCTTGACGAACGAGATACAAAGCCGCCAAAATACGATCGCGGCGCTCAACGCCAAGCGCCTCAACAAGTGCTTTGCGAGATGATTCGATCATTGTGACTTCTGCTGGGATCTCTTCCTCTTCTTCAGCTTCGGCGACTTTTCCCGAAATTCCGGAGACTTTGAATAATAGTTCACCAACGAGTGTGATGGAAGATTGCTGCGCAATGTGATGATGAGTATGATGCAAAGGCCAGATTTCGGGCATGGTCACGTACCCGAATACGCCAGCTAGGATCAAACATGCCCCGTTCCAGCTCGGGTAGTAAGAGATCTATGGCTCTATTAGAATAATTGGTGACGATCATTCTTCCAGCACGCATAGCCGCATCACGGACGTATTCCTCATTATCTGACAGACCATTAAGGATGGGAGTGATGATTCTCGGGAGGTGGGGCTGGAATCGCGTTCCAAAGGTTACCGGAAGGTAGACGAGTAGTGACATAAAGCCTTCCCGTATTGTTGCCCTTGGTGATTGTGCATTAGTTATGATATCAGGAAGTAGCCCTTCTAATCTTTCCATTCCAAGACCAGACAGAACCTCGCTGAGACCTTGAGCAGCCCCTTGTCGATCCACTCCAGATGTGTCAGATTTTAGCACGCGAATCAGACCAGGAACGAGATCAGGAAAGTGCACTTCACCCAATCGTTCAACTAGAGTGCCTAAAGCCTTTGCAGCCGTCGCCCTTGCTTCAGGCACAGGATCGACCAAGACTTTGTGTACGAGCGGTAGTAATTGCGAAAGATAGGGAACGAAGTCCTTTGAGTCAGTCAATGAGGAAAGATTCCCTATGATCTGTGCAGCTTTTTTCTTCGTCTCGGCACGGCGCTCGCGAAGACCGCGTTCCAGAACTGGAACAAGCTATATTCGGATCAGATGCTAGTTTACGGGACTCGGTTTAACTTTACCAATGCAAGTGACGAATGGTCAATGTAATGCATAAACGACGTCTTGAGTAAAGATGACAACGCATTGGGAGTCTTGGCCGGATCGACCAAGGCTTTGAGAAGCGAAGGGACAAGCGCCTGAATTTCTGGATTGTTGATGACTTCACCAAACATCTTTAGACTCTTGTTGGCGGTCGTCCGGACTTGTGCGTGCGAATCCGTAAGAACACCAGTAAGTCGTGGTATGATGATGGGTAGCGACAACGAGAGCTGGCGAGGAGAACAGTATGCCATCATTCCAAGTAATTCAATAGAGCCTTTCTTTGACCGCCATTGCTTGTCATCGAGCCCTTGCATCAAAGAAGGGAGGATAATCTTGACTCCATAACCGGACAGATTGCCCATAATGACACGGGCAGCGTCTTGACTGGCCTCTCGTACATCACTAGATGCATCACCAAACGATGTCAGAAGCATTGGGAGTGCTATGGTGATATATGGCTCGAAAAGGCGACCGAGAGTACTCGAGAACGTCTCAAATGCAAACATGACACCCTGTCTTGGTTCGTAACGTTTTTTTTCGTCCATTCCGGCACGGAGGCGTGCTATTACAGTGAATTCCTTCATGCCAGATAGTCCAATGCCTTTGATGACACCTGCCAGGCCATACGCAGCACCGCGACGCGCAGCATACTTTGGGGAATCAAACAATTCTTCGAACAAATCCGCGACGAGCTTTTGTAGCCTGGGCTTGGGGGTGTGTACGACCAGAGGCGACAGACAGTCAGAGACGGCAATCTGGACTTGTTCCGCAGGTGTCTTCAAAGCCTCAACTAGCCTTTTTACGATACTCGGTAATCGCTTGTCTTGGACTTCAAGATGACGTGCTAGTCGACCAAACAAAACGACGACAGCCTCTTTTATCTGATCTTCGCTCTCCGTAGCATCAGCAGCCTTGGAAAGGTGACCTTCAAAAGTAGCTATCAATGTCGGAAGATGTCTGGCGCCGAGAATATCAACGATGCTTGTTCCGGCTTGAAGCATACCACGACGGACTTGGGCTTCTTTGTCACCAAGCGCTTTGTCGTCTATGAGGAACTTGATGAACGGTTCCACTTCTGTATCAATGAAGGAGTGAGAGAGCAACTCAAACGCGTGCGCGGTTGCAGCGCGGGCAGGCCAGGGGTCGGCTCTCTCATGACTTTGAGGGATCAGAATGCCCTAAAAATGTTGAGACAGTAGTGAAGTGCGGTATTATAAACATACATATTCGTCGTATTCAGGTTCTAAAGGTTTTGCCTGGCAATAATGTTTAGAAAAATTAAATGTTCGTTGGATGATATCTATACCTTTTCTCGGAAGTAATCCTTTAAGACGCCGAGCACCCCTTCAATTGTCCGCGGATATTGCACAACTCCATCAGCAATCGCTGCAGCCGCGCTGGACCGCACAAAGGCGTTATCGTGTCCCAGATAGTTGAGGAGTTGATCAAGGAAATCTTCGGGCACATCCAGCCCATTGTCTTCCCAAACATGTTGAGCAAGTTGAGCGTTGTGTTCATCGTCATCGTGATGTGCGAGCCAGACCTCAGGGGACCAGTCCATATCGGTCAGATCGAGCGGCTAGCAGGGGATCAGCCATTCGATCTCATTTGAAAGCTGGACTTTGTACACGCATACCTGGAGAGCCTGTAAACAAGCATTTCGTACGTGGGGTTCTTGCGTCAGCAACCCACGTAGTAAAACCGAGATATCTTCACGCGTAGCGGTCGTAGACATAGCCTCTCCAAGTTCAATCAATGCAGATGATCCATCCTTGCTAAGCCCGGATTGCGAACGAATTGTATGCAAAAGATCCTCCATGACCTGAAGCCGCGGATATGCCAAGTCAGAAACTGTTGATCATCAGATTCAGCGTCAAGTGCAGTATATCAAAAGCAGTAATTACATTGGCCGCAATGAAACTTGACAATGTTGAGTGCAAGGGTAACCTGTTCAAGAGCCTCATCTTCGTCCGACGCAGAGATGCCACCCCGCTTCAGCACTTGGCTGAGCAAGGGGTAGGCGTATGAGAAAGTAGGACCATCAAAAGTCGCTTGCTCTGACAAGGAACGCAGTCTATAAAGCACCCGAACAATTAGAGCTGTAACGAAAAATCAGAATCATGTCATTGCTGAACATATAACATACTATTCAGCGGTTCAGCTTGGAAATCCTTTGGCACAGCTTTGATACTGAGGCTCCTGAGCGTTGCAATGGCAACCCAATTGCGGAATGTGCCAAGCCTGTCTGAGCAGCATGTCGCCAACAGCTGTCTTACGTTACCCATGCCAACTAGTGTCTAGCCTGAACGACTTACCAGGTACGTATCAAACGCACTTTCCCCAACCAAAGGCGAGCCGTGTCCAAGAGCTCCAGCAACTAGAAGAGAACCAAGAGAGGCTATGTAAGGACGGAATTCCTCCACCCCTGCGGACACTAGGCTTCTAATGACGTTCAATCCTCGGGTAAAGCTTGCTTTAATAGACACGACGTGCTGTCGTATCTTCGCTTCCTTCTCCAGTTGGGCTTGCACAAGTGCTTGTTGCTGCCTAGTCAACGTCCCTGGAGCCTTCTTGTTTGCAAGAGACTTTCGAAGATCCTCTTCCCACTTTGCAATATCAGTATCCTTGCCCTTAACCTGCCGAGCTTCCGCCTTGTTAGATAGCACTGAAGCACTGCTTTTAGCGAAGCCCTGGTTGAAAACGGTGTTTCGTACCATCAACGTATGTTGTTCCTTCTGGAGTTCTCCATATACCAATATCGGTGTCAGTCAAATCCTTGACCAGTGCCGCATCAAGATCTGCACGTAGCTGATCGTGTGCCCTCGGGAGTACGGTCTCGGGCGACACAAATACCAAGGTTTTGATAGCATTATAACTAGCTTCTTGGAACCCGCTCTACACCAAGGTCAGCGGAGGAGGTGCGCCTCCTTTCCAGAGAACTTACTGTTATATCCACAGTTGATGCAGCAAGTATAAGCTTCAATAATGCGTCCAATCTCTTGTTCGTCAGCTCTCGGGTGTCAACACCTGCCTTTTGACATAGGTCAATCCACGTCTGTCTGAGATCTCCACCTGTGAAGCGATACTCAGCAGTGGGTTAAATCTTGTTAATAGCGATAACTGACAGACAAGAGGATGGTGCGCCACATCAACATATTGCACCAATACATCCTCACGAATCCCGATCTCGGCATCTTCAGCAAATGTCACTGCACTGAGGAGCAGAGCAGAGACGCGTCCTTGTTTGTTCACAGGAGGAGGCACAGGATCATCCGAAGAGTGCGTAGGCGTCTTGGCGACGGCCACCGGCCGTGAAAGGTAGATGCGTAATGCATCTTGAGCGATGTCATTTGTCAACTTGGGCAGCTTCGCCGCTGACGTGACAAGTATCGCTTGGACGCCTTTCCGGGTCTCAGTTGAATTACTATCAGCACCAGAATAAAGAAGAGCAAGGCCAAGCTGTGTTCTACGGCAACAGTTAGATACACCCCAACACGAAAGTCTGAAGCAGACAACTTACCGCAAATTTTCACTCTTCTCCAGCTCATTCTTGAAACACTGTAATGTTGCGTTGCAGGCTCTCAAAAACCATGTCTCGTCTTCTGGATCCGTGACCTTCTGATAGACCTTGTCCCACAATAGGAACGAAGGTTTGGTTGAGCTCGCTATGATAGATTGAATGACTGCATTGCGCGAGATGACATCATCTATAATCACTGTCAGCCCGTCTGCATTGTCTTTCAACAATTTATAACTCACCAAACTTCCCCGAACGTGCAAACGAACCCAGCAGTACCGAGATAGCAATATAACCTTCTATGGGCCCACCAGTTGCCGTCAATGCCGTAGACGAGATGGGCTTCAGAGACGTCTCCAATGCAGGTAAGATACTCTTGGCAAAAACAATGCCCTTCTCCGCTGTCAAGATATCGTCCCCTTCGAACAAGACAGAGCCAGTCAGAGCACAAAAAGCTCGTTTAACAGCTGGTTTGGAGCTGTTCATCTCTTTTGATATCAAGGTAATCATCTCGTGAGGCAGTACTTCGTCAACATTGGGCTGAAGTAGCATTGCTACATGAGGCGCTAATACAGATGCTAGAGCGGCTGTCGCCTGCTCCTGCGTCTGGGCTTCTTTGGTTAGGATCGGAGTCGCTGCCTGATAAGATCTAAGGAAAGTTTAGGTTCTGGCGTGATATAACTAAGCATCGAATATAATGCAATACGATGATCTGGGCCCGCCGATTTGCCCGTCCTCGGTAGGTTGAGCAGTTCGGTTACAGCTGTTGGGAAAAGGCAATGTGGATCAGAAATTTCAATGTTAGCGATGATGGATCTGAACAGCTGAACAGAATTCGATCTGACTAAGACGTTGGTCGATCTTGAGCTGTTAATGACCTGAGTTATCAACCGCCGAAATGTGTCGGTATCCAAAGCGTGCTTATATGCAGTAAAAAATTGTGTAGCGACTATAATGTTCAGTTAGAATCAACTCTACATCAAGAGCTGCCGTCATGACCTGGAAGTGATTGTTCTGGAGAACGCAAAACTGCCTTTTCAATTGTTGGAAGAATGGCTGTGGTTAGATCGTATGGCGTTAGAAAAGTAGATATGAAGTCGGGAAGCGCATTCTACAAAGGCGAAGATGAGTGCATTGTCATGCCCGCATCGAAAACGAACCGTGATATGAGGCGGTAATGACGATCGGACAAAAGAACTGAATTTGAATAGATGGCGATAATCCCGTTCTACTCCTGTTTTAGCTGCCAAGTACATCACAAATGGATCGTTTCTACCTTTAACTCTAGACTCAATCGTTCAACAGATGGTCTACTATCGTTCTTGAGGCGAATCAGAACGCTCACAGCCACGTCAACCAAAGTGATGAGCTGAAGCGGTGTTGTGTGGGTTTTCGTTTGGGCAAGGAGCAGGTCAATTACGGCAGGGATGTCATTCCCGGACTATATTAGATATGAGTGATAGACAGCATATTGATGAACGTCGAGTACCGAACGCAGAGCCCGCCGTACACGAGCCAAAGCTCCTTTTTGCAACGACCACTTGGCTTGACCAGAACCCAGTATGACGTCCAACAAGGCGGCCATGGAAACGGTGAGGGACCGCCATGGGTTTGATGTTATAAAATTGTTGTCCGACTCTACACAGATAGTGTATATGCCACAAGACCAACTCAAAAGCACAAAGATATCTGCGACAGCACAAGAACTAATTCCAATGGTGAGTAGGGCGCAGATAAATAAATGCAACAATGTCTGACCTAGCAGACCCTCGCTTTGTTACTCGTCCAACTTCAACCGATAACCAGCCAATTATCTGCTCAGCAACGCCTAACTTGCTATCTTCCTTGGAGCCCTTTGATGTACCACGCAATTCGTCGCGTCTGACCAGTTCCATCCCCACAGCCTCAACAGCTTCTCTCGACCCGGGATCATTGTACCGGGGATAAGTCAGTGTGAGCAGCTTGAAGACATCCAACGTCTGTGACAGCGTCAGATCTGCAATTGCGCATTACTCCAGTGAACGACACGGTCTAGATCGCCAACATGGGCGTACCGCCGTGCTTTGCCAGAGACAATAGTTCGTCCCGCAAGAAGTGTATCCGAGCCTTCGTCTTGCCCACGAGGAGCACGTTCTGGGCATGCTCCAGTGCTTTTGACCAATCCCGGACCACGAGGTCCTTGTTCCAAGGCGCACGCTCTCCTTCTTCCGCGGCAGCTCCCGCAGTTGACGAAATCCATGATTCTATTTCCGACTTGCTCATTCTGCCGGCGTGCGGCTCCTTTGCTTTGAGCCTTGCTAAATTCCCTTTCTTACGCAGCGTGAGGAGGTAATGTTGGTCTAGAAAACTTGCTAGCACGATCAGATTGAGATTATCTGATCGTGTGAATTCCGGTTACCATGTCTTCTGCCCGACGCTTACATCGGCGCATCACTTCAAGAAGGCTGATTGCCCCGTGTCCTCAGTGGAGGCGGCCATGGGCTGCATTCAGTATGAGCGTACATTGAATATCGACAGTTTGCGTGCTGATTTTTGTCATGCTGAAGCGCTGACACACGATGCGCGTTGTGGGCGAACCGACTGCCCAAAAATTTGATGAATTTTTACAATGACAGCGGATCCTCCTCCAAGAGAACGGGACTGGCCACGTTTTACACTGTACCGATAAACGAAGGTTCTTCTCTCCCGTATCTAGAAGTCGGGAGAACGGCATGAACGGCGTTCGACGCTTCGTCACGGCGACCGACTTGACCTTTTCGACACATTTTAGGAAGCAATAGCGACTGCGACGTGCACGTGCAGGAGCACAAGGAATATAAGCTGGTCGCAGAGTCCTGTTGACAGCGTTCCAATGCCCTCCACCTTGTCACTGAAAGAATTCAAGCGTCATCCCGAATATTTTTTTGATGAAGGAAATTTTCACATCTTAGTAAGATCATACCCAATGTCATTTCGCAATCTGACTGTATGCGTAGGTCAAAGATACGCACTTTTGCGTTCATTCTTATTTCTTTACACGGGAATCCCCAACATTTCAAAGATATTTCAACGTTCCAGTTGCTCCGGGCGAAGCCCGAAAAGGAACTACCGCTTCCAATGCCGTGGTCCTTGAAGACATCACAGCAGAACAGTTTTCCACATTTCTGTGGGTTTTTTATGATCGGTATGTATTGCTTTTTGTATCGAGTTCTGCTTCTAACATACTTGTAGCAAATTTTCACGTGTCACAACGGATAGAAATTGGACCATAATATTGGATCTAGCCCACAGATGGGGTTTTTCCGAGGTCAAAGCCCTCTCAATTGAAAAGCTTGAGAGTATTGAGATGGAGCTCGTAAAGCGCATTGCGCTGTATCGAAAATATGATATCCCAGAAGAGGTTCTAAGCCCACATTATATCGCTCTTTGCACCCGTCAGAAAATGCTGAATGTGGAGGAAATGGACATTCTCGGCGGGACAACAACCATTATGATCTTCACCGTCCGTGAGAGTTTGCTCAGCGGACAGAATGGGATACGTGCTTTGGGGCAAATCGAAGAGAAATTGGTTCAACAATCTGTAACTTTATACATTGAATCACAAAGGAAGCAAGGCAAGGGCGATGGTAGGCCTAAATCATTTTCTGATGCCCTGTTGCTAACATGCATTCCAGGCAACAGAAATAAGACAGTTAATGGGAACAAGAAGTAACGTCTTGATTGTTGATCAGACTGAATGTAAAAAAACTTCCTGGGATACATAAATGACATTTTAAACAAATTTTGCAATCTTCACCTTGAGTAAATTAAGAGGAGCAATAAGATAATGCACAGTAAAAACAAAACAAATTATCACAAAGGAATGTTTTAATACGAGAAGACAAGTAATGGTATGACCCCTATTTGACAGAAAAGAGTGCGTGTTGGGTCAGACAAGGAAAGTTGGCATTAATAATGCAGTCGTGTCGAAACCGTCGTTTACGTCCGTCGTTATTCACTATGTGCAAAGTCTGTGGTAAGTCAGAGCCAGCTCCATACGCTCCGTCCATGAAGGTATGGCATCAGCATTGTTATGTTCTCTGCTGCTGCATGCGATCTCGGTAGCTGCAGTCATGTCCATACGCTGGAGGCGGAGGTGATACATCGTTGAACTCTCTGGCATCGTAACCTTCTCTAATCAACCTTGCCGCGTGAGATTCACGCTCCTTCATTATTTCGGCTGGTGACTTTGGGGGCTCTAATGATGACGGTGTGGGAGGCTCGAATGACGGCGGCGAAGGGGGTTCGAATGACGACGGCGTAAGGGCCTCGAATGATGACCGCGAAGGAGGAACAGATAGACTCTTGCCACTGACAGGCTCGAGCTCAGTGACACCCAACGGATTGAATGGGGAGTTGGGGTGCGAGAACTCCCAAGCGCCGTCTGGTCTACGCGTCGCGATTCGCATGTCAATTCCCGGCTTATGGTCTGCCATAGATAAATCAAAAATCCCGAATGGCACGTATAAATAGTAAAGATGCGCACTGAATTGAGGTATTAAATTTGGCTGGGATACATATGGTGTTATCCGGGCGGCCACATGGGTCCTGTCCACTGCCGTTGGTCGACATTCCGGATCACGCTCCAACTGGTGGGCCCTCCACCGCAGAATGAAGTAAAACACTGCTCCGACGGCAACAACGATCAAAACAATCACGAACGTTGCTAGAATCACGACTTCCGTATCATCCTTGTCAGCGTGATGTCCAGCATGATGTGATCTCCACGGTCTCGTGGGGGGTTGACTTGACATGGGCCTTGGTTGGTGTTCCTCGCACCTCTGTCCACCAGCAATTTGCGAATTTTGTGAGAACACGTCAAATAATAACATCTGATGAAACCTTACCAGGGCGGGTGGTCACCGATCCAGTTTTATATGCACCCTTCGACGATGAGGAGAGTAACGGGAGGACTCCGTAGTTAAAAGGCAAAGGAACAAACCGCACATTTTTTGGCAAGCGGCATCGGACTAGCCACTTGAGCGGCATTTGAATAACGGCCGCCCTGATGAAATCTGTCACAGGACGAGCTAACCATAACACGAGTTTTCTGACAAACCACGTTTGGCAATCTGCTTCTTCTCAAAAGGTTCTTTGTAGTAATACGAAAGCCAAGGCGTATAGATCCCTTTGCATTGAGGACCGTTCAGTCGTATAGATGTTGTTGCTGCAGTGTCACTGACCTTGCAGGGATACGTCCCTGGCTAGAAGGTCTCAATCACCGCCATCAATCTTGGCAATGCCATCAACGCAAGGCTCCAGGTCAAGTCACATGAGTGCTCTGGCTCAACATCGACATGGAAGGTACCGCTGGCTGCTTCAGAGTAAGTATTGCGAACCGCACACCCTCGAGAACAGGCAACCGGGTCGATGAATGGTGCGTGATCAACTGTCAGTGTCAGCACATATCCAGATGCCGTGATGTTCACTCCTAGACGCACTACATACTGCATAAGTTGGCTTCCTAGTGCACAGCTCCTAGTTTCTGATTTTTTTTTTTTTTCCTCGGCACCTTGTTCGTTGGCACTCACGCTACACTAACATCCTTGTTGTGGACATTAGTGCGTCAAATCGTCAACGGCGACATGTCCTATTATGGTAATTTCCCTTGTTCGATGACGGCGTCGCCCAAAGAAGGCCAGGAGCGGCGAAAGGGTAAACCTGACATTCCCTACTTGTCAAAAAATTGTATTGCCTGTCGCCTGTTGCTGGTAGTGGGCAGCAACACTGCTGTGCATCCGCGATGGCGAGATTGCGCGTCATAAGTTAGTTTCCTCTGATGAGAAGATGCATCAGGTACCCTTGTCTGGGTGGGCGCATCAAAGTCATGACGGAATTGCTGCGAACCTGGATAAGCCATTGCTCTCCTCGATAAACAGTTGCGGTACTGCCAATTTTGTTGGAGCGCTCATTAGCAAATAGCTCCCGACTCCAAGTACAGCCAAAGATCATCCTGCTCAGCCATCCACACTGTTCAACGGACATTTAACATGAAGTTTTCTTAGTGATTATGATGCAATAGCGGATCTGGTAAAGGTTCACATTGACTAGTCAGAACCTTGATATATTGTTTTGTCGTGCGACTGTCTTGTTGAATGATACTCGCAGACATACCTTATGGATGACTACGAGGATGGCAGTAAGAAATTAAAAGTCGGAACTCAGACACCATGACCAGGATTTTACGAGGTGGTCAAACTCCCTCCGTCGACGAACTTTGTTAGAATAACGAGATTACCCAAACTGGCACCGAGGGATTCTGCCGTCCGTTTCAAACAGTGTCAAACAACGCTTCAACAATGGACCCGTTCGAAGTGCGAATGCAATTTCTCAATCTCCTTCGAAAACTCAACGCGTCAGTCTAACCCTCTACCGTATTTGAATGCTCATTAGCACAGCTCTCAACAGTCCATACAAAAAGTCGTCGGCTTTGCCGTCAAATACTTTCCCCCATGTGGGGAAGATCTCTGGGATTGCGTCGTCGAGGAATGTCAAAAGGTGTGGCCACATATGTTTCCAATTTTGTCTTTTTCACTTGCTTATCACGGAGACTGATAGGGCACAATCAATGCGCGTATCAACATCCTCTACTTCCTAGACTCGTTATCCGAAGCATGCCTTCTCGTCAAGTCTCGGTCGAATTCAATAAGCTCCGACTCGGCCGCGAAAACCAACGCCGGGCTATATGTCGACTATCTCGCGCGTGATGTCGCGAAAATCGTGGAATGTGTAGTGCCAGCAGGCAGACAAGGCCTTCCCAACCTTATTAGCACCAAGCAGGTACCACCTGTTTCTCATTTCCACAAACATCGTGCATTTACATATCTCTTTTCTTTTCTTTTTTTTTTTGCCTTGAAGATACTCGAGAACTGGCGAAGCAAACGAGTCATTGATCCCCCCAAAATCGATGAAGTTGTTGCATCGCTCAACGAACGAAATGACCCTGCAGAGGAGCACCAGCACCAGCAACGAAATTCACATTCTACTGCCTTGTCCCGGAATGACGTGTTCAAACGGATTGAAGAAGATCGGGAGAGGCATAAAAGGTTGCGAGAGAGACGATGGGTGCAGCCCATTTCGCATAACATCTCCTCTCACCTCTCTTCGACTCTTGCATCATTTTTACCATTGACTGATGCACGGGAGGGACAGGAAGAACTGCCAATTGATATCGAATTTGAGAACGAGTGGGAAACGACAAGTGATTGGAATGAAGATGACGATGAAGCTGTACAAGAAGAGAGTGAATTGTGTTTCCCTGCAGAGGGGGAAGGGCCTATGGATCTTTCATGATATGCGGCTTCTCATGAATGTTGGTAAACAGGCTGCTGGACTATATGCTGTGCTGTGTACAATAATGCAAAGTTATAAATTATACGAGACGTTCATTCCTTTCTTATCCTCTTTCTTGCCCTCTTCGTATCCCTTCATAACGAACTTAATCAAGCCAATGAGAAAAAGAAAGGATAAACTCACGCAGAAACTCGCTCCTTTCTCTTCTTGCTCACTTTTTTCATCAAATTTCGCTGCAATTTCCTCTTAGCGGCCGCTTCAGGGTTGCTCGCCGCCTGCAGTACACGAGCCGTCTGGCGCTCTCTCCGTACGTTTACGACACTCTGCCGAATTTGGTTGTACACACTGGAGAACTTGACGACGCCAACTTTATTCTGGACGAGGTCTTGCAGCTCGATTGCCAGCGTCTTGATTTCATCTGCGGCAAACCATTTGAACAGGCCAGGATTACATGTCTTGACACTTCACTCACTCATCTGCGGATCACGTATCGTATCATCTTCCGTCAACCGATATATAGGTGATAGAAGGTGAACCAAGAACTTTTCCAATCGTTGCGCCTCCATATGAGACGCCATCGCAGCGAACCAGCGCAATATCGCCAACGGTTGCTGATGCCAGTTGGCCTGATTTCACTGTGAGAACTTGTAAATTCATTATCAAGGGGACATACTGGGCTCTCGCTCTTGTTCCGTCGAGCAATATACGCAGACCGGATCTGATACGATAACTTGGAGAATAACCAGGGTAATGGATCACTTTGCTTCTTCGCATTGCTCTCGGCTGGCTCATCTCCAGTATCGCCATCTTCCTCTGCTTCCTTCTCGTCCTCCTTGGCCTCTCGGATAGGTAAACAATAGAAACACTTTCCGATGTAGAACAGGTTCTTTACTGTCTGTAAGCTGAGGACCTCGTCCAAGTATTCGCTTTTCAGTTGCAGGCACAATTTCTCAGCTGCTTCCCGCATGCCGGATTCTGATAACGGATGATGCTTGGGCAAGTTCTCTCGCGGTATCGCCACGGGGACGGCAGTAAAAAGCAGGCCAAGTAGTCTTGCTGACGCCAAGCGTACCCAGGCATGTGGGAAAACAAGGAATGACGCGACGGGAACTCCAAGGTATCTGGTCCTTGATGTCAAAGTCAGGTAAAGCCCGTGCGAGCTTGAAAAAGACTGAGAGCGTCTGGTAGGGTAGCTGCCACTCGACATCGACTTGCATCGCATCTTCCTCGTCACTTTCCATTTCCATTTGTTGCATCGCGTTTTCCAAAGCAGTCCTCAGGTCATGAAGAACGATACTGAGGTATGGCGCGACCTCAGCTTGCAACACCTCAATAATGAAACCATAGACCTGTGATGATACGCGGGCAAGCTGTAATTGTTCCCGTTGCGCCGCCCATGAATGTAGGTGAGAAAAGAAAACCCTTTTACGGTCATCATCGAGCCTCATGAACAAAGATTTGATTAACTGAGAAGCCATTTCACGGCATTTGGAAGAGTCATCATTAGCGACTACCATAACCAGCGCGACGAAGAGAAGGTCAGAGTATTCCTGGACAAGATCGACCTGAAATTTGGATATCATAGCATTCAAAAGCTCCATCACAGATTTTCGGCCGCTTTCGTAGACATAAGACAAGTTCTTCGCCAAGAATGTCATTTGTGTTCGAAGACGCCCTTTACCTTGCGGATAGTCCAGCAGGAACTGCAGTAGTACTCCGCGACATAGTTCCTGAACTTGAGGAGACTGACTTGTCACCATCATCTCGGACACATTCTCCATCACGTCATAGATCTCTGGAACAACAAATTTTCGAGCGACGATTGAGCGGAGCATAGTGAAGACAGATGCCTGCCGAGATGGCTCTGCAATATCTGGCATTAGTAGTTCAAGGAGATAAACAAGGTCCTTCTCCCTGACTTGGACCGGGGGTCCATCACGGAGAATTGTCGCCAAAGCTTTGAAAGCAACTTGCACAACCTCAGCCTCCGTGTTACCAGTCTGTCTGATTATATCAAGTGTTTGGTTCACGAAAACAGGTAGGGATTTCGCCAAGGAAGGGAGAGGGCATTTCGCTAGCCCCGCTGCACACCGCAACCCTAACACGATAACCGGTGCGCTTGTTGAATAGAGCGTGTTGCCCACAACAACAATCATCGAGTTCAACCTCTTCATTATTTCTGAATTTTGAAGGTCAAAGCGCGTCCTTCGCAGAGCCGTGTGCAGGAGGTCAAGACCAAAGGCGACAAACCTGTCCACATGTAAGCACGGTCACGCTGGAGAACAGTTGACAAACCGGTATGAGTTATTGGCAAAGTGATCTTTGTCGACTGGAACGTCTCGTTTCATTTGCACAATGACATCGTCTTTCGCCTTTCCCTTTCGTCGCTTAGGAGCTTGCTGCAAGAACTTGGCGTTTTGACTAATAAGGGTATGGCATAGCACAATAAGCTCTTTTGGTACCAGGTGGTTGTTGCTGTTCAGACCACCAGCTATCCTCTTTAGCACTTCGTCCACCAAATTCATCGTCTTCGCAGATTCGGTTTCTTGCATGAGGCCCCGCAAAGGGGAGAGTAAACTACTGATCTTGGGCGGTGTAACGAACCGTGCAGCGATTCCAAAGGAGTCAAGCCCTTTCGATGAAGACGACCGCACTTCACGCATCTTGGTTTTAAAACCCTCTGCCTGAACATCCTTCCCGGATTCGCCAAAAATCACCTCGGTTGAAACGTACGCTATGTCGTTGACACAGTTGTCCATGTTTTCAAAAGATTTTGCATGCTCGCCTGATGTCACATGGACAAGAAGCGCATGTGTCACAAACGCTAGCACATGTAGCTGCGGCCCCCGAATGAGGGCTCCCCTCAGCTCCCGAATGATCTGTGGAAGATACGAAGGACCCAAAATGATCGCAATACGTTGTAAAGCCTCTCTTACAAGATCTCGCGTTTCTTGTGAATGACTGCGGAGTATCTGACTAAGGATCGTCAAGAGTCGATTGATCTGGAGTTCACGGGTTGATTCTGGCAGGTGCTTGGCGACGTTGACAATGCCTATAGCAACCGGCAAGCGTGCATTGTCGTCAGTTGTCGGGTCGTGCTTCTCCAGGTGATCGAGCAACGTTGGGAGCAATCGCCCGTTTACCGCATCAGCGATCCGTGCAGTGACCCTCGACGCGGTGTCACAAACCTTTTCTCGGATCTGAGCATCACTTTCTGCATCTCCATCAGCATTCACGTCCTCCAATTCAGGCTCAGCTGCCTCTTCCATCGGAAAATGGAAGTTGTCTAGAACGGCAACAAGAGTCCTGACATAGATGCGCTCTGCTTCATCTTTGGCTTTAGAGAGTTTGACGTATTTGCGCACCAATGCGTGGTATGGTGCCCACGACAGTCGCCTAGCCATATGACCAATTGCCTGTATAGCGTCATTGACAAGATGATGACTGACAGATGAAGATGAAGTGACAAAGTTTTCGACCAAAGGCACGAATATGTCCGCGAGATGGCTGCTTCGAAGATGACCTTCGTCACAGAACTCCGCAAGTCGACGAAGGGCTCTGGATCGTCTGTGAACCTGCAGGTGAAGAATGTTATTGAAGAAATTCGCCTCCTCGTCTCCGTCAGCAAGAAGAACCTGCATGTCCTTGAGGATTCCGATATGGTCGCATCTTGCAACTGCATACGCTATCACACCAAGAATTTCGGCACGAACAAGTTCGTTCTTCGATCTAAGCCCATTCTTCAGCCCAGGAAAGAGAATTCGAAGGAAAACATCCTCGAAATCGGGTGATGTAGGGGGGGCAACGAAATCGATAAACCTGTTGATTGCTAGCGATGCATTGCTTCTGACGGCCAATTCTTCGTGATCTTGGATAAAATACATGGAATTGTAGAGAATGGGCAACCAATCTGTTACAGACAGGCTTGTGTAGAGATTCTCATTGAGATTACTAAAAGCTGTCAACCGGCGGTCAAAGTCAGGCTCTTCGACTCGTTTCGTGGAATAAGCATTGAGATCTTCCACCAAATTTGATAATTGTTGGAGATGCGGATTGAGAGCAGCTAATCGACAGAATGTAGATACCAATGCGACTCTTCCTAGACGGGATCGCAATGACTGAAATAGCATAGATAATGACGAATATACTTTCCCATACACCGCAGTCGAAGGATTCCCGAGATCCGGCACTAAAGGTATAATATCTCCAATGATCTTGACGAGGTTCACCTTGATCCTTTCTGGTACCCTCTTCGGCGGACTGCGTAGTAATGGGATTAACAGGTTGGTCAAGGTCGACGCATTCTTTTCATCGGTGAGGTATTGCGCAACAGATGACAATATTCCAATTTGCCTCTGACCGACAGTGCTTGAAACCGAGGCCGCATCCTTCGAGCGCTCAACGAGCGTCGACAAATTCAGCAGCAGCAGTGAAACATGAGGCTTAAGGATTTGTTCGCGTATCTCCTCACTTGTTGCGGAATGTTCAAGGACATTGTCGACGATGTCAAATACACGTGATATGACGGCAGGTTTGACGTTAGTTGCAACTAGGCAGTCATAGACCTTCGGTAATATTCGCGAATCATATTTGACACAATACCGAATATAACGAGCATCTCGTGACCAAGCAAAGAATAACTCCAGCAGCGCCGAAGGTGCTTGTGTATTTTCTTTGTCCAGGGAGGCAAGCCGTGAAGAAATGAAAGAGGAAAACAAAGATCCAAGGAAAGGTGAGAAATCAAAATAGATAGGACAATTGACGAAATCCGCAAGTCTTTTCAAGCCTAATTGGCGTATTGCACGATAGCGTTTGGCTTGGTACACTGATGACGTAGGCTCGTCTTCAGCTTCCTCATCAGCCTCGGCTTCATCACCCGATTCCTCGTCCTGTTGACTCTCAAACTGCGCCCTCGATTCAATCGAACTTGTAATCTGCTTTTGTGCGTTGACTACAAGGTCAACACTGACACCAATCAATGCAGGCCAGTGCTTAGACAACCTTGTCCCAAGATTCTTCAATACATCTCCAAGCAAAGTCAGAAAACCTGTTTGCTGTTTCTCCGCTATGGTACTGGGTTCAAAATTTGAAGGCTGCGTCGTAGTGTCTTCAATGCCCAGAGGCTTCAGCATCAGATCGATGAAAAGGCCAAGCTCTTCATCGTTGCAAGCCGCCAACGTCGTCAATATTGCCGCTCTCCGATCAATCCCTCGGCCTCGGCCTCTTTTCTCCAACATCTTGCCAAATAACAGCCTTATAAGCACATCGACTATCTCCTTCCTGTCGTTCTGCTCCAATGCATTGATATCAAGCGTCGTAAGTTCATCTCTCCAGTTAGTCTCGTCAAGAAGTGATTTAAATTTCTCTTCATAAGAACGTAGCACAGGTGACTTGTAGGTGAGGAGACAGGAGAGCGAGACGCTCTGTAGAGGACGATCAGGATGAGAAAGGAGCGTGACATAGAGGGCGCGTAAAGTTTCTGTTGCGAATAGGGCTTTTGGATTGGAGAATTTGGAGAATAAGTTGAGGTATGCAGACAACTTGGGTCGAGGAAGAAGCCTTGGAACAATGACTGTTGAAGACTCTCCCTCGGGGACTTCCGCGCTCGTTAATGAAAGGAAGAACGAAACCAGCTCGCGGTTGTGTTTTTCTGCAAGAGACGGGCACCCACCCAAGGTTGCAAGAAGCTGTGCCTCGTATGACTGAGCATCAAACTTCTCATCGGCCGGAAATGCCTGCGTGTATCAATGAGTCCTCGGCTTGGCCAGCAACACAGGATATTGTACCTTTCGTAGCTCCGCGAACAAGAATCTCGAGTCATCAATCCACTTAAATACCACGCTCCGTAGCTTGTGAGCACTCGGGTCACGCCAAGTTCGCTCTTCTTCCCAAGGATCCTCTAAGTCATTTAGATCTTGACAACTACTGCCAACCCATGAAGTCAGCAGCAACACGTCGTCAACCGTTGGACCCTTTATCGTTACAGCTCTCAACTCATGGAACACTGTACGCCAGATAATGTCGCCGTACTTTGGGGTCAAAGACGAAATAGCTGTGATAGTGGAGGACCAGAGAGGGCGGAGATTGATTTTAAGCTGAGCTACGGATGATTTAGTTCTGGCTATTAACAAAATATCCGTTAAATTCTCACCTATGAGCCACCGCGTGCAAATATCTGCACCTTCCTCATCTGCAACAACCTGCCCAACCCTTCCAATGCGAACTACCCTCTCACGTGATCCTTGAATGTCAAGAGATACTTCTTCCGCTTGTACGCACCGCTTGATGATTTCCGCTGTGCTATCTGAAATTTGGAGAAGGGTTGATCCGAGCAAGCGAAGTGCAGCCAGACGGAGGGGATGTGAATGAGACATGAGGGAACCTTGAAGAAAAGGATAAACATCTGCCAAAACTATAGAGGCAGATTTACTATTCGGCACAAGGAACTCAACTGGCGGAGAAATTGCGGGCGAAGAACACGCTCACCTTGAGAAAAAAGAAGAAATATCAACGAAACCGCCCAATATGTCTGCAGACCATGACCAATTCTCCATAATATTGACAGCCCATCCCGATATGTCTACATCACTCATCCACTCCGCCGCATCGCGGCTTGCCAAGCCTCGCAAGCAGATGCCGACGACCCAAGCAGACTCGGCTTTGGAAGGTACAGAAGCGCTATGAAGAGTGTTGTTCGCCAAGTGCACTATCGATTTTGAGAAAGCAGGAGAAGAGAAAAAGGGATGCAAGGTGAATAGGTCGTTGAGTTCTGCAACCTATGCACATGTCACTTTAGTTTGTTGCCAAGGAAACATGAGTTTGCTCACTTTCTTCTCCGTCCAAACAGCCATATCACCATCCGTTTCTGGAGCTAATGCACCAACTCTGTCTACGCACCACTTCTCTAGCCTCTCCCGCCATACTATATCAACTTCGGAAGGGTCCAGTTTTTTGAGGCGCTTGAGCGATGCAAGGAACGCAAGCAAGATTCTCGCCATGCGGTCATCTGTTCTCCTTTGACGAAGGAATGGCAGCGTGTGTTTCAGGACTAGGGGGAGCGCTACAAGTTTCCAACCTCCCCAAGAAAGTTCTGCAAGAGTGGCATAGAGTGGCAGGGTAAAAGACGTGTGTATGCGGCAACTCCCAGGATGGTCAGGTGGTACACTATGAAGTTGGCGCTCCGGATACCTGTTTGATTGCGTTTCAACATTGATCTCAATAGGTATGGCTGGTTGTTCCGAGGAATCCAAATGAGGCTCGTCCCAGCAGTGTTGGAGGAATTTGCGTCCTGGACCCAACCAGAGAGCCATGTCGGATGCCGTGCACAAAGCCACAGTGAATCGTAGGAGAGCCGCAAGCAGCTCGGGGTCCATACGTTTTAAAGGAATAAGAGTAAGAAGTGCAAATAACTGTTCGAGCTGTGAATCTTGAAAAGACTCTTCAATTTCAAGCACAGGGGGTTTAAAATCGGCTTACGGGCGAGTCTTGACCCTTGCCGGACAGAACAAGGTACGACAACAACTTCCAACACGCGACGAAGTCGCTCGCTGACAGGGACGACGGCCTGATTCACAGGAGACGCTTCTGCGTAGCTTCGCAACGCCGAGTCAAACTGATCGATAATGATTTCTACTATCGGACTGAACTGATCGGCGGTCTTGACATGGTGGATGAAAGCCGTCAGTGACCGCCGAATCAATAAATGCGTTGGCATTGTCTAGCGGACGATGTAAGTGATGTGAGAGAAGCGGCCTGATCAACGAGGAGGTACATGTATGCAGGGATTGCGAAACAGACTGGAGTTGGATGATGAGCTGGCACCTTATGTGGATGACTTGCGACATACCTTGCACGCATAAACCAGCGCTGTTGCCCACGAACTTTCCAGACCTTCAAGGTTTTCCCAACAGGATCATTGCCTTTTCTTTGACCTCATTCCCTTTTAAGCGTCGTAACACCGTACCCCAGACTTCTGCCCCCGCCCGTTGAATATCCGGTGAACATCTTTTCATGACCGTGCATAACGCTGCCCACGTCTCCTCGAGAATTTTCGAGCGGACTGCAGGGGGAGAAGGATATACTTGAAGAAGGCAGTCAGCGTTGAAAGTAGGGTTGTCAGAGCATCCGTAGAAATATTTTTGGGGAGAAGAGCAAGCAAAATGCAAAGGAGAGACTGTATTGGGGAAGAAGAACCGTTCGCAAGTCGGCTGCAGTTTTTGAGAGACTGGATGTAGAGTATTATGAATGTCCCAAATTATTGATTCGCCACGTACTCCAGCAGTGCCTTGAGCCCTTCGTTATCCGCGTGCTGAACTGCCTCTATCCATATATTTACTATTTCCCTCCAGTTGTGAAGTAATAGCGGCATGGAAAGACATAACGAATCGACATTGTTGGCAAACTTGAGAAAACTCGGAGCAAGGTTCAACTGCCTCCAATGATCCAAGCTCCCATGGAAGAGGGAGTCGTTTTCCTATCATAAACTGTTATCTGCCTTTCAAAAAACAATGGATACATGATGCATACCTCTACATTTTCATTCTCCAAAGGTTTTTGATGAAGTGCTGAAGGTACGTGGATCTCTTTTAGCAACTCTCTGTATGATTGGTGCTATAAACTTCTTCAGCAATCAACAATGCATTTAAGCCAACACGCACCTTGAAACGCTTCACTCTCTGTCCCCCTTCCATCATCATCGAACGGCCTGGTAAAAATCGATATTTGGATCACAAGGAAGTGACAAATACAGATACTATATTCGTGCAGCCACAGGAACCGGCAAATCAGATGCTGTCAAAGTGTGGGAAGCTGAGCGTGATCCCGGAGACTCCTCTTATCAAAAAGCCAAAACAAGCCCTGCTCGAGCCACCTACACCCAGACCAAAAAATCAATGGATGATGGAGAAAGTAACGACAACGATTGATTGGTCCTTTCTATTTTGAGGCGTGTCACTTCTGATGTGACCGTCCCACTGGATTTAAGCCGGCGGTGTTCTGGTTCAACTTCTCCAGACAACACTTTCGTCTAAGAGATGCCGCTGCTCCTCGACATTTCCTACCAACCGTTATCAGTAAACGCCCTCAAAGCTACTTTTTCGTTGTATAACGTAGTGAGGAGTGCGTTCTGGTATGTATATGCATTACTGCTATCCGGTGCCCTTGGTAGCAATGCAAATACAAGAGCAGACATTGCTTCTGCTCAGTACCTTCTGGGTTTAGGTGAGACCAATGTATTCGTTTTTGCATGTCCCTCATGTTCGACAGGCATTGGCGATGTAACAGGGCATGTTTTGTTTATATGCGATCAAAAGTGCTCATGCTCATGCATATTGGAAGACCTGTCGTTGAGACAAATATGATGGTAGGTACTTCATACTATATTGGATTGTATGCGTTACAGTCGCAGGGATATGCCTCGTCAGCGCAAGTAGATACGGGCTTGCACATGCGCCAACGAAGTCGTGCGTTTATCATCGCGGAACCCACACAACCATCGAATAGGGTTGTATTTATAAATTCCGGTGAGCCCCGCTTGTTTTGACGTCCACTGTAACACAGAAGACACACGGGATAAATTTATAACGGCTATTATGGTTTTACCTTTTGAATTAAGCTTACAACCCTTTTAGATATTGGCATGGGCGACTCGGGCGTCAGGCGCACGATAGTTTCGTTGTTATCAACCCAGTATCCTGGCCTCTATGACGATCAGAACATTGCTTTTGTCGGTACACATCAACACTCCGGCGTCGGCGGGTATCTTGAGAATCTTCTCCCTCAAATCACCTCCCTGGGATATGTCAATCAGACGGCTGATGCTATCATCAAAGGAAGTGTTTTGGCTGTCAAGCGCGCACATAATAACCTTGCGCCGGGGACCCTCAGCCTGGGCAACACGACGGTATTAAACGCTAATATCAACAGGTCTCCTTCTGCATATCTTGCCAACCCAGCAGCAGAAAGAGCACGATATGCATACGATCAAGACAAAGATATGACCTTGCTAAGATTCGATGACATGAGCGGCACACCCAGGGGATTTTTGAGTTTTTTCGCTGTGCACGGCACAAGTCTTTACGAAGTATCCATAACGTACTATCATATTGACTTGAAGTTTAATTGTTCCGCAGAATAACACTCTCGTAAGTACCGATAACAAGGGCATGGCGGCGTTTTTGTACGAGTGTTCGTTGATTCATGATCCAAGTTTCATGCAAGGTTCTGACCGTATTTACAGCATCCGTGGAACCGTCGACTATGCCGGGGAACACTTCTTTCGTGGCCGGATTTGCACAAGGTTTGCCCTTTTCAGCCTCTTACGTCGCACACATGAATAGTCTTTAGCTAATGTGGGTGATACGAGTCCAAACACGTCAGTAGAATTTTTTACTTCCCAAAAGTGGCACATCAGCCGAACTCCCATCAGATTAGGTGCCTTTTGTGAAAGCCCGGGCAAGCCTTATGACGGGCAACCTTGTGAAACTGATCACTCGACATGCGGGGGAAGAACGGAAGATTGTCACGGCCGGTGCGTTTGCTGATTCATTCTAAGATTGACTGAACGAATGGGATATAGTGGCCCAGGTTTTCGCATTTCAGACTTTGAATCAAATCGAATTATCGGAGAATTGCAGTATGAGGGAGCCAGGACCATTATGAATGGGGCTAGGACCCCCGTCAGTGGTTCCGTTAGGAGTGTGCATGTTTACCTCGAGATGTCAGCGTTTTGATCGTGTCTATCGCCCATAGTTTAAGCTAATTTCGTTATAGGTCTAGGCACCAGTTCATGCTCTCCAATGGCACAACTGTCAGGACATGCCCTGCTGCTTTGGGTTCGTTTGTCGGATGAATTCTCCTACCTATCTTGCCTTACAGGACGAACAGGCTATTCCTTTGCGGGTGGAACAACGTAAGTCGACACACGTTATGGCAACTTCATCCTCAAACAAGATAGAGATGGACCGGGTGCATTTGACTTCGTGCAAGGTGACAACTCTTCAAACAGGCAGTAAGTATGTAGAAGATCTCAGATTACTTGCTGTGACTCAGCCTTCAGGAATCCTTTTTGGGAATTAGTAAAAGGTACGAGATATTCGCTATCGCTAGTTCGCTTCAATGTTCCGTAGGTGCTGTGACCCCTTATCCTCCTCAGGAGCAGATCGATTGTCAGTATCCCAAACCCATCTTGCTGAATTCGGTACGTCGGCCCGCTGTATTGTTGAGTATGAACCCTCAGTTTGTAAAAAGGGGTACGCACATGTTCCGTATGAATGGTCTCCAAGTATAGTCAATGTTCAGATGCTGCGCGTTGGTAATTTTGGTGTGCATCCTCCCATGCTTAATTGCCTTAGCGAATCTCACATGCCCATGCAGTCATGCTTATCATCCCTGGTGAGCCGCTGAGCTCACTCTACAATTCTGCGCCTGATGAGTCATAAAGGCGAATTAACTACTATGGCCGGAAGGAGAATGAGGTGCTGTATTATTAGGCCTTGGCTTTCTATGCTTTTCAACAAACACTTCCAGAGAAGTAATCCGTGCTCGGCTAATCACTTCTGGTGTCCTTGGCTCCGATGCATACGTCGTTATTGCGGGCCCAGCTAACACGTATGCACACTATATCACAACGCGCGAGGAGTATGGTGTGCAGCGCTACGAAGGAGCGTCCACTATATTCGGTCAATGTGAGCTTACGCTGTTCACGCTGCCGGATATATTGAATCACTACTCCCAGTCACTCTTGAAGCTTATATCGACAAGTATTCAAGCTTAGTACCCTATCTGGCAGATAGCGGGTTTGAAGTACCAACCTCTGATGCCCCGCCTATTGAACAGACATCCAAGGCAATATCCCTGCAGGCAAGTCCTTCATTTAATCTGTGACTCCTTCACTCAAGCGACCATAACAGACAGGAGTAGTGTTCGATGCGGCTCCTATTGGAAAAAGCTTTGGGCATGTTCTACGGGATGTTAAACCCATTCCATACCATAAAGGGGACAGTGTCTCTGTCTTGTTTGTAGGTGCCAATCCTAGAGTGAGTTTCATCGACGTGGTTCTGCGAGAAATTTTGTTAGTTCGTGATACAGAATAATCTTCGACTGGAAGGTACCTTCCTAACAGTTGACCAGCAAATCAATGGTCAATGGACAACCGTGCGATCCGATTCGCATCCATCTACAATATTTAAATGGACCAGAACAAGCACTGTGCGTGTGTATGTGTCTGACACTGTCAATTTGACCAATCGTATGTAGCTTCTTGGTACAAGCACGGTGAATATCACATGGTGAGCGAATGGCAATCTCTTTTACATGACAAGGGCTGACTTTGAACCAGGACGATCGAGAGCTCAACGCCAGGTAAATGTCAAGTAATCTGGACCTGCCTTGGCTGACTGACACTAAAACCAGCCGGAATATACCGTATCAGCTATCTAGGCGATCACAAGCCGGTGATAGGTTCAATTACTCCGTTCTCCGGAAGTTCGTCGAGTTTCTCGGTGGAATGACATTCGCCAATGGACAAAGCAATTTATCTTTTCTGATACAAGTACAATGCTCAATTCATTCTACGTGCGGTGTTTTTTTCCTATATTTGGAATGAAGATTCGTCAGGTTTGTGCGTTGATCCTTATATCCTATTCAGGGCTGCCATAAGCCACATCGTGAGAAGGGTCACCTTTCGATCCTTTTCGGTAAAGGCTGCTTTCAACAGAATTGAGTAAGGTTAGAACGTTAGCTGATAATGTGTTCGACCGCGGAATTACGTTGGAAGCATGACGTATATATATGTAAGTATGTAATTTTTCAAAAGCTCGTTTCTGGCTCCGATTCCAAATTTCTGTATCAATTGGAGGTTCCGAAGGCATCATCGGATCACTGAAGAGCGGTGTTACTATTATTGGCCAAATCTTGATATCGATTTACATATCGAGTTGGGCGACGTTAACAAGGTCAGGGTTCCGTTCGCTACCGGGACAATCGGATTGCATGAGATTTGGGTATACAAGTTTGATAATACAGTACATTCTATACGAACGTCCATGTCAGGCAATATAAAATTCAATGGGATGTTTGATAAGTTACGATTAGCACTATGTCAGGGTAATGAGGATGTATGTACTAGTATACAAAATGCTGTATGAAATTATCGATTTTGAATATCGGAGGCCGCATCCAGGACAAAGGTTGAGCTGTCATAGAGGTCGTGCGGAAAAAGCTCTGATGTGGAGCATAATCCGGCGCTATCGGAAAATGTATTTTGGAATGCAGCCAGCTCGGGCGCTGAATAGTGGACGCTCGGTATGCCATACAAAGTCGGTGAGGTGGTGTCATTAGGTGGCGTTGTGGACGGGCACGGGCTGGCGGGAGAGACTGATATATGTGGCGAAGAAGTCAACGAAGTCGAGACGAATGAGCTGCTGCTCGAATTGGTCTCCCAGCGGTAAGGCGACTGCGTCCGGAGCGATTCGAACTCGGCAAGGATGTCATCAAAGACGAGTAGGTTGTCAAACATGTCGTGCGGAGCGGGCATGTCAAATATGGGATAGTCTGCAGACAGATGAGAGTGCTGGCAAGTTATGGGACTGCCATTTATCACTGTTCCCTGAGAAATTTCAACCGGAGATGTATATGGATGGGGCTGCGGGACATTTGCGGTTCGTTGGGCTTGAGAAAAACGAAATTTGTAGACAGCAGAGAACAACAGCGTTGCAGGTTCGGCGCACGTGTTTCGGTAGACCTTTTGTTCTATCGTATACCGTGTTGGATCTGACCAAAACTATCTGAGGTTTGCAAAAGAGACATAAGGCAGACAAGCGTACCCGCAGAATTAGATATGATTTCCCAGTATCCCGGAACTAATTTTGTTTTGTACAACTTGGCGCCATCAACTTCGCCATTGTCCACGGGTCCAGCAAGCTCCAACGCCGTTACCTCGGAGAAAGCAATTTGGTCCTCCTTGCGAACGGCGAAGACCGAATGTGCTTCAACCAAGTTGCGAGGAACCAGTGTCACTGTTGGGTCAATGTTTCGGATGTGACGGGGTTGTTGAGAAATTTTACATGGTTGACGGCTTTCAGTTGATCTGTCAGATGACAAGAGGGGTATGCCAATTCCTTGACAGATCCCCATTGAGAGGTCCCTGTTCTCGGAAACAAGGTCGATATAGACGACATTGAGGGTACCGTCCTGGTTTTCACCGTCGCTACTCGGAGCTTCACTAAGAGACTAGCGGAGGACGTGTCGCTCCATGTATCGATATGCGACGCAAGGAAGACAATATAATGCTCTATGTGGGCCTGGGGATGACAAACGACGTGTCTTTGAAAGGATTGGGTAAGGACGCAGTAGCTTCAGCACTGTAAACTCTGTCAGTGGATGCTAGAGGAAGAGGTTCACTGCGCACCTTGTTCATTGCCGCAAGTATCTCGCAGTTGTTGAATTCGACTGCCTACTTGTTTGGCGGTCCTTCTCTTTCCCGTCTTTTGATAGATGTAATCAGAGATAAATCGATTGCGCATTGGAAAGCGGCCTAGGACTCTTGTCTCTCTAGTGTCCTCGGGCACATAATTTTCAAGTCCTGCATCTCAGATCAGACAGGAATTGTTAAGCCTGTAATCCACTAACCTTCCAATAATGCTGCTTCGAGTTCGAGGGGCCATACGACCTCACCGTCCTTCAGGGACTTCCAGCACTTGCGACTTTTCATAACAGTTCTGAGAACTTCCCGCGTTCGTTGATTGTGGTCCGGCGTGCTCGAAGATGATGCATGGTTGGCATACGATGTCGATGATTGGGTACGACGATCCATGTCTTGTCACTCAGATGTGAGCTGAAAGTGATGCTGATGATGTGTGGTTAGACAGGGGATTTTAAATGGCCACGAGGATAGCTATTTCGCAAATCCTGTGACGTTCATGACGAGAGAACAAGGGCGGTTTTTCATGTTTCCCGGTTAGTCATATCGTCATTAAGACACAGGTATGCGGGGCAGAGGAATCTACAAAGTCCTCCGGCTTCCCATGAGAGTTGACCCGTTTACTAATGCAAAATTGGAAAGGTTGGCTATATCGGGATCTAATCGACGGCAATGTGGACCAACAAGCACAGTTGATTTGCACCAAACAGCGTGTCGACAGCATGTGATGCGGCGCACGTTGGAGATTTAAAGAAAGAAAAACGTGTTTTAAGACAGTGATTTCCCCAGAAATTGCCACAGAGATGAGATCCAAGACGTTGTTGACGACATAAATTGCAAAAACGGAGATAGCAGTCGAAATGCTTGCTGTCCTGGGGCGCTGAAAAGGCGAATCCGAGGATGGGTATTGCAGTAGCCGGATGGTGCACACGAGATGCGGTGTTACGCACGACATAGATCTGGTGTGAATAGGCGGTATGTACAGCCACCCACCGGTGCTTGCTCTTCGCCTGTTGGATATATGGGGTAAACCATAGAATGGAATCCTTTTTGGGTCGCGACAAATTGGGCATGCCGTCACCAAGTCTGCGACACAGCACTTGCTCTACAAGTCCAACATCTTACCGGCATGTCGAATTTTAAAGCCGACAACGAATTGTTGAAACAGCAAGTATTGGTTGAAACTTTGCCAGAAAGACGTGCAATTTAGCATCGGCTTTTGACTTGAAAGGACAAACTTGGATGATCTATGATTGGGTCTGTCTTGTGAAACCACTTCCTTCCCGATTTGGATAGTCATCAAATAATTTGCGTTTAGAGTTCTCAGATCTGTGGGCGTGAAAAGACGTGTGTACCCATATACAAGATAACATGCAAAAGAAATATGAATAAGAAGATTTGGATTGTAAGCTTATGGATCTCCTCCGCAAGGGACAACAGGTGCGCCAATGGCATTCAAGGCATCAGGGGTAGTCGCAGCCCGTAATAGGGGTGTACGCAGCGGCATTGTCCAGGGCATTGTACCATCCATTCATGTTCTTAACTCGGGTCTGGTGTGTGAACGCAAGAGTGGGGGGGGTAACGTGAGTATGGTTCCCGTTGGAGTGTAAGTCGGTAGCCCAAACGAGAGGAGAAGTGTGTCGTACTTAGCCTCCGGCTCGACAGTTCCTGGACCGGCACCTCCCGTTTCCCAAGGTGTCATCGAAAGTAGGGCCGAGGACACCGTATGATGCGAAAACTCCGATCGCTTCGCAAGGTGTCCAACCATTGAGAAGGCCAAGTTCGTAAGACAACAAGGGGGTTCTTACAGTGAACATTCAAACACGATTGTTTGCATGACGAAGTCGCACCTTCCACGTCTAAAAGAAATAATCCCGAAGAGCATCCATTGTATCCATGCCGAAACGTTGGACCCCATCCTTGGTAGTTTCGTTCCATCTCGAATTTTCCCAGAACGAACAATCGCCGGTTGCTCCCATGGACCCTTAGACACCTTTCAAAAAAGGGCCACAGTTATTGTCATCCGGTATAGGAGACACCACAGTTTGCCCGACTGGAGAATAAAGTTTGATACAGTGATTTAGAGATTGATGAGGTATCCCCTGAGGCCAAACTCCCCCTGCATTTGTGCCAAAACCTTTAGCAATTGGCTCCAAGGCGGCGGGATTGTCAAACGCAAGATATGTGCTGTCCAAATGCGAATACGATCTGCTCCTTGCAAAAAATTCTCCCGTGTCTGAACTCCTTTGAAGCCATCGTGTAAGGTTCATCCTCATCGCCATACCCAATATGCTGCGAATTAAATTATTCACTTCGATAACTGACGAATACAATAATTCATTTACCTCAGTCAGAGTGGCCAATGATATACAAGTTGGATAGTTGTGATATCCAGATAAGATGAACGAGCGGTTCGTTCAAGGAATCAAAGATTGAGATAGCTCGGATTGTGATATAAATTCGTTAAGAATACGAATGGAGTTGAAAGTTCGCTGATTTGCCAAATCGTGTGATGAAAGAAGTCAATTTCGCCACCCTTGCCGGAATGACTGCATCCTAAATCCGAACGTTTGTCAGAGGGAGAAGGAATACCATTTTGTGATTCAGGGACGGTATGCAAATCAAGATTAACACGAACACCGTATTCTCTGGCCCACGACAGCAATCACAAGATATTTCTGTTATTATCCCAGTGAATATCTGTCCTCGCCAAGAACGGCCCACCTGGCCAGGTCAAAGGCCCAGTGAGTGATTGGCACTCGTGTCCGATTAGGACCTGCACCGGCGAATTCGGCGATAACTCGTTTCGTTTGACATCAAAAGATCTAGTCAAGATTGAAAAATGGAGCAATCTCACGATAAAAGTATATGATTCCCGAGTTGCGTCAAACCTTCGTTCGCCGTATCGGCGGCCATTCATGTCCTGAGCGACCACTCATCCGACTGAAAATACTCTAGGGCAATGAACGGTTCTAAGACAAATGAACCTCCTATGTTAACGTGTGTCAGTTAACCGGAACCATAAATAACAGATCTGATTGTTGCCTTACCCAGATATGCAATTTTTGCCCCATCTCCAACTTTGGTTTAGAGGCGGCGTCCAATAGTTGGGTTGGGCGTTGTTGAATGGATCCAATGGATCGGAATACACTACGATTATCATGGAGTAAACGTGAGATCAGACACGGCCTACAAAACCCGTTCCGGTCAACGAATTGTGTACCATCCTTTGATAGCGACAGAACCATTCATATTGCACCTGGGTCCCTGCTTCTGAGAGCCGGGGATCATAGACTAGTCCGAAGCTGACATTCTTTCGGTCATTCTGGAACAAGAAAAACGCCGTCAGGAGAATCGTAGCCAGGTTCAAAAACAGTTTCCTGTGTTTGTTGTCCTGGCAGATAAACATTAGAATATGTTAGGTGACTTATCTGGCATCGAAAGGCTGTGCAACTTATTTGGCAAACTCAATGCGGGGCAAACAACGAAGACGAAGCTTGTATTAATTGCTACAACAAGCCACCTAGAGACTCGCAGGATATGGAGATAATGGCTCTCAAGCAGAGAACGATGTGAGAAAGGACAAAAAGAAGAAAAGCAACGCACAGGCTTGACATGTCATATTAAGATACTGGTGATAAACGCTCAGTATAATGGTCTGAGCGAGTCAATCGACCTACCCTTGCATGCACTTATGCACTAATATTCAACGGCGTCCTCGTCGTCAGGTTGCATAGGAGTAGGTTCCTCTTTCCTTTCCTGCTCGGATGTCTCTTTATTCTCCTCGCGGTGTGCTCCAGATCCAGAATCCACCTCCATATCTGCAGCGCTGGCTAGAGCTGTCGGTTCAGTAGATTCCGCATCATGTTTATCTTTGTCCTCCTCTTTTCCTGGACCTGCAGATAGGGGTGGATCGTCCGCGTCCATCTCATCCTTGTCTGCTTCTCGTTCTGCTCTTCTTCTGGCTTCCTCGTCTGCGACGCGTTGGCGCAGACTGTTGATCTCTGCGATGCCTGCCGCCCGTTCCTCTTTGAATTGATGCCATTCCTTTTCTGCTGCCTCTTGAACCTGAATGTACATGAGATGTTGCCAGAAGGCCAAAACTGAAGCAGATAGACTTACCTCAGCCTTTCGCCGGGTAATGAACGCTTCTTGCTCTCGTGTCAGGATGGCAGGCAGGTAATATAGAGGAGGCGGGTGTGTACGTGGAGGTGGTGAAAGAGGGTTGGTGGTGTTAGAGGACATTTCTTCCGAAGGGATGTTGTCAGATGTGCACAAGAAATTAGCAATTAGAGGTAGCCTTGTACGACGGAGCTTATACTGTATGCAAGCGTTGTATGAGCGCTGCAGTCCAGGAAGAAAAAAAGACGTACAATAGAATCCCTCAGTTGTAAGTCCTCTTCTTTTCTATTCGCTGTCGTTTTGTCTCGTTTCGCCTCTTCCGCTCTTCGCACAGAGTCAGTTTCTTTTTTAAGCTTATTCTGCAACCTCTGCTCAATTAAATGACGTTTCTTGGCCTATGAAGGGCGGTGAGCCAAAGTGCTTTTTATTGCATAATACATACAGCCTCGCTGGCACTCCTCTCCTTGTCCTCGATCTTAGCCCTATTGAGGGTTCCAAGGAGAATTCCAAACATGCTTTTGCCACGTTTGCGATCCCTGTTGTCTCCTGTCGCGTTAGTTAGGTCCAGCCGTGGTCTTTTCTTGAGTGCGGAGGCTGCTGTTTCAACAGAAGGTTTCTGTTCATCTTGCACTACAGGCTGCAGTGGCTCTTGATGTGCCCTGACGCATACTGTGAGTCATATCGATCATGAAATTTCAAGATTATCTTACTCTTCTGAGGTCATGGAAAACTGAGTTTCGAAGTTGAGGGCGACGGCAAGTTGACTGTGGGAATTTCTTGAGGCTCCGACACAGCCAACCCAACACTAGGCTAGCTTATCGACCATGCCGACGACAACTTCAGGCCTTGGAAAGGGTCGACTTCAAGATAAACGGTATCCAAAGACTGGACAAAAACAGCCCCTGCCCTTCCCAGAGAGACTTAAACGGTTGTTCACCTCACTTTGTGCACAGATTGACGGTGGACACTTTCACAATGCCATCAAAACATGCGATAAAAGTGTGGTTCTACTCAGTTGCATGTTGCCTGCTTGCCGATTGACGTGCATCAGTTTTGCGTTTGGACCCGAAGGATCCAGATGCTCTCCAAACGAAATTGTTTTTATTATTGCAAACTGAGCGATATGATGCAGGTCTCACATTGATTGACTCGGCGGAGGATGAGCATACTTATGCTTTCGAGAAGGCCTATACTTTATACCGCCTTCAACGTGAAAATGAGGCAAGTCAAAAAGTAGAAGAGATCAAGGCGCGACGCGACGCTGACAGAGGCATCATTCATCTCGAGGCACAGATGGTTTATTAGTTGTTTATGCTTCCTATCACTTGAAACTGACATGGCATCAGAGTTACCGTCAAGGGTCTTATCAAGTGGCACTTGATCTATACCATCAGCTGCTGGACACGGCCGAACCGGTTGGTATATGCGCATATACGACTGCGCCGGAGATTCACTGCTCGTGTACAGAACTCCGAAGAGCAGTCAGATATCCTGACCAACTTGCAGGCCTCACAGCAACATCTTGATTTCATCAACACCGGCTTCCTCCATTCGCTCGATGCATTGCCATCGCAAATTAGCGCTAGCATTGAATCAGCACCCCCGCCAGCGATTCCCTCGTCCACATTATCGGCATCACTGGCCTCCGCTAGTGTTGGCACTCTGAATGACCAACAATCTAAATCTGCGACTCGTCGAACACGGAAAACCCGCATCCCTCCTGGTGCAACTCCTGGAATAACGCCACTTCCGGACCCAGAACGCTGGCTCAAGAAAAGTGAGCGCTCCACGTTTCAACAAGGCAAACGGCGCAAAGGCTTTGGCGGTGGCGGAGCAACTCAAGGGGTAGCAAGCGTAGACAGTTCGGCTCAAGTTTCATCTACTGGTGCTATTAGTCATACGCCAAAGAGCGGAATTTCCAAAGGGAAGAAAAGGAAGTAGTTATTGTACCCGGTATAGTGAGCCGAGCATCTTTCGACTTTCTGAATGCTGATTAGGGACGTAATTCTTCAGGTACTTACTTTCGAAAAGAATACACGCGACCTTGATCAATTCGGTCCATTTCCACGAGTTTGACGACATGCGTTACACTTGCTGAATATCTGAACCGGATGTTGTTACGTCACCTTTGAGTAATCATTAAAGGATGCGAAGCGAATAGCCCATTATCACATCTGGAGCATTGCAATGGAAGGCCAGAACTATGACCATGATCATATTTCCGTCTTGCTGGAAACAAGTCGGTGTGTTCAGTAACGACCACTTCCATTGAGGCTTCTTTGCTGCCACTTAGTGCGCCTCATGTCCCCCAGCCAGCAACAGGCAATCAGTGGCTCGGCGCACAATTACCCCCAGACGTACCAACTCACTCAAGCCTGAAAGACGTCCGTTCATCTGATGTATTTCACGTGAGGAGTGATTGATTCCGCCACCAGGTTCGCTTACCTAGAACTTTGCGGCTCAGAATGATGAAGCCCTTGTATCGGACCTCCCGTAAAGCTGTTGGCAGCGCCTTTCAAGTTCATACCGTGACAGAATGGATACAACACCTATCTCAACGTGTCCTACGCCCCCTCTGTGCGGACAGACTTGCATTCCAAACTTAAAATCTCTACCTTGAGGCGTGTCTGAATGCCAGGCTTGATTAATATTCTCATGTATGCCGAAAAAGGCTATTTGATCAAAGCCTGTACGCCGCATGTACGGAGCGATCCTGGCTGCGTTGCCTGCACGCTTTTCTTTGTTATGGACCCCATCGCAGCGCATGGACATATATAAACAGGAAACGAGGGTCATTGCCGACACCAGGTTCTTTTTTCTTCCTCTTTTCTCAACGCTTCTACTGGCAAAGAATGAAGCTCTCAAAAGTCTTAGGTGTCATCGCCATCGTCCGTAACGGTGACCGTTACAGCTTTCACCAAGATCCCTACACATATGCAGCCTCGAACACCGAGACTACTGCCCTAGGAGAGGCAAGTACCATATTGTTAACGTCACGCTGTACCTGACATGGTCATTGCTTGAAGGTCCAATCCTTCCAACTTGGTGCTCTTCTCCGTTCGACCTACCTCGAAAGTTCCTCCCCCTCTTATATTGAGGGTATGCGCAGCGACATTGTCGACAACAGCGAGATTAAGGTCCGCGTCAAGGCCGGCGTCGAGGGCACCGTCGTCTTCGACTCTGCCATTGGATTGTTGCAGGGTCTCTTCCCGCCCAACCCCAACAACAAAATTGTCCTGGCCAACGAGACGACGGTCGTTGCTCCTCTTGGCGGTTATCAATACGTCCCAGGTATTTCAACTAAGGATTCGACCTACAGGACACTGCTTAAAAACATGAACTCACAGTTGAGACGGTTGAACCTGGCAATGACCGTTCTATGGAACCCTGGACTAACTGCCCCGTAAGTAATCTTGTGGGAGAAGAAGGCTATGGATCTTAAATTGTATTTAGAACTTCGAAAAGCACATCAAAGAGTTTTACTCTTCTTCTGAGTTCAAGGAAAAGAGCAAAGCAGCTGAACCTTTCTTCAAGGCAGTCAAGGATTTCGTTTTTGGCCGCCCTACTACTCTCGAGAACTCGGTATGTTTCCTTTTTTCCACTTTCATGAAGCATGCTGACTATCTTGATATATCAGTGGAACGTAAGCAACTAGAGGAATGTGCCGCAACTAGCTTGTGACCATTGATAATGACAGATCTACGACTTTATCAACACCCAACTGACCCACAACAGGACCTATGCTCACCGTCTTCCTCCTACTTTTGTCGAGCAAGCTCGTGGCTTTGCCAACTTCCACGAGTCTGGCGTCTTCTCCGACAAGGACATCAATGGCATTGGAAACAGTACGTAAAGTGTTGTCAATACAAGTGGAGGTGCTAAAATGAAGTTGGAAAGTTGCTGGTCGTACCCTCCTCCACACCATCCTTACGTCTTTGGAACGCATTGCTTTCAATGGCGACCCTCTGCAATTCCTCATTACCGAAGACCACCTACCATCCGTTCATCTCGTTCTTCCATCAGACAGGTATCGTTGCTGAGCACCCGGAGATGGCTGGATTCCGTAAGTGGCACTGTGATTGGCTCGTAGTCTGGACAAGCTAATTCTTTACCGACAGCCAATTATGCATCCGCTCTTGTTATCGAGCTCCGCCGGGGTTCCCCTCCTGACCTCCGTGACTTCCTCCGTGTCAAGTTCAAGAATGGTACCCATGACAACTTTGAGGATGTCCACGTCTTTGGCCACCATGCTGACATTCCTTTGACTGAATTCATCTACCGTGCTGAGGTGCGAAGCTTACGAGCAACTTGAGGCAACGTATTGACTGTAGGATCATAGAATGCCGCTATCATCAGCAACAAGCAATGGAGACAAGCTTGCGGTGTCAAGTCCTCGTCCTTTTTTGAAACTGCGAAGGTTGCCGCAACGACCAATGCACAGGCTTCCATGAGTGGAGTCCTCGCTTTCTTCATGCTCACGAGCCTCTGGGCATTTGTGAAGATTATCAAGCGCACCCGTGCCAAGGCACGCCAGGCACGCCTCAGGTTGGAGGGTGAGGAAGAGGTGAGTCAGAGAATGACTGGTTATGGCTCGTTTTCGAGCAGCCCCGTGCGTGCGCACGAGTGCTGGAGAAGCGGGGGCGAGTTTTGCAATACTACGGAGATTGCAGCGTTTTACCCAGAGCATCCTCGCACGTTTGTATGACTGTCGTGATGAGCTTGATTAACTTAACGGGAACTGTTCAGAACTTGATCGCTCGTGTTATCACGGTCGAGAAGGCTCGGATGGTCTGAAAGCCGGTATGAGGAGACAGCTGAGCTGGAGTATCATGCAGGACATTGTATTTAGAAATTGTTTGTGGAATTCATGATGATTTGTATGTATAATGATGGTGCGAGGAGGTCGCATCTGTGACGGCCGTGAGTGCCGCGTCGGCTGATCTGCTTAAAACATTGCCTTCATGCTGGGCTCGCCTCCCTTGGCCATGTCCCTCAGCTGTTTACCCTACGATCTTCTGCTCAACATCGCCATCTACCTCGATCTCCACGATATACATGCTTTGCATCTCGTAAGTTGCCTCTCGACGACGCTGTTAGTCAAGTGCACCGTCGTCTGCAACTAGTCCCACTGATGCCCTCTCCGTGCTCCCTAGACCTGCAAGTCTCTTCACGACTTTGCAAGCACCCGTCATGTCTACCGCAAGCTCGCACACGATCTCCTGGGAAGATGCAGAGCCCTGCCTCTGAAGGGCTTCCAGCGGCTCTCCGACCTCTCCACCGACCAGCTCGTTCGTGCTGTCAACAAAGCCTCTCGCCTCGAAATCGCCTGGCGACGCCGTGCACCCCGCCCCATCCAATCCCGGGACGCCTCTCTCGGAACTTCTTGACGATCATTGCCACGGACCAGAGTCGTCGGGTAGTAGCCTTTGTGGCACCAAGGCACGCCGCAAGTGGTACAAGGTTGTCAGCGCTCCGCCTAATGAAGAAGTCGACTGGCTATCCCCTATCACATCCAAATACACCCTTTGCGCCACCAAAAGCGGCAAGGTCGTCTGTTGGGACGTCAAGAGCGATACGTGCATCGCCGAGTGGAGCCCTCCAGAGAGATGGGAGCTTTGGAAATGCAGGGTTGAGTTTGAGCAGCGCACGGTATTTTTTACCATGGCCAAGGTGATACAGGGATCGTGAGTCGTCCGCTTAGTTTATCGCGTTGCAACAGAGTTAACTTGTCATGGAAAGTTATGACGATGACCGCATCATGGAATTCGTCCTCATGAAACTCGAGTTTTTTGACAACTCTTTCGGAATCTCAGCTCGACCCCCCGCATTCTCCCACATCAGTGCATTCAAAACTGCAGGCGTGGTGATGAATGTCTTCCTTCTCGATCCGGTCCAGCGACTATTGTCTGCATTTGTCTGGCTCGCCTCATCCAATACCATCGGACTCTATGTACTTCTCGATTGGGAAAAGGCCGATTATGTGTTCGTGGACACGGGGATTGAAGGGGTGCGTCTATTTTCTGCAATCTGCCATTCATTTCGCTTAACTTTGCACACAAGGTTATGTCGTCAAATTGGTCATGCATTCTTTTCGAAAAGAACATTGTGATCCACTGCGAAGAGAGTAATGCCGCGTTCCAACACTTTTATCCCATCCCGTTGTTGCGAAAGTACAAGTGTAAAATGGGCGGCAAAGCATCAACGCCACATCTCTTTGGCCGTCTGCTTCCGGCAAGAACGGTGTCAAAGAAGTTTGTATTTCCAAAGCTGAATGCTCCACCCGTGGTTATCAACCAAGTGCCATTTGAAGGTGATCCAAACGCTTTTGGCGGTTTTGCCAATGCGATTTTGACACCCGGAGGGCTGCTTCTACCTCTACCCCCCGACGTTGCAGCCAACCTGAATGCAGAATTGGCCGACGGTGGTGCGGTGGATCTGGCGCAAGTGTTGACGCCCCAACAACTCGAGCAGTTGTTTGCCCAAGCGCCCCTCATTGCCGTGCTCCCACCTGGGCAGAACTTCCAGTTGATGGCGCAGCCAGGCCTGGAACAGATCTTTCCGTTCCCTGCACAGATGGCGGACAATCTCGGGCATCCAGTGGCTTCAGCCACTCAGCCTGTGAATGGTGGCGTTGCCGGTCAAACGGATGCCGGTGATCATGAGGCCGATGGTGACTATGCCCCCGAGGACACCGAGGACGATGATGAAAATGAGCTTTATCAGGGACCTGAGGAAGGAGATGGCTTTCCCAATCCGTTCCCATTTCCTTGGTATCCGGAATCAGCACATTTCGTCAGGCAATGGTGGCCTACGCTTCCTGGTGTCCCGCGAGTTAGCTGTACCGTCGTCTTGCTCGCCGCACATGATCCACAGACGCATACGACGCGCTTTGTGTTAGCTCAACACTATTTCAGGGTGCCATTAGATTGGAAAGGCTGGAGGGAATCCCAGCAGATGGCTGCTTGTCCTGGTAACCACAGGGGAAAAGGGAAGAAGAAACAACGACGAAAGCGAAGTAGGTGCAACGGGAAAGTCTCTGATGATGAAGAAATGTCGATCAATGGTGGGCCGCCGGCAGATCAAGTCAGCAATGGTGCTGTAAACGAAGACTCGGGCGAAAGATCGTCGTCTTCACCACCACATTGGGGCAATGGGCATCAACTGAGTTCAGATACATGCGATACCGATTTCGATACGTCATCGGAGGGCGAGGACGAATGCGAATGCGGTTGGGCGGGCGAGCAATACGAAAACATGGGCGAAGAAGACGATAATGACAACTCAATGAGGATGTGGTACGTTTCGACGCCGTTTGACGTGGTTTGCGTGACCGATATGGACGAGGAGGAGGATGGGCAAGCGGTGGAGCGGCCTCGGCCACTCATCGCTGTTGATTTTGGCCATGCGGTGTGGATCGAGCATACTGATCAACGGGGAGGGGGGGGCGATGACCGCGATAGCGTCCTGTCGTTGTCGGAGGACGGAGACGAGAGTGAGAGTTGGACAGAGAACGGGGGTCCGAGTGTTGGCTCTGGCATGGGCAGCCCACAGGGAGAGGGAGCACTGCAGAAGGATGCGAAACGCCTGCGATTTGTGACTTTTCCACCATACGATGCGTCATCATTCGGTCCGAGCCCCGAGGAAGGGAAGATGGAAGGTGAGGTGCGGACGTTGAAGGTGCCGGATGATTTGGACCTCGACGGTGTCGAGACGATCAATATTGACCAAAGTCAGGGTGCAGTCATACTCAGCGTGAAGGAGGGCAAAATCTTTATTCTATGCTATGAGTAGGACCCTTTAGGATGGTGTATATTTGTGGCTAATGCAGGCTATATCAGGCGAGTTGTGTTATCTCAGTAGTTCATATTCAAATACCAATACTGCCATGTCAAGAATGATCTCCGGTGAATATACTCGATTCGGTTGTTACACGGTGAAAGTCACATTTACCCGGCACAGTATCGCAATTCTTCAGACGGACAGTGATACTGGCCGCAGTTGGCTCGATTTTAATGAGCCGCACGGAACAGATGTCCTGCGAGGTCCACCCCGATGAGTAACGCCATTCCTTCATGTTGGCTCGCAAGCAGGTCGCAAAAAAAAACCGCCCGGCATTTCCACGCTTCCATAGGATCGCCACCTGAATGGATCGACTGGAGGGATTGACAGCGTGTAAATGGATGGCGGTTGTTAATTTGACGGCAATCTGTGAATCGACCCGGCAATGGCAGTAGCCGGCTACTCGGACATTGAGTGGTAGCGCCGTCTACATTCTGTTTCGCGGCGCCAGTAACGATTGCAAGGCGATTTTCTTGTACCGAACATGGCAAGCCGGAGCCAGGGTGTACGACAGACGCGTTCACGAAATCGGGTCTAATCGGGTTTGATTGTGTACCCGGAGGCTTGTCAGCACTATCGGCGGAAGTGCTGTTGTTAGGCCAAAAACGACAACACTGTTCGAGTGGAAAAATACGGAATTTTTGCGGTTCAGAAATGGTAATCATGGCCGCAGAAATCCTACTCGTTGCCACTTCTCTGGTGGCATCTCTAAGCGCCTATCATTGCGAAAAAAAGCTGCTCAAGATATAAAGATTCATGTTCAATATAGTTGCCGGAGTAAGGTCCTGGTAGATCGGTATGCGCAAAAAAGGAGACTTCATCAGTTCGTTCGCTTCAGAAAGCGATTATTTCTGAACACACCGGTTTCCATGACACGAGTGGCAATATGTCATGGCGGTTTGTCCTGGTGGTAGACGACACCGCGACCGATGCGCCTATTCCAATAGCCGCAAACCGCTGCACCCTTGTCGATAGGACTTACGACCACTGGACAACCATTTTCACATTCTTGGAGGATTGGGAGCATTGGCAAGCTGCTCGTGTGATTATTTGAATGCTCTACTCTACGCTCCTTACACACATCACGTCAAGGTTCAAAATAGGTAAGTATTCACGCCGCGTAAAGTAAATGAAATTGGAAGAAGTGGAGCAGAAAAAAAGTTTTTAAGCAGCCAAAACAAGAACACCTGCTACCGCTGCTGCGACGACACCTAGCTGTGCTGTCGAGCTGGTAGCATCGTTCTTCTTGAGAGTAAGTCCGCCATTGTTGCCGCCACTAGAAGCGGGGGTGCTCGTCTGAGACACTGAACCACCCGTCGTGAGGCTACCACCACCAAGGCCGCCTGTAGCGGTGGGAATTGCGTCAGTTCCCCCACCACCACCAGAAAGTCCGGTTCCAGAAAGTCCAGAAGAAGTGTCACCAGAGCCGCCGCCGGAGCTGCCACCAGAGTTGCCACCAGAGCTACCACCAGAACTGCCACCAGAACTGCCACCAGAGCTACCACCGCTATTTTCACCTGAGACAGGATACCCTGCCTGTTTGCAACTGCTCACGAGATCTTATGGAGCTGATCAGCTTGAAAGTATATCGCATGACAACAGTTTGACCCACTAGACACGTAGTCGGGGCCGACCCCGGGTATTGATGCCCCATTGTCTTGAGCGCATTTGAGGCATGCTCCAAGCTCGTCAATGGTCGTCCGTGTGCAGATGCACGAGAGGGGACAATTCTTTGGGATAAATCAGTCAAAGCTGGACGATATTGGAAGCGAATACAAACGTTGCCCTGGATCTGGGTTACAATTGGACCGCACTGGGTTTGACAATTCGAAATTTGTCTAGCTGCAAGGAGTGGATGAATGCTCGTCGCCAATGCTACGAGGCGTCAGCTGAGGACCTCGCCAAAGATGTATGAGTCAAACCTACCAGAAGTTGTCAAAAGAGCGGAAAGGCAAAGCGCGTTGCGGAAGAACATCGTCGTTGAGCCAAGTCACTAACACTAGCAGAAGAAAGAAAAAACCTGAAAGGGGTTTACGTATGTCGCATTTTTTCAAACTGCTCTTATATGCGTAATCAGGGTCCAATCCTTCATGAGTTAGTTTAAATTTTGAATCCTCATTTCCATCTCATCGCTACACCCTGAGTGGAGCGACTGCCGTGATGCGACATTGATGCTTGTCATATGGCTGTGATCCGAAAGAGGTATCAACTCATTCGTCATTTGGCAGTAATGGTTATTATCGCATAGGTGCCTCGACGCTTTGTTTTCAAATTTGTGAATTGCGATGGAAAACCTTGGATAGTAGCCCAGAAACATCATTTTGTGATTTAGTGTGAATGTAATTTTTTGTTCTGAACACTCGATATCCGCGAAAGGCAGGTCTTGGCATCCGGCTGCAACAGCAATGACTTGAAGTCTGTGCTCCGCTAGCAGCAAGTCAGCTGGAAATATGACAATGGGCAGTGCATCAATCGACCGCTGAACATCCATTGAGGTCGATCTGGAGGGGCGACGAATTTTTATTCATCACAATGTAACCATACTAGTCGTTTGCTCAGCGTCGTAATGTGATAAGGTTTTTTGGGCGGCGTGTTCGGCATTAGTGGTTCAAATGATGGTGACAGTAGTCGCACAGACGATGCTAGCGGCAAGAGCGGCTGTTAGGTGTCCCTAGCCCAGGTCAATGAAACTGGCACGAGGTCGGCAAGTTATTGGGTAATGACGTTGATCGTTGTTTGACGTTGACCACTGGACACTCCAACAATCGGGTTCGATTGGCTGACTGGGTAGAACGAGAGGAAGGGAGAGGAGGCAAGAACCAAGAGTTTTTGATGTGCAAGCAGCCAAGACTTAAATGCTCTTATAAGGACTTCGGGTGTATTAAGAATAACATTCATCAGTGATCCATATGTAGCCTAACAGAAAATGGGCATGCCATGACAGATTCTTGGTCTTGCGCGGTTGGGGTGAAGACGCAGCCTCATCAGATAAAGGACTTCTACGCCCATGGTCACTTTGATAGGTGCTGGCTTCGGGAAAAGCAGGCCGGATATGTCCCGACAGCCGGTTCGCAGCCACGTGGTATTGCTCTTCAACTTGAGCTCAACACCTACGAATATGAGCTTAGCGCATGGGATACGCACTCTTGGCATTCTCGGGGCGGGTCAAATGGGAACGGGGATCGCCCTCGTTTCTGCTCTTCGCGCCAAAGTACCAGTGCTGCTGCACGACAAGAGCACGGAGCAGGTGAAGAAGGGGCTAGACTTGACCGACAAGCTATTGGCAAAGGACGTCGATAAGGGAAGATTGACGCATGAACAAGCCAAGGAAGCACGGGACAGGATTACAGTCGTGGATGATCTGAATGGACTGAGAGATGTTGACATGGTTATTGAGGTGCGCTTTGGCTTAATCCCGCCTGCGACATTATAAATCGTGTATAGGCTGTATCTGAAAACCTGTCATTGAAACAAACCATATTCTCTTCTTTTGCACGAGAGCTGAGATCCGATGCAATTCTCGCTACGAATACTAGTTCTATAAGCATTAGCAAGATTGCAGCTTCCGCTGTACCAAATGGCATTAACCCTTCGAGTGACCAAGGGAAGAAGAGTGCAGGACGTGTTGTCGGTAAGTTCTCATTCGTGTTCTCCTACCTGTTGAATCCGAATCTGACAGGACTTCACTTCTTCAATCCTGTTCCGGTCATGGTACGTCATGTTGTCATCTGCGTTTCGGGTTTTGTTGAAGTGCTATGGATTGAGTAGAAACTCGTCGAGCTTATCTCTGCATTGCAGACTTCGTCTGACACGCTCGATAGAGCACGAGCGTTTGCGCTCGCTTGTGGGAAGGGTAGGTTGTAGTCAGTACATCGTGCAATACCTCATCTTCTGCAGAGGTTACGACATCAAAAGACGTTCCAGGCTTTGTTTCAAATGCGCTATTGATGCCATTTATAAACGAGGTGGCTTCCTCTATATAACTAACACCCTGATTTTTCTGACGGTTTCAGGCTATCATGCACTTAGAGAAGGCTCGTATCGTTCTCTATGACTGGGCGGAACTAATCATGTACATGTAGGGGATAGCAACGCGCGAAGACATAGACACCACCCTGAGACTTGGCATGAACCATCCCATGGGACCGCTACAGCTTGGTGAGCATTGCACTCCGGTTGGTTTTACCGTTAAGCTAACGAAAATGCAGCCGACTTGTACGTGTCACACGCAATTTAGGCCATGGTACTGATAGTCATCCATAGCATTGGGCTGGATACATGCCTAGCAATTCAGAAAACATTGTATGAGGGTACAGGAGACTCGAAATACAGGCCCAGCGTTTTGCTAGAACGGATGGTGGACGCGGGTTGGCTGGGCAAGAAGAACGGAAAGGGTTTCTATGATTATAATTAGAATAACTATAATTAGACTATGACGTCATAACACAACGCGTCAATAACTATCAACAGAGAACGCGGTACAAAAACCGCGTCTTGATGACGACCGCGACTTTATCTCCCATCACGACACCCTCAACACCCGTCTTTATTGCGGTTATAGCGACGAGCCTTTGACATTGTCATTTGGCACTTAAATGCAGTATTAGAAGGCCGACGACCACCTCCTTTACGTATGATCATTTACGGAGAAGGTGGAACAGGGAAATCAAAAGTTATTCAAACGATTTCTGCGACCTTCCGTGAAAAAGGAGTTCATCATCTTTTACAAAAAACAGCATTCACCGGGATAGCGGCTTCTTTGATTGACGGGAAAACAATGCATAGTCTTACTGGCATGTCTATTGGGAAAAAGGGAAGAATAACAAGTGACGCGAAGAAACGATTGCGACAAACGTGGGCAGGGAAGGAATACCTTATTATCGACGAGTGCTCGATGATTGGAAAGTCTTTTCTTGCGAATTTTGTTAACAAAATTCGTAGCGGGCGAAATGAAACGGATGACGATTCTGATGAGTGGGCAGGTTTGAACGTCGTTCTTTGTGGAGATTTCCATCAGTTTCCCCCCGTTGCCCTTCCACGGAAAGAAGCTTTGTACATTCCGACAGAGCCTGATGATGAAGTCGTTCTGCGACATGTTGGTCGACAAATTTACGAAGCGTTCAAAACCGTTGTCATTTTGAAGGAACAAAAAAGAGTACACGATCTAGTTTGGTATCAATTTTTACGACACCTTCGAAATGGTGAAGTCTCACCTGCGGACATATCAATGCTTCGATCCTTAGTCTTGACACCAACAAATACTGTTAATTTCGAGGAAGAACCGTGGCGTGATGCGTTTTTGATAACCCCTCGACATGCCGTACGTATCGAATGGAATAAAAAAGCTATTCAGAAACATTGTGAACGAGAAAAGCAGCAATTATTAATATGCCCTGCTAAGGATAAAATTGGGGAACGTACTTTATCTTTTGAAGAACATATACATGCATGTTCACATCGTTCATCCAAGGGCAGGAAAGGGTTGGCTGATGAAATCGAAATCGCTATTGGGATGAAAATACTGGTGACATATAACCTGGAAACAGAACTGGATATCACGAATGGAGCACGAGGAACCATTACTGATATCATTCTCGACCCTCGAGAATCATCTCAAACTCAGCAACCCATTCGCCGGTTACAATATCTACCGAAATTCATCCTTGTAAGATTAGAGAGAACCAAAATTTCTAATCTTACACATTTAGGCGATAATATCATTCCCATAGAACCGATGACTATATCCATGGAAGTGCAACTTCCTGGAAAATCGGCACAATCTATTCAGCGAACACAATATCCTATAACAGGTGCTTACGCTTTCACCGACTATCGATCCCAAGGCCAGACAATTCCATATTCCCTTGTGGATATTGCACCTCCACCACGAGGAACGTTATCCCTGTTCAATCTCTATGTCGCTCTATCCCGATCTCCTGGTCGGGACCATGTTCGTCTTCTAAGAGATTTCAAGAATGAAATGATACTCAGAAAGCATGATATGACCTTACTGGACGAAGACGACAGGTTATGGCACTTGGATCAGAAAACCGAACACGATTTTTTAATAATACAATCCCAGACGTAATTAATTAATCGAGTGTAATATATTTGAAAGGGAAAAAAAACATACGAAGTAGAATGAGCCAATTTAGATATCGGAAAAGAACTTAAAAGTTGTATCTGAATGCGGAAGAGGTTGCAGTTGACGCAAAGTCGGAGTGTGAAAATCTGGCAGGCGATCAGATAGACACCGCGATAATGATTCAGACATTGTCATGAGCCGTTGTATCTGAATGCGAGAGAAGTCGCAGAGTCGGAGTGTGAAAATCTGGGAGGCGATAAGATAGACACCGCGATAATGTACGAATTTAGGGGGGGGAGAAACCTTGCCAAGCAAGGTAATTAGACTATGACGTCATAACACAACGCGTCAATAACTATCAACAGAGAACGCGGTACAAAAACCGCGTCTTGATGACGACCGCGACTTTATCTCCCATCACGACACCCTCAACACCCTCGTCTTCCTCAGTCTCATCGGCGTCGTATCGTCTACTATATCGCGGAGCTTTGAGTTTACCAGACTCCCATCTCATTCTTGACGGTATCACTTTCTGTGCACGCATAGACACGCCTTTGAAGAATAGACACGCGTCTCAAAGAACTAACGAAAGTCATTACGATGATACATCTCTACTCAGAAATCCACTGGCACTGGCGCTTGAAAGTATGCGCGGTAGACCGACACTAAGGTTCATGGGCATGGTCCAACGTTCGAACGTGTGGACCGATGAAAGCGGAGGCATTCTAATGTAAGCGCCGTTTGAGAGAGCGACATCAATACTTTCAGAAACCAACATTGATAGGGATGTACATCCGAACGCCATCTTGACCAGGTTATATTTGAAAATGTGTTCTGCGGAACCTGCTCTGAACGGGTCTTACGAAGCGTTCTAAGTTCTACTGCAATGATCGGCAAGGGAAAAGATGAAGAAATTCCACAAATGTCAGAAATAGGCATTAAGGTTGCTTTGGGAGATACAGGTACGATTGCGTTATTCGATTGTCGGCAGTACCGTGACCAGGAGTTTCAAGACGGCCCCAAAACAACATATATGGTCATTTTCGCTAATTTGTCTGCTAATGGGTCGGGCCACCGACACCGTTCGACCCAACTAGTCGTTGCGCGACTCACCGCACGACCCGATCCTCACCCGCCCGTCCGATTGCCTAGACCAGATGACCCAATCCCAAGGAAACCTTCGCTATTCTTGCTTGGACCAAAAATTATCTCTGCAAGGACGCATGAATTGAAAAGGGCAGGTAGCAGCGATAATCTGGGGTGCAGTGGTACTGTAAGGGAATTGAAGCGGGTGGCGAGCGCTGGGGGTGGTGGTGGATCGAAGAAGCCCAAACTTGATACGAAAAAATTCAAAGTCCCTGATGTACCGAAATTTACGAAAGGGAAGGGTAAAGCACGTCAGATGGAAGATGTAGATTTTTTTGGCCTTAATGTTTCTAATGAAGAAGAACATGGCGATGGCGAGGTTGACAGGCAAAACAAGAACGTAAGTAATCCACATCGAAAGAATTCCCATTCGTTAAATTTTTTGCGATGATATAGATGATTAAAAAGGCAACACTAGATACACTGACGAAGGCGAGAGACTCGCGGAGAGGAATTATGGTTGATCGATCTCATCCAGAATTCAAAGAATTATTTCAATGGGTATACCGTGGCGTTTCTTTTGCACTGGTGAGATCAGCTGATTTGTAACTTGTTTTCACTTCTGCTAACAACGGTGCCAGCGTGCACGCATGAGAAGTGGTGATGTCGATGTGGTGGTTGTGAAGCGCCTCATCAAACGACATGTAGAAATGTACGTTGGTGGGCACGGTGGCACGACTACGACGATAGATTTCATGGAAGGCTCAAATGGATGAATAAAGTACTACCCTGCTCATGACCTGAATGGAATGGTGGATTAACTATCAGCGCTTCCTTGTTCAGAACAAACAATGCTGTCGCGAAGCGATGAACGGCAGGGGTTTACGATCAGCATGATAGGAAATGATTTTCGTCGTTTACACATAATACAACAACAGCCTAGAATCAGAGCCAGATGGAGGGAAATCACAGTACTAAGGAACTCAGTAGCACAAGAGCTATGAGAATCAAATAGGGTCTCGATGAGAGAAGTAAATGGATATGGCTTAGAAGGGTATCTGGGGACTGTCTTTTCTCTTTGAGTGTCCCTTCCTTCACCAGCCTGTCCATGAACAGTTTCCAATCGTCCCCAATGAACGGGTATTTGCCAGTGCTCGGGGCATGAACCATGCCCTGCACTGTAGCAACCCTCAATGCTACATCATGCCCGATACGTTCCGCCAGCGCGACCGTAAGCGGCGAGTTGTCTTTAACCAGAGCATGAATGGCTGAAAATCTCCATTCCTTATCTTGAATAGCGTGCTTTTTTGCGAGTTCCAATTTAGTGATTGGATCCAGTTTCAGGTCGCTCAAGTGGCGTACGGCCATGTCCAATATCTTGCTCATGCGCCATTGCGAAGCCAATTCAAGAACGTCCTGCCACTTTTGCTTTGTCACTCCGTTCGTATAATATGAACTAAGCGAGCAATGAGGTTCGGTGTATCGAACGCGGATAAGCACTTACTGTGTACGCGAGAGCTGTAATAACAGTGCAAATACATCTTTCTTTACACCATTGCAACTGTATGGCTTTATCAATGTACCGTTTCCTGTAAATGTCCCTTTGTTGAGACCGGTTGCGAAAAGGTCTTGGAATATGGGAGATTCGAGCAGGTATTGTTTCGGAAACTTGAATATCGTATTATCGAACTGGAGACTATGAATTAGCGTTGCTTCTTCTTTCATGCGGCACCCAACCTACCACGAAATACACGTCGTCCAGGTAAAAGGATTCATGACGTTCGTAAGGTTCAGGGTTGGTACACTCCGAATCTGGAGTCAGCAGTTCCAGCTTCGTATTGTCGCCCATGGACGTTGCAGTCGTGGCAAGGCAGAGTTACCTATCTGCTCTCTTTTGAAGTCACAGCACATGTGTATACAGCATGTTTGCCATCTATGGATCCGCAGTTCACTATGCGAACTTTGGTCGCAAATGCGTTTTTTCGTCACCCATTCAAGCCCAGGTTGAAAGACAGAAGAGCTGTTTCTCGAGCGACGCGATAATTATTAAATTGCGTTGTTCACGTTCAACCAGATATCGCCGATTGTCAAATTTTTGTAACGGTGTGACAAAGCGTACGTGACAAATCGGAAAGCCATTTGTCGAAAGCGATTCTGACAATGCTTTATATCAGGTTGGCAAGACATTGTATTCCAGGACCCCCGTTAAAATTTGCGACACTGATTATGCATGTTTTCGAGCTGCAAAGGATGCAAACGTCATTGATCGTATCGTATTGCCGCGAATGGCAATGCGATGTATGGTATCTGGACTTTTAAGTCAAATTCCTTGATTTTATCCACCTCTCTCCGTCGCTCGGAAAGTCAGTCATGGCTAACAGCGGTGCTGGTAAGCATAACGCTGCAATCAAGGATCATGGTGCTGATTTTCTTCCTAGCAAAACTATTTCAGCGCCCCACCATGAGAGTAGGGCGGTTCAGTGGGACTCCTGCCGGGCGGGGGATCAGTGGTTGTCCATACACCGAAGAGGAGCTGAATTTCAATGTTCGCAGAGCCTTGGAGGAGCTTCGGCAGGATCTCCCCGGACGTCAGCTTTCCAAACCAATTTCTGCGCAACCAGATATCGGCAGCCACACTCCAAGCGCAAACACCAATCCTTTAGCAGAGATTCCTACACCCACCAACCCGCCAAATCCAAATTCCAACCGGTATGTAGTCGATTGCATTGGCGGCACGGTCCGTGTTGTGGCTGTCCCAATTGGCCCCTCCGAACAAAGCACGACCGCCGAGCAAAAGCTGGAAGCGACAACAACTGTCAACGCCACTCCTGACTCTCCAGATGCGGATGACTTGTCCGTCAAAATCCCTTTCCATTCCAAGTCGATTTCGCACATCACAGTATCGTCACCACGCCGTATATCGTCAAGCGCAACAAGCTCTTGTGCGCAACAATGGGACCTAACCGCACAGCCACTGATGTTTTCCACAGATGTGAGCTGTTGTAGTACTAATGACGAATCGGAAATACCGGTTATGGATGACTGCCTAGAGTCTGTCGAGAGCTGGGCGCGCTTGCCGCGGGATACCTGTGCCCCTCATCCAAAATTCTTCTTCGCCGATGGTACACTAGAACTCCTGGTGGGTATATGCTCGCCTTTGAGCGAGTAAATTGGCTTATCTGGCTCCTGATAGGTCGAGAACTGCTTGTACAAAGTTCATCATCACTTCTTTGAATACTATTCTTCGTTTTTCCTGGCGATCTTTCACTTTCCTGAAATCCGAGTCAACGAATATACCAACCTCGCTTACCGGTTTAGCTATCCGATCCCAAAAACCAATACACCTACCTGACATTACTACGATCGAATTTGACAGATTACTCTCCATCATATATCCGACGTACGTAAAATTCTCGTCTTGGGCAAGTATATGCTTACGACCAATAATAGTTCGTTTGCGCAGTGCGACATCACTTCTATGGAAGAGTGGATCTCTGTCCTGAATCTTTCATCCAAACTGGAGTTTACAAGTATTTATGACTTAGCTGTACATAATATAGCTCCCAAAGCGTCGGTCATCGATAAGGCTCTCCTCGGAAAGCGCTATGGGATCAAGTCATGGGTTGTAGACTCGTACATCGAACTTTGTGCACGCGAAAGGCCGCTCACCATCGAGGAGGGCAGGCAGCTTGGAATCGATTTGGTTATCAAGATTAACGAGCTCAGACACGAACTATATTTCAGTCCTGGCTGTGGAATGGTAGGTATCTGTACTTCCTGACCGGATAATAACGTTCAAATGGCAGTCAGGATCCACATTCGACGTCAGGATTAACCAGCATGTCCAGTCTGAGATGTTTTGATGAATTGCCAGAGAAGGTCATCCAGCACTTTAAGCTACAAAATATGGATGACGGTGTGCCAGAAGGCGAGGGTGTCTATTTTAAAGCGTGAGCTCATATTTTATGAAAAATACTGTTAACAATTATGCTTGGCAGAGTGTTGAACGCTAACCCATGAAGCGAAGGATGCGCCCGACTAGTCGGTGCCTCTGTTCTACTCTCTCGTTTTGTATCAGCCCTTGTTAAGTGTAGTATCTAGCTCTGTACTCGACAAGAGTTACTTGTGTTTGTTTTCTTCCATACGGTCATAACTGCCCGTAATGACGCAACCAGTGACCCAATCGAAGCCTCGTTCATAACGCTCTCTCCATCCTGTTGATTCATTTTTACAGGGCCTGCGGTGCCTTTGATAAGGCACAAGTTCTCATCACATTGCTCTCCAGTCGTGCATCACGGCAGAGTGAGTGGTGAGTACTTGCCAAGTCTAGCAGCGTGGAGTGGTAAAACACGGGTTCTGAACATTCCTGACCACGAAATGGGGCTGCCGCAAGGCATAGCTTTCACGGCTTGCAAGGGGCAACCTCGTCGCTGATATGAAATCGATTCGCAACGACGGCGTACAAGATGACAAACGTGTCCTCTGAAACGCTTCGAAGTATTCATTCAAACCGCCTGAATTCACCCATCTGTATGTAGCAACATCCGCCGTAATTCACTGATCTGTACTGTGTAGCAACATCCGCCGAAAGTGTTCCCTATCGATGATCTGACAATACAGTTGACTCTCGCATAATCCGTACCCCCAAATCAGACTGGTTCCTGTTTTTGCTCATCAACCGATGGTTTGACGCCCTAAAGTACAAACATAATGAGTATGAGTGATCACAGGATCTAGGGATATATGGGTAAGGGTTATGGGAGAGTCGACTGTAGAAGCAGTACTGCCAAGCCTCTTGGGATTCCGGAAGCAGCAGTTACCACATCGACGTCGACTTGACCAATGTGGTAAATTATCAGCGGCATCGCCCCGTTATATGCAAAGACGAGTTGCTCCATCCGAAATTGAAATACTTTCCAGGTCACATTGTCAAGAAAAGAAAAAAAAAAGACTCCGTTGTTCAACACGTACAAGTCAGCTGGCCAGGTCCCTTGAAGCCTTATTTGGGTCATTCGCGTATAAAAACCCCCTACATGTCGCCTTCGGCTTCAGCGCATCTCCCCAACGATGACTCTCAAAGGTATGTATGGCTTTGCTGACATGAGAAAAAGAGTGCGCGTCTAACTAATGGTCTCAGCTCTTTTCTGTGCTATGCTTGTCCTTTGCGCTAGCTGCGTAGCTGCGCTGGACTTTAGCAATTCAAAGTGGATTTGGAAGGACCATAATCATAACGTGCCGCCCTACGAGCTCGCTGATTTTCGCTATGATCTCCGAACGTCCGGGAGAAGCGCTGTCTCGGCAAAAATTCTCATCGCTGCCGACAATGAATACGTGCTATGGGTCAATGGTCAGTACATCGGACAGGGAAATGACTGGACAAAAGGCCAACAGTACTGCGTTACGCTCGAACCGCATCACAACGTTTTTGCTGTCCAGGTTCAAAACCTGCCTCCTGCCAGCCCTGCTGCATTGATCAGCGCTATCCAAGTCACCTTTGCCGATGGAAGGACAAAGGTCATCGTCACTGACAGGAACTGGCGTGCCAATGGCGCCACGAAGGGCTTCGACAACGTTGGATATGATGACTCTTGGTGGCATCACGCTGTAGAGTTGGGCTCTGCCGGCTCTCCACCCTGGCACACACCTACTAAACCATCTCCCCCTTCTCATCTGTCCCTCGTTAACTCGGACTGGATTTGGACAGATGAGGTCGGGAGCCCCGGTGGCAATGCGCCTGTGGGCAGTCGCGCATTCCGCAGGACCTTCCATTTGCATGGCAAAGCATATGCCACGGGTGGCACGATCATTATCGACGCGGACAATGGATACACAGTCTACGTCAACGGCAAGGACATCGGATCTTCCCACGACTGGACCGTTGCGCAGCGTTGGTCGTTTGACATGGCGCCCGCGAGTGATATCGTTATCGCAGTGAAGGCTACAAACGACGGAGGGCCTGCTGGCCTCATCGTAGCCGCCGAATTTCATGTGGAAACGCACAGATACTGCTCGACTCATGTCGTCGATGTCACCGACGGTAGTTGGAAATTCAACTACGGCGTTCCCAACGGCTTCCAGCACCCCGGCTTTGTGGAGCACCACTGGCATGATGCATACGTCCAAGGCCCCTACGGCATCTCGCCTTGGGGACATGTTCCCACGTCGTAGATTGTGTACCTCGCGATCTCTCATTAGTCAAAGATTGTAAAATGTATATGGACACTATTGGACACCTAGTAGCTTGCAGATGAAATTATTGTGAATTATGCCGTGCGCGACCTCTATAATGACTCAAAACACGCCCACTACCAGCTGACGGATTAGATAACAAAGATAAGATATATTGATATTGCTATGCTTGTTCTCTTTTCGGACGAATCGCATAGTTCCCATGACGTCACCGCCTGCCAGTTAGGGCTTAACCCCTGTCCCACCCCTCTCCAAATCCAACCTCCTGCAGGTACTGATGAAGTTCGAGTTCAAAGGAACACCTGAAAGTAAAATAGTTAATAGTGAGAATGCATGCGGGCCAACGTCGTTATAACATACCCACGGGACTACGGCATCCGCAGGACTGACACTGCGATACTGGATGTATCCATGTCTCCAGGTCGTCTTTCTTGGACGAGTGGAAACCAGTCTCGGCAAATCGACATGCAAGAGCGCATAGTCGTCCATTTCTTTGACGGTCACCGGCAATTCGCGTCGTTTATTGGAAGAAAAGAGTGATTTAAAACACCTCAGGAGCGCTGCCATGGCGTCGGTGTAGTACTGGTCGCAAAGAGAGTGTATTTAGGAACGGACAGCTTAAGCTTTAGGGTCTTATACAGTAGGCCGCCGCCACAAACCCCAATCTATAGAGTTTTCCGCCACAGCGGCTTTATCCGAGCGACCAGGACGGGAAGGACGCGGCAATACCATCCCTATATGGAGGCAAAAGGAGCACAAGCTATGTATACATAAGTGGAAAGGCAACAGGAACCTGTATGCTCACCGATACGAAGAGGTGGCTGTCGCTGAGTTCACGTTCTGTGCAAACAAGTCGCTGCAGCTGTCACTGAAAACGTATAAAAGGCGGTCGGTGTTCGCCAAATTTCTCCAACATTGATCTTCAACGTTCAACCATCCATCGCCTCATCGCCTTCCGACTGTGGTGTTCCACTTCTTTTCCTTTATTCCCGAATGGCTGGGTCCACAATCCACTCAATCAAGGCACAGGCACGCACTCCCAGCGACATATCAACTCTAAAATGTTTTTTGTCGGCGATCCGGATGAAGGGTGTCCCTTGGGAGCAGCTCGCTCAAAAAAGTTGGTATCTCCTTCTGGACCATGTGACACGCTGTTTGAGCGAATATGCTCAGCGTAAAGGACTGCGATCTCCGAATTTCTCCCACTTCCTTTCTTAAAATGCTGGGACGGATAGCGTCCCTTATGGGCAGCGCATGGCACGCTTTTCGGCCATCGCCAATGCACGGCTTTTTCATTTTTCTTTCTTTTCTGTGTTCCATGATGATTGATCGGACGTTTTTCTCTCTCTCTCTCCATTCCTCGCTGATCGAACTGGACGCCAAGACCGGATATGCAAGATTCAGTATATCGTGAATCTTTTGGCTTGAAAAGAGTGATGTGTTCGAAAAATCACGAATTGTTGGAACAATTTTGTGGTTTTCTTTCGCTGAGGCTCCGCAAGCAGGGCTGGACGTGATGGTGTTCGGCCACTTCAAGACGTTGAGATGCGCAATGCACAGGTCTAATAATTGGTAGTTATCATTGCCAATCAGATCTAGGTACTAGCACAGGTGGGACCCGGTAAACGCGGAGATGCAGATCGCCGTCGACCTCCGTAATCTTGCGGATTTTTTTTCTTTTTTTTTGATCAGGTTTTTTTTTGAGACTTGCATTCGTGCACCCGTCTGCGTATTTCTGCCATCCGTGCGTCTCCGAATTCGCGTGCGTCGCTACGGGCGCGCTTGAGATTTGCTGCAGCTGCTTTATGCCTCTTGTCTAGATACGTCGGGACGACGATGAAGCCCGGGAGGATTCCTGCTAATAACGACTGGTATGGTGCGAGTCAGAGCGAACGCTAACCATGCGATGATGCAACAGAGGGGAATAAATTACCAATGCTCCAAAAATGATGATAATTCTATCCTTCAGCGTCGTATTTTCTGCAGCAGAACTCCACTCTTTCTTTGCGCGTTGTTGGTCCATTTGTTCATCGTACTGGCGACTTGGATGTGCCCAGTATGCATTTCTCCTTCTTGTGAGCTCGTCTTGGAAAGGGTTGTCAGACGGGCTGCGATAGCTCCGTCCCTCTTTCAAATGGGCCTTACCGCGCAACACATCGTACGCGGTAGCTATAGCCTGGAAACGCACATGGCGCTCCGCGTAAGGCACCATGCGACAGTGGGGAGAGTCGGGGTGGTATATTCGGACGAGCTCGTAGTCTGCAATTGCATGATAGCAGGCCACATTCATCAATTATCACCAAGTTTGTACATGCTAGAAGAGGTAGTGACTGACATCTGGATTTTACATCCTTCTGGGGGGCACGATGGGGCAAGTGGAATATCTGGTGAGGAGTAGGTGATAGATGTGTCGGAAAAGGGAAGCGCTGAGTATCAGCGCCGCTCGCGCTCGCACTGGAGGATGCTGTTGTTCCTGCCAGCCGACAATGTATGAGAATATGGAGCTGAGGCGGTAGAGCCACGAAACGATACATGTGCACTGGGAGGACAGGAGCAGAGCGCGAGACAGTCGGGATAAAGCGGACTGGGTCGAATGTCTATTCCAATACTTTACAAAATGTTAACGTGTTAATTATCATGGTCATCTGGACTCGGATTGTCTGTCTTGTCAGACTTGCGTTTCCGCACCAGTGCTGCCTCCCACGCAGCTCGAAGCGGACCAACCTCATCTTTTCTGACGCCAACCTCCACAACCATATTTTCAATATCTTTGGATAGTTGTTGAATAAGGGAAGGCGCGGGATTGTTGATAGGTCGCATCCTGGAGAAAGTTGCATGTGGTTCCTCAGAACTTTGATCTTCATCAACTTTTTCCGCATCTGGGGTCGACACAGAATGGAGCGACGTGTGAAGGGCAACAGATGCTGGGAGAGAAAAGCCAAATATGACACTTGAACGATAACGTAATGGATGCCACATACCTTCACGGTCAGTGTGAGCAAGCAACGCATTGACTTGATCCAAAAGGATCACTTCAACACGCGGATCGGGTTGTGGAAAGAATTGGGGAGCAACGCGACTTAGTGCAACGCTCAAGAAGATGAAAACTTGATGCAGGAATTGGATGTGCTGGTAGACTACTTGGGAAGGCAAAAATGCGTGGAAGATCGTGACGGGCGAAGAGAGTGGCTTCTACGTTGGGTATGGAGGTAGATTGGAAGATGGAGAAGGGCCCACTTGGAAGGGCCGAACGTATAGCAAACCCAGTCCCAGTGGAATGCGGCGAGGGTGATAGAACAAGAACGAGCTCCACCATTAAAAGAGTGGCGTAAATGATGTATCGCCACTAAGGAACATGAGAAAGATGTGATGGAAAAGCAGACGGTATAACATACAAAAGACACGGGACTCGGTTGGCCAATGGTGGACCAGAAAAGGAGAGCGGCACCAACGATGGCATGATATCCTGCAGATTGGATTAGTCCTCGACGAATATAATCGCCAGGCGTCGTGCAATCTTTCCAAGACAATACATCAGGTCCAAATCTATAACCGTCGTTTCAAAGCTTTATTAATAAATGAATACACGAATGCAACGAGTAGACGGCACCTATCATATGCGAATCGGACGTCTGGATTTTTTAATGCGTCGAACGCTTGTCTGACGCGCATGAATAGCTCTGTGCCCGCACTTCCGACTTCGGGTCTATCCGGATGGTGATACTTGGCGAATCGACGAAACGCGAGCTTGAGACCTGCATTGTCGACGGTTGGAAGGACATGGAGTATCTGGTAAAAGTTGGGTGGCATATACCTTATTCCTTGAATCAGGTTGTAGGCTAGGTAAGACAGCACGACAAAGGAGAAGGCATATGCATAGTGTCTGCGGTAAGCGAGAGAACCGGGGTGTTTCTGGAATTTGGAGCCCAAGAGGGAATAGAATATCCTAAGAACGTGGTGAGTAACAAAATCTGGCACAACGGCCCAACCGATGAGGCTCAGAATCGACTGGCCTGTCGAGGACACCATGAGCGCTTGACCCAAGCCCGTACAAGCTCTAGCCGTGGAAACAGATTACATAATCAAGTCTGAATTGACCACGTTCGCTCGTTGTGAAACTGGGGGCGGTATCTGCTTTCCCTGCCGACTGTTCACGCCGTTCTAGAGTCATTGCCCTTGCTACAAGCCCGCTTGGATTTGCCGTCAAATCATGAATCTGTTTCGCTTTCTTGGTGGGTTTAAGCGCAAACGGCTGTTCATCATGGAGGTTGTTCGGGACTGACCAATGTGAATTGGTTATAGGGGATTTGTCTCACTTGGCATCTATATTCATCTTGTTGCACAAGATACAGACATCCCGGTCATGTCGAGGTCCGTGCTCGCGCTTTGAAAAAAAAATGCTTGCCTTTTTGACAAAACTTATCCAGGCATTTCCTTCAAAACGCAGGCCCTTTATGTGGCGGTATATGTCACGCGCTACCTCGATCTCTTAACCCATTATGTCTCCCTGTACAACTTCATCATGAAACTGGTCTTCATTGGGAGCAGTTGCTACACCCTCTACCTCATGAAGTACATATACCGGTCAGAATTTCGCGCTATTTGACGCTGGTTTTGATTGACCAACCTTGCCTGGACAATGTAGACCAACGCACGACCCCGCTATCGATACCTTCAAAGTTGAATATCTCGTCGCGCCCTGCTTCGTCCTAGGACTCCTGTTTAATTACAAATTCACCGTCATGGAAATTCTTTGGTCTTTTTCTATATTTCTGGAATGCATCGCGATCCTACCGCAACTTTTCATGCTCCAGCGGACTGGCGAGGCTGAAACGATCACAACGCATTACCTTGCTGCTCTCGGTGTCTACCGCGCGCTGTATATTCCGAACTGGATATACAGGTGGGTGTATTGCCATCACACGTTGAATGCGTGCTCTCCTTGATATTCTCGCCTGTACACACGTGTCAATGGGAAACTTTATGCTGTCGAACCCCTGACTCCGTGACTCACTTTTTTCCGCACATGCAATACTGACCCGTTCATTCAACAGATACGTAACAGAAGGTGTCGTTGACCCCATCGCGGTGACAGCCGGTATCGTCCAAACTGGACTATACTTGGATTTCTTCTACGTCTACTTCACAAAGTGAGCATTTTTCATGGAGACGGACTCTCGTGGTTGCTAAAGTGATTCAATAGAGTACTGCAGGGAAAGAAGTTTGAGCTTCCTGCTTAACGTTAACTACGATGTAATACGAACAGGTGGATTATATATATGCAGAGTGACTGTATTACCAAGCTGCACGCATGCCTTCCGCATTTCTCGCCGTCCTCTCTGAACCAGGACAACTCGTCTCATTAGATGAGTTCCAAGACTGGTATGACAATGAACACATTCCTCTCCGTATGGACCACCTCTCGTCCTTTCTGGCCGCCGCTCGGTTCAGCGCTGTCGACGGCCAGAAACCGTCTTGGATCGCATTGTATGATGTGGATGATCTAGCTACATTCAATGATGAGAGTTACACCCGGCTGCGCACGAACAGGAGTCCGAGAGAGGCCGATCTAGTGAAGAGGCTGGAGATGCTGGATAGGCGGACTTGCAGGGTCGTTTGGGATTCGGGGGTGTCGACGAAGGCGAATCCGACGAAAGTGATCGTCCCCCACGAATTGGACGGGACAAGTGATGATGAGGGGATCAAGCAAGCAGATGAACTGGTGAAGGGTCTGAGAGACGAGGAAGAGTGGGTCAGGACGAGACTCTTTGCCTGTATCGATACCCTCAAGACAGGAGTCGCCGTTTCGCCTGGTCCCCAAGCCCAAAAGACACTTCCCTTTCTTATCTTACATGGTGCGTTCACTTTTCCTCCTCCTATGTATCCTCCATCGTTCATCCGGTTGTTGCAGAGTTCATCAGCCATGCTGCGGCAGAGCGCCTTACTCAAGGACAGCCTGAACTAAGAATGTGGGAACTGTACCGTACATACCCCAGTCTCTCGCAGAAGGTATTACTATGAGGTCCATATTTCTATCCAACACCAAGTTGAAAGCGCAGGTACATGTATAATCAATTTGACCTGCGCTGGATGTCAAATGATCCTTCAAGCCGACAGCCTGCGTCTGTCACTACTTCTGGCCAAGTGTATTATTATGTACTAGATTGCCGAAGACAGTGCAAAGGCAACGAGGAGCTCGGCTCTAGATAGAGGGATTGGCAAGCTGGATCAAGGCTCGTTGTAGATCCGTCGTTGGCACTTGGTGAAGCCATCGCCAAGTAAGAGGCAAAGACAAGGCACATACACGCTGGTGCGGCAGGTAGATGATGATGCACGCAAGTTCTCAGGGTGTGACACCGTGACTGGCACAGGTTACACGCGGCCATGCCATCCTACTATTGTCATTCAATCATTCCGAGATAAAATTACAAGATATGAATGATGTATCAAAGGCAAAAGGCATGGCTGTCTCTGCGGGGGTCTGGCTGACGAGAGCATTCCTCCTCATCTGTAGGTTTATCACAGTCCAAGCGCTCCATTGGGGACCCAATGAGCACCACCGGCGCAGCAGTACCCGTCCGCCTGCTTGATCCACCGGAAGCCCGCAACGCATACCCCCATCTGCTGCAGCTTGGCCTGCACCTGAGCCTCCTTCTTTCTCCTCTCCTCCTCAGCCTTCTTCTTTTCCTCTAACTCGCGGGCCGCTTTCTCTCGTTCTGCCTTGAGCCGAGCCCGTTCCAACCGAGCATCCTCCAACTGTCGTTTCCTCTCCTCAGCCGCCGCGGCCTCAACCGTTTGTCTCTCCAGCTTGATGAGCAATTCTTGAGCCTCCTTTTCCTGACGCTTCAATTCGCTCAGCTTCCGTTCAGCATCCCGCTTTGCCACGAGCGCCCATTTTTCAGCAGCTTCGCTTCCTTCTTGTCCTTTTGCAATCGGTTCCAGACATGGTCCGACACGCCTGGATCTCTACCGATGACGTAGCAGGTTTAGGTTGAACCCTCTGCTTCGGAGGAGGCTTTGCCCCAAGGGACTGCTTCTGCGTTGTCGTAACCGCGGTTGTGATCTTGGGTGAATTCTGGGCGGCGGAGAGAGGGTTTGTGTCTGGGCCGGAGGTTGGGAGGAGGGAACCGGAGGAGGGGTATATGATCGACCCCGACGTTCTTGCAAGAGCTGGAGGTGATCTTTAAGGCCAATTCACTCGCAGCGCAATAGTACAGGAGGGCTACGGTCCGGGCGTCATCGACGAGCGCCGCATTGATCATCTTGCGGCCCAACGTCTCAACATCGCGAGCATTACCCCACGACGAAGCTCAGAAAGCTGGTCGAGCAGGTTCTTCATAGCCTCATACATCTCGACTTGGTTTTTCAACCTCTGGGAAGTGGACGCTCTTCTTTTGGAGCTGGCGATGAAGGGCTTTAAGACAGTGTTCGGAAGACATATTGGCAAGAGATGATGTGTTCGGTGAACCGACTCGACAATCCAGCGTTCACGTAAGAAGGCGTTATATCGTGTCGTAGCCGGCGAGTATAACGATAATATTTCCTTTGAATCCGGCGCAGTGAGCATGGTAACCACTTCGTCAATCGACTCTTTGCAAATGTGCCCTCGCAGAGTCTATAAGCCTCATCGATAAGGAGAACCCGCCCACAGGCCTTCTTGAACAAGTTTTTGGTTTTTGGACCGGTTTGCCCAACGTATTGTCCACCATGTCGGAGGCAGAGGTTCTACGACTTCTGGTGATGAGAGGAAACCCATATCGAAGTAGACTTGGCCCATTTTCCGTGCGACAGTCGTCTTTCCGGTTCCTAATATGACATCTGGTAAGTAGATGTTCCTGCAATTTCCATGTGTACTTACCAGGAGGCCTTTGAAGACAAAGTTCGTCGGAATTAACTCTCGCATATTCCATTCCACCTTCCTTGGCCTTCAATGCTACCTTCTGATACCCTCTCCCTTCACAATGTTATCACAGCCAAATATCCTCAAGAGCTTCGCCAAGTTGGCAGTCGCATCCTTTCCACGATCAAACTGGGGATCGAAGTCCTGAGGTAAGAATATGACGTTGGACGTTCTTGCGCAGAGAGAGATGCCGTACGAGCTTGTTGGTTCTCTTTTGCCTTGCTGATGAGATTTTCTACCTCACCGGCATTACCAAAGTTTGGACGAGCACGCAAACGACTTAACACGTTGATAGCAACGTCTTGGCTTCTTTTAGTTGCGCCACGTGTTTATCCTTTAGCTTGAAATCGAGAATCTCCGAAGTTCGGGTCCGTGAAGTCTTGGAAGTTGAAGGCATTCTCAATGGAGAAACGGCGAGCAAGTCCTGGGTTGACGTGCTAATGACAGAGTCAGTGGAGCTCTTTGTTTAGCAGGCGACGGGCGACAATTTACCTGGAACATGCATTCCATTTCCTCCTTGTACCCAATGAGGATGACACAACGGTCTTCGCCGGGAACGCTTTGGATCTCTGCCACCATCGTGTCGATAACAGCCGTTTTGTACGAATCAGCGCTACCGTTTGCCCCGCCCGCACCGCCATGAAGCATGTATGCCTAGATTTATAAGTTATTAGCAGACAGTCAAGCTGTTCTGGATTCAAGGCTTTACCTCGTCAATCACCAGGACTTTCCCAACAGTCGACGCAAGAATCCCTTTGGTGTTGGCCTCGGATTCACCAAGAGCAGACCCGATAAACTCGGCAGGGTTCTTGATCACCACTATTGCCAAATCTTGGTCAACACCTATCAAGCAATCGCAAGATGAGAGTCTTACCTTCACCATTACTCAGCAACCCCATACTCGCCAGGATCTTCCCATAAAGCTGTGCTACCGTCGTCTTCCCCGTGCCCGGAGACCCCAGGAACGTCCGGTTAAGGCTCACTGCCAGAGGTTCCTCTTCCTTCATCTCCCGCCAATAATTCGCCTCTATCATCCCCATCAAGTCCTTGACCGACTGCTTGACGGATGCGAGCCCCGTGAGCTTTTGAAGCTTCTCCCAGGCAGGATTATCTTTCAATGCCTCTGGCGGCTCGCGGCCTATTAGATCCTCTTTCGTAAGAAGGAAATCATCTGGGCCTTTACCCTCCCGGCGCTCCTTCGCAATCCTCGTCGCCTGTCTCCCCGTAATCCTATCAAAGACGTTCTGGAGATCTCTTGCATTGCCAAACCCAGGTCTACCCCTTTGACGCCCCAAGCGAGCAATCACGATCCGGCTGAACAACCCAGCGACACCTCCCTCCACTTTCATCTTCCCACCGGACTTCTTGTCGAGAAGGGAGGCAAACATAGAAAGAAGCTCCTTGTTGTTATAGTCCATGAAGTTGATCTTGTACGGAACGCGGCTGCTGAGGCCTGGATTGTGCTCAAAAAATTTCTCCATCTCCTTGTTATACCCCGCGAGGATGAAGACTATCCTGCCCACGTTATTCTCCATCTCTGCAAGCAGGAAATCGAGGACTTGTCGACCTTGATAAGCATGCGGAGCAGTCAACTGGTATGCTTCGTCAACAAAAATGGCACCGCCCCCGTTTTTCAGGATCTCTTCAATCTGTTTCTTCGTGGCTGGTACTCCGTCATCGGCCATACGAGCGCCAGTCGTCTCGACAAACTCCGAGCCAGGAAGGACCTGTAATGATGCTAGAAACTGGGCATATTGCCGTGCTACCGTCGTTTTCCCTGTCATTCAGGTCAGAATTGGTTCTTGGAACGAGAAATCTCAAGGACAGTACCCGTTCCAGGATTGCCGAGAAAGACGATATTGAATCGCTCGCGCTTCACATCCGTTCCTTGTCGTCGCGTCACCTCAACCTTGTCATAAATCTCCAACACCTTCGCTTTGATTTCCTCAAGCCCAGTCATCCCCATGATAGCATCGACAACATCGTTCGTGACACCTTCAATGCCCTTGCGCCGTTTCCACTCTTTCTCAGACGGCGTTGGGGTGAGTTCGGGAGGATTGTTCTCCAGCGGGGAAGACACAGGATCAGTGGCACTGGCAGACCGGATGTGGCCGAACATCGGGGACAGTGGATTTGACGTTTGGCTTGGTTCTGCGTCTTTCGTCTGCGTTGGTATGGATGCAGCTGGTGATGGTGCCGTAGCGGTTGCCCGCTGAGCCAATTTTTTCGCTCGTGCCTTAATGTCCTCGAGATCTTTATTCTTCTGCCTGAGGGCATCTTCGCGTTCCTTGGCTAGATGAGCACTTTGTATTGCCTCCCGTTCACGAGCAATTTTGTCTTCTATCTCCTGAAATGCCCCGAGATGAGCAGCGCGCTCCGCATCCTCCCGTTTCTGGCGTTCGAAATCCTCCTTCTGCTTCTTTTCTGCCGCCTTCTTGTCCCCCTCGCAACGGAAACAAGTCAACGGAATACCGGCATGGCATTTCCATTGCTGTTGGTGGTTATTCAGACACCTGGTGTATTCGATATGCTCGCACTTCATCTTTGAATGATCGGCAATTTGATGACACTTTGAGGGACACTTGTGTTTACCACAGTTGAGCGTGGCGCCACTAAGATGTTGGTGTTAGCGTTCTTTCTTATTCTCTTCCGATGAGGCGCGTACCATGGCTCCAAGCACCCTCCATCAGGACACTTTTGATTGAATTCGTTTGGGTTTTCAACGAGACCTTTGCGATCAGGATGACGGTCGCATTGGATGGGAAGGCCATCGTATACGTGGTTACCCTCTTTGAGGAGGGAAAAGAGACCCCTCCACAACTCCCCGCCCTTGCGAGCGTTCTTGAAGGTGTCGAGGTTCCCGATCATAATGAGGGCGTTGCGAGCCCGTGAGAGGAGAACATTGAGTCGTTCTGGAGAGAACATGAAGCCGATGTCGCCTTCTAGGTTGCTTCGGGTGAGGGACACAAGGACAATGTCGCTTTCCTCCCCCTGGTAGTTGTCTATGGGGAGAAAAAGCAGTGTTAATTTCAACACCATAATAGATGCGAGAGTGACACACCAATCGTAGCCAAACGAATTGGCTTCCTGATCAATTTCGCGGTCGCCGGTGTCATAAGACCTGCTTGAATGAGATCGAACGAGTCCAGGTCGTTCAAGATAGGGTCGTTGTCCTTCCGCAACGCGTTACGGAGGGCAGACAGCTGTCCGAGATACGGGGTCAATATGACCAAGTCTTCGGTCACATAGCCTTGCTGGCCAAGATAGCGCAAAATCTTGAGAACCATTTGAACCTCGTGCATATTCTGCTTTGAAGTGAGAGACCCTGCGTCTCGACGCTCGGTGACATCTTTCAGGTTTCCCTCAGGGTGAGTGTGGTGTATGAAGACGATGTTGTTCTGGACACCTCGCAGATCAGGTCGATTCTTGGTTCCGGGCGCATCGACGAGTTCTGGGTATGTGAGGCGACGGATGAGAGTGGATATTTCAGGCCGCATGCGGTGTTGTTGGGAGAGGGTACTGTGCGGAAATTTTTTTGTTATTAGACGCTCGAATAACGAGACGTTAAGGTCGAAGCCTTCGCCCTTCTCAACGGTGAACCGGTAGTTGTTAACTTTCGGTCGGAGTTGCCTGGACAAATGGCGGTCAGATAGCGGAACGATAAGGTAATGAAATCTGTACTTGTGGTCTCCTATGAGGATGACTTTCTTCGTGCCCTTCCCTATTGCGGTGAGGACATGGCTTTCTAAAATCTCTGCTGCCTCTTCGACAAGAAGAATCCCAGGTGAGGCTCCCTGGATCGCTTCCGTATACTTCGCCGCGGCCGTCGTCGTACACCCAATGATCCTCTTACTCATAAGAATGGCAATTTCGTCCTCGCCGCGTTTTCTGGACAACCGATCCAAACAGTCGTTATAATCCTTGCTGATTTCGCAAATCTCCGCGATCAGGTCCTTCAAAATCTCTGACCTCCACTTCTCGAAAAGGTCCTGGCGGGATTGTCTCGACAGCTTCCAGACAGGAGAGTCGCATACGACAGGGTGGTTGCGATAGTTTCCCCCATCCCAGCCCGAGGTCCACTGATGTATAAGATACATTGGTCCGACGGACTTTCCCTTCTTTCCGACCTGGGTCATCCCATCCTGTTCTTTGGGAACTTGAAAAGCCTCAAAATACTCGGGGGCGTCAAACTCGAGATGATTCATGACATCCTCAAGGGTCGTTTTGGATGATGAATACCGCTTATACGCTCCTTCAAGTCGAGATAAATGTCCCTCGGCCATGGCTCTCAAAGAGTCGATTTGCGCCCAGTCCCCCTTTCGTCTGACATTCTGACGAGCCTGATTATAGAGGGAGAGACTTTCGGTACGAGGGACCGACTTCCCGCCAAGACGGACCATGTCTTTCTCCGGAATCCCGATGTCGAGTAACCCCGTGAGGACGTCGTCGAGGGCGTGGTTGGTATAGCAGACGACAAGGATGATTTGTGATGTGGTATCATGAAGCGCCTTCGCGAGGAGAGCACCAATAAATGACTTGCCAGTTCCTGTAACGGATTTGGTAAGAACGAGGTCAAGTAAGTAAGGCCCCGTTCGGCACCCACGGGAACGATCCCATCTCCTGCCAAAATGGACTAGGATCCAACATCCCAAAATATGGGATGATTTTGACACGAAATTATATTATTCCCGTTGTTGCAGAACAGGGCCTGAAGAAGTTACGTACCGGGTGGGCCTTGGATTAAGGCGACACTTTGGGTCAGACCGGCCAACAAAGACTCGGCTTGAGACTCATCCAAGACCATAGATTTCGGTGTTTTCAAAAGGGCTTGGAGATCGGTTGCATAGTTCTGCCGAACAGCGTAGATAATCGGCTTGAGTTGCGGCGGAAGATCCTCAACCATGGTTTGTTGGTAGTACAGGAATTCTTGCTCAATATGCAAGGTTGTCATCCGTTGGAGCGCTCGCAGCACGGGTTCGTATGCAAAGACGGCGGTGTCGATCTGGATAAGCGATATATTCCGATTGGCCTTGAACATCAAAAGAGCGCGGCTAATGCTTTGCTGCCCTTCAAATTGAAGAACGATGATGGGCGGAATTTTGCTTAGGAGATCCTCGTCCCGATTCACGACCGGGAACGCTACGATCTCACCATCGACAAGTAGGACAGTCAAAGATCCTTGTCGCAAAATATTCCGGTTCTCAATAAGATGCTTTTTTCGATTCTTCTCTTCCACATTCTTGAATTGAGGAAAATCCACTTTGCACTTGAATTGGATTCCCCACTTGACGCGACGTGTTTTCTCGCCAGAATGAAGGTCGATAGGTATCAGTCCATCCAACTTCATTCCGCGGTGCCTTCCTTTCTTCTTTCCCATGGCGATCTGCAGCTCCTCCTTGATCTCGTACATCATATCTTCCCTTAGCAGTCGGAACTGGTTGTCCAAATGCACCTGAAGACGACCCTCCTCAATGTCGTCAATGGCGTCACTGGTGCGCAGGAATGGTACGTTGGTGGAAATGGCTTCGTCTGCGGTGGGGAGAATCACTATGTCGCGGAAGTCTGCGAAATCGTTATCGTGGCGACCTCCTGGAGAAATCTCGCCCGGCTTTGAGACGGATTGGTCGAGGGTAGTGGGAGGCAAGGACGGTGCGGACTTTCTGAGCCAATGTTCGGACGCCGAGTGAAGATGATTCGCCCAGCTTTTCGACCAGAGAGAGATCTTTCGCCTGGCCTCGATAGACAGTGGAAGATTTTCCCGGAAGAGAAACAAGTCGTAAAAGGAGCCAGGCGAAGCTCGTCTGAGCCTTCGTTTCCAACAAGCCGTCTTGGAAGGCTTTGCAAAAGGGGTTCCAAAATATGGGGGGTTCGGTGATGGCTAAGACCACTGGGTTCAAAAAGTCACCCTGGCCGATGCTCTGAAGTTCCTCCGCTTGGAGGTATGTCAGTATATGACTGGCCGAGCCATTGAAGAATTGGGGGCTGAGATCGCAGCGCATTGCGCTTTGGAGGGAAGCGAGCCCCGTGGTGCTGGAGGTGACCTTGGAGATACAGGTCGCGGCATCGGGTTGATTATACAATGCTTCAAGAAAAAGTCCGGCGTTCGACGCGGTGATATTCTGGCTACCTTTCAGGACGTCGTTGAACAGCTTGTTGAGCTTGAAAGCTCGGGGGTTCGAAGACATGTTGGGGTCTACTTTACGCACGCGATGAGCGATATAAGTGAGAAGAGGTTTGGCGCCGCGCAACAATTAGTGGATTGCATCGGTAGGGTTCGGGAGGTAAAAGGTTAATTAATTAATTCAAGAGTAGCAGCCTTACATAGAGAGAGGGAGGATAACAAGGACGAGGTGGATCATCTAACGAAATGGAAGACTTCATCTTCCTCGGGTTCCTTTTGGTGCACCGTGATGCTGCTGAGCAACAAGATGGACAGTGAACGGCGCCTCGTGGCCAATCCACATCATGCAAGGTGTTTGAGGGCCGTCCTGGTGGTGGCGGAACAAGCCTCGCGGTGCGCGGATGCATTTCGGTCTTGACTTTTATACTCCTGGCCCGGCTACCTTGCCGAATAAAAAGGTAATTCCGAGAGGCTCAGCCCCTCGAGCTCGGCAATACATAACACGCTTGGCCAGACGGCGATTCGACATTGACTTTTTAGACGTCAAGCCCAGAAAGCGCGACGACTCATGGGGAAGAGATGGACCACACGGTCGAATCTCGGTGGACGAGCGTTGGAGCCTCTCATACAAGTGTAACCTGAGTCAATACCACAATCCAAAAATCCGGCGCCATAGTAAATTTGCTGAATTAAATTACTATCGTGAGTTCCCTTCCTCAAATGCCCATTCCTCAAGCTGCAAAATAACGCGACACATGCAGATAAATAGGCAATTAAAGCATCTTCAGTGATCTTGTAGCATTTCGAGGTGGTAACCATGGTTTTCCCTTCGCTGACGAGCTGCTTTCACGTCCAGTGATATTTCCTCCTGATTGATGCTGACCCCATCATGAACCAATAGTGACGGTATATTGCCATCGCATTCTTGGTCTCTTCCGCAACCAGTGCACCAGTGAGTTGCGTATAAATTGACCATGGACGTGCTGTTAATGGGCTGGAGATTCTTAGTCAGGTCCACTAGTGTTGTCCGTTTTTCTTCCTTTAAATAATACTCTAACACCCGGAATTCCGTGTCAACCGCGTAATGGATCTTCAAAGTGTACACTATGAAGGTACATGACATAGTTAAGGTTAAATTGAGCTGTTCAACTAGACGTGGGGAAAAGATCGGTGGAACTGTCATCATGGTGCGCCGTGGCTTGGTTGATTTTCAAGTGAGGGAATGTATATTTGACATGCCGCCGGTAGCAGGCTGACGGTGGCGATATTTGACATTGATAGGATCTGCGCTTAACGATCACACATCTCGTCAGATGGGATTCGTCCATGTGGACCGTCGGGTCCGACGAGCCGTGGAATTGGAATGCTTCCGGTTGACAAAATACACAGGATTTCCGGTACCTTATTCCGAAATTTGCACCAAGATCTCGTGTTTCTGCTGTGATGGCCCTGGTCGGTGAGCTCCGGAGTATTAAGGGTATGATAGAACCCCATACCCACTGTATCTTAACTCCATGAACATTCTTCATGGGACTAATCTGTCAATAAGAGTTGGCTTCAATCGGCGAGCGCGTTTAACGAATCAGCGTTGACCATCAAGATCCTGGACAAACTTTCTAGACTCTGAGAGTGTGCAGGGCTTGACTAGCTTGACTGGTGAACGTTTGAACGTTTGAACTACGCACCGCGGATTCCACCTGGCGAGCTTACCAAGTTTCCCCGTTCCTTTCGCTCTCAGCGCTTCATCGTTCTTGCTGCCGACTCCATGGCTGAATGATAGAGCGCAGACTGTTTTTTTGGCTATTATGAATCATATACTTACACACACACAGGTTTGTAAACTCATTGCATCCGTGAGTCAGCGATGCATAGAGTTCGGAGCTGATGAACTTGAATGCTACTAGAGAGCTGTAATGCGGGTCAAAGATCAGTCTCCTCGGATGCACTTTAGCATAGCACTGAGCGTGTACAAGCACTTAAACAGCCTTTTCTTCCGATGGGCAAGGTTTGAACCCCGTTTTGCATCGGGCTTGGACCGGGCCGTCGGAATCTGTAGCGGCGACCTTCCTCGAACGAAATCCATCAGCTGACAAGTATAATGTCATCGCCGCATGCAGGTATGTTCTTGGCAGGGAACATTGTGTCGCAGGTTGTGCCAATGTCATACATTTCTAACGGTTTGCATTTCAAATCGAGCGTTTTTTGTCATTCAGAGTCATTCATTATTCATTCGTGCATGATGCATGACGCTGGATCGTCAATCACTAAAATGAAATTGACACGATGCCCAGACGTGCCGACTCAAAAGAACAGGTCTGGGAAAACTCGTGTATGGCACGTTTTTTCACTCGTCATTTCATACAAAGATCCTGATGTGCATTGCAAAGGATAATAGTTATCCATAGACAGATGGAGAAGTGAGGCTCTAATACCAAAAGTTTGTAAATTACAGCGAAGAGGCACATATCCACATTGTGCTGTGCTAAGACCCAAGGAACATCCATGGTCCGATCGTCGTCCAGTACCCGAAATCAAAAATGAAATCATAAGTTAACTGCGCGTTCATTGACTATAATTCTTCGGGGATGCCGATCGGTGACGGTAGTTTTCCTATATCCGATATTGAGGAACGTTGACTTGTAATGGCTGTAGTCGAGGGGGAAGACCAGGAAGATGCTGTAGATGGGGTAGAGATTGATGTAATGGCGGGTGACATTGGGAATGTTGTCCCAAATGCTTCTGCTGTTATGGTCGGAGAATTCGGGGCTAAATGGGGGACCGAGGCAGACATCGCCGGCGGAAGCATAAAAGAAGATGATGGGAGAGGAGCAGAAGCGATCGAGAACGACGACGAGAACGATGACGATGTGGTGGGAGTCCTTGGTAAATCTAATGACGAAGCCGAAGTGGATGAGCTATCTGAGAGGTCGAGCTCTCGATGTTTTCCCTTTATCCGCTGACTCGCAGTCGCAGCGTATTGTTTTATTTGTCGCATCTTTTCCGTCGTATCTAGATCCCTGATGTTGATGACCAGAGAACGTTTGGACGGTGTTTTCTCGGCCTTGGGCGGATTTAGAGGTAGGGTTACACCTGCATTGGAAAGTCAATCACATCTGCACAAAGGCAATACAAAAGGGACTTGCATGTTTCTCTGTCATTCTTTCCCTGCATCTCGATGAGTTTGCTAAGGTCATACGTATTTGTGTAGCCCAGTGTACTATGTGAGGCGGGCCACATCGCTTGCCGTCTGACTGTAAATTTGATTTCTGCATTGGGCTTGAGTTCGATGCTGTCGGACGTACTGACCTCAGAATGGCCGAATCGTCGGTAAAATGAGGAAACGTACATTCTCGTGTTTTCATGCCAGACTAGCTTTTTGCCTTTGCTGGCAGTTTCTGTCTGGTGAAGTGGCCCTAGGCCTGGGCTTTCTATAGTCACGTAGGCGGGAGGGGATTTGGATGAACCCCTTGGAGTGAAACCGTCCGCTTCGACCACTGGGCAGAAGGGTAAATGGTGGGCTGAGAAGAGGCAGTTGAGGAGAGCATACCATGGATCTGAATGCGCTTGGAATGACGAGAAGCGAAGTTAGTGTTGGTGGCAAAGGAAAGAGACATTGTGGTTAGGGAGGGCAGCAAGTACGGCAGACATATATATAAGGGAGAAGGATGTGCGTTTGGTCATCTGCAGAGACGGATACGTGTGATCCTGTGCAATATTTAGCAAAAAGCTGTTGAGCCACTACGCGAAATGCCGGAAAAACCCACTGCGTCCCCGAGTGCTCATGGCCGCCGTACATTGCTGTGGTCTGCCGACTCACAAGCATCTTGTCACCCCAATCCCAGACAACAATGCCTCACCGGATGAGCGAGGAGAACGGCCACCGGCCACAGCCTCTGTGAGCTACTTTGTTCCATTCCAATCACGTGCGTCCAGTCACGTGGAGTCTGCATAACCATCCTCTCCCCAAACGTTCATTCTCTACCCTACGAGAATGATCCTTCCTTCACGGCCATTCTCGCTATGCACCCTCATCTGGTTCTCTATTCTACTCGCGTCTATCCAGACCGCGCTTGCTATAGCACAAAACAAAGACACTGGCATGCAAAAGGTCAGTTTCCTTGACATGCATCGCCTTCAACAGCACGGTTTCTGTTTTTTTTTTGAACTGCGCAAGCCCTCCAGCCAATCCCGATTCTCTCTCCTGCCAAGGCACGTTGATTCTAAACACGTTCTATTTTAGGGAATGCACATGCGCATGCACTCGTTATATGCGCCCTACATTGACCAAGATCTTCAAAATAGGTGAGACTCCGCTTGGCAGGCCGGAATCTTCCATTGATATCGGCGGAAGGTGGTGGGATTTCGGAGCTGACGCCCATGTTGTATGTATAACTTTAAACGTATCATTATCACCCACACTGATGGATTATCGTATCAGAACACCAATAAGCATGTACGACTAACTCGGCCAGCACCCTCCCAAATGGTAAAGTATCTATTACAAACACGAGGCACTCCACTTACTCCTCTTCTCAGGGCTGGCTGTGGTCGCGACTTCCGATCGTCGTTTCCGATTTCGTCGTAGAATTCGAATTCAAGGTATCATGTTTTTCTCTGATCTCCCCACACCTTGTATGAAAATTTGCAGCACAGATCTCCGGAGAGTCGAATCTTTTTGGAGACGGCTTTGCGTTCTGGTTAACGTCCGAGCGTGCTCAACCTGGACCTATCTACGGGAGCAAAGGTTTCATCATAACAACCTTTTCGTCTTTTCACTGATGTTCTTTAGACAAATTCACTGGTCTAGGAGTATTCCTAGATACGTAAGTCATAAATGCCGGCAGTCCATATCAGCCACATCATCTGATCTCTACAGCTTTGCCAATACCCGTCACGAATATGCTTTCCCGCGCGTCAGTGGCATGATTGGAAACGGTCAAACAAGTTACGATTTTGGTAATGATGGCCATGATCAAGTTGTGGGCGCATGTTCTGTACGTATCACGGTAATCAGCACGATGGTAGCCACTCACTCATTCCCCAACAGGCAAACTTTCGACGGACGAACGTGGTCACCAAAATGAAAGTAGCAGTTGTCAAGGACAAATACATTGATGTGCGTTTCCTTCTATAATCACTCGCTTATGGCTTGGTTCATGGATTCATTACGAAAGGTTAAAATCCAGTACAAAGCATGTGCGTGTTCGTAATTCACCACTGACCGCACCATTCTTACTTTGGTTTAGGGGATGAGTGGACTGATTGCTTCCGCATTCACAACGTGACCCTTCCCTCAACCCCTTTCATTGGGTTCTCTGCCATGACGGGTGATGTATTTGATGCACACGAGTAAGTAGTTTTTGACTCTTTTGATACGAGTATAATGCTTACCGATTTAGCATCATTGCTGTTACTACATACTCTATAATGCCGGGAGTCAGCACAGCGCAAGATAATAAGACTTGGAATAGCAATCGCTCTCAGTCTTCTGCCGCCGGCATATCTTGGTTCGGTCTGCTCTTTAGGGTGCTTCTGTTTGCCGGCCTGTGCTTTGGAGTATACTACGCTTATCAAGAGTACAAGAGGAGGACAATGTACGGCGGGCGCTCGAACTTTGGCACGCCAAAGAGCGGCTTCGGCTCTGGTGGTGGACCGAGGGGATTTGGCAGTCCATACGAGAATAGAAGGCATTTTTGAACGTCCAGGTATACCCAAGTGGATGTCATTCGATATTCTTTCTGACCTTTGCTTATTGCTTATCTGATGCTAAATGGATGCATTTTTTGGGTGAGAAACATGTATCTAACTACTAATTGCAGATTGGGGTAATACTAACTACTATGTATCTACTGACTAATGCTACGTAAGGACAAGGAACGTGAGGGAAAAGACGATGCCCGGGTGCTGTGCTACATACAAACTACTGCTACTGAATAAAAGTGAAAAAAAGGGCAGACGACATCCAAATGTGCAAAGACGGAAAAGAGCGTTTCACAGGCACAACGTACAGGTTAGAGAAAAGCAGTGGCGGATGCGGACAGTTGCAGCCGCTATTGAGAATGGGAGACGAGAAAGAAAGTAACGTTGAGATGCTACATTGACCTAGGCAAGAAAAGATAGGCGGAACGAAGCACAAAGGACATCAATCTCTTCATACGTTTGCCATTCATTGGTCGCAGCTCTTCATACGGCATATCTTACAGCCAACCGCTCTTGAATCGCAGGTGGGAAAGTTGCCACCTGCGCAGCCCACCCTGCAGGATCGTGTTGCTTGAACCCTTGCAATAGTGCATGGAACATCCCATTCAGTTCCGGAGATGGCTGATTCCATCTCACAATCGAGTTACAGAACCACAGGAGACTCTGTTGGCGAGAAGCGATATGACTTGATCAGATGGTGAAACGTAATAGGCTAGTCAACGCATACCTTGGCGATGCCTGCCGGGTTCGCTTGCACCATCGTGCAAAGCCCCCGGAATGCGGAGTCCTTCTCCTCGTTGTCTCTGATCTCGTAAAGTGCTTGACACCAAGCCTGAGCAAACTCGGGCAGATGGGGAGCCACAAGTGCCGGGTGCATCAGTCCGATACGACCAATCGATACAGCCGCATTCTCATGTAAGCTGCGGGGCGCCTTGGGATGCAAGAGTATGGGGATAAGCCTGGCTATTAGTGGGTTTACCCACTGCTGGAACTCGGGATCATCTGTTGGTGAGATTTAGTGAACGGAAAGCAGTCTTGTTGTGCGTCACGTACCCCTGCCGTAACGTAGTGCCACTTCACCAATTGACCATGCTGCATTGTTGGACGCACTGATGAATTCGACCTTTGGTTCAGGATCGAGCTGGAAAATCAACTCGTTCATGACTCCAGGCATATGAGGTCGCAATAGCACAAAACAACTCATCGCCATATCTCCGACGAGTGCATATGCAGATTGTCTCACCGGTGCCTGGGGGTGCTTCAGACATACTGTTAGTAGACTCAACAGCTGTGGTCGGCTGTTGTTTATTTGTGGCTCGAGGGCCATGCCGAGACCTTGTGTGAGCCCAGATAGCAGATCCAGTGCTACGACAAGGAACGATTTATCGGGTTCATCAAGTTCAGGATTCTGTTGATACTGCTGATATTGCAATAAGGACTTGTGGATTAGAGTGTTGCATCTATCGAACACAGGGCCAGCATAGGGTAAAAAAGCTGGTCCCATTGCGATAGTCACCGACGCCAGGCACTAACAAGCTCATTTAGTTTGAAAATATTATTGAGCAGAGAGTTACACGAACCTCGAGTAGTGGAATGAGATCTTCGTCATCATCCCGTAACTTTGACCATTTTGTCGTAAGCGGAGGCATGAGTATATCGACATATACAGAATTTGAAAGCGCCCGGCCAACAGCATCAGCCAAAGTGCCCACTGCGTCATAGAGTATCAACAGATTCTTGTGTTGATACTTGTCAAAAGCGAACACTAGGTTACGAAGCACCGGTTCAAGGTAAGGCGCAATCTCTGGGCCGGCGTCTTCTTCAAGCGTAGCAAACGCACTACAGCCAGCTTCCTGCACTCTTTTGTTGTTGTCCAACACCATTCGGAGAAGCTGGAACAACATGAATACACGAATAACGGATATTTCTGTAATCGGATCGTACCCCTTCCATTGTAGGTATAAAGAACTGATTCTTGTGCTCATCAGAGATAGGTTGTGTACACCAGCTTGCATATCTACCGAGCGTCCAACATGTGATCGACCGCACCAGAGGCTGCAACAATCAGGTTGAGAAGAGGTCACATGAGTTTCGTCAGATATCACCTTTGGATCATTCAAGGTATTGATCAGGTATGGAACCAGGGTTGGTAGGTGAGGCTCGATGGCCTCAATGCAGCCTGATAACAGTGTCAGCATGATGGTTGAGGTGACGTATGACAACATACCTTCAGCCATTGCCCCCAAAGCAAGGATTGCACTTTCCCTTTCCAACCAGTCATCACTCCAAAGTTTATTCTTCAGCGGCACAAGTAAAACGTTCAGTAAATCTCCGGCGAAACGAACAGCCAGGACATCCAAAGCGGCAGCGGCGCACTTCCGCAAATTCCACTCAGTAGACAGCTCATCAGCAAACTCATCATCATCCAAGTCATAGTCTTCCTCCTCATCGGAATCGCAAATCTCCTCTCCATAAGCCCCGATCCGAGGTTTAGAGGCTTCGCCGTTCATATCGCGTTCCAATCCATGTGTTTTGCCACTATAATGCCGAGGCTTAACGTCGGTGTCCTTGTCGGGTACGTCTGCATCCTCCGTGTCGCCCTCCAGCCAAAGTAAGTCATCTTCGCCATAGACCATACAATCCAACAGGACAGGCGCCACCTTTCCCAGAAGTGGATGTAAGTATTGGGCCAAATCAATGTCCTCGGCAAAAGTTAACCAGAATTCGCAAGCTTCCAACGCAACATTTTCGTTCTTGTCTTTTGTGGAATATAACATGTATTCCGCCACGCTTGTCATTTCGGGCATCAGCTTTTCTGGCTTTGCTGCCAAAAGCAACACAAGCGCTTGACATACGTGACGTCGAACTGCAGGGTCTTCGTCGGAAGCCCGCTTGAAAAGGCAGGCGATGAAGCTGTCAATATGAACCAACAAAGATTGACAGTTGGCAGGGACGAAGAATGAAAGGCATGCCACGGCATGTGACCGCATTTTGGCTGAATAGTGTTCAGACAGGGCTAAGAATTTTGGGATCATGTAATCAAGCGGTCGCATGCCGTTAATTTCAACATCCAACTTGCGGGGATAGTCCTCGCATGCCTTCTCCAATGCATTAAATGCCGCCTGAGCATAATTATCAGCCACAAAATTCAAAGAGAAGAGGAAGCAGATTAGCTATTATCCATCACGGATTCTGATAGCGTCCAGCCAATAGATGACCAAAATAGCTTTGGCAAAGACGCGCCTACTTCAGAAGTGTGAATTCCAGACCTACCTCTTGCCTATCTAGATCGGACGAATCAAGCGTATTTACAAGCTGCTCGAGGCACTCTGGCCAGTGTTTGGGTTCCAGAACACCGAGAAAAGCAACAATATCTTGACTAGCGGCATTTCGAACCATGATTGAAGAATCATTGAACGCCCGAAGGACGGCGCCCTTGACATATTCCTTAACCGCTGGGCTGGCATTAACGATGAGTCTCGCATTGTTCTTTAGGAGGTAACCCGCAATGGTGCGGATGCGGTCTTCCTCTTGCGTCATTTGACTGAGAATGTGTGCCAGGTAGGCGATGTAGTCTGCCTCACGCGTAAATTGGTTCAATTTCTGCCGAGATGCACATACGTCTAGGTTAGCAGAAAAAGCCGCGGTGAATGGCAGCGTACGTACTTGGGTGATGGTGCGCTGCACAGACACAGTCATGTCGGTTGAGTCGTGGATTGTCCGCAGGATTTCCTGCAGCCCCGCGGGGTCAGGAGACCAGAGGGTCATGCTGTAATAAGAGCGATAGACGAGGGGGAGAAGATGAATAGCAGAGGCAAGAGAATGGTGTCGTCTCAAGCAAGCCAATATCGACGGCTATTTCTTTGTGTGCATTTGTTGACAAAATGTCACGTCACTGCGATTTAATGTCACGTCACGTCAGATCCATCCACGCAGCGCCTTTTATATTAAGCCCCGCTTCCCAGAACCGCGCAAATCCCTAGACTTCCGGTCCGCCTCGCATCCTTCATGCTCGATATGTCAGAATATCCATGCCTGCGCCTGCCATTTTACCTCATGTCAAGACAGCCATCATGTTCCTCACGGCGTAACATAATCACTTTACACAATCATAGCTAGCTGGTTAACGTTCTATTTAAATAAAGACTAAAAGAGGAACAAGTTCTGATGCTCGGTTTGCGTGAGACGTTGTGTAACGATAAATGACTTGATGATGCTCACTGTAAGATGTGGCGCGTGCCAGTGACCACATGCGAAGTTCGCAGTACGATCAGGGTTTCGGCATCGCTGCCTCGCTGCTGATCTCAAGAGGTGTTGCTGGGCCCGAAACGGCCGAACCTGGAGAGGGTATGTCTGCTCCAGGGTTCTTCATGTACTCGACTAGGAATTTCCTCCAGCTCCCCGTGGAGGGAACGAAATGACCTGTGGCTTCTCTTGACCAATTTGAAAGCAATTTTTGATCAATCAACTAACCGCCAGTATGCTCTTCTACACGTTGCTTGCGGGACACTGCAATTAAGTGCCTGGATCGTTCCTCCACTACCACCACATCAGTCTTTCCGAGGACATGGAGAGTTGGTGTGGAATATGAAGGTGTGAAGATCCGTTCACAGATATCCCCACCAGGTTTATACCCAGATATTGCAATACAAAACTGGCTATGGAACACGATCAGCATGCGGAACCGATAATAATTATTGTACGCACAGTGGTGGATGGGGAGATTCCCCATCAATCAGAAATGGGGGATATAGGTGAGGCCTTTCAAGCTATACGCACATTACCCCTCAATCAAGTGATCAGTATTGAAAGTATTACCTACCAGTGCCGCTACCACTGCTGCGAACGCAGCACCCTGACTGTAAACCATCAGTCAACGTCTGAGAGCAGTATTACAGAAGAAAAACCTGAATCCAAGCACACCCTGCGAAAGCGAGTGAATCCAAGGACCAAGGATTCATCAAGAGAACAAGACACTCACATCGAATCTGTGATTCCTTAAGACATCACGTATCATAAGGATAGACTCTTCGATTCCGGCATAGATGGTGCGCTCCTTGTTGGCTTTCCACCAAGCGCGTGGAATCAATGCAGGGTCTTCGGCGCCAGCCGAAACTTCAAGAGGACCCAATTTTGCGATACTCGTCAACGGCGCAGTATTCTGAGATGACCAAGTTGCCAGATCCGCAGGTTGCAGGATAATGGGAGCGTCGACGAAGACTTACGAATACCATAAATACATGCGATCTATGACAAAACAAACGAGACATACCGAGCTCAATATCTTTGCCACATTCTTTGCGCAGTGCGCCGAGCTAGATCCATCAGCATTGTTACTAACAAATCAAAGAAATGGGTAATATTTACTCGTTTGTTGAAGACATTTCCGTTCTGCATAAAGCTTCAATCCTCACTTGAGCGCGTATCCTATGGAAAAACAAAAAGAAGTGCTCGCCCATGCAGTGCAAGAACCGTCTTCATTTCCGTGGATATCCTGATCCTAGGTTGCTGAAAAACTGAATCAAAACGATCGCTGATCGGCTAATTCCGGCAAGTTTTTCCTACTGCCCTCCAAAACTTCATAACATAGTAATCATAGCAATATCATGCTAGCAAGCGGTCCGGCTATAATGCGTAGCTCATTTATAAGAATACGATGCACCGTCTAAAATGTTGGCGAGGCTACTTCTCGCATGCTAAGAGGTATGTAATCGACGTGATCACTCGGCGATCCAGATGTTTGGTTCAATTTACGTGACCTTTGATCGTATCAGCCATGAACGTCAGCTCCCCCCACGCATCGCCGGTGCAGAACGAAGGCAAACAAAGGCGAGAGCGGATTAAAGCAGCTGGTATTGCAGTGCTCGAAGGTAGCTTGCCACGTGTTTCATTTAGGTGATGATGTATTATACCCTCCAGCATTTTACTCCTCCCACAAACGACAACCAGATGCATTCGATGCACAAGGTTTGCTAGCACGCGTACAGGTCATTCTGATTTATATCATATGTTCACTACAGCTGATCAAGATGATAGGCAATTCCAGGGTGTCAGTCATATGATTTAGACAAACTTTTCACGTGGTTTGGCAGGAGGCGGAGACAGGAGAGACAAACAAATATGTGTAAGTGTCTTGTCTATGACTTGGCTCATACTTACTCTCTTTGAGTTTATCCATCTCTCTCTCCCGAGTCAATTCAACATCTCAAGGTTCTTTCACAGGGTGTTGAACAACCCAATGATGAATTGTTAGCCACTTGGGCTGCCCTTTTGAAAGCAAATGTTGAGGATATTAAAGCATGGATTCAGGATGACATGCTTCACACAGAAGAAACACAAGAACCATTTCAGATGCCTACTCCTCATAATTCAACATCACCAGAGCCACTGATGCCCAAACATGAGCCTTTCCAGTCACCAGTACTCCAACAAAAAGAAACCAGTGTTTTCAACCAGAGGGTTAGCTGAGTTTCTTATTGATATGTCAGCAAATGTCTGATGCATAGAAGCCTGATGAATCAGATATCAGGCAGGTTTTGCTTGATGTAATCTCAGCAACAGTCAAGGATGAATTGCCCTTATCCAATTTGCCATGCACTGCATTGGAATTTAGCACCCTCTTTTCACCATATGAAGAGAAAATGGAGAGAATCATAAATATTCTAACATGATTTGAGGTGAATTGATATACCCCTCTGTTTGATCATTCTACTTTTGTCATTACTATGGATACATTCATCATATAACAGTCATCAGCTTGAGACCCTACAGCAGATTATAAAATTACCACACTATATTCGCCAGTCTTTAAAGAAATCATAGTCTCGCTTCACAACTGTGATCATGTAGTCGATGGTAGTGCCCCCTTGTTCATCTTCCACATCTTCGTATGTCTCACTTGGCATTTGAGTATGCTCACCAATGTCCGGCACCACAGTTTCCACATTGCCACTATCATCCGCAAAATCGGCTTCATCGGCATCACCCATGACAATTTCCTCTCTGACCGCCATTGCAGCAGCATGAGCATCTTCTGTGTCTTCAAATTCCTCGAGCGCCCTGGTCAATGCGCCTTCGTCGCCGAATAATGACCGCCAGTCAAATTCACCCTTCTGGATGACTAGGTCGTCCAGTGACCGTTTCTGGTTTGCTTTTCGAAGCATCGCCTCCTCGACCGTGTACTGGGAAACAAATCGATAAATGTGCACATCACGTATCTGCCCGATGCGGTGTGCCCTATGTAGTTTATGTTCAATACGTAATTCGGCGTTGTATCGCGAAAACATACCGATCCTCGCACTGCCTATCCATTTGTGGATTGAAATCGCTGTCATAAAATACCACCGTATCCGCACCAGTCAAACTAGGAAATATTAGTCTCCGAATAACGCCGAAAATCTGACACGTACTTGATTCCGACACCTCCCGACCTCGATGAGGAAATAAAACAAAAGATACGATCATCCGCGTTGAAGCGTTCGGTGATGTATTGTCGATCTTCGATTTTGGTAGCTCCATCCAAACGGAGATACAAGTACCCATGGAAGTTCAAAAATATCTCGAGAATGTCCAATACCCTCGTCATCTGCGTAAAAATCAGAATACGATGACCGCCTTCCTTCTTCTCCCGAAGCAAACGAGCCAGTTGCTGAAGCTTTCCGCAGTCATATTGCAGGAGCGAGGGATCTGGAAAAGCGATTTGAAGTTTAACACTTGCTCGGTGTAAAACTTGATCAAAGTCCATAGGCTGACGCATGATGATTTGCTCGCAACCAAGGAGCGTGATACGCGGCAAATCAAGCGCCACAGCCATCGGCGTGACAAAGGTAAAATGATTGATAATGTTCGCCATGGCCTCTTCGCGTTCTTGGTATGAAAGCACGACAGAGCCCAGGGTTTGGGTCGTTTCCATATATCGGTATCGATAATCAACGACAGAGGAAGGTAGAAGAGGTTGATATATGCGTCGGGTGATGGAGATGAGTTCCCGGCTGTAGATAGGCAGAGTATTGCACCGGTGATGGTTGAGGTATGCTACGTGTTCCCAGCGTGCCACCGTCTGAGCACGGCGCTTGTATATGGAATAAGCCTGAAATCCAGCCATAGTTTTCAGATCTTTTGGTGGAGGCTCTCCGGGAATGTCCGCCATGCTTGGCAACTGTGAAGTTGCATCAAGACGTCGAGTTTCCAATGCCATGATCAAGGGCGTGTTCTGATATTGAATGAACTGCAATCCCAGCAAGCCCAGATTGACGTGCTCTTCGTCATTACAAAAAAGCCGCCGTCGCAGCAACAGTTCTTTTATCTCAAAATCGGCAATCGCAGACCGCGCCATTGCAAACGATGTGACTATGGGCCGAACTTCAAACAGGTCGGGATGATTGCAGACTTTGCGCAGCTGCATAAGAACATTAGCAATCTTCTGATAAACTCCCGATTGCAAAGCGTCCTGCGTTTGTGCTCTTGACATGAATTCATCGTACAGGAACCGTTGTCGCTTGGATAGAGGACACAAGACGAGATGCTCAAACTTGCTGGGTAATTCCTTTTCCACGTCGCGTTTCAGCCGTCGAAGTAAGTAGGGTCGTAAAACGGTGTGAAGCTTTGAAACGCGTTGCATTGTTTCATCGTCTAAAACAATTCCCATTTCAATTGCCTTTTCGAGCGGATCTATTATGTGTCATCAGTTTTGGATTGGTTCCTAGGAGACCCACACTTACTCGAAAACCAATCGGCAAACTCCTTGAGGTTAGCAAAATTGGCACCTGACATGAGAAATTTCAAGAGTGCCCACAATTCCGTCAGATTGTTCTGCAGCGGAGTGCCCGTCAGAAGTAATCGTCGAAATGATCGGAACATGAGCAGTGTGTTCCAACGGTTTGACTTGAAGTTCTTGATCATATGTGCTTCGTCCAGTACCATATAGTACCACGCTTTGCGTTTGAAAATATGCGCGTCCCGGCTTGCCAATGTGTATGAAGTGATGCAAACGTTTGAGTGATGCTTGTCATTCCATCCTTGACGCAGCTCTTTCCTGCGTTTCGTTGACCCATGGTAACTAAGAATTTTGAAACCGGGTAGGAACTTCTTAAACTCCATTTCCCAATTCAGCAACACACTAGTTGGAACAATCTACAGGACACGTTACATGGAATAGAAAAAACTGAGGCACGTCGCACTCACGATAAGATGTGGGCCCCATATCCCTCGATCGCAGGCTAGGTGTGCCAACAAAGCAATAGTCTGGATCGTTTTCCTATAATACATGTCAACGAATAGGTCTCTCCTACTCAGAACGAACTTACCCTAAGCCCATTTCATCAGCCAAAATGCCATTGAGATGGTTTGCATGGAGACTCGCCAACCATTCTAGCCCAGCCTGTTGATACGGTCGGAGAACACCGCGTAGTAAGAGCGGAGGCTTGATTCGACTGTTCGGATCCCAACCAACTGGTGTAACCGCGTAAGGTTCGAGGTGAGCAGGTATTCGCGTATCGTCGTCGTCGTCGCTATCCCTTGTTGTGACGTCTTCCCCGTGCCCTTGAGATGTTATAATTTCTTGTTGGAATTCCGTAGACTCTTCGGCGGGAATTACCGATGAAGCCTCATCGCCTCCTTCATATATTGTTGGTGTGTTGGCAGGGATGTGGTGTTCCATGATCGTTTCCAGCGTAGAATCAGGACCAGGCAGCTTGGGCGACGTGAAAACAATATCATTGGTATGCGTGTCAGCTTCTCCGACCACTTCATCTTGATAAAGTAAAGAAGCACCAAGCGATGCATCTTCAATACATTCCTCGAACAAAAGCGGTGTAGCAATAGATGGCGAAGTTTGACGAGATGAGCTGTCATGTTCGGGTGCAATGTCGTGAACCTGATCCTCTGGTGAAACAGGTGTATCCTGTTGTTCTTCCATCAACTCATCTCCGATTAACATACTGGTGTCAAGCCCATCGTCATCGTCATCTGCCGCGTCTGTGCCTTCGTCCTGTCCTACTTCAGAGATAGCTTCTGATCCTCCAATAATCAAATCATCTTGCCCTTCTACTTCATCGCGACGACGCATCTGCTCTTCTAAGTCTTCGTCTCCATCGCTGTTCTCGCCTTCTTCAGGCTCTCCAGCTTCATCCTCTGTGACTGCAGCAGAATGGCTTCTGGATCGGGAAACACCACTTCTTCTCAGATCTCCGTGCTGTGTCCTTAAAATATATCCAGACTGGTTAAGAATGGCGTCAAGATGTTCGTGTCCTCGTCTTCTTTCCTCTTCTTCCAACCTCAGCCTCTCCTTCTCACGGATGTGCTGTGCCCAAATAGATAGTTAGCGAAAGATATCGAATGGGACAGGAAAATACGTACGAAAACAGCCTTCTTCCATTCGTTGATAACCATCCTCAGCGTATCCCTCGCCAAAGTACGCAGTTGCTTCTCTGTTACCATCTTCGACTTTTCTTTCTTCGCCTCTTGCGCTTCCCAATAAGCTTTGACCTTGGAAGCAATTTGGCCAGCGATTTGTGGCCCCACGGCGCGTTTCCTAGTACGAGCATATGCAATGGCAGATTCTACTACGTGGTGCCATGTATTTCGTGAACCACGTTGTAGAACAGAAGCACGTAGCTCAGCGAGCGTTTCCGGCGTGACGTTCTCGGAACAAAGAGGTAGACGCCCCTCCTGCCTCAATCGGTACGCGCGCTCGAGTAATGCAGCTTCCTTCTGAATCTGCCGTTCCAATGCAGCCTCTTCCACGAGTTTCTCGAATGGGGAAAAATAGGATGACAAGAAGCCATGTAGTGAAGAGCCAAACTTTGGTCGAGTAGGCCGTTGAGCTGGGTGGGAAATAGCAGGTGGAGGTGCTCGGACTATGAGCTTGATTCGCTTTATCTTAAACTTTGGGGGTTCAGACAATTCCTTGACTTCTTGTGATGAACGCTTGACTGGAGTGACAGGTCGAGTACCATGCTAGTCCAGAAATTGAGATGCAGATCGCTCCTAAGTAGATCAAGTACCTTACCTGATGGGATCCCACCTCTTCGTCCTGCCGAGCCATAAAACTGACACCTAACCCTTTATGTCGCTCACTCCTCCGAGGAACTACCACTGAGCTAACAGTGCGTCTGTACTTGTGTGGGCTCCCGCCATCAGTCACGTCGCGTTGCCTTCTTTTGGTCAGTGATATTCTATCGCTGTTGTGGGAAGCTTTTTGTTGAGGACTTTGAAGTACATCACCAACACTATCGTCAGAAGTGATCTTTGCTTCCTGTTTCTTCTGGTGTTTTTGCACCTTGCCGCGCTCGATGACGTCCCGTGTTGTGTTTTCAGTATTCGACATCTTCGATCCATGTACAGGCTTAGTGGCGACCGGCACAGAACTTGGAGTAAACGGTGTCGAGACTGATGGGATGATTTGTCTACGTTCAGTGTGAGCTCTCCGCGTCAAGCGTCCAGGGCTAGAAGGAGCAGTTTTCTCCAGGAGATCGAATTGACCCTTGTACTAAGAACCTGTGAGAGATGCCTGGCGGAACAGATAAGGGAAAATACCTCTTGAAAAACACGAGAGTTTTCCGTCTTTGCTTCCTGAGATTCGGTCAAATGTGAGACATTGAAAACAAGAAGCGCCTGCGCATATACTCACATTGGGGTCAAATGCAAGCATCATACGAAAATTTTCCATATGAAATACTTCTCGAACCTATAGATTGTTATGGAGAGCAGTTCCGACATATGAACAACATACCAGAGTGTCATGCCTGTCGTACACCTCCTCTAGCTGCGACTGTTTTTCAGCCAGCAAGGAATCCTTGCGTGTCTCCAAAACCCCTGCTTCATCTCTGTCCACATCCACTGCCACAGTGTGACTTCTATCTTTCCTCATCTTCCCACTTGCAGCACCTACAACAGACCCGCCAACAGCGTTCCGAGTCGACACCATTATATTCCCATTGCACCAGTCCTGCGCCCTCGCATCTTTGTCTGAAACATCATGCGACATTGCACTAGCCGTCGGGTCACTTGTACGCGGCTCCTAGCGAGAACACACCGACCACGGGTCTGAGCGGCCAGTCTGACAGTCGATCTCTGCAGATCCTGGACGGTTTGGCGAGCTCGTTGGACGATTGGGATACCAGACGATGACTGAAAATGTGCTGCAAATGTCCGGCAAGCGATAGGGCAAAGGAGGCCAGTGTTTGTAGGAAAGAGCGAGTGGGCACATTATTTTCGGGTGTCTGATGCAAACACGCGCAGCGCGGAACTGATCATAAATACAACTTGCATGCAATTACATCGTACAACATGTGGGTATCAAATACTTCATACAGCTACTCGTTTTTGAGGGTATAATCAAACCCAGGAAATACATGTCCGTGTGGATCGTAAGCTTCTAGTCCGTACACAACGTTGTCCTCGGGATAAAGATCAAATCTACGCACTCAACGGTCAAAACGCCCCACAAAACAGGAATGTTTGGAACTCACGCGCTGGCATCACCTTCCCCGATGATATTGGGTACATAGGGCGCTGTGATTTGTCGTTTTTGCAGCATATCCCAATCGACTTCCTTAACCCATATGGTGGAAAACGTCTCTTGAGCCATTCCTAAGGTTACCGTATCGCTTGGAGGGGTCACCTTCCATCAATTTCATGATGAGGTCCGTAGCCAACGCCTCGAATTCGACCGGCCACCGGATATATGAGGGTCCTGAGAGTATCTTTTCGTATAGTACAGCATGGTTGCCGTCCGGTTGATGGAAGGGCGGGAAACCCGACAACATCTCAAAGGTGAGCACTCCAAGTGCATACCAATCAACACTTTTATTGTAACGTTGATTACTGACGATCTAGATATAAACACTCAGTAAAGGCATATTAAAGAATACAACAACCCACCTCGGGCGCCAAATAATCGGGCGTTCCACATAACGTCCAAGTTGTATTCGAGCATTCCTTGGCAAAGCCAAAATCCGTAATTTTGATGTGCCCATCATGGTTAAGGAGGATATTCTCCGGTTTTAGGTCACGGTATATGATGTCTAGTCCATGCAGGTAATGTAGTGCGATCGCGACTTCTGCCGCGTAAAATTTTGCGACGGGATCGGGGAATCTCTGAAGCCGGAGCGACTCAGGACCAAGATTCTAGCTTAAATCACGCACTTACCTTGGACCGCCGCAAAAGCGTAAATAGTTCACCCCCATGTATAAAATCCATGACCATGTACAAATTTGAAGCATCTTGAAATGTCCCCCAAAGATTTATTATGAACGGGTGTTGTACAGCCGAGAGCAAATCCCGTTCGTTGTTTGTATGTTCAACCTGCTTCATCTTTACAACCCGCTCCTTACTTAGAACCTTGATTGCATAAAATCGCAAGTTGTGTTTGCTTTGCACTGCATGCGCACGAGATGATCGATGAGCACAGAAACACGGCATTAACTATGGATTATACCCAAGTGGACGCGACCAAAGCTGCCGGTTCCCAATGTCCGCTTTATTACAAAGTCTGCCAAACAGTATGAACCTTTTGGACGCGTAACAAGCTGCTGAGCAAGCATCAGTGGGGTGTTTACCTCCACATCCGTGATATCGCTGGCAGATGTACGTTGGGTAGATATCGAGCCTCGTTTTTCAAGCATAAGGGGAAGCATAGTGGGTGGCTTGTCAGAGTGAGCGTGGAATTCCGTAGGCAACTTGTGCGGATGGCCAATGTGAAACCTGTCTGCCATTCTTCTAATCATATTGGACGAGGTTGCGGGCTAGGACAAGCAGGAGATGGTCGGGCAGCAAGCGCCAGTCTGGCGTGAAAAATTTCTATATAGAAAGCACATCCCCGATTGGCTTAGCGTCGACATTTACTCGGTTTCTCGATGCGGAGATACATCGCTCAATAAAGTACAAATATTGCTTTAATTGAGTACAAACGTTGCCAGGCGTCCCCTCAGGCACGCGCAATAATATGTCCCAATTCCGACCACGTTGCCTGACAGTGGTTGAGTATCGATAGCTCACTTAGCACAATCGACATTGCCATCCTTCGTCCGCGGCCGGTCACCAGAAAGGGTCTGACCAGGAGTAAGGAAAAATCTCGAGCGAGAAAATCCGAAAACCCACGTCAAAGTACTTTCCGACATCGGACCCCATAGCAGGGAAACGAACATGTCCCGTTTTCGATTTGCGGTCAGTACAAAGTCGTATCATCAACTGGCACACTTGCTTGAGCTCCGGTAATACCGTACGTTCGTAATTAATTGCAATGTCTTCTGATCCTTCCTCGGTTCCGAGATGGCTTTCAGCAAGACATTGAACGTCAAGAAGGCTACGCAGATGAATTAGTACGGATTCGGAATCCTCCACCGAGGACAACCCGTCTGCCTGGCTGAGCGAAAGGAGTGCGACGATTATCCACAATTGGTAAGAGATTTTCCCGTCTCCGTCCAGAGTCAAAGAGTAACCTCGACTCGCCTCTGTATCTGGCATGTATAAAAGACCGGATCCTGAAATCAAAGTCCAATCTTTTTGACAAAGCAGTCTCCAAGCCAGAACTAAATTGGAAACGTCATGCACTGAAATCCGTTCATCAGCTCCAGAGTCGATAACTTGCTCAAAATCCCATGTCAAAACGTCATTTTCATTGACATCGAGGATGAAACCATACTGCGTAAGGAGTTGGGCGTTCGTTAATGTTTCGCCGTAGGTATTGAAAACTTCAGTGCCAGGTGGGATGACGGTGACGGACACCATTTGATAATCTCCATCTTGTTCATCTTCATTTACTACCATTCGTGGCGTTGACTGGATGGAATTAGTGGCAGGTGCCATCAAAGACTCAGCCTGGTCATGGCAGCATTCATGAAACGAGCCACACTCTGCGCAAACATGATAATCACTCTGCACCTCCAGATTGGAAATATTAAAGAGTCATTGCCATCATTGGGCGCACCTCAAGATAAACGTTGTGTGGCGATTCGTGATTGAACCTTAAAAAGCATATTGATTAATTGGCTACATGCTCCAAGACCTTTACTTACGCATCTGCCACAGGGACCATACAAAGGCTATGGTATGCATCGACCACAAAGGCTCTTGATGATACAAGGGAATGAGCCCGGCAAAAACCATGCAATGTGGGGACTATATCGAGCTGTCTGGTTATTTCACTTTTGTGGCGAAGTATGAGAGGCTGCGCGACTTCGTGATAATAATCTATCACTTCATCCTGTCAGACTATTAAAAACAACAACTTTGCGTCTGACCGCGGACTTACGATCACAGGTTTACTATCTATATCATCCCCCAAAGTGAGAATCCTGGCGACTTCTGTTCCTCTGAGCCAATGAAGTGCTTCGGTGCCATCTTTTTGCCGATGGCGACTCGTTTCCCCAGCACCTGTGTCGAAATTCCAGAATATCGGAATATCAACGATATCTCTTGGCACCGACTGCAGATAACCAGACCATTTGGAGAATTTACCTTTGAGACTAATATCCTAAATCAATGACTGCGAATTAGATATATAACGAAAATTCACATCTCGATGTAAAGGGCCAGAGAGAGTGCTAGCTGTGCACCACGGCCATATGGTGAAGTCGGAATGCATGAAGCTAGCGTACAGCTTTTCGTCGACAACACGGCATGTTTGGGAATGCGGACAACTTGATGACGATTCTTATTATGCCAGACAGACAGAGGCAGGTGCTTACGCGTCGTATTTGCAGGAATATACGATCCCCTCGAAAATATGCCACAGCCCGTGTCTGGATCCCAATTGAGCCTCAAGCGCGAATCGATATCGATGCCATGCAATGTGCACCACGCGCATAAAGTGGCCAACACGCGCCGACCTTCCTGCATGCTACCTGTCAGAGCTTTGGGGTTACGGGATAGCAGTCCAGAACAACATGCGTAAACAACGTTTGGAAGAGGCATTCAATATGGCGAAATTATCCGTCTTGGACTACCTGCACAGAGGCGTGGTCTATTCCCTAGTCGGTCTCTCCATCTACGGGATAGCCATGGGCGTTTCTGCCCATAGGCACATCATCCAGAAAGGAAGAGGTATGGTGCTTCCATTGCCGTTTGGACATACATGTGTATAATTCATGTCTAACGACAGAGGTGAGTGCATAGCCAATGGGTCCCAAATGTAATTAATGTTGCGAAAAGTTTGTGGAAAGACGGGAAGCTGTGGCGAAAGTACGGAAGGAGGTATCTGCCAGTTGTTGCGATGCTCTGGCGCTTACTGACATCTCCGCCGTAGGAAGAGGTTAACGAAAAAGCTCTTGCGGAAGCTGCGCAAATTGCACACTTGTCCAAGTACCATTAGGCGGTGCCGTGCTGAACCGCATCGCCCTAGGTAATAGGCAGATCCGTATAAACCCAGTTAGCTGATCTGCTTTCAGGGATCTCGAAAAGACGTGGTGTTGAGATGTTTTATTCGCTCCACTTTCCTGTATTCGACAGTCTATATTGACATCTTAGATGGGATAATTGCTCAGAATAGGCACTAATTCATTCCATAGGCGAGTATCGGAGCATCACGTTCCCTTCAATTGAGTCGCACAAGGATGCCGTACGTAGATTACGACGAGAACGGTTACATGGCTACTCGTCCTCCATTGGCTAAGTAAGCGATATCACTTGTCTACGATGCCTCTGTCTAATAAGGTGGTAATAAAGCACTGATTGGCGAATAGCAGGTTGCAACCATCATTTACACCTCAATGAAGCCTAATCATATATCTGTTTGTTTCTGTTTCTGTTGACTTTCCGACCAGCGTCATGTCGCATTATTTTCCTAATATATGCGATTATAACCAAGAAATTGTGTAAGTGTAGATGTCCTTTTTGGTATAGTAATATCATGCCAAGAGAAACCAAGAAACGACCAAGATCGATGAGTCTACCAATGACCAAGATCAACCTGTTTACGGTCGAAGCCGTATTCGACCCAACGATCTGCGGGGTCATTATTGCCGAGTCCAACGAAGCCTGCGCTGTCATACACGCGTCGTGCCGGGTTGTTGATCCCAACGTAGAGGGCGACCCTCTCTTTGCCACTGTCAAGAAGTCTGCTTTCATCAGTGATGGGCGCGTGGCCGAAAAAATACTGCACTCACTCCTTGCAAACGTGGCGTACTAGCCGTCCCGCACAACCCTTGCCTCGCCATTCCTTCGGTGTATACACCTTCGTGATAGTCCCAACTTTTGCCGTGTTACGCGTGCAGGCAACAATGGAAGCAACTTCGTATTCATCCATGTCCTCGTCACGCGCCATGTACACCCAAACAAGGCCCTTGTTTACTAAATACTCAGCCTCATCTCTGGCTCGCTTTTCATCCAACACGAAGGGCTCCTGCAGCTCGAGCTCAATTTCATCTGCTTGGCAAGGAAGAAATGACGGCTCACCGAATCCTGGGCAAAGCCCTGGCACATTAGGGCTACCATCTCAACATCGCTGCTTCTGGCGAGCCTCAGCAAGAGCTTGTGTCCAGACACAGGCCTTTGGTTGTCGAGCTTGAGCGTTTCGCGGGTGCAAAAGCTACTGAGGGAATCGTAATATGGGCACGGTCGCTTCTCGATGGAGATGCCCGTGAGTTTTGTCCAAGCCCGACAAAACACGGTGCAAATCGGCTCGGCCGCGAATACGGAGTATATCCGTCTGACATTTGTGTTGTTCTTCAACGTCTGTGCCAATTCGCTCATCTGAGCGGGTAACGATGGGTCGTCTAGGGGCTTTGTCGTGAATATGAAGGCGGGGTAGGGGCCCATGGGTCCATCAGTGACCGCGACCATGTGTTCCAACTTCTGCTCAGACGCGTACGCGATCCAAAGCTGACCCTTTTTGGGAGGGGACTTTTTGAGCTTCTCTATGTTAGGAAGAATGACGTTTGCGTGGTAGCCGTGATCGTTCAGGGTATCAAGCATCCAGGCAGGGATGTCAGAAGCATTGGTGTACGTCGAGATAACTGCAGACATGGTTAGAAAACTGAATGAGTCCTGTTGTAGAGTGGGCGAGCCTTATAAACGACAATGGTACAGCTGGGATTGCCTTTTCGGTCTCGTGCGATGCGTGCGATGAAACAGGATAAGCTGTAGTTCGGCGAACAAGGCTTGCGACAGGGATCCCCGAATGATACAGCGTACTTTCGCCTCATACGCCACCGGACTAATACCCAACATACTGCCGCCCAAAAGCAATGGCAAAAAGTGGCATGCTAAATGTGTCCTAGTGGATCTGAATTTATGCCTCAACTGCCAAGTGAGAAGGAGTGTAACACAATGGGGAAAGTGGTGGGCGGTGAATGCGCTACTCGAGTCATGAAAAGTAATACCGAGCCACCAGTCATAACTATCTTTGGACTATGGCAGAATATTCAGCTGCATTTACCGTCCTATTCGGCAGCTTTCAACTCGGGAAACAGCAAGAAGAAAATATTTTCACAGCCCTGCATGAGAGAAGCGCCCTCCTACTAAGCGCCCATTGAAGACGCAAGATTCGGCAGACCGCGCACTGATTATCTGGCAAGCACTACCTTGTTTCTTCAAATCGCAAAATTTTTAGCATCTGCATAATAGACAACATTTATCGCAATTGACAGTCCAATGCTGTACTGTAAGCGTCGGACAACCGATATGTGGAATTTATGCCGTGCAGATAACGTGTTTCGTTCGTGTCGACACGCGCACTATCATGTCAGGCATAAGCCAGTGTCCCCTCAAAATACATTTTTTCATGACGTTGACACATATCTCGGTTATACACATAGCCTCATCCCTGGAGTCTGCCCGCATGCTTTTTATGGCTAACCCGTAGAAATCGCTAGGTAACTGCAATCTTTACGCACCTTGTCACGAGTCATGATCTGATCATCTTTGGTTCTGTCTTGATTCGGCCCGAGAGATTGATGCAGACATACGCCTTTTTAAGGCGATGTCGAGTCATACACATATCAGGTAATCTATGCGTCAGTGTACTTTGACCAAGAGTAGCTGTGCTAGGCTCAATTGCGAAATGGAAGGCATTGTGCGTCAAGCGTACTTTGAAGAAGAGTAGCTGTGCGAAGGCATTGTGTGTTAGCATACTTTGTTTGAAGAAGAGTAGCTGTGCTCGACCTCAATTGCGAAACGAAGGCATTGTGTGTTAGCATACTTTGTTTGAAGAAGAGTAGCTGTGCTCGACCTCAATTGCGAAACGAAGGCATTGTGGGTCAGCGTACTTTGTTTGAAGAAGAGTAGCTGTGCTTAAGCTCAATTGCGAAACGGCCGGCGTTGTAAATATTTATAACTATGCTTTAGCCCCACAAGATGAGATTGCAATATGTAAGACGGATATACGCATTATGAGTTACGTTAACAGAACGACAGCACGGCAGTGTAGGAACGCTGGTCATATAATGTATCATGCAACAGTTGCATTGTTGAAAATAAGCAAATTGACGGTGTCTGCAGGGAGCCCGTCAGGAGACCAGGTGATGCCAATGCAACTATAGCATTCTTTAACTGCAGTGGCGTCACTTGGGCTTCTCTGGACTGGTGCCGTCAGAGCCTCTAGCAATCTAGGGGATGGCAATATTCGATATCCAATTGGAAGTGAAGCATGGATCATAGTATAGACGTCATATTCCTGGGACTGGAAGCTGAGGAGATTGGACTTTTCATCAAATGTTGGATTAAATTGAGGTGAGGGGTAGATGGACAACAGATAGGCATCAAGCCCGCTGTGTGGGAGCTGCCATCGAAGTACCCGATAGAACGGCCGTAGCATGATCGCTCCTTTGTAGTCGACCGAATATTTAGGCCTGCAATGAAGATATAAGCGCCCAGTTATCTACTTGCAAAAATGAATACTTTCCGGACCGAAAACGTCAACGCAGGGACCCCAATTGGAGAAGTAGGCACGCTCATCTCCGAGAGTAAGAGGCGCCAACCGTGATAGCGTTATGTGCCCCGGCAGGAGAAAAGTTGCAAGCGTCCCGGTTATCATTACCTATTTATAATTGCTCAGTAAAAGAAGAGCCATCGTAGCCTTCTTACTTACCTGCAGCAACTGCGAAATGGAGACCGCTTGCAACGGCCCTGTCAACAAGCCTATCCAGAACAACCGACTTTGATCCCCCAAGACTCATGTTCGCGACGGACCCTTTATGCTTGCTATTGCCCGACGCAGCTTTCATCTTGGCTGCATTCGCAGCAAACTCGACACCTTTGGCGACGTCCGACATTGAACCACTGCCGTTTGAACCCAATACTTTCACAGCATAGACGTCGGCCTTCTTGGCAACACCATATTTACGCGATGCAATGGTGCCCGCGGTGTGTGTACCATGACCATTGCCGTCATCATCTTCGTCATCTTGTGGTACCGTGACACCCCATTTCGCGCGGCCCTCAAACTCAACGTGCTTGGTGTTGATCCCAGTGTCAATGACATATACATCGACGCCCTCTCCATCAACAGAGTCATAGAGGTATTTATTAAACGTCGAAAAGACCAGGCGCTGCCGATGACTGATACGAGCCAATCCCTGAAATTTCAACTTGTCAGCGCGACTGCGAATTTTGACCAAACGCGAGATACCCACCCACGTCGCACCGTTCTGTACGGTCGTATTCTGCGTACGTACGACTTGGTCACGCTCGACAAATTCAACTTCAGGTTTTGCCCGAATTTCCTCAATGACTCTATCCGAGAACTTGCCAGCATAGCCCATTAAAGGTCCATCATAAACGTGGGTGATGCCCGACCCGCCATCTAGAAGGGGCTCTGCCTGATTCACAGACACCAGGAAGTTAAGGTGATTGTCCCTCAGGTCAGAGGAAATGTCGTCCTTGAACACAACAATGTAGGAGTTGCTAATGGTGCCGTAAACATGTTCGGGCGCCAAAAGCGGGGCAATGCCAATGGAGGTGTCTCTGGAAGGCGCAAGGAGCGGACTGGTGGAAAGCGGAGTGGCGAGGGAAGAAGTAGCGAGGGAGATAGCTATGACGGACAACTGCAAGAGCCAGGTCATGGTGGCGGGGGATAAAAACCAACCCCCTCGGCGCCCTTGATAACCCTTCTCTGATGTTGACATCTGTTTGGCCTCACCCCGCAGTCTGCAAATACTTAACGTATACGACTCGTAAGTGTAAAAAAGACTCATATAAGACCAAGAATCGGTAACGAGAGACATATGACGCCCTACCATACAATCGAAGAATTGAAATTTTTTAAAAAAAGAAGAAAAAATCAAGGTTCTTTCTGCATTCTTCTCGCCTTGAAGCTTGACAAGCAATAATTTAACTTTAGTTGATACTCGACTCGGATGACGACTCTGCAATTTGCGTATTTACATAGTTTGCGACGATATTAAACATACCTTTGTCATTTGAAGCCTCTGAGGCGACGCGGGAGGCCATCGCAACTATAGGGTTTTATAACAAGCCGTCCACCTCTCAGAAGGTATGTCCCAAGTCCAAGTGCGGCAGATGTGTTCATTGCCTTCGGGCCAGCGTGCCTCCAGTGACATGAGCGAGCTCTAGTCGTATACGCTCAAGTGTATTCTTCTCTAAGCGACTAAGCTTCTTGTATATACTTGATTGTTGCGTCAATCAAGACGGTGACCCGGAACACACGAAGCGCTTTCCTGTCCTTGCTTCCAATTGCAATTCCGTCACTTGAGTGCCGCATCAGCGCAGTCTGATTTTCAACATGAACGTGATGTGGTTCACTTTGGCTCACTGATAGGGATATTGGACCCATTTTTGTCACCGTTGCTAGGGAATGAAGCAAGCAGTTGCGACCATACGTTCAAAAAGGTTTTGCGCCTTGTCAACAGAACTCAATGTCTGGGAATGTCGCAACCGGGTTCCCATTTCTCGCGGGAGAAAAAGTGCGACATGCTCCATTGTCAACGTATTGATACCCTCTCACAATAAGGAATTGGAAGGCAGGAGATATAGCGATTCAAAATTAAGACGCCCACACGTGGACTGGCATTTTTTAGATACGTGTTTCGTGATTTCCTGATTGATATCAAAGCTATCATCCTACGCACATCTGATCAACCGCCAACGATTTCCCGTTTGGATGCTGCGTCACAGATCATAATAGATGACACATGAAGCAGTATAGCACTGATGCATTTCCCCAGGCACACATTATTCTCCTATACAGATCAGATGGAAACTGAAAGTATAAAACAACTCGAGGACGCTCGGTCGCATGCAAACCACCCGGACATCACTGGTTGCTCATTCGTCCGAAATTCCTTCCTTCCTTCCGTTGACATCATTTTCTTCAATCGTAATGGTTGCTCCGTCTTCTATTCGCTTCGCACCAGTTGCAGGTGAACAACAAGAGCAGAGAGGGGCCGCTGGTCGGAGAGCCATTCTACCTTTTCAATTATATGACGGGAATTCCACATTCGATTGTCAGGTATGATGCAGTGGCCGATGTGAGGACCATTTTGACAATGTCCTAGATTGACTTGTTTGACATCGAGTGTGACCTTGACACGCCTCTACTCGTATGGGACTCGGATGAAAGTAACGATGACATGCCTGACGAACTCAGTTGTGCACCTGAGGACTATGGAGAGTCGAGTGGCATCTTGGATGAAGATGATGTGTATTCAGTCATGCCTGGGCCTGAAGATCCGTCCAGCTTTCGATTCTATCCCGAGGAACTGTCAATAGAGGATTCCCTCGTTCAGGAAATCCAATGCGGTCTTGTTGGGAAAAGCTCGGATATTGTCCTATTGTCCCCAATTGCAACCTTCTCCATCGCAGAATCAGGGACCGACAGATTTTTCATCATGTTGGGAGATCCCACCTACACAGATTGTCCGCTCGAAGTAGGATCAGACGGTAAACCAGGTTACCTGATATTTGGGGACCTCGGCGTTCTGTAACAGGGAAAGGGAATGGCAACCCGACAATTGTATTCTCCGTACGGGGTCCCGAGTCCTGATGGACTCTTTTTTTTTTTTTCGCTCTCATCTCACCTGTTGCTATCGTGCTTTGCCGCTTTTCAAGCAAGCTGCGCATAATTATGTATTACTTATTATAAGGCGTGTTCGTTCTTTCGTAACGTTTTTGGAGATTGCTATCATGTCATTTCTGTGTTGCGCTGTTACAGCGGTGACGACCTCAAGTTACTTGCCTTTCTGACTTGTCGTAATGTTTCTAGGCCTATGCCTGGCATCAATCCACGTCGACTTTAATGGCTTCTCCGGGGAATGAACCAGAGTTTAATCAGTGCGCAGATTTACAGGGCCGCACCCTTCTCAGACTCACAGACTTCACAGTGGCACGCCGCAGTCACTCCACCAGCAAGGACAAAGTCGCCACGCTCCTTCACTCGACACAGACCTGTTATCGGATCCTTCGCATCTCATCTCACTCATTATCAGCGGCTCAGATGGTCATGGCATGTCGAGCACTCGCAGACGTGAGCGAGAGCGCGTCTATGCCCATCTCCCACAGGAAGAACTGCTGAATATGCTGATTGACAAAGAATACGAGGCGAAACGGCTCTTGAAAGTTCTCCGTGCCTCTGTCCAGCGTCTAAACGCTCAGTATACGAGGATGTCGGAATTGGAGCGGGACAACCAAGAAGCGCTAGACCGATTGCGACAAATCAACCAAAGTAGGATTGAAGCTCAACAAGATGCATCCAGAGCGAACCAAGAACTGGAACTATACCGCATACAATTCCAAAATGCTCAACAGGATCTCACGCGGGCATGGAATGCGGTTCAGATTTTACAACAACAGCGAGATGAGGCAGAAACTGCTGCTGCAAGGGCACGCGCAAAGGCGAGGAGATTCCGTCAACAAAGGCTTGTTGATGCTGCTAGGGCAGAAGGAAGAAGATGGGGATTCCATGATGGCTTTGAAAGGGCTAAACAGGCATTTGCCGTCACTATGACGAGCTCACTACCCGTAAATGACTCTTTCCGTACTGGCGACGACCAACGGGCGCAGGAGGTTGAGGCCGAGGAACCAGAGGACGATGCAGACTCTACTCGTTCTTCAAGTCCGGAGATTATACAGCCGACTGAAGTCCGCATGCCTTCAGGTCACTCGGAATCACCAGCGATACAGAATCCATTCGGCGGCTTTCCCCCCAGCCATCCATCCACTTCGCACCCTCCTCCACCGTCGCAACAACCGTTAGAACCCGTGCCAGACCCAGATCCCTTAGCTCCCCCAACCATGCAGCCTGAAAACGTACTTCCCGTCGCACAACAAAATGCACCCAGTGGATCCAACCGCCCTCCAGATATTGGGGATCAGACACCAGCAATATCTGTCTTTCAGGTTGACTTTGCAGATGCACAGCAGGAGCTAGGATCAAGATACAGCAATCAAAATCAACACCCAAGCAATACACCCAAAAATTCGTGGGTTACCGCACAACAACACCAAGCGCAACATTCTCAGACACCTATGCGTCATAATGACGATCCCAGATACGGTCCGCGCCCTGATCAAGCGGGTCCTAGCCATCCCCATATACCCCAGAGACCTCCTCCCAGCGCTACAGATGAAAAGAAAAAAGCGTCATGGTATCGATCGTTCAGCTTCCGTAATAAATTTGGTAAACGTCGAGTCATCGATCCGGACCCCGTACAAGAAGCAACGACTGCAAATACGGCTGACGTGGAAATCGATCCAGATGAAGAGGAGATATACCGTCAAGAGCGGGAACCATCGGTATCCTGGTATCAACCGAGTACGCGCGCATCAAGACACCGTGCAGGCTCTGTCGGTTCTGCCTCAACCTCTACTCACGTGTCACAGTTGCCCTTGGTTAACACCCCATTGCTTTCCCACGATATCAATACCTCAACTGGTAGTCTGTCCATAAAAAGTGGGAAAGGCACCAGTAAGATCAAGAAGATTAAGGAGAAAGAAAGTTTCTTGAGCGTCATCAACGAAGATCCAATGAGCAGAGAGCATACACCAACGACCGATGGATTTGCAATCAACAGGTCAAGGACGCCCGATATCCATCATTTTGCAAGGGGTCCCGTAAGTGTTCCGCTCCGTCTCGAGGTTACCATGTTAAGTCGCAAAGCAAAGTCTGGCTCGCGTTTTCCTCAATTTGCTTCAACATCTGGAGCTGATAGTTCTTCTGGAAGACACAGACGGACGATGTCCGACTTTACTTCACCGGTTACAATTATAGTACAAACACCAGTGCGCTCCATTTCGGCTGATTTCTGATTCGACTGTGACTTTTGATTACCACAGTCGCACTCCCGAACATCCTCGGACCCTCGTCACAATGAAGAACTACCAAATCGTTTCCTTAGCCCTAGCATAGCATCACAGCCACTTCCCCGGTCACCGAAACTCCAGGCTAGGAGCGTCAGTCCCCAAAGTATGTCATTCAAATGTTAATACTTTTACAGCATTGAACAAATATTTGACAGCAGCACGAGTTCACTCTCCTTCCCATCAAACACCGGCGATGAATGTTAGGGAAAACTACCTGGCGAGAGCAGAATCGCATTCCGGCTCAGCGGGAATGTGGACATCACACGGCCCAGCACGACCGGCATCGAGGCAAAGCAATCATTCCGGCGCGGTAACGGGAAAGAATTCTGGCCTGCCTAGTTCGCCAAACATGAATGGACAGGGATTGCCCCGTGTCCCATCCGACGTTTCGCTGCGATCCCAGGGGCCTTATGACAGATTTGATTTGACCAAGTACCGCGACCCTGCGGACTACGCACCTAACGCTGAACCATCCAGATATGCGCCGACGAGATCTGCATCGCGGAACTCGGGCCTCTCAGATGCGTATATAGACGAGGGACCATGAAGACACTCGCGTTTGTCGCCATACTGTCTTTCTTGTTAGTTGTACAAGGTGCTTGCAATGATTGTATCATCAAACATATCGTTGATTGACATCTTTGCGTTTTCGTCTTCGTCTGGTACAACTTGATATTACTAAAGTTCTCAATGCAAGTATCTCATCCAGCATGCTGTATAGAAGTGTTCTCACACGCCATGGAACTCATTCCGAGATTTTGGGCATGGCCCAGTGTCCCTGCAACCATTGTTCCGCGGCTCTTCAAGCTGTGTTTGTCACTTGACTGTTCGGCTATTCTTGGCATTACAGTTTTCTTTCCGGACCCTACAAGCCTCAAGGCAAAGTCATCGTGACGGGCCACACTGACTCCCATCTGTCGTTGGAGCATTAAGGCGCTAGGAGTTCGGACCCCTTCTTAGGTTGATCTGATCGCTTGTGACTCTGATCACCTTGGCGGCACGGATTACTCTCCGGCGCATTACTTCGGTTCGGCCCTTGTTTTTTACCAAATAAGAAATGTCGACACCCAGACACTGCTATGTGTATGCATCTGCCTGCACACAGACCCCGACGCGTAATTCATCGGTTGCCCACTCAGAACTTCTTGCCTGCAGATGTCTATGCTCTCTCTCGCTCGCCCTATCCTTGTGGATCCTCGCCATAGAATACTACGACTTTTGGCTTCTTCGTCGGGACGGTAGTATCCTCTGTATCCACTCATCTATCCTCCTATCCCATCACGTCTCGGACAGAAGCCCAAGGAGAGGCACAGGGTATCTGATAACGTCCCTTTTTCTTCCTTTTCGTCATATGGGCAATGGCTTATCTGTGGACGTGTATGCTTGCAGCCATGGCGATGGCGCATTTCCTTGGAGTATCAGCCATTGGCTCAGTGCACACGAAATAGAACTCATTTTAATACTGTGCGAGATTGCAAACACTCTGTTTATCGCATTCTGTTCCATGGGAGAAAGGCAAGGAAGGTCTTTTGGTAAGTGGTTTCCTTTGGGAAGACTTTATGATTACTGACTCGACTTGCGTAGGACTTCTATATCCTCATCCTCCCTGCAGGCACTGTGAATCAACGAGTTTGACTTGTGACAGAGAGAAAGATTGTCTCGAAACGCGCTAAATCACGGATTCGGGAGATATTGGGTATACGGATGTTCCATTGGTTTTGTTTTTTATCATTTTCCAATCAGCCACGACACATGACATGACAAACTTGTAGCAATATTCATGATGTTGAACGGTGTACTTCTAATGACGTCACATACTGAATGCAAAATCAACCGCAAGTCCCTTGGGCTACTGCGAATGTTATAAGGGCCAGGATCTAACATCGGCTACACGCCGAATATGAATCGTCCCATGTCAATTGCCCACAGTTCACCTTGAATTGATTTTTTACGCATTGTGCTCAATCCCACCAAAATGGTGTCTAAATACTCTTACGCGCAATAAATCCACCGATCCAATTTCCTTAATACTGGCAAATATAACAGCTTAGTACCATCGGTACGAATGGTCACCAGCCGCCCGTCCTCGTACTTGCAGGCATACTGTATATCTCATTGGATAACATCCGTTGCGGGCATTAAGTATCCTTCAGACTGTAGAACGCTGCTTCCATAGTTCATGATTGAATGATTCAACTGCATATCGTCAAAAATCAAGATCCATCATATCAATGCTGCTATTGCTGCCGCCGCCGCCGCCTTCTTCTTGCTCTTCTTACCTGGATTGGGAGGTGGCTGTGGCGTCTTCTTTTTCTTTCCTGTGCCATTCGTTACACTGGGACCTGTGGTTCATCAAGTCAAAGACATATTCAAGGGAATATCATTAAACTTGCCCGGGGCTGCCTGAGGAGCTGCTGGAGGAATCGCCGAGGTTGTCGAGGCTACCAAGGTCAACGAAGCCATTGCTTGCGAGGACTCTTCCGCCCAGTCTATCCTAGGCTGTGTTTCCTCATCCAACTTTGTTTAATCTGCAAGCGGCGCCGATACTGGCACCGTCTGCGACAACATCGGAGCTGGAGGTGAGTAGACGGGGGGGTTGGCAATGTAGGCTGGGGTGCTTTGATAACGCCCGGGGTTGCAACAACCAAAGTTTCTTCCTTGGGGTGCCCTGCCACGGAAGTGGCCGACGGGTCACTGCGGGCAGGGATGCGAGGCGATGGCGGCCAGCGAGGGGGGGTTACGGGAGAAAGCGATCGGACGGAGGGCGTCGGTGGGGAGGTGCTACGTGATGGAGGGCAGGAAGGAGGAGATGGCCTGACTGGCGCAGGGAAATGGATCCTGACTTTCATCAAGATGTCCTCAAGGGGGACAGGCATGGTTGCCTTGCCCCACAACTCCTGGCGCACGCGATAGATTTTGATAACGTCTCTCAAACCGAGCCGTTCACCGTCTTCCTCTGATAAAGGGACATTGCTCCTGCAGAGATCGACGTAGGCCGGCAAACGCAACTCGGGAATGTCATATTCGTGTCCGAGCAGGACCTTATCGACAGGTGATGCGAGGCTATCGAGTTCCCTGATAGCTCTTTGGCGTAGGGACGCAAATTCCCATTTAGTCGCCAGCTTAAGTATGGATGTCCATTCTTCCGAGGACCGGGCTTCTTCGACCATCAGCTCGCTAGTGGTTGTCAATAAAGATCGCGACGCCGCCAGCGCTAGCGGAAACACTCACCGTGGGTAGAGGCATGAAAGTAAACGGTCAAAATCGACGCATTTGACGCCATCAAGAAAATGCGGGGCAACATTTGGTAGAGGATAGCCAGCGTCTGCGAGATCGTTGACGATAAATTTATCTGAGTGTCTGGAGAACAGGTATCGATGTACGAGGTAAATATCGTTTTCAACCTAGATCATTCCTGTCAGTATGGGTCACTGGGGCGACAGTAAAGTTGAGAACGTACCTGTAGCTTCAAATTTCCATCGGTGAAATAGTAGAGCTCATGCAGATGGGGTCCTGACGATATGATAAGCATGGTGATCTTGATATGTGAACGCTACAGCACGCTGTATAAATATTCCAACGGCCTAAACACGTTTTTAACACATGCAAGCCGTTCTCGCTGCGATCAGCCTCTCAAGGACAGATTCTCGGCTTATCGCCGCCAGAAGAGGCTATTTTTAATTTGACAATACAGTTATTGTTCACTGCAGACATGCAATGTGCACAAATTGCAGACTGTATTTTCCACACAAGGACACAGCTACATAGCAACGATGAACCAATTCGTTTTGGAGATGAGCAATCGCGATCAGGATGTTCTCTGCACAACTGAACTGGAGAACTGGAATCGCCCACTGTCTTGCAGGCGTTGAACTAGTACATCCCCGAACGCGGTCGCTGGCGTCAGGATGCCACCTTTTTGTGCTAGAGGTGGAAGCGAGGGAAGGGCAGAGTACGTAGCCGTGGTTTCCGTGGACTTGAGGAAACAGGAGGTAGCAAGAGTGATAATGCACATTCGGATACCATGACTTGACAGAAAGTTGAGACGGGATAGATAGTTGGAAATGTGAGACAAGCTTACCTGCCGTCACTAGATAGCCGGGGTCGCCCTTGAGTTTGGAGACGGTCTTCACTTGAACGGGTGGATGAATGGCAGAGGTTGTAAGATTGGTTCCAATGAGGTACCCATTTTCCATTTTCCTATCATACCATGGTTAGTTCAAGTGCGCTGACACAAGTCGTTCACTCAACTCGTCAGGTGGACCTTCTCCAGATTTCGGCATGATTTTTTGAACAACCCAGCGAAACTTTTAGTACGATGTGTGAGCAACGGTAGAATGGTGATCAATGGGTAACGACTCACGGGTGGAACGAACATGAGCAAAGCTAGCCCAAATAAAAGTGACAAGGACATTAGCAGGGCTTGAAATGTGGATTCCGTGACAATAAATTCGTCATATTGGAATGAAGGTCCGTATCGCTGTTTCTTCGTTACCGTCGCAGTCTCCTGAGAATCAGAAGGCCATCTCAAATTATTTATTATGGCTTCAACCTCGAGTAACCCGAACGTTCGTTGAACAACTGCTACATTGATACTGCGCATAATGAAAAAGCCACCGACGAGAGGTTTCTCTCCTGGGATAGCAAGCTTGTAAAAGGGTTTGAAGAGGGGTATTCCGATGCCAGGAACTGTGCTTCCTGTTAGTAAGTACTATGGTCAATGTCAATTTATGCATACCTGGGCTGAGTATGCTTAATGACGATCTTGATGCATTTTTTAGGCTGATCTCTGAGAGCGCTTTGACGAAGCTGGTGAAAGACCCTCCAGACACGCTACCTTTATATTCATAGGCCGTAAGGGAGGTGGCGACATGATCCTTCCCGCTCTCATTGACTACTGACTTGAGAGTCTTGTTTGCAAGATAGGCGGTGATGTCTGATACTACCGAGTCAAACCCACAGGAGGGAACGATGATTGCTCTGGTCTTTGTGGCAAAGTAATCGAATCTGATGTGAAGACGAGCACCGTCCCAATGGAGTATTATGAGGAGTAACAACGAACACACTCAACGATGATCTTCCGTATCCAAGGCGTCTCTCCGGTAATGTCGACATAGTGTACTGCGTTCCTCACGCAGGCTCTGACTACGGGGGTCCCGTAGAGTCGGAATGGACCGACGGCATTAATCACGACACGTGTTGTTTTGACGACTCTGTCGACGTCGTCTGCGTTGGTTACATTGAGTTGAATCCTTTCAACGTCCACAGGCAGTTCGAGTTGGTCTGCCACGGCATTCAGCTTGAATTTTGAGCGCGCGGCGACGGCCCAAGTGAATCGACCGCGCTGAGGATGTTCAAGGAGGTAGCGTGCAATAAGACGGCCAGTGAAGCCCGTGACGCCGAGCAAAATAATGTCAGGCATGGCTGCTGGTGGAATTGTACGAGGAAGGAACCAGGGTTTATAACCGGTTGCATGCGGTAAGGAACCGGCGTATCACGCGTAGTCTACATCCATACGGACACCCATGTTCTGCTTCACCTCCATCCCAAGCAGCTTCCTTTTGCCGGCCTAGAGCATCGTGTCGAGATCACTGAACAGGTAGCAGAAAGTGACACCCACCTCGATGCGTTCATGCTGTACCTTTCTCAGTTCTTGCAGTTGCTCTTTGCTGAGGAAACTATCTTGTTCCACCGGTTTTCGCTTGTGTGCGCTGCTTAGAGCCTTCATGTCTGCCTGGGGGTCATATCCATCATCAATGGGAGGCAGAAAAGCGCCCTCTTTCAGCGCAGTCATCCGTTTCTCGTATGTTGTCATGTTGTAATACTTTTCATGCGGAAGCGTTGCTGGGGCGCGCATATATTCAGCCATCTTCTCGCGCGGTAGTTGGAACACGCACCCGTATTGTAGTCTTCAACAAACCGTGCAAATTCCTTCCTGCTTTGATCTTTGGTGACTGTCTCGGGATTGATTTTCCGTTCCTCAACCAGCCAGGTGTGGAATTCCTGACTTTTCGTGAACATACTGTGCTAAACGGTGAGAGTTGTGAATGGCTGCAAATCTAGAAACGCACTCTGCTTCAGAGATAGTGCCATATTTCCCCCAGTTGGACGAACTCCCGGTATGTTTCTTCTAGTCAAAATGGTCTCATATGCGTCTCGTTCCGCACGACTAAGACAAACCTTTTTCTCCTTCTTCTTCCTTTTCTCTTCTTTCCTCCGCTCTTTGCTCCTGCTCCTTCTCTCCGCCTGTCTTTCTTTCTTCTGATTCTCTCGTCTTCAGAGGAACTGGATGCAGACCGTTCGCGCCTCTTCCTTTCCTTCCTATCTCTGGACCTTGACCTTGACCTTGAGAAGGATCTGCGCCTCCTGCTTCGGCTGCGACTGCGGCTTCCTATATGTGCCAATGGGCGTGGCAATGAATGTGACCTGGAATGTCCCCTGTAATGCCGGTCCCTTTCATCATAAACTCGTCCCTCTCTTTCTCGGTCACCGTCTCTTCTTCTAAATGGCGATCTCGATCGGCGCGGACGGCCGGACATGGATGAGGAAGCTGTTGTTGTGCAACGGGCTCTGGTGCAAACAACGTACATGGTGCGATGACGTCATACATACAGCAACGCATTGGCAGCGAGCGGCATGGGATTCAAAAGCGAGGATGTATGGTTTGGCTGTACGTGTCCTTCATGAAGAGCGCACTCGGAAGAAGAGGGTCCGCGACGGCCAGCGCTGAGATCAGAGGGTCCGTGCGCAAGTGGTGGGAAAGCTTGGAAGGGAAGTTTTCCCGGTTGCTCGTTCAAGTAGCAGGCGTTTCGGAATTGGCTTGTCGAGACATCTCCTATTTTCTTTTCTTCACTTTCTGTGCGTGTCTTTTTCTTTCATCGCACCCACACTCGTTTGCCCAGTCGGCCTCTGTACGACTGCACCTCCGCTCCCTCTTTTGAACCTCGTTCTCTAACTCTTTTTTCTCTATACCCTTCCGCCGTTGTCCTTCCATCCTTTCTTCCCATATTCCTCTCTATTGCCGTATCCATGGACGACTCTCAGACCGCCTTCACTTCCCCTTACGCCGCGTATTCATTCGACCTCGACATGATGAAGGTCCGCCTCTTCCCTTGGCTTGCTATTCCTCCCTCTTATATCTTTTTCAGCGCTCCATGGATCCTTCCGGTGGTCCTGATGCTAAAAAGGCCCGTTGGTCGCCCACGTCCTATCCAGGCCAGCCCAGTGCAACTTCTGCTGCCAATAACTCGTCCCGCGACGCGTTCGCCAATTATGGCTATGGACCTCAGGCAAGCATAACTCAGTCGGCATTTGCCAACTCTCCTTCTACCGCTTTCACGAATAGCCCTCTTTACTCAACTCCTTCACTAACCATCAATACTCAATCTAATGGTGCACACATGTCCTCACAACTTAGTCCAAACACGGCAGCCGCCGCTTTTGCTGCACAACAGCAGCAGCAGCAACAACAACAACAACAGGCGCAAGGGCAGCAGGGCAGCCCCAATGGTAATGGCTACGGGGGATTTGGTTCGTACAGTATGCTCGGCATGGGTATCCCGGGCATGAGTATGCTCAATGCATTCCCATACAACGCACAAATGGCTAATTTCGCACAGGTACCCACCCCTTCCTTTTTTTAGCCAAACAATGTGCTCATAACATAATAGAACTACACTCAACAGCGAATGCCATCTCTGAACCTCAACATCCCGGCTGCCCAAGCAGCCGCAGCCTATTCCCCTGTAGCATTATCCGCAGCACTGTCTGCGTCCGGCATACCCAACAGGACGGTTTACGTAGGAAACCTTCCTGCGACAGCGTCCGTTGATGAACTTCTCAATCTTGTGCATTTTGGGCCTCTGGAATCCATTCGAGTCCTCCCAGAGAAGTCCTGCGTTTTCCTTTCTTTCCTCGATGGTGCCACTGCCGCGGCGTTCCACGCGGATGCTACTATCAAGAAACTTTCCCTTCATGGTCAAGAGCTCAAGATCGGTTGGGGTAAACCGTCGCCTGTACCCACTCAAGTTGCGCTCGCTATAAGCCAGAGCAACGCCAGTCGGAACGTTTATCTGGGTGGGCTGGATGAGATCACGACTGAAGAACAGTTGAGGGATGATCTGAGCCGTTTTGGCTTGATCGATCAAGTCAAGATTGTTCGCGACAAAAATATTGGCTTTGTGCACTTTTTAAGTATTGCTATTGCTAGCAAGGTAATTTTAGCCATCGTCTTTAAGTAACCTCAATGTGCTGATCGAGTCTAGGTTGTTAATACTTTGCCAACGGAACCTGCCTGGGCGGGAAAGCGGGTAAATTATGGAAAGGATAGATGCGCGTATATTCCAAAATCGCAGCAAGTAGCTGCCCAGCAGGCTCAGGCTGCTGCTGCCCAGTCTCTCGTCGCCCAATCGGCGGCGGCTGCACTTTCCCCTCAGGCCGCCTTTTCACCTTTCTCGCCGTATGGCAGCCCCTTCACACCTGTTGATGGGCTTGCTGGTGGTGGAGTAGTCAATATGCAAGGCGTAAATCGCACTGTTTACTTGGGCAATATACACCCGGAAACAGCAACCGAGGACCTTTGCAATGCGGTCCGTGGAGGAGTGCTGCAGAGTATCAGATATATGCAGGACAAGCATATTGCTGTGCGTCACTGTTTCACTAGCCCTGAAGTCCTTCTCATATTCTGTTTTATAGTTTGTTACTTTCATAGATCCTGCGGCAGCTTTCACGTTCTTCCAAGTAGCAACATATCAAGGTCTAACGCTTAACAATCGACGCCTCAAGATTGGGTGGGGAAAGAATTCAGGTCCTTTGCCACCGAATCTTGCTCTTGCTGTACATTCGGGTGCAACCAGAAACGTGTACATTGGAAATGTAGAAGACTTTGAAACATTCACAGAGGAGAAATTGAAACGTGACTTCGGCGAGTATGGTGATATTGAGCTCGTGAACTTTTTAAAGGAGAAGTACGTATCTTCCTTTTCTTGCCAACCACACAATGTCTGATTTGCCATAGGAACTGTGCATTTGTCAACTTTACAAACATATCTAACGCGATAAAAGCCATTGACGGCATCAAGAGCAAACCGGAATATGCGAACCTGAGGATTGCACATGGCAAGGACCGTTGCGCCAATCCACCGCGTTCTGGCCCTCAGGGTGGTGCATCTATGCGCCGAACTGCCAGTAACCCACACACAAATGGCGTTCACGGCGGTCACGATCAAAATCTGATAGGAGAACCAGAGGCGGATGGCCATTACATGAACGGAGCGGTTAAGATCGAGGATGTCGAGGATGGAATTTCAGGTGCAGACGCTCAAGACATGCATGTTGACACGGCAGACCAGCACCAGCAGGTCGCTGGTCCAGTGGCGTGATGTTGACGCATGTGTCAATGTTCTTTCACTCTTCTCCCCCCCCCAGTCCTCTGGCTTCGACCTCTTACCTTCAATCTATCAACATATCTAATTGTTTTATATGCTCTGTTTTCCCTTTTCTTCATCTAGTCCGCTGCCGAGGTCGTTGCGTTTGCTCTTCATGTTGATACCCCGCAACCAACTTGCTGCTAAATCAAATAACTCTTGCGCACATAATCGACTCATGGCTCGACTACTCCCCATCCGGTCTTTCCAACTCTTGTTTATCAATCTTTTTTCCCCAACAAAATGCACAGGACGTGGGCAATTGTAGAGATTTCTATGCTCGGTGCAATGATCCTTGGAACAAACTTCGATCTTTCACGACAATGGGTGTGAATGTTCTTCGTCTTTATCTATTATGGCCGCCTGCTTCTGCGCCTGGAGACAGATGATACGCGAGTGTTCATGGTTGGCCTTTTGGGCTATTGGTTGTCCTGTCCACTATTGCTGTTTATCTTCTTAACTATACCTCCCTGTTGCTTTCCCTTTCTCGATATATGCTTCTCTTGTTCTCTTGTCAACTTTTTTTCAATTCTTGTCTACCAATGGGCAGTGGTCTTGTTGGACCACTGTCGATCCGAAACTGCCGTGCTTTATTGCGCAGCTATATATACGTCGACTAATTTATTCCTCCCAGAGCGAGTGTAGATGGGACCTGTATTCCTAGTCACGGCTTTTGTGCATTAAGGTCTCATCCTGCAATCTATGTATCTGCTCTCATAATTCATCCGCTCTTTTCAGTGGTGAGTTAGCAGACCATATTCGTTTTTCTGTTCGAGCTCGTCTGATTTTGCGTAACGTGCCCTTACGCAGAATAGTGTATATGTATTATAGCATTACTTGGCAAATGAATATACATGGAGCAATAGAGGTCGAACGATTCCTTTCTTGAGGACACAGGGTAAGCACGATAAGACCGAACTGCGAGGTACGTACCATACATCCAACATGGTTACCGCCTGACCCGATTCTTCCGCGTTATCATCCCGTATAGGCATGAACAGGGGTGGAATCACAGCCGACGGGTTCAATGACGTATTAACGGCCTGGGGCGGTCTTCCAGTAGCTATCACTGACTGGTTGTAGCATTCCAAGCGTATCTCCTGCCAAGAACGAACATGAATTGCGATAAGCTCAAGTCGTTTGTAAAACGATAGAGGAATTTACCTCAAAACTCTTATCCGCCAATGCAGGGATAGCCGTGATGCTCTGTAGCAACTGACAATTGACGCTCGTTCCGGATGCAGCTTCGGCGGGGGCCAAGCCAGTTCTCTCGCGGTAGTTAGAAACACGCCTGGTCCCTGCGATACGGCGCAGTGGTCCTTCCACGTAGGCGGAACCTTTAGTCCGCTGTTGAATCACAAGCAGAGTGCACACAGATTGTGTGGCGTAGCCCCTATCGCAGTCCGACTCATCATCAGATATGTCGAATGAGACGGTGTCACTGCCATCCGGGACATTGGCAAACGCTGCAAGTGCCATAGTTGGGTTCTATCCGGTCGCCGGAAGATTATGAGAGGTGAGTGTTGTGTTTCACCTTATATTAGCCGAATGACAGATTGTGAATTGGTGAGACTTGGCAAGTTAAGGAGTGAATAATTCCGTGAACAAGCCTTTGACAATGGTGTTGGTTGAGGTGATGGTCAAAAGACGGAGGTCTTTGTGGGTCTCGTGTCCATCCTGGGGCGGTAGTTATTCACAGAACAACACGAGGTTGATTGATTCCCGTACGACCCTGAATGATATAGACGCCAGTGACTCTTCGTAAAATCTGCGTTTACACTATGATAAAGCCCGACAGTGATACCAGGAAGCTTGTGACGTACACAATACAAGAAAGCCTGTCAAGCTTTTAGGTAGGTCTACGCATTACCCAGAACTCCGCTTTGTATATCCAGCGCATCATGGCAAGGATGTCAGCGGTATATTCGCATTCGATTGTTCTTTTTTCTATCGAAGGATCGTCGATAAAGCCAATCTCGTGCGCCGCGGCGAAGATTCCCTCTAGACTCAGCTCCAACTTCGTTTGGGCCCCGCCAGTCCAGAGCAGAGGTCCGAGGTTGACCCACGCCCCTCCAGGCTTCAGAAGATGGTAAATATGCTCCATCGTTGTGAATACGTTCAGGGAAGTATCGATGAAGAAGAGTGTTACAATGAAATCGTAGCCGACTGCCTCAGACGAAGCTTTGTCAATTTCTTGTTTTTGCCAGATTGCAGTATTGTTGATGGGCGAGACAGTGGGTGGAAGGGACAGTTGTAGAAAGTCGCCTTCAACCAACCTGAACTTTTCAGATGTGCGGGGAATAACGTCCGGGAAATGGACAGGGCGAAATAGGGCATCATTGGAACGCTGATGCGAAAACCAGTGAGCATAAGGATGGACAGTGTGCTCGTTGACAGTGGTTGTCGTTAACGGAGAAACGAGAAAACGGAACCCCAAGATCATAAAGTAAGAAAGCTCGTTTCCAGTCGTGTCAAAGCCTGATGTTCACGTTCAGCTTCCTCTTTCCAGTCACATCAAAAGCACTACTAACCTAGTTCCGAAATTTCCCATGCCAGCCTGCCCAGTCCGCATCCAGGTACAAGTACACTCATGTTTGGGCGTTTTTCTGGGTCTACTGCTTTGAGCAGGTTGATTATGGGTCCAAAAATCTTTTCTCGTTCTTTTGCACCTTCTGTGCTCCAATCGCGGACATAATGCCTGAGAGCCTCTCTGGCCCTCCCAAGGTCACCGTTGGCAGTACTGACGTCGTCACTTATATCGCTGCTTAAGCCAAACTCTTTGGCCGTCAGCTCAGCTATACCATTCGCAACGGTTGCATTTAAGTCTATTGTGTATTGCAGCCTATCCAATTTCGCCGGGTAGCCGATCTTGTAACCCAGCCGCTTGTGGGCGCGTCCAAGGGAGGCGTATGAGGCTCGCATAGCGCGTAACCCGGATTCCGACATTTTCCTATACTGGCTAAATGATTGGTACGCCCTGTTAAGCGAGAAGGGCCCATGTGTCGTAGATGCCTTGAATGCATCGAAAATCAGTCCGGTCGAATGAAAATTTCTGCCAAGTCTGTAGAAAACGAACAAGATGGCCAGAGGTAAGAGAGCCGCAAGGATGATGTCAAAAGCCGAATTTGCTTGCAGGCTCCAGAGTGAAGACATAATCAAATCCATCACCAGAACTTTTCACGAGGTCCATCATTGCGCGTGGTACCGGCCAGCCCCGATGCCGTACTTAGGTCATTCATCACCAGTGGATTGCAACTCGGAAGATAACTTGAATATTTCATAGAACACTGATGTACAGGAAACTTCGATACAATACATGTCGAACGAGAACTATGAGCATTCATAATATTCATATGCGGATACCAAACCAGTTCTTTAAATTGCTTTACTTCCTGCTTCACCCGTGCTCGTGGTGAACATCCACCAGGCAGATAACGGTCTGACAGTGTCACGTTTAGATGTAGTTCCGGTGCAAATTTGTGTTGCAATTGAACCAGCGACAATAGTCGACTCAAATAATACGCCGTTATCATTGAGTTTGACGTCCACTTCCACATATCCTGGAGAAATATTGTTGGTGTTGATTCTAGGATATGCGACCCCATCCAGAACAACTCCTTCTCCTACGGAGTTTGTCTGTGAACCGTTCGTGTCGAAGAAGCAGAAGGCCGTGATCCATCCTGCTAGGTAACGAGGCCCACTACCCATACCCTGAACATGGGCAACCCGGTTCCAAAAGTCCAAATTATCCTTCCTGAGGGGCGCATCATAGGCAGCAATAAATCTGGAAACTATAGGTCGCAGGAGGCGATACCATGTCGTAGTTTCCTCCCCGTATTCTTTCAATTTCTCCAATCGGGACAGCATCGCCTCCCAGTCTTCCTTTTTGCCCTCCAATGTCACTCGAGGGATTCCGCAGCAGAGTTCAAATGCGTACGAGAAATACTGCTTCAACGATGCCATCATCACCATGGCATATATTGTGGTGTCGGTAGTAGTGGTTGTGGAAAATCTGGGGCTAATCCAATCGCGAAGCCCAGGATCAACGATTTGTGTCTCCATTAAATGAGTCATTTCTCGGGACATAGCAGCAAAATCCACTGTGTAGCGATCACCGGCTGCCTTCACGGTCAACTCCTTCTTGCCTTCGTGGTTGACGAAATGTTTCCGGAGAAGCTCGGCATTACCGTTCACAAAGAAATTGAACTGAATGAGAATCGCTAACCAAACATCGTCTGGCCTAATGATGAGTGCTCTATGACGATTGTAGGCCTCCATAACGGTATGAACGAATCCGTTGGACTGAGGGACAATGTCACTTCGCAAATTGATGTCTTTAGTTAATGACGAGCGGAGTAATTCAACTGGGATTCGGCTTCCACTATATATTTTGTGTAAGATTGCTAAGGCGGGGTTTTCGCCATCAACGCGTGTAATGTTATCGAAGACTGTCGGCTTGTGGGAGGCTGGGAAGAACGTTATGCCCTCGATAACATGGACTTTTGATGTCGTTTGCTGTGAAGGCCGGAATAGCCTGCGGTAACTAACAACGTCTGTTAAAGATTCAAGGCCATCATTGGTGCAAGCAAACGTTACCTGTCCATGTTCATGAGAGTCTCTGATTATGACTTGGTAATCCCCGCAGCAGCGTCTAAACTTTGCATAACACAATACAAGCCTGCAATGCCTCCCCTTCGGTCTCGACACGTACGTACCATCAGGGTTGGCTTCATAACCTCTCTGACCTTAACCAAGCTCATGCTAATGTCACTTGTATTTCTACACTCTCGTCCTCACAAACTCAAGTACTCAAAGCCAAGAGAATCACGAAAAAAGCGCAATGCATTGACAAATGACCACGACCAGAAAACATTCCCAATCTCATTCCTCATCTCAACCCACACACTGCCTATTCATGACTCATGTGCCCTTCAATCTCGCCGTAAACCAGACACCTTCCATGAATCCACTCATCGTTTTGGTCCTCCCAACAACGTTCACGTTCCGTAGGAGTTTTTTCCACTGGAAATCTTGTGAGTAAATAGAAGAGAAGTAAACGGAAATCACTGTTGATAAATACGCCGTCCTAGGTCTTCAGTTTTGATGTCCAAGTCGAATGGCCAGGAAGAGGAAAGAGCATGCCGACATATGACGCAGGAAGAAGGAAAGGTTTAAGAAACAGAAAGCCTCATTGGCGACGACCGGTAGGACACAACGCACGACAGGCAAGAGGGGTGTATTTGAAAGATGTCACGCGCGACTGTGCGTGCTCCCAAGGGACACTATTCCTCTCGCAGCCAGCCCAGAATCAAGGAAGTGGTAGGAAATCGGAAATCGGAGACCGCATGTCCTCCCGCCGAACATATTTGCTCAAGGCGGTTACGTCACATGCTCCGGAGGGGTGTATTTGAAAGATGTCAACTCTTGCGAGCTGCTCCCAAGGGACACTATTCCTCCGGATCGCCAACACAACACTTTGGTGTTGGCGGGTCGCTGGGGGGTCGTGCGTGTGCCTTGATTAGGTGGATGATGGACCCGGTTATCCGAAAGAAAAAAAAGATGGGATGGGATGGGATGGGATGCGTGTCAAGGTCGGCGAGTCGATGTCGTGGTCGAAAGTCGAAAGTCGATGTATCGGAAGGCGTGGTTGATTGCCGAGGAGAGAAGGAGGGCGGTTGGGAAGAAAGTGGCGGATGCTGACGCCCTTTTATAGATTTCCCCGCGACGCGTCAGGCTGCACTTGTTTTGACAAAACACGATCGAGCAGGACGCGATTGTCTCAGACATTCAATTCAGACATAATAACGGTTGGCGTGTTCATAGGTATCTCGATAGGCCAGGTGAGGCGATATAGGCATGCGCTACGTATGAATAAAGATTATGTCTAGCCACTCTTTCTCTTCTACAACTCTCGATGGTTGCACCCCTCTTAATAAAAAGCAAGACAATCTTGAACGGCCATGGCTCGGGTCATATCTGGTGATATTCATAAAGAACGAATATTAAATATTAATGCATGAAATGCATACTCGACAAGTCCTCTCACTCATACATGATATTGGGCAAGAGCGCTAAAATCTTGCGATGTTTTTACACAATCGCTTCCCCGTATTAGATTGAGAAATTTACCCACGCCAAACCAGATCAACAATCGACACCTTTTGAAACGAGCTAGGGTTCAGAAACCCGACTTTTCCAACTCGTTCGGTTTTATCCCACTTATCCTTGGCCCACCTTCATACTCCCCCATTCACATGCAACGCGCCCTCAGTTTCACGTCATATTTTGCTCAAGTTATCAACCAAGGCCCAGGAGTCGTTCACTAATTGCATCTCAGGGAGAATAGAAACTGGGCAACTGGAAATTATTACCTTGATTCGCACTGCTCCTTCCGTATGCAACAGGCATGGCTCACTCCCAAGAAACTCAGAGCTGTTGCATCTTCAAGCGCTCGCCAAAAAACACCACAATTGACCGGTACCGACCCAGAATTCGGTTGGATCTCGAGCGCCCTGAATGTTGTAGGGTTGGCTGAAACGTCTGATCATCTTGCGCATGCTCCTTCCATACGAGGGTTGCCCAGGTCCTTGATGAAATGTTGGGGCGGTTACAAATAGGTGAAAAATGTATCGGTACAACTGTAACCTCAACGCTACCAGAAACTGAAGCCAAGTACCAGCAATTAAATTTTACAGCAAGACGAACAATGACTGACCTAATATCTCCCCAGGCTCCCTTTCGTCTGTCAATGTAAGGCGAAAAAAAATGGGCGATAAATAAAAGAAATTTTCGTGCTTTTGGTCAACCGCATAAGCAGTCTAAGCCCGGGCCCACGACAAGGGAAGCACGAGGAAAGGAGGCAATAGGCCTCCTCACCATCCCGGGAGAGAGAGACGCACCTTGTTTTACGGGCGAACGAGGCGGGCGACGGGGGCGACGGGGTGGAGTAGCGACCTGCATGAAAAAAAAAAATATCAGCCAGTTGAATAGAAAAAGAAAGAGAAAGAAGAGAAGAGAAATAAAAATGCCCCGCCCTCCCCCCAGGCCAGCCCCCCGTAGGAGGCGGCCTACATCCTCTCCGATGCCAAGACAAGCTCCTTCCAAACCCTGCTCTCTTCCGCTAACATTTTACTCATGTATTGTAGGGAGGGAGGAAAGACGTCATCGAATTGCTCAGGCGTGCACCAAGGCATGATGGGTGCCTTGAGGGAGAGGCGGGGGTTGTTGTCTTCGTCTTGGAGCGCGACGAGGCAAGCCACTTGATGAGCGTCTTTCAATTCCGTCAAATCTTGACCAATAGCAGCGCCGTCTGGCCCGGGTGAGCGAGTATCCGTGGCGGGGCGAGACTTTCCGAATATCAGATTCACCAGCCGTGTTACACTTTTTAGCATCGACCGACGTGCGTTGGCCATCTTGGGTCGCGGGTCGGAGCGTTGTTGGACAGCCATCTGTACTGGGGACCGGGCAACCCGTGTGTCGTTGGAAGATTGGGCGGTGAATGGAGATAGAGTGGTGTGAAAAGCGGCAGGTAGGGCTTGACGACCAGCGTCGATAGCAGCAGTGTAAGATGTAGCAGTGTATGATGTGGATAATAATGAAAAGGAGCGAAACTGGGCAGGCGAGTTTATGTAGGCGATTCCATTGTCAACCGCACGATCGGTCCTAGTCAGCCGCCATTGCAATGTTAGTTTCCCAGACCAATGACAGTGACGGGACTTTGACTGAGAGGAGATTCTTTGTCGTTTCAGATGTGCTGGATGGTGAGTTCATTCCGGAATACCGTAGCAGTCGCGGCCGTGCCTTGATTGATGACATGGGTTTAAGCAGTTTATTTGACGGCAGCGGTATACAATACACTGATAGACTGTTAGAGCTTCACCAAAGAACAAAATGCACGTTGCAGATTCGAATGCAAGGATGAACATGAGAGGAAGACCATGTGTTTGCATGGGCCAACCAAGACTGCTCTCAATGGGAGTGGGTGCGTGACGTCACGCCTGTGACCAAATGTGTCACAAATCTTGACCCACTCAATATTTGCGAGAAGCACTATACAACTAGTATAAGGTATACAGTGTACATATTTGAAGTATGGTGCAGAGACATGAGCTGAGGAGCCTGCTATGATGACATTATTGTATCACATTGCAGGTAAATCTTCCCAATCATCCTCATCATCATCCTCAACTCCCATAAAATCAAATATATCTTCTCCATCTTTGTTTGCCTCCTCCTGGCCTTTATCAGGGCTCCATTTACCTGCATGATACATATCAACAGCATCCTGCAATGCCTTCCTGAGTTCTGCAACCTTGCTTCTTTTGGTCAAATCTTTCATGTTTGGGGCACCTGCTGCCTTGAAGGCACTAAAGTGATCCCTGAGATTCTCTCCAGCAAGTTTTACAACTTTATCTCTGTCTAAGAGGAGTGTGATATTTGCAATCTTAGCAGCATTTTTTGCAACTTTCTCTTGCCATTCTTGTGCTGCTTTCTGCTTCCTAGCTATTTTTTCCTTTGCAAATTTGATGAATTCAAATTTCCTTTGTTTGTCAACACCCTTAAGCTTTTGAGCCTCCTGGTGAATAAATCTGAAATTTTCAGGTTCAGTAAACTTTGCCTCCATGAATGCCTGGGTTTCATTGTGATGAAACATTGCTTGTGTATTATATTGAAGACCAGTTAACTGTGGTTGCCTTCACATCAGAACCCTAAATGAACCAAGGGCTCCTTCATTAACATCATTTGTGGTTGGATGCCATGCCATGTCCTTTTCCACTACAGTTGCTTCATCAATTAAACCACCTGGTGCAAATTCTGATGTGAAGTGCTTCCATGCAATAGCAGCCCCTCTAAAGAACCTCACAAGGAGTGGTTGTAAGTGAGGTAAGTCTGGTTTCATCTTCTGTATGGCATTCATAACCTCAGGTGACTTCCAAGGTAAGCCATTAACTGCACCCTTTTCATGAGATGCATCAGAACCAATAAGCAATGCAGGGTTTTTGGTGATACTCTTTATATGACCATACACTTCATGATGAAATGGACCCATGTCCAGCATGTTACTCTGCTTCCCACAAATTTCATTCATGTATGGGTGACTAACAGATTGAGCATAAATGGCTGCAAGTTCTGTCAATGTTGCTTGGCAGTGTAAGGCATCCCATAAATTCTTTTCCATGTGACTGAACTGCTTTGTCTACTTTTTATTGACAGCAAAGTCCAGATATTTCAGGATCAATTCCTTGTGCAACAGTAGAACACCAGCAGCCTCACAGTACAATTGATATTGTGTGTTGGGTTGAAGGAAATGTGGTTTGGCATGCAGCAACCTCATGTTGTGACACCTCTGTCACAACCTCAAGACATTGTAAGGAGTGTTCATCACTCCAGACACATTGTATCAACTTGAAGTAAGGGAGAAAGTTTTTTGGTTTTACATTCTCTACAACTTGTATAAGATGGAAATTCAAATTTTCTGATGCAATACTGAGAACCATGCATCTGCAATGCCTGTTTGGGTGGTTAGAGCACATATTTGGAAATTTGTTTTATACAGGTTTTAGAGCATAAATTAAGAAACTTTCTCCCTTACACCAAGTAAATCCAGTAAGTCTGGGATGCAGTATATCCCTTGCAAGTTATTGAGAAATGCAAGGGGTGTACTTCATCCCAGACTTGCTGGATTTACTTGGTGTAAGGGAGAAGTTTCTTAATTTTTTATGCTCTAAAACCTGTATAAAACAAATTTCCAAAATGTGCTCTAACCACCCAAACAGGCATGCAGATGCATGGTTCTCAGTATTGCATCAGAAAATTTGAATTTCCATCTTATACAAGTTGTAGAGAATGTAAAACCAAAAAACTTTCTCCCTTACTTCAAGTTGATACAATGTGTCTGGAGTGGTGAAGACTCCTTACAAGTTTGGACCCAGTGATAGGGTGACATTTGGCAGGCAATGTGCCAGTTGAAACACTTCTGCCACTCCAGATGTATAGTAACTGTCAGTAATTTAGCATCAGAGATGTCATCTTCAAGCTGTGCATGTTTGATAGTCTTAAAATGGGGATAGTTTGAGTGCAGCTATGTCCACGAGCATGATGTGTGAGTAATGTGTGAGATCTGGTGTTGGGTGTGAAGCGTGAGACAGTGGTAGTTGAGTGTGTGAACTGATTGTTGTGTGAGCATATGTGCGGGTGGCAGGCTTTTTTTTATTTGTGCCCTATTTTACTTATATACAGTATATACTTCTGTACTCATGTGCACTTCTGCTGCATCATATCCAATGCATGGATGTTCCAATTAGTGCTCCGCATCCGATATGCAGAAGTGGTTCTGATATGCACTGCAGCTTGGACATATCCAATGCTCACATAATCCCAACACTCCCCCTTGAGCTTAGGATATTCTTAGCTCACGCTTATGTTGTTGGAACTTTTGTCTTGTCAGTGGCTTTGTTAATATGTCCACTGTCATATCCACCATAGGTAGATGTTCCATTCCAATTGTGCCATCTCCTATCCGGTCTCGGATATAATGACTTTTTATTTTGAAGTGCTTTGTCTGCTTATGATATGCTTTGTTCTGAGCAATTGCGAGTGTGGGCATATTGTCTCTGTAAATGAGAGTTGGTTCCAAAATTGTTGAACCTAACTTGGAGTGTAAGTTTTGCAGCCATACTGCTTCGGGCACCACATCGGACATGCACACATATTCCACTTCTGTCAAAGATAGAGTAGTTGATGTCTGTTTTTTGATGCCCATGTAATTGTGCCACCTGCTGCAATGAATGTGTATCCAGATACAAATATTGTATCATCTTTGCTAGCAAAGCTGGTGTCTGAATATCCGACAAAAGGGTTGTTGTCCATTTCTGGTCTTTTATAGGTTATACCTTCATATCTTGTACTGGAAAGGTAATGTAGAATTTTCTTTGCAGCTGACCAATGCTCCATGTCCGGTTTTGCGCTATATGATGCCAAGCAGAAAATGGCGTATGCAATATCCGGCTGGGTAGCAACTGCAATATACATCAATGATCCAATGGGTGGTGCATATGGATTACTGCAGTCTTTTGGATTTGTTGATGTGGTCAGCGGGTCAAATTTATGATCCAGATCCATATGAATTTGTACACTCTGTGCATTATCAAGTCTGTATTTGCAGAGTAGTTGCACAATGTACTGCGTCTGTGTCAACTTAATTTCTCCAGTTTTGGAATTGATGTGGATCTCTACCCAACGATTTTACTTGGTTCTCTGAGATCTGTTATCTTGAATAAACTTTTAAGGTCTTTCACCATGCGCTCCATTATTTCATCATCACTTGCAAATAGAATTAGATCATCCACCCATATGGTGATGATACCTATGTGGCCTTTATCATCATGGAGATACATGCATGGATCTGAGACAAAGCAGCAGAAGTACTGATTTTCCATTGAACTCAGTATTCCATTTGCATCCTGCCTGCTTGAGACCATATAGGCTTTTGAGTAGTTTGCAAGCCTTATCAGATCCGTCTTTGTATCTGCTTGGTTGTTCCATGTACAACCACTCATGCAAGTTTCTATTCAAATATGTGCCTTTGATGTCCATTTGTCACATCTTCCAGCACTTCCAGACAGACTCAGCTATGAGCAAGCGGAGCATCTCTAGATGGATGATGGGAGCATAAGTTTCATTATAATCTGTTCCGGGAATCTGTGAATATCCTTTGGCTACCAAATGCACTTTGTATTTGGTGAGAACACCATCTTTGTTATATTTCTTTACAAAAACCCATTTGTTTCTGATGAGTTTTCTATCGCGCGGTGGTACCACAAGTCTCCATGTTCCCATGTCATGTAACTGTTTTAGTTCCGCTTTTATAGCACTTTCCCATTCTGACCAGTCTGGTGCTTTCCTTGCTTCTGCAAGTGTTTTTGGATTATTGGATGGGATGTTGCTTTCATTAGCTATGAGTATTAATTCATCCTGCATGAATAATGCTTCAGATATTTCTTCATGTACAAGTGCCACTAACTCTTCCGGTAATACTGGTTTGTTTAATCAGCTATAATCATGTATGATGTGTGGATGTTTTGTCTGGTGTGGAACAGATTCTGTAGTCTTTCTCTTTTTAGAAATCTTGTCTGCAATACATTTTTCCAGATCCGCTATGTTTTCCAGTGTATCCAGTATTGGATCCAGTATGTTTTCCAGAGGTTCCACTATTGGGTCCACTATGTTTTCCAGTCTCAATATGTCATCACTGTCATCCTCCCCCTCATATTGAGCAAAGGAGTAATTCCATGACATTTTAATTGTGTTCATTTGCTGATCCCAATAGCAGATAGTGGAAATGTTATCTTCAAATCCGACAAATTTATGTTTTAGCACTTTTGGCACTAATTTTGATTGTACCATGGGTTGATGCAATATCCATACTGGTGTGCCATATTCCACTAGATGATTTACGCTTGGCTTCTTTCCAAACCACCACTCATAAGGCATAGCATTTGGAATAGCCTTTGTATATGCTTGGTTGCGGAGATATGCAGCATGGCTAATAGCCATTGTCCATAAGTGGAACAGTAATTTTTGCACAGATAACATGGTCCACATTAATTCAACAAGGGTCCTATTAGCGTGCTCCACTACTCCATTCTGTTGTGGAGAATAAGGTGTGGTCAATTTCAGACAAATTCCATTGTCCCAACACCAATCAATTAACTCCACATTTACATATTCCTTTCTGTTATCCATACACAATGTGCACAGTTGGAAAAAGCATTGGTTTTTAATGAATGTCATATATTGTTTGATTGTCCACACTGCCTGATCTTTGTTTTTCAGGTGCACAATGGTGACATAACAACTATAGTCATTGACACATACAAGATAATATTTTGCACCACCAATTGAAGTAGTTGATGATGGTCCCCATAGGTCAGTATGCATCTGCTGACCAGGTTTAGTAGTCGTGATTATATGTCTTTGTTTAAAGCTTTTGACAGATAATTTTCTGGCATGACACACATCGCAGGGTTTAATTTCCCATGACAGATTTACTCAGAAGTTGTCAATCATTCCGTGCTGTTGCAAATATTGCAGCAACAGAATATTTATATGTCCATAGCGCTTATGCCAATCATTCCATGTAGGCAAGTGTTCCTCCAAAACATATGTATGTTCCATAATTTTAGGTTTAATGATTAATTTGTATAGTCTGCTTGTTAATTTTCCAACAGCAACAAGAGCGCATCAGCCATTGTAAATCCAGATATTGCAATTTCCCATCTGTGATGTATATCCACTCTGATCTAGGCACAGAATTGATACAAGGTTACTCATAGCAGCTGGAACATAAAAGACGTCAGTTAAGACAATCCTCCATGTTCCATTCATTATCTGTGATTCTAGGATTACAGTTCCACAACCATGCACATATATTTTTACAGCACCCACACCATTAATGACTTCTATTTTTGGGTGGAAATCTGATAGGATCACTTTTTGGTGCGTTATATGCAACATTGTCGCTGAATCCACATACCAAACATAGTAGGAATCAGTGATATTGTCATCACTAATATTTACATTTTCTATTGCTTCTGCAACATCAGCAATGCCAGATGTATCATCTACATCCATGTCATCCATAATCATGTGTGCTTTCTCTTTTCCTTTTGGAGCACTACCACTTTTCTGGTCCAACAATCCTCTGTTGTGTGACCAAATTTATGACAATACCTGCATTTACAGCATTTATCCATCGTATGATTGGTGTGCATGCAAATAGTGCAAGCAGAAGAAGTATTGTACTTCCACTTCTTTCTGCAAAAGCACTCCTGCACTTTATTAGCAGTTTTGTCAGCTTCATGAGTGTACAGAGCCTTCCGTCACGTAGCTTCATTCTAAATATGCATGATGAGCTGACCAACAGACATCGGAATCTTCCAAAATTCCATTACTGATCCAATGGTCAAATTGACCCATTCTGTGTATGAGTGAGGCAATGAGCAAAGGATGTGTAACCTGAAGATGTCGTCCACAATCTCCCAACCCATCATCTGTAGTTCAACTCAGTACTCCTTCATCCAGTTGAGATGCATAATGAGATCTTCTTCCTCCATAGCACGTTTTGCCCAGAAATCTCCAAGAGTGAGGAAGATAGCAAAAACACCTTGAACTTGGTTTGCTTCTTTCAAAGTGTGCCAAATGTCCACAGAAGTAGCAACCAATCCACCAATGTCTTGCTTCAGTACATGGATCATTTGCTTGTCTCCAACAGTGGTAACAAGCAGTGTTGAAATTGTGTTGTCCATGTCCATCCATCTCCGCACTCTGGCAGGATTGGTATTTGGATTGGGTCACTTAACAGTTCTGGTCACATAGCTAAAACTGTGGCATGCATTCAGGATGTACAACATCTGCTCCTTCCATGCTAGCCAATTCTTTGAATTTAGCTTCTCCATCTTCTGGACAGCCAAAAGGTAGTTCGTTGCATGCTTGTAAGTATAGTTTTCTTCTTCCAGAACAGCTTCTGAACAGTAGTTTGTGATGGGGAAGTTGGATTCACAGCAGATGATGGTCCAGCTTCCGGATTAGCAATAGGGGGTAAGTGAGACATGATGTAATAATGTTTCAGAGTCTTCAATAGATGTGTTTTTGCCCAAGGTTGCTTAAAGCGAGGCTACAGGGCCCATAACCTCTTAAAATGGGGATAGTTTGAGTGCAGCTATGTCCGTGAGCATGATGCATGAGTAACATGCGAGATCCAGTGTGCTGGTAAGCAGGTGTGAAGCATGAGACAGCAGTAGTTGAGCATGTGAACTGATTGTCATGTGAGCGTATGTGCAGGTGGCAGGCTTTTTTTTATTTGCGCCCTATTTTACTTATATACAATATATACTTCTGTACTCATGCACACTTCTGCTGCATCATATCCAATGCATGGATGTTCTGATTAGCACTCCACATCCAATATGTGGAAGTGGTTCCGATATGCACTGCAGCTCAGACATATCCAATGCTTGCATAATCCCAACAGATAGCATTGTTCATTGCTTGAGAAAGGATCAGCTTCAACAGTGTTGGGATGGGTAAAGAATCAGAGCTATCTTGAGGTGGATTGAGAGGAGGCTCATTGCTGTCATCTACGGGCTCTTGCTCAGCAGGTGGCTTGGGGTCATTCCAGCCTTCCATGTTGCCAAGTTCAGATGACCATGATGGGGATGGAGATGCATCAGTATATCCACCATGAGTAGTGCCTTGAGGTCTGGTTAAGTCCGGTTACATACCATTTTTTGAAGGAACTGCAACTGTGACTAGTTGCGGTTCTATCCTCAATGCCAAGCAACCTGACCGAACCGCACATAACCAATTACTAGCGGTTCAGTCACACAATACAACCAGTTAGAACCGGTCAAACAAGGACCGGTTACAACTGGTAATAACCAGTTGCAACTGCCTGTGACCAACAGTCAAGAGCACCTCTCAAAGTGTAGCAGTATTAACTTGTGTATATTATGTATGTAGAGCACTGTAATTAGGTACAGTCAAATTTATACTAAGTGAAGAGGGGAAAAGTTGAGGGCCAGTGCTGGCTAATAAGCTAAATCACTATCTGACTCAAAGAAGAATTCATTGTCCTCCTTGTCCCATTCCTCTGCATCATTGTCGACCTACAATAACTCACCAAATTTGTTGAGATCAATCTCCTCAACTTTGCTTGAGTTCAGAGCTGCCCAATCCACGAGACTCCCTTGCCATGTGGATTTCATTATCAAGGTTTGCTCGAATCGATCTGCGCCAAGGCTAGATCGACACTCTGTTGCAACCTGTTTGCTGGAGGAGAAAAGTCGTTCACATGGAATGGATGATGCTTGACATGGCAGTATGTTGAGTGCAATTCTGGCTAGAGTGGGATATATACAGGTGTGATCCTAATTGAATTAGTCAGTCCCATGGCCATCAATCAATTGTAAAAATTGTCATGCAGTGACACAACAGTAATGGCTTACCGACAGATTTGACACCAATGCCCTTCCTTTGTCTCTCAATGGCCCCCTTTTGTTTTAAAAGTCACCTTTTGTCGCTCGGTGAACACCAGTAGAAGGTCCTCTGTAGTATCCTTCTTGGACTTACGCAGAGCAGGCAACTCAGCATGGTGTTGCTCTCTCAAGCCATCACAGTCCTATGAATTCACAGTGAGCTTCCTTCAAGTTCTATTCTCATGTCAAGGTCAACTAACCTGTTGATGAACACCACGCACATCATTGGCTCCCTCAACACCCCCTGGTTCTCCTTCCTCAATGTTGCTTTCAGCCTCAGGCTGCTCAACAATTTCTGGCTCGTTATCTGACATTGAGCCATCACCAATGTCAATCTCCTCAACATCTTGTTCAAGCTGTCGAGGGCGTTTGTGAGCAGGAGGGGCCCTTCCACTGGACATCTCTGAAGTTTCAGAATCACTACTATCAGCAGCCACCCGTTTGTCAGGGGCATTCTTATTCCATGACTTGCTGGGATTCCCGTGGCTCCTTTTTTCCTTGGCAAGGGCAGCTGCCTTCTCAGTTGGTTTACGGGCATGTTTGTTTGCAGTAGGTGGGTTGTTCATCGTGCTTGTGATGGTCACAGATTTTTTTTGATTTTGAACCAGTTGTCACATGACTTTAGTTGATTGATTTATGGTCTAGCACAGGATATACTATTTGACTGTGTATTGTAGGTCATGTAGCACAGTACAGTACAGGACAGAAGTACTGAATATGCCTCTAGCATCAGTGCAAAGACCCAAGTCGCTCATTGACTTCGGCTGCCATAACCAGTTGTGACCAGTTACTGCTACCCCAGAAATGCCAGCAACTGTAACCACAACCAAGTTACAACTGGCCTAACCATGACTGACAGTTCAGTTGCAACTGAACCTCAAGGCACTAACCATGAGACAGAGGCACTGGGGAAGGACTACATTCATTGGCATTGGGTTCACCCTGATGTAAATCTGCATGAGTTTGAGCAGATGAGGAGGCAGCAGGTTGGTTCAGTGTAGAACCTTGCATGCTCTGTTGCTCATTAGCACACAGTGACAGCATAGTTATTGGAAAGCATACCTTTTGAACTCTTTGCTGACTGTGTGGAGGGTGCACATCTGCAAGCAGTAGGCCATACTGGCATCTGTAGTCTGCCTCATCACATTCACAGTCTGCTATGTGATGCTTCTTGTGCTGTGAATAAGTGTAATACTTGACATGTGCACCTCCTTTGCAGCACTTTTGGCATGTGCAATACTGCAGGTCCTGTGAGCCTTCTGGTCAAGGAGGGACAGCTTGAAGTACCATAGTATGTTCAGTGCACTGGTTGACTTGGAGGAAGTTGCATATATTGCATGGCTACATGACTACATGGTGTTTACAGGTATAGCAGATGGGGGCAGATGTGGACAGGATGCAGAGTTACCAGTAGTGTTGTCAAAGCTTAGCTAAGCTAGGCTATGGCTAAGCTAAGTCACCGGAGCCGGTTTTCGGCTATAGCTCAATAGCCGTAGCCGATTGTTTGGCTACAAAGCAGCTACATAGCTGGCTATAGCCGGCTATAGCCGATTTTAATAGGCACCACCACAGTACTAATGCATATGTGAGCCCCCTGCCTCGAGTCTAGCTCCCCTGCATTATTTAGGCATTTCCAATGCTTAGTTTACATATTACAGAGTTGGGGTAGTGGTTGCATGACTGGAAGCCAGGGTAGGGTCTGGGCACAAGGTGAGTAAAGATTTGGTCATATCTCAGCCATTCCTTGACGGATTCCCTTGAATATAGAATCATTCGATAGCTCTTTTTGAGACCATTCTCGACGTGTTAACCGTTTGGCACCGCGCGCGCTTGATCCCGCCCGTAAACATAAAGCTGAGTCACACCATGTGTTTTTATATCATATCTCCCCCATTTCTTGACGGTTTTCCTTCAATCTTACACCGTTTGCAAGCGCTCTTGACCCTCTTCCTTGTCGCATTGACCGCTTGATGCGGCGCGCCTTCGTTCTTTTGTTTTCTATCAATCTTCCGTCAAAACCGTTTTCATCATATCTCAGTCGTTTCTCAATGGTTTTCTTTTATTCCTGTATCGTTTAGAAGCGCCTCCTACTGTCGTTCTCAGCGCAGTGACTGCTTCATACGCTACACATTCATTTTCTTGCTATTCACAAATCTGTATACTCAGGTACTGGGTTTTCCTGTTCTTTAGTCTTGTAGGTCCAGTTTTGCATGTAATTCTATCAAATACACATATATAAAAGTAGTTTCCCTTGGAATTTCAAGTTATGAGTGGACTGTGATAAAATAGGCTAGGTATCATTATGTCTCATTGCTTTAATTACCCATCCTGGCCAAAAGTGTTTGCAATGCATCAGATTTCCTAGGTGCAGAGAAAATGCTTATAAATACAACATACTTTGAGTGAAACCGACCATGGATGAGTGAGATATGAGCCCACTAGCATGTAAAATACGATGTGAATGAAAGATTGATGAATAACGAAAGAGCGAAAGTGCGCCGCATCAAGCGGTCAATGCGACAAGGAAGAGGGTCAAGAGCGCTTGCAAACGGTGTAAGATTGAAGGAAAACCGTCAAGAAATGGGGAGATATGATATAAAAACACATGGTGTGACTCAGCTTTATGTTTACGGGCGGGATCAAGCGCGCGCGGTGCCAAACGGTTAACACGTCGAGAATGGTCTCAGAAAGAGCTATCGAATGAGTCTGTATTCAAGGGAATCCGTCAAGGAATGGCTGAGATATGACCAAATCTTTACTCACCTTGTGCCCAGACACAATGACTCATGGTTAAACCGGCTATAGCCGGCTCATAAGCTGCTCTATGGCTATAGCCTAGCCAATCAAAGCCGTAGCCAAAAATAGCTATGGCTCGGCTAATAATCAGCTTAGCTAAGCCGGCTAGCAGCTATTAGCCGAGCCATTGACAACACTAGTTACCAGTGGACATAGCAGACAACAGCTGGTCATACTGGGGAAGGCCACTTGATGACCCATGACCGCGGGAAAAGGGCAGGTCCTACTGGCTGATAGCGCCGGGTTTCTCACTGGGGGTGAACATCCACCAGGCAGGTAACAGTCTGACAGTGTCACATTTAGATGTAGTTCCGGTGCAAATTTGTGTTGCAATTGAACCAGCGACAATAGTCGACTCAAATAATACACTGTTACCACCGAGTTTGATGTCCACTTTGCGAAGTCCAGGATCGACAAATTGTGTCTCCATTAAACAGGTCATTTCTCAGGATATAGCAGGAAAATCCACTGTGGAGTGATTACCGGTTGTCATGGTCAACTCCTTGCCTTTGTGGTTGACAAAATGTTTATGGCATTACTGTTCACAAAGTAATTGAACTGGATGAGAATCACTAACCAAACATCATTTGGCCTGATGAGGAGCGCTCATGAACAAACCCATTGGACTGAGGGACAACATCATTTTGCAAGTTGATGCCTTTATGAGCATAGCAGTTTGACTGGGACTCGGCTTCCTTTGTATATTCTGCGGAAAATTGCTAAGGCGGGGTTCTCGCCATCAACGTGTGTAATGTTATCGAAGATTGTTGGATGGGTAGAATGTTATGCCCTCATTCTTTTTGATATATACCCTCACATAACCTGAAACATACTGAAACATACCAAGACCTTAGTATTGTGGTCTCCTATAGATGGCGGCAGCCTGAGAGGGGAATAAAGTGCTGTTAGAACCGTGTCGCAGATCTGCATTCAACCAAACTTGGCCAGTGACTACCTTGCTCCTATTCCCAAGCCATTGATGTTTTGAACAAGCATCTGGATGGTAGACTGTTGTCTTGTTGTGTTATTGGTGAAATCCCCTCAAACGACATTTGGTCCTTGGTGTTGGTCACCAGAAGGTCAGCACGCCACTCTGGCATTGTCCAGGGAGAGAGGAGGCGTAACTTCTTGTAGGAGGATAATATCCAGAGACTTCGGACCCTTGAGAATATGATGAGTTTGGCACGTGAGACGGAGAAGGCGTTGATGCTCCATGATAAGAGAGAAAGCCTCTGCGCCACTTGCTCTGTGCATTTCTCGAGAATATGGGTACCCACGCTCTGGCGGTGAGGTTGAAGGCAGAAAGAGTACGCAAGAGTCCATAACCTGACGTGATAGGTCTAGGCTAACTGGTGTACTGGCATCTAGTCAGGAGAACACTTCTTGAATACCGTGGTCAATATGCCACGAGTTTGCTTGAGAGCAGTCTTGGTTGGCCTCTCATGTTCATTCTTGCATTCGAATCTGCAACGTGCATTTTGTTCTTTGGTGAAGCTCTAACAGTCTATCAGTGTATTGTATACCGCTGCCGCCAAATAAACTGCTTAAACCCATGTCATCAATCAAGGCACGGCCGCGACTGCTACGGTATTCCGGAATGAACTCACCATCCAGCACATCTGAAACGACAAAGAATCTCCTCTCAGTCAAAGTCCCGTCACTGTCATTGGTCTGGGAAACTAACATTGCAATGGCGGCTGACTAGGACCGATCGTGCGGTTGACAATGGAATCGCCTACATAAACTCGCCTGCCCAGTTTCGCTCCTTTTCATTATTATCCACATCATGTACACTGCTACATCTTACACTGCTGCTATCGACGCTGGTCGTCAAGCCCTACCTGCCGCTTTTCACACCACTCTATCTCCATTCACCGCCCAATCTTCCAACGACACACGGGTTGCCCGGTCCCCAGTACAGATGGCTGTCCAACAACGCTCCGACCCGCGACCCAAGATGGCCAACGCACGTCGGTCGATGCTAAAAAGTGTAACACGGCTGGTGAATCTGATATTCGGAAAGTCTCGCCCCGCCACGGATACTCGCTCACCCGGGCCATACGGCGCTGCTATTGTCAAGATTTGATGGAATTGAAAGACGCTCATCAAGCGGCTTGCCTCGTCGCGCTCCAAGACGAAGACAACAACCCCCGCCTCTCCCTCAAGGCACCCATCATGCCTTGGTGCACGCCTGAGCAATTCGATGACGTCTTTCCTCCTCCCTACAATACATGAGTAAAATGTTAGCGGAAGAGAGCAGGGTTTGGAAGGAGCTTGTCTTGGCATCGGAGAGGATGTAGGCCGCCTCCTACGGGGGGCTGGCCTGGGGAGGGGGGCGGCATTTTTATTTCTCTTCTCTTCTTTCTCTTTCTTTTTCTATTCAACTGGCTGATATTTTTTTTTTTCATGCAGGTCGCTACTCCACCCCGTCGCCCCCGTCGCCCGCCTCGTTCGCCCGTAAAACAAGGTGCGTCTCTCTCTCCCGGGGATGGTGAGGAGGCCTATTGCCTCCTTTCCTCGTGCTTCCCTTGTCGTGGGCCCCGGGCTTAGACTGCTTATGCGGTTGACCAAAAGCACGAAAATTTCTTTTATTTATCGCCCATTTTTTTTCGCCTTACATTGACAGACGAAAGGGAGCCTGGGGAGATATTAGGTCAGTCATTGTTCGTCTTGCTGTAAAATTTAATTGCTGGTACTTGGCTTCAGTTTCTGGTAGCGTTGAGGTTACAGTTGTACCGATACATTTTTCACCTATTTGTAACCGCCCCAACATTTCATCAAGGACCTGGGCAACCCTCGTATGGAAGGAGCATGCGCAAGATGATCAGACGTTTCAGCCAACCCTACAACATTCAGGGCGCTCGAGATCCAACCGAATTCTGGGTCGGTACCGGTCAATTGTGGTGTTTTTTGGCGAGCGCTTGAAGATGCCAACAGCTCTGAGTTTCTTGAGGGAGTGAGGCCCATGCCTGTTGCATACGGAAGGAGCTGTGCGAATCAAGGTAATAATTTCCAGTTGCCCAGTTTCTATTCTCCCTGAGATGCAATTAGTGAACGACTCCTGGGCCTTGGTTGATAACTTGAGCAAAATATGACGTGAAACTGAGGGCGCGTTGCATGTGAATGGGGGAGTATGAAGGTGGGCCAGGATAAGTGGGATAGAACCGAACGAGTTGGAAAAGTCGGGTTTCTGAACCCTTCAAAAGGTGTCGATTGTTGATCTGGTTTGGCGTGGGTAAATTTCTCAATCTAATACGGGGAAGCGATTGTGTAAAAACATCGCAAGATTTTAGCGCTCTGCTAGTTGCCCAATATCATGTATGAGTGAGAGGAGTTGTCGAGTATGCATTTCATGCATTAATATTTAATATTCGTTCTTTATGAATATCACCAGATATGACCCGAGCCATGGCCGTTCAAGATTGTCTTGCTTTTTATTAAGAGGGGTGCAACCATCGAGAGTTGTAGAAGAGAAAGAGTGGCTAGACATAATCTTTATTCATACGTAGCGCATGCCTATATCGCCTCACCTGGCCTATCGAGATACCTATGAACACGCCAACCGTTATTATGTCTGAATTGAATGTCTGAGACAATCGCGTCCTGCTCGATCGTGTTTTGTCAAAACAAGTGCAGCCTGACGCGTCGCGGGGAAATCTATAAAAGGGCGTCAGCATCCGCCACTTTCTTCCCAACCGCCCTCCTTCTCTCCTCGGCAATCAACCACGCCTTCCGATACATCGACATTCGACTTTCGACCACGACATCGACTCGCCGACCTTGACACGCATCCCATCCCATCCCATCCCATCTTTTTTTTCTTTCGGATAACCGGGTCCATCATCCACCTAATCAAGGCACACGCACGACGCCCCCCAGCGACCCGCCAACACCAAAGTGTTGTGTTGGCGATCCGGAGGAATAGTGTCCCTTGGGAGCAGCTCGCAAGAGTTGACATCTTTCAAATACACCCCTCCGGAGCATGTGACGTAACCGCCTTGAGCAAATATGTTCGGCGGGAGGACATGCGGTCTCCGATTTCCGATTTCCTACCACTTCCTTGATTCTGGGCTGGCTGCGAGAGGAATAGTGTCCCTTGGGAGCACGCACAGTCGCGCGTGACATCTTTCAAATACACCCCTCTTGCCTGTCGTGCGTTGTGTCCTACCGGTCGTCGCCAATGAGCGCATTTCTGTTTCTTAAACCTTTCCTTTTTTCCTGCGTCATATGTCGGCATGCTCTTTCCTCTTCCTGGCCATTCGACTTGGACATCAAAACTGAAGACCTAGGACGGCGCATTTATCAACAGTGATTTCCGTTTACTTCTCTTCTATTTACTCACAAGATTTCCAGTGGAAAAAACTCCTACGGAACGTGAACGTTGTTGGGAGGACCAAAACGATGAGTGGATTCATGGAAGGTGTCTGGTTTACGGCGAGATTGAAGGGCACATGAGATCATGAATAGGCAGTGTCGGTGGGTTGAGATGAGGAATGAGATTGGGAATGTTTTCTGGTCGTGGTCATTTGTCAATGCATTGCGCTTTTTTCGTGATTCTCTTGGCTTTGAGTACTTGAGTTTGTGAGGACGAGAGTGTAGAAATACAAGTGACATTAGCATGAGCTTGGTTAAGGTCAGAGAGGTTATGAAGCCAACCCTGATGGTACGTACGTGTCGAGACCGAAGGGGAGGCAAGGCTTGTATTGTGTTATGCAAAGTTTAGACGCTGCTGCGGGGATTACCAAGTCATAATCAGAGACTCTCATGAACATGGACAGGTAACGTTTGCTTGCACCAATGATGGCCTTGAATCTTTAACAGACGTTGTTAGTTACCGCAGGCTATTCCGGCCTTCACAGCAAACGACATCAAAAGTCCATGTTATCGAGGGCATAACGTTCTTCCCAGCCTCCCACAAGCCGACAGTCTTCGATAATTACACGCGTTGATGGCGAAAACCCCGCCTTAGCAATCTTACACAAAATATATAGTGGAAGCCGAATCCCAGTTGAATTACTCCGCTCGTCATTAACTAAAGACATCAATTTGCGAAGTGACATTGTCCCTCAGTCCAACGGATTCGTTCATACCGTTATGGAGGCCTACAATCGTCATAGAGCACTCATCATTAGGCCAGACGATGTTTGGTTAGCGATTCTCATTCAGTTCAATTTCTTTGTGAACGGTAATGCCGAGCTTCTCCGGAAACATTTCGTCAACCACGAAGGCAAGAAGGAGTTGACCGTGAAGGCAGCCGGTGATCGCTACACAGTGGATTTTGCTGCTATGTCCCGAGAAATGACTCATTTAATGGAGACACAAATCGTTGATCCTGGGCTTCGCGATTGGATTAGCCCCAGATTTTCCACAACCACTACTACCGACACCACAATATATGCCATGGTGATGATGGCATCGTTGAAGCAGTATTTCTCGTACGCATTTGAACTCTGCTGCGGAATCCCTCGAGTGACATTGGAGGGCAAAAAGGAAGACTGGGAGGCGATGCTGTCCCGATTGGAGAAATTGAAAGAATACGGGGAGGAAACTACGACATGGTATCGCCTCCTGCGACCTATAGTTTCCAGATTTATTGCTGCCTATGATGCGCCCCTCAGGAAGGATAATTTGGACTTTTGGAACCGGGTTGCCCATGTTCAGGGTATGGGTAGTGGGCCTCGTTACCTAGCAGGATGGATCACGGCCTTCTGCTTCTTCGACACGAACGGTTCACAGACAAACTCCGTAGGAGAAGGAGTTGTTCTGGATGGGGTCGCATATCCTAGAATCAACACCAACAATATTTCTCCAGGATATGTGGAAGTGGACGTCAAACTCAATGATAACGGCGTATTATTTGAGTCGACTATTGTCGCTGGTTCAATTGCAACACAAATTTGCACAGGAACTACATCTAAACGTGACACTGTCAGACCGTTATCTGCTGGTGGATGTTCACCACGAGCACGGGTGAAGCAGGAAGTAAAGCAATTTAAAGAACTGGTTTGGTATCCGCATATGAATATTATGAATGCTCATAGTTCTCGTTCGACATGTATTGTATCGAAGTTTCCTGTACATCAGTGTTCTATGAAATATTCAAGTTATTTCCGAGTTGCAATCCACTGGTGATGAATGACCTAAGTACGGCATCGGGGCTGGCCGGTACCACGCGCAATGATGGACCTCGTGAAAAGTTCTGGTGATGGATTTGATTATGTCTTCACTCTGGAGCCTGCAAACAAATCCGGCTTTTGACACCCTTGCGGCTCTCTTACCTCTGGCCATCTTGTTCGTTTTCTACATTCGACCGAACTGATTTTCGATGCATTCAAGGCATCTACGACACATGGGCCCTTCTCGCTTGACATAGCGTACTAATCATTTACCCAGTATTGCAATGGTATAAGCGACGACGTCAGTCCTGCCTTGGGAGGGCCAGAGAGAGGCCCTCAGGCGATTGGGGTGCAAAATAACGAGAAAATGTTTTTGGACCCATAATCAACCCGGTGAAAATATCCCGCGCAAAAGTCGACTTTCTCAAACTGCCTCTACCCTCTGTCTCGCCCATCAACGATGCTGCGATACTATCATATCTTGTCTGAACTTGGAATGGCGCGCATACCTCTGAGTAGCTTACGACGCAAGCTCAGCAAAACTAGATACCATGAATGGCTTGCCATCCATGGTTGGTTGGATCTTTGCAGCATCTTCAACAACCAATGCGATCCGGCAAAAACAAGAAATTGACTTTCGGAGCCATGGACGTAGTGGCCCAAAACAAAATAAATTTGCACTTAACTGGTATCCATGGTATGGCCAATTTGTCAATTCGAATGCAAACCCTGACTGGCTTTTTCAAGTGAACGGTGCGATCAACGCCCGCGTTTGTAATGGTAACTAAAAACCGTATGCTGAAGTACTCATGGCCTGACGATGTCTCCTTGGACTTTTTTTTTGGACGTCGCCCCCGTTTCAACAACTGGAGTCATGGTATCACCAGCGCTGCCTGTCAATGCTCTCCAGAGAAGCGGACGACACCAGTGCCCACCCTCCTGTCTGAGTAATGGCGCGTAAGTAGGGTACATATCCATCCCATAAGTTTCTGCGGCTGACGGTTGACATGCGTAAAGTTGAATAAACGAATATGCGATGACGCTCCCTTGTTCCCAGTCCATTTAGAAGCACGAAGTATCAATGTCTTCACTTTCCACCATCGCGTCGCCAATGGTCGTTCATCTGTCTATGCCTGATATCCATCAGCCGGTTGAGCATCTCTCCTCTTCTCGTTTCAAAGATGGAAATGTCGCCAGCCATCTTCAGAACTATGATTAATAATGGTAAACCACGTCTCGCTACGTTCAACCCTTATTGTACGTCATTCAGCGGCAGAACTTTCACGTAGTTCGTGTCCACTATGTTACACTCTATTGCAATGTGCCTTTCTAGCGGTGTATGGGACGCAAATTCGAGCAGGTCATTACAGTTGCGTGTTGATATGAAAACAGACGATCCGACGTGAGTACTCTACCAACTCTGCAGTGTGATTTTGATCGTTCATAGTACACTGTCCTACGTGATTGCAGCCTTGCAACCCCTGCGCGACCACGGTTTCTTAATTACATACGAAAACGGTGGATTGGCGGAAGGAGTTGTGGCAGTTGTCGGCACAGGCAACACTCCCTTGGATGGAATCAAGAACCTTACATGCCGAGATGTATTCTACGACGCTCCGCTGACTGATTTGACCTGCAAATCTGGTACAATGTGGAATACGTCCATTTCGCCTCTCGCCAGCACGGATTACATTTCGGCCGTTGGCTGGGACGGGATTTCACCAATAACGCAGCAGCAACAGTCTACCATCTAGACGCCTGTTCAGAGTGTCAATGGCTTAGGAATAAGAGCAAGGTTTTAGGACTCGCCTAGATGGCCGAAAGAGGCTCGTGATACTATTTGGAAGACGCAACGCGCTTTGGTCCAGGCATTACCACATGCACGGTGATTGATTTGGTTAAGGACAGGAGGCTGTGAGCTGTGTGAAACAAGTGAACAGAAACGTGATGCTCATAAATGAACAGGTAACATTTGCTTGCGCCGTGGCCTTGAATCTTCAACGGACGTTGTTAGTTACCGCAGGCTATTTCGGCCTTCACAGCAAGTGACTTCAAAACCGCATGTTATCGAAGGCGTAACATTCTTCCCAGTCTCCCACAAACCAATGGTCTTCGATAATATTCCCCGCGTTGATGGCGAGGACCCCGCCTTGGCAATTTTCCGCAAAATATATAGTGGAAGCCGAGTCCCAGTCGAACTGCTCCGCTCATCATTAACCAAAGACATCGATTTGCGAAGAGACGTTCTCCCCCAGTCTAACGGATTCGTTCATACCGTTGTGGAGGCCTGCAATTGCCGTGGAGCGCTCATCATTAGACCAGATGACGTTTGGTTAGCGATTCTCGTCCAATTGTGGACAATAATGCTGAGCTTCATTTCAGCAAGGAGTTGATTGTGCGGGCTGTGCTTCTTCGACACGTACAGTTCACAGATAAAATCCGAAGGAGAGAAAATTGTTCTGGGCGGGGTGTCGTATATCCCAGAATCGACACCAACAAGATTCCTCCAGGATATGCGGAAATGGACGTCAAGCTCGATGATAACGGCGTACTATTTGAGTCGACTGTTGTCGCTGGTTCAATTGCAACACAAATTTGCACCGGAGCTACATCTAAACGTGACACTGTCAAACCGTTATCTGCCTGGTGGTGCTTCACGAGCACGGATGAATCAAGAAGTAAAACGATATAGAAAAATGATTTACTAACCGTACGCGAATGCTCACATAGCTCAAGAGCCCCTTTCTAGTTCTCGTCCGACATGTATTGTATCGAAGTTTTCCATTGCTCAAATTCCAAGTTACAGTCCACTTCCATGGTGACGGAGAGTCTACAGCATTGGGGTTGGCCGAATTTCGGTCTGTAGGTACATTTACCGCGCGCGGTGGTGCACCTCGTGAATAATTCTGGTGGATTCAATTATATCTTCACTCCAGAGCCTGCAAGTGGTTTTAGCTTTTGACATCACTTTTAACTTTGGTCATCTTGTTCGTTTTACCGACTTGGCAGTGACCGAACTACGGGGACATATTTTCTATGGATTCAAGGCATCCGCCCTTATCGCTCGACAAGGCGTACCAATCATTTCCGGTATAGAAAAATGTCGGAATCTGAGTTGCGTACTATGTGTGCCTCGTATGCCTTCCTTGGATGTGCCCACAAGCGACTGGGTTACAAAATTGGACAGGCTGCAATACACAAAAACACAAACCGTCGAAGGCGGCCAACGAGATTGGCTTAAGCAGCGGTATATATAACAGCGTCAGTCCTATCAACGGTGACCTCGGAGGGTCAGAGAGGCCCTCAGGCATTATATCCGTGACTGGAGCACAGGAGGCGCAAAAGAACGAGAAAAGATTTTTGGACCCATAATCAACCCGCTTAAAGCAGTCGATCCAGAAAAACCCCCAAACATGACTGTTCTTGGACTCAGATGCGGACTGGCATGGGAAATATCTCAACTAGGTAACTTCGTGCCTTTGATGTGACTGGAGAAGGAGGCTGAACGTGAACATCATCTACTGGAAATGAACTTTCTTACTTCATGATCTTGGGATTCCGTTTTCTCGTTTCTCCGGTTGACAACCACTGTCAACGAATACACTCTCCATCCTTATGCTTACTGGTTCCTGCATCATCGTTCCAATGATACCCTATTTCGCCCTGTCCACTTCCCGGATGTTGTCCCCAGCACATCTGAAAAATTCAGGTTGATTGAAGGTGACTTTCCCTTCCACCCTGTGTCTCACCCTTCAACAATGTTGCAATCTGGCAAAACAAGAAATTGACAAAGCTTCGTCTGGGGCATTCGGTTACGATTTATTGTGGCCCTCTTCTTCATCGATACTTCTCTGAGCGGATTAATATATTTATTGTTTGGACAAGCTTTCTTGTATTCTTGTCATTCGGCTAATATTGTTTTGGTGAACCATAACACCTCTCATAATCTTCCGGCAACGGTACCCAGACTCAACTGACCATGATAAAAACCACAACAAATGCACGCCTCCCCAAACTCATTTCCAGGTCTGACATAACCGCATATGTGAAACATGTACGAACATTAGGCATACTTGGTCGCCAAGGTTGTTTCGTAATTGGCCCTCTTTTCTACATCTCATCCGAAATTTGGAAACGCACAAATTCTTGTCCATCACACATCTACTTTTTCTTTTTTTCTTTTTTCTTTTGGTGCCCATACTCTCGGCGAAATCACCAAAGAGTAATATGGCCAGTATTGCAATTCAAATACGAACTTACAGCTGGCTTGTCTCTAATCTAGGATGTATTAGGACTTTCCTCGTACGTTATTCTTCTATTCAAAACGTAGTGACATCTCTACCTTCATCTACGGTATAAATATATAATCTAGTTGGTGCCAGCAGCTAGACTGGTGAAGTCAGGCTGTTATACGCGTTTTCAACGAAGCGGCATAGCAACATCCTGATCTTCAGGTTCGGGGACGGATTCGGGCTCGGGAATTGTAGCACTGAGTTGTGATGCAATGAGAGCCCGAAAACGCGAATCTGGTCGGCCAATCTGAACGCATATCAGCCCATAGCGGCAATGAATAGGACTCAACTGACCAATTCTCGATATGTTCCGGATTCAGTGATGTGCCCGTCTATTGCAATTGTTAGCAAGGATGTACTAGGAGATATTGAAAACTAGACCTTCAAGTACAACAACGCGTTCTGCTCTAGCGATTGTCGACAACCGATGAGCGACAAACAAACATGTCGTCTGTCGTCCTTCCAAGATTTTATCAATAGCATCGTTGACCTGGCGAAGATTCAACCAAATGTTCAACGGTGAAAACACAACATAGCGTACACGTCTCTCCGAAGTAGCATCCAGTGAACTCGTCGCTTCGTCGAGAGCCAAAATGGCTGGTTTCTTTAGCAATGCGCGAGCAATTGCTAGACGTTGCCTCTGACCACCACTGAGACTCATTCGTCCAACTATTTAAAATTAAACTGGGGTCATGCAAAGCATGAAGTTCCTAGACTCACTTTCCGTGTCGAAGCCATTCGGCAGACCCCATATAAACTCACAGTTGGCCTACGAGCAGCACTCTCGATTTGCTCGCGTGTGGCTTTCAAGATCTCCAAATGCTATATTTGAAGCGATAGTGCCCGCGAAAAGGACGGGATCTTGAGGTACGACACCGATGATGCTTCGCCACGATGTGACAGAAAAGTCCCGGATATCTATATCCTGCGTCATACTTTTTCCAATCTGAAAAACATTAACCCACCTTGACCGTCATAAGTGATCCTGCCGATAACTGGGTCATAATAACGTAGCAAAGTGAGTGTACGATGATTTTCCACCTCCGCTTTTGCCACTAAGGCGGTTCGATCAGGATTGACTTTGGTCCTGCACAGAAGGCACCTACACTAATGCTACGCTTTCTCCGACACCAATATCCAGGTTGAAGTCTTTCAATATCTTGACTCCTTTGCGGCTTGGGTACTCGAATCCCACGTGCTCAAAGCGAATGGGTCCACGACGATCAGAGGATACATCTTTTCCACCGTGATAAGGGATAGCGGGCTGTCGGTCAAGAAGCTCGAATATACGCGTCCCTGCACCGACGCCGCGCATCATGGAAGTCTGGAGATAGTGTAATCGACGATCCTCGAGAAAACGGATGTAGACCCACGAAAAATGATCTGTTCAAAGGCTTCAGCACTACATCAAACACAATGTGCAGTGTACTTACGTTAGCATTTGCAGACCATTTCCTACATATACGGTATAGAGAAGCAGACTAGTCAAGTCACCAACCGATATGACACCATGGGATACCAGCGTTCCGCCTTATTCCGACGTTAGTTGATCATTAATGCATCATTGATACGACATGCCATAACCAAGGAGGCCAAGAATAGTAACATTGCCACTCCAGCCGGTACTTCCAAAGAAGATACCGCTAGCGATTGCTTCTTTTCTGACGAAAAAAAGTATTCTTTCGACCTTGTCCGTGAATTTAAGCTCTTCTTGCCGGTGTGCATTAAATGCCTGGACTGTCCGCAATGCCGTCAGGGCTTCGCTGCCCACCTAGAAACAAGTTAGCACCATGATGAAATTAACCAGGCCAAATGACCTTGGTCATCTCTCCAACAGCTTCTTGAGTCTGATTTGACAGCTTTTTCAGGTACCGTCCGTAGTAGACCTAGAAAAAGGATTGAGGTAATCCCCTTGCACCAATTGAGAGTGACGCACAGCTCCTAGCGAAACAGGCGGAACGATAGCCAGCATCAACATTGTCAAATGCGGCGAGATGTAGAACATTGCTCCAACTGCATGTGCGAAGGTTGGACAGAACAAAACGCGATGAGAAAACTCGACTTACGGCCAACAGAAGACATGACGACAGCACGAAGCCCGTCGGACAAGTTTTGGGTGACACTGCAGCGTACATGAATACCCATTATTGTGTCTTCGCGCACGCGTCAAAGAAAGAAAGACAAACCTTTCTCCCACTACACTCGTGTCGACGCTGAGTCGGCTGAGGACATCGCCTTCGCCTCTTTCCACAAATTCAACCTCTTGCCTTAGAGTGGCCGCATACAAACGTTCACGAAGTCGAGCAACGATTCTCTGACCTTGGTAAGTGGTAACATGAGAATTGGGCGGATACGTAGGCATACGGCATACCGGATAACCGCATTATCATGGCACGCCCCGCCTTCGCGATTCCGCCAACGGTGAATAACACAAAGAGGATTCCCGAGGCTTGCCATATGCCAAGTCCTAAAGGAATGTGCTATGATCAGTTGAGCCACCGCGATTAAACGAAAGCATCAACGTCACGCACGGGATTGGGAGATGAGAAAAAATCGATTAATTTTCCGATTGTAAATGGAATGCTCATGGATACAGCGGAGGAAGCAAGCAAGAGGCCGACAGCTATGAGCAAAGGCCTGCGCTCTGGTTTTGCTAGGGCTACGATTTTTCTTAATGAGGAGGCGCCTTGGGGACCTTTGCGGAAAATAGCAGCCAGAGAAGAGAGGGAAAGTTTGGATTGAGGAAGGGGTGAAGTCGGTGGAGTTGTATACAGTCTAGTGGGTGCATGTTTTCGTAGACAAATGTTCGCATTCAAGGCATACGGCCGTCTGCAGGCCAGGAAGGCGAACGGGGGCGGGCGGGAGAGGAACCTTGAGCATATTACGAGCATGCTTGGGCCCACCGCGTCGTCGGCCAGCAGCCGAGGAGCAGCTGTTTGCCATCATCGTCCGGCGCAAACAAAGGATACACAAAACAGGAAAGCGCTCAAATGAATGCTCATGTCCTTCTCGGAGGCATGGCTCCAGGGCCCTCAGCAGACTCAGTTTTATACCAGGCAATACACGCCACAGACAGAGCCTATTGCTGCGATCGTCTTCCTCCATGGTTTTGCGGAGCATATAGGTCGGTACACTTGGTTTCATTCCAAGCTCGCAGAGCGCCGCTTGCTCGTCTTCGCATTTGATCAACGCGGCTTTGGCAAGACCGCCACGGACAAGGAGCACAAGAGTTCAAGCAGCTCTTACGGCAAGACATCCTGGAACGAGCACCTCACAGATACCGCGTGGGCTATCGAATATGTCACCCAGAAATACCCTTTGCTGTATATTTACCTCGCCGGTCATTCCATGGTAATATCCAGATCGATGTTCTATAACATTTTAACGCATACATACAGGGAGGAGGCCTGGTCTTGGGATTCGGCACCCCAAGCGAGGATTCGCCCCATCTAGCATCTGTATCCTCAATTTTAGGGATTATCGCCATGAGCCCATTGATACAACCGACCAAACCGCCCGCCAAGCCCATACGCACTATTGGCGGTGCGCTCAGCAAGGTTATGCCAAACTTTCTATTCCCCACAGATGTAGATCCTAAGGCGGGTTGCATCTACAACTGGAAGCAGCAGAATTTTTCACCGCATTAATGCAGGCACTTAGCCGCGATCCCAAAATTGCTGAAGAATACGAGAAAGATCCTCTGGTTCGAACGCAAGGAAGTCTTCGTGGCCTGAATGACATGCTCACACAAGTATGCCGATCGTGCCGCATTCTCGTCGTTTGCTCAGGTAATTGTAGGGAGAACTCTTACTGTCCACGAATTATGCAAATTGGTTCAAACTGGTCCCTCTCTTGCTCTTGCATGGAACCGCAGACAGAGTATGGTTTTGTCCCCGAAATCTTGCCGGTTATTTAGCACAAGGCACAGGTCACCTCGTTTTCAGCCACACAGACATTCCATAACAAGCTAGATGCTCACCACAAGAAGCTGGTACCGTTTCAAGTACTGTCCTGTTTCAGGGTCATTTTCCCCCACTCATGTCTATCCAGGACGCATTCCACGAGCTGTACAATGAAATAGACGGAATTCCGGACAAGGTTATGGATGAGATCGTGGCTTTCGTTCGAGAACACACGCCAGTCCGGTATAAACCAAGAATATGATAATATTCCCTACGTCACTCTGCTAATACACCTCTGTTGGGCTGCTTTGTGTAATATTATGGGTAATGATCATTGTATGCGGAATCGATCTTCATAACAGTCCTAAATTTCTACATGGCACGATTGGCACTAGTATCCTGAGGCACCTGGTGCAATATCTCCCTGTCTCTTCAAACGGAGCAAGACCTCCTTGAATCTGGTTAGGTCACTCGAGCCTGGACCCGTTCTAGCTATCGTTTTGCTCTGAGAATTTTGGAGTTCGACAAGGTCGCAGATTCTCTCCCATGTGGTCCCTGCAGAAAGCTTCTCAGTAAGGGAAGCAATGTAATCTTCTTCTTGTTCTCTATGAACATGTGATGGTTAAGAATACGTATGATTAATGAGAATATTGTTCGTACTTGTTTTCGCGAATGTTTCTCTCTTTTTTCCTGGCATAGTTTTCGTAGAATTCGTCGATAGCTTGCTCTGCTTTAGAAATTGTTTCCTGACGGCGAGCCTTTGATGCGTCATCTCTCAGTCGAATTTCTTCCTGCTGTTTTTCTCTCCACTCTCTGCAACAGTTCTTCAGATAAAATCTTGCAACGGCAGGGCATAGCGTACCTGATCACCTCTGGCTCATCTTCCTGCACACTCTGATTCAAAATCGGTGTTGTTGAATAAAGGGAAGGCTGGGGCTTGGGCGCAAATGTGGGCGCTGTGCTGAATGTAGGCCGCGACTGGGGCGGTGAAAGAGCCCGCTGCTATACACCCATTGTCAACACCTGTCGTCGACCATACACCCATAGAAATTGTAGACCCACGGGGACATCGAGTTCAGGAAACTCGCTCTCGAATTTATCAAAGTCATCGTCGCCGGTCACTTTCACGGCGGTCTCTTTGCGGACGGGCGCAGCGTCAAAACCACCAAAAAAATCGCTGTCCTGCCTAACGGGGGCCACGGATGGTGCGGGGATGTCGCTTGAGCCATCGAGTGAGATGTCTGGAAAGGCAGAGGCGGCGCGGTCAAAGTCGATGTCGTCGCCAAAGAGGTCCATGGTGGAGTCGTGGGAACGGCGCCTGCTGTTCCAATATGCCTCTCAACATTCCCGGCATTTTTGCGCCTTTCCATGCGCTCGTGCGTCCTAGACTCGTCATTCCCACTCTAGCTGTCAAAGGTACCTGTGTTTGACCGTTTTCTGTGCAGAATACACATCATGATCATTTTTTTTCTCTCAGACAGACATACGCCAGATTGACTTTGCTGCGCTTCACAAGCACGGCTACCGTGGCGTCGTTTTCGACAAGGACAACTGTCTCGTGCGTTTCGGCATCGTTATTTCAATATTCTGCTAATTTTCATATAGACACTGCCTCATCACGATACCATCGTTCCAGCCATTGAGGACGCTTGGTATGAATGCAAAGAAACGTTCGGCCAAGGCAATGTCATCATTGTCAGTAATACAGCCGGAACATGGGTTGACCCCGGAGGCATCCAGGTGAGCTTCCCCTCTTCCTGATTCGCCAGCATCATTTCATAAGTCCCACAAAGTCAGAATCTGTCTCGTACCACCTTGGCGTCCCCGTCCTACGGCATAAACGATTTAAACCATCCTACTCTTGCATATCTGACATCCGTTCCTATTTTTCTTCTCTTCGTTCTCCGGTCCGGGATGAAGAACTCGTCGTTGTCGGTGATCGAATATTCACAGACATCGTCACGGCGAATCGAATGCGGTATTGGAAACCAAAATCAAAAGGGAACATATTTGGTATAGCAGCTTCCTGCGCTTTTGAAAAAGGCGGCGCCATTGAAACGGAAAAGGAAGTCGCGTCTGCAATAGCCAAGCTGACAACGGGACCCTATGGCCCGTTGTCTATTTGGACTACAGGAGTTTGGGAGAAGGAAGCGCTGCTCATGCGATGTGCCGAAAAGTTGATTGTAAAGGCTGTTCAGCGACAGCTTGAGCAGGATGAGTTTGGCGATACTAGTAAATTCTTGAAGCTAATACCGGTACGGTCAAAGAAGCCCAATATTATTGATCGCTTTCTAGACAAGGTGTACAGCGTGTAACGGTCTACGAATAATGCAAATGATTATAATCTACGTATGGCAAATTATCAAAGAGTAAATCAAAGTCGTAAATTGTTATTTAACAAGTGATGTCGGTGGCAAGAAAACGCTGATAACTGCAGCCTGGGCTATCGAATGTCTTTCCTTCGAACCTGTCTTGCGGTTACACCGGAAGCATCCCAAATTGTGATGATACAAGTCTCTGGCTGCCGCCAGCCGTGTAAAATTCTTGAGTCCTAGAGCCATGGTCATCGGGAGCGTCAATGGCTCGGTACGCCGACACAAAGCAACGTATGACGATATTAGCAGCTTGGGGTCAAGGTGGTATTCTTCCCATATTGTTATCTTTCGAATGGGATCAATAGGAGTAGAATGAAGCTTGGACGCAGCCAAAGGCCGAATATCATCTATCTGAAATTTTGTCGACAGCTTGAGGACGGAAAGCCACTCTTCCACTGTTGCTGGCTGTCTTGTTGAATCCTTTCTATCCATCGAACATTATTAGATTCCCGTGTCGTCAAGTAAACCCCACTTACAACGGATACAAGACCCACAAAAGTCGTTCAAAATCAAAGGCAGATATTTCACGTAGCGCAAAGGGGTGCTTGTCGTCGAAACCTGTATAACGCGTCCGGCCATCATATACTGGAGGAACTATGATACGGAAAACAGGTGACTTGGCGTGAAGCACAGATAAATCCAATTTGAACAGCGTATCTTCTACCTAAGACGAACGTCTCACTTCATAATCCCATTGAACATAAATGCCACCACTCACTTGTATAACAACGTTTCCGTCTTGCATATAATAGTCACTGTGTTTTTCGGGTCTTCCTGGCTTGTCCGCGTTCAACATGATTCTGGGCGCGGCAGCAGAAGCCTCACGGACAATCGTCATGGTAGTCGTCATGGAATTCGTTATAAGAGTTGCGAGCTCGGCGGCTTAACGTCGCAAAAGGCAGAGTCGAAAAAAGGGCACATTGAAGCACAGCTTAAGGCAACGCGTTCGGGCGCGTGGCGATTGTGGCTGAGGTCACGGCGCGTTACTCAACTCCTACACTCCAATGCGTGGTGTACTGTATTTCTAACCTTTGTGATTGCCATTGTCAGTCGTGCTGTCCGTCCGCGAAGAAATCAGATCATATAAATCATTTGGCAAGAACGAAGAGAAATGCCACCAAGAAACCCAAAATACAATGTTTATGTGCGAGGCGTAGCGATTCCTGAACAGGTTTTTCTGGATGGTGGGCTGCTTGAAGACTTCCGATTTTCGTGATTCGGGTGTATTCCTGACGATTTCTACGACTTTGGCTGCTGGGGCATATGAAATGCGAATTCAACTAAGTTGCAGGAGGACCTGCTCAGAAAGGATAATACGACCGTGACGTAGTAATCGATGGAGAAGTCCTCCAATAAAGGCGCTTCCAGAGGAATTCCAACATACAAAGCTCACCACAAATCAACGTCGTCAGGTTGGGAAGAATGATACGAGTGGATGAAATGACATGGTGGGGTCGCCACCTGCCAATTGCTTATTCCCCACCAAATTCAAGTCATTCCAATTTCGTCATCTGTTTTTCAGAGCGGCGAAGAAATCGAAAACCCGGGATAGGCCATCGAGTCCCAGCTCACGCACATCAACGGCCTTCAAATTCGACAGATCAAACTTACAATCGCTAAACATATCAATACTGACGATCTCCAAGGATGGAGCATTTGGAAATGCATGGTACAGCTCTTCAACTCCATCTTCGGCTGGAAGCTCTATGTGGGTGAGACGAAGCTTTTGCAACAGGGGAAGGCGATTCTTTAAGGGCAGCAGATATTGTGCAGGGAAGTCAATTTCTGCAGTTTTCCAACGCATCGACTGGTCAACCAGCATATTTATCACTTCGTTGCCCAAGTATAGCCGGGAATGCCCTGTTCTGAGCGTCATCTGCTCACGATTTCGTTCGGGATCTCTCGTGATGGCGAGTGAGGATGAAACACTCTTGAGATTAACTCTAGAACCTTCGCTGCCTTTGGTCTCCAACCGCAGCGACCGCGTTCCCTGATTTCCCACACACGTGTAGAGGCGATGATTAGATTCACCCACCATATCGCCGCATGTCCTTCTAGTTCGTCCTTTAATTCTCCCTTTTACGGTATTTCTGACAATGATTCGATCTAGAATTATGGATTGCTGTAGATACTAGAATATTTCGGCGGACACGACCTGTTGGAGGATGCTTCTGGTCATGCCGTTACCCGGATTTCCCCATGCTAGGCCCGTATATAATCCAAAGACTCACACTGCCCTGCTTCGCGCAGCCCGCCCATCTCTCCCCCCCAGTAATGATCATCTCTGCAGAGTCTTCGTCCACGTCCTCATTCCGGTCATCCAGATCCTCCTCCCCGGCCCCCAGCCTTCACCGGCACTCCAGATACTATCTGACAAGTGGCAACGTCGTCTTTCGAGTAAGTCCCCTGCAAGGGGTTTTGCTCGGGGCTATTGGTTGACATCCGTCGTGGCGTAAAAAACCAAGACGGGGGTCAATCACTAATCTCGGACGTTCCTTTGCTCGTTATCTGCGCGCGCGTAGATATCGTTCAACTGTGACGTTCGAGGAGTCCTGAGCAAAAACCCTTTTTGGTGACATCTCTTTCTTGAATGCTAAATGGTGCTTTACGTTTTTCTTCCCCCCGTCGTCGAACAGGTTGCCGACGTATTATTCAGGGTCTGGGACGAGCCGCTGCGCACAAACTCCCAGTTTTTCTGTGATCAATTTTTGCCCTCTCGGATCCCCTTTGGAAGCTGCATCGGGAGCGACGACGCCCCCATCGTCGTTGACGGCGTCGAGCCGTACCAGTTCGACCGCCTCCTCGGCGTCGTCTTTCCCCCGTGCGTGCCACGTCACACCTCATCTATACCTCTTATGTCTAACAAGCTGTTACAGTTTCCATCGGGGCGCGTCGTCTTTCTTCACCGACTATGGCATGCAGGAATGGCTTATGGTCCTCGACATCGCCACCTTGTGGGGATTTTTCGGCGTGCGCGAGACCGCGCTCCAAGAAATAAGTCAAAGGAATCCCGAGCCCCTTGACATCGCTGTCTTATGTGATCATCACCCTTTACCTGCGTCTTGGCGCAAGGAGGCGCTCTGCCACCTCGTAGAAAGGGACCAGCCTATCACTGTAGACGAAGCAAATGTTCTCGGGGGAGCACTGACAGTAATGATCTTCACAGCCAGAGAAATACTAGGTGAGAAAGGGAGGAGGAAGGGAGAACATGTTGAATATGTTGTCACTGAACTCTTTGACATTGACACCACACCTGATTACTACTAGGTACACCCCCCCCCCACCTAACTGTGTCTATGCCTGCCCCCCCTCACATACCTATGCTCTGCCTATGCCCTGCCTGCTCTAGTCTCCCTGTTATGACCATGACTATATGATATATATGCTATATGCTAGTGCAAATGATATGCTTATTTATTGCTCATACTTTCTGTGTGAACCAGTGTGATACATGCATTAAAAGCAAGATTGTACCAAAGACACTTTAACTAAGCCATTACCAATATTATTGTAAATGAAAGGCAGCATAACATGTTAGATATATTCAAAATATACAACACAGATTGTTAATATCAACATGACAGACATTGCCCTAGACCTCAGGCATACCGGTGTAATGTCCAGCTTGGTTCCTTTGTGTATCTGGGTATGAATTGTAAGTAGTTCCGGTGAGCGACTGTCCCATAATTGGCGCGAGCTGGTCGGCGGCCGGCGGGAAGGTGCTGGGATCTTGGGGGTCCTATAGCGAGTCGAAACGCGTGAGTACGCTCGGCGAGCGGCGACGGCGAGAATGAAACGCTCACGTAAAGCTTCTGGGGATTGTAGACCGGCTGCGCGCCGGGAGACCAGGAAGCAGGAGGCGGCGACGTTGAGAGTATTTCTTGTCCGTGTGTCTGTGCCGACGTCCGAGCAATGTTCTGTGAGGGATTGCGAAACTTGAAGAACCACAAGAGCGTCGCGGCGACGAGAGCTAGGAAGACGAGGCCGCCGATGACGCCGCCTGCGATCGCTCCGGCATGATTCGAGGATGAGGAATGGGAGGGTGTTTGTCTGGACGTTGTTGATGTTGACTTTGGACTTGCGGTACTCGCTGCGGTCGGGGCGGTCGATTCGGGTCCAACTAGAAATATTTGTCAATTTCATTCTAGACACTCCATTTCTAAACATGGCGCACCAGCACTCGACGCTGCTGCAACGTTGAAGGTATTCGAAACCTGCGTTCGATGATAAGACGCCAATCGCGGAGAGAGAGAGAGAGAGAGAGAGAGAGAGAGGATCGACCACACACATACCGACACATCTTGATACGCCCAGTGGGGGACACTAGTGTCGGCTGGAATCGCTTTCGGATACCTGCGGAGATGGTGAAAAAGGTGCGGTTACGCTAGCGATGGGCAAACCTACACCGTCAAGTAGACTGAAGTGCAGTTTGGCGTGTATTGCGACCACCTGATGCCCAGATAAGAATCCCGATGAGGGAGGACACGACGATCGATCAGACGTACTTGATCCAGCTTCTGTCCTGGCAAGCGCCGCAAGCAGAAAGCAATGAGTAAAGGATCGAACTGCACTGGCACGGGTTTGCCTGAGCGACCGATGGGCCAAAGTAGACATCGTTCAGCGGAAGCGGCGGAATGTTGAACCCTAGATATGTGGGCCCTCCCGTTCAACCAACGGAGTGGGAGGAGAAAAGGCGGCTCACCTGCGGGGTCACATTCTCCTGCTAAATTTTCGGCGATGAGACACGGGCTTTGGCCCTTGGTGTTAAAGACCTATACAGGCGGCCAGAACCAGTCAGCAGATATATTGATGGAACGGTTCGAAAGCGCTCACCCAATTAAAGGTGGTGTCGGTACAGACTGCTTGTTGCTGGGCAAATGCGGCATGGATTAGGCCAAGAAGGAGCCACGATAGGTGCAGCATCACAGCGCAGCCAGAAAAGGCGGAGGGAAAGGAAGTAAATGACCGCACGGAGAGCTGTGCTAGCAAGTTAGCGTGCGCCAGCGTATCATTAGAGTTTGATTGGATTCACACAGCACTTGAACCGAGTCTAGTCTTCGGTTTACGGCGATTAGCCTGGCACGCATGAGCATATCCATATCCTCCCCACACCTTTGCGCTACGCCATGGCAGACTATGGCTTCAAGCTTCACTTCACATCGTCAGCAGTGCGGCGATGACGAATTGGAAATCATCTCATCAACAATCGGCAAACATGGCAGTGCTCCGATTCCCGACATGCTTCCTCCACATGGTACAACAATATTAGATACAGCTAATACTACAGATCGACTTACTTGTGTTCAGGGGAATACATAGAGTGAATTCTAATCAGAGAGCCATTAGACCATGTTGTGAGCAGGCTGGCCTACGTACACGTCTTTCTGGCTGATACGCGGGCTGTGGGAAGGTCGTCCATGCAGGTGGCGAAGCGTCTGGCAATGATGAATATTGTCGTTTGCTTCTCTTCGGTAGCCGATCGACACCGAATCTTCTGCGCCTGCGGTAGAACCAGAACAACACGCCACCAGCGATAACCAAGGCAGCGATGCATGCAATCACGCCGCCTACGATCCGACTATATGAGTGGTGAGATGTATTTGGGAACACAGAGCTTGATCCAGTCGCTGGGTAATAAGAGGATGGGATGAGAGATGTTATCAAATAACTTGGATATTTAACGTACCCGTTTGATAAGCAGCAGTGAGGTCGAAATTATCTCCTTTCTGCGCAGTAGTATAACTAAGCCATACTTCAAGGCACAATCACCAACTCGTACCGTTACGTTGAGAAACGCGTATGACGGCACAGTGGTATTTACAGGTATATCACCCAGATAACTGGGGGGAAAGTCATTACAAAGTCATCACACTTAGCTCTCTTGACACACACCTCGATACCCAGGTTCGACTGCAATTCTGAGAAAAGCCCGACCAGCTAGCAATTTGGTTTATAAATTAATAATCAGTGCAGATCAGTCACGACGACACGTACTAAAGCCATCCTCTGCCTTGGCAGGCAGCGCACGCGCTGACCAACGAATAGAAAACAGTGTTGCATTGACACGTATCCGTTTGGTTCTTTTGCGGGCCATAATACACGTCAGTCGATTTGAGGGGAAGTAATGTGAGCCCTATACAGGGGGTGGGCGGTACATCGTATTCAATCAGCTTTCATATTGCAGGTAGCACACCTCCGGGTTTGCATGGCTCAGCTAGCTCTTCCGCAAGGCTGCAGGGACTGTCGCCCTGCGCGCTGTAGGCCTGCTGTGCGTTAGCGCCCAGACTCTCAGACGTGAGCTGAGAATGCCTACCCAGTCGTATCGATTGTCAGTACAAGTGGCGGAGCTGAGCGCTCCTATGAGGGGTGATATGGCGAGCACAACAAGCCAGAAAGCTTGGGTGTACATGGTTTCGGGTAACGACGTCTTATCGTTTCTTCCAGTGCTCAACTGATTGCCGATGCTCGCACGCTCCTCTATACATAAGGTAATGACAAAGCACCGCAAACCTCCCCCAACTTCCTTCCATCTAGTAACCCCATGCATTCAATGTCATATTATTTGTATACTCGCTCTGACAGGACCATCGTATGCCATCTGGCTGGCACCGGCACTTTGCGGATGGCCGCACAAACGTATTGTCTTGCTCTTGTGCTCCTTCTGGCGAGACCAACGCTAGTAGCAAGGGCTCGATGGGATTCGGCAGGCGAGGGGGATAAGGAGCGCGCTCCAGGACATCCCGTTGCATGTTGCACTCAGAAGAGTCCGTATGGCCGATCAGATCGTGGTCCGGCTATTGAGCAAAACTGTTAGGACGAACTGGGCTACATTTTAAAAAAAAGCCAAGACACCGGACTGTCGTCTACTTGATGAGTGAGTATGCGAATGGCACGCGTGGGAGAGAGGCGCATGTACCTTGAAGCTCTCTGGACACCATGCCCATACTCCTCAGCACTGCTTTACTGGGAACGGGGATGAGGAGGACCGGGAACACAAAGAGGGGGTTTATAAAGATTGAAGCAGACGAGTGACATCATTGAAAATGAAAGCCATCGTCATCCATTACGCATCCTGCTCCTCCTCCCCCTCTTCGTCCTCAGACACCTCCATCCCTGCCTGCGCTAGTCGCTGTTTGTATGCCTTCCGTTTCGCCGTCATTTCATCAAGAAGCACCAGCAGATCCTCTTGTTCCTTCTCCACCTCCTTGCATCTTTCCTCTGCTGCTGCAAGCTGCGATGATAGCGTCGAAACCTGTTCTTGCAAAGAAGCAACCTGCTTCTCGTGAGACCAGGGTGACTGATGTGCAGTAATCGACTGTACCTCGTTCCCGGTCGCCCCCGTAGACTGTTTTAGTTGTTGCTGTAGATTTACAATCTCTTGCGCTTGCTTTTGAATGACCTCGCGTAACGATGCAATCACCATGCTCGTTTCGGTGTTTTGGCCTGCTTAGACAGGGTCAATCGTCTATAATCATCAATTTGACAGGACACTTGTCACCCGTTGTGGTCGACTGGTCAGGATCCGTCGAAAACCCCCTTTGAATTGTATCTACGCGTTTACGCTGAGCTGGGCAATTATCAATGTCGTTGACATGACACGACGTACAGTAATTTGACTTCCAAAAGTCCACAAAACTCCAGTCGAACCATACCTCCGCCTTGCCATTGGCAGACGAAAATGCGTTAGAATCCGGTCCGACAGATTTGAACCTGTCATCCTCTCGTATGCTGATCATCCTACCGACAAGCGTGTCCACGCCAAGTCGGTTCAGGATAGGAGCAATCGCTGATCTATATTTGGGTCAGTGCCACTTAAAACATCCGTTGAGGGTGCGGAACAGGCCTCGTAATTTCGCCTGGCTCTCGATTATTTTCATAGCATATCCCGAGGAGAAATACGCATAGAGCAGGCACAACCGTATCCTCCTCGGAAACTTGATTAATTTGTTCAAGGAGCTGGCTCAAACTCTGAATACGAGAAATAAGGGAAGGCCATGGTTGCTACTCACCACCCCCATTCCGCCTGCGTCTAAAAAGTCTCGAACAGAACCTGGATCTTCCCACAGCCATTGAGACAGAAGGCCCAGGTAGGCAACAATCAGTCGATCCCATTCCTTGGCTTCCTGTTCGGAAAGACCGTCCCTTGATCGCGTTAGCAAAGCGAGGGAAAGATTCTCGCTCAGTATTTGCAGCAGCGTCTGCGGGGGTTCGTCCTCGTCAACGAGCTCTGGTGCTGCCAAGACTGGGGTAGCACCGTCAGCAGGAACAAAAAAACCGCTACCTGTCTGGCCAGGCAAGGCTTGCAATGTTCCTGGTTTCAGCGTACGAGCAAGTAACTTGGCTTGTGGTGATGATCGGATGAGGTGACTGAACAAAATCGATGCCATGTGCGTCGTAAGAACAACAGCTGGCTCGAGTGCAGCCGTTGTTGATGGGGGAATAGCAAGCGCATGTACCAGAGGCGTCGTAGGTGGTGCATCAGAACTGTCTGCAACCAATCTAAGAGCAAACATGGGACGATGCGCGATTCGCATACCTTCTGCAGGAACCATGGCTTGGAGAATAGCCAATTTGATTTCTTCTTTGCGCACAAAACTCTGTTCTATTTTCGATCAATCAATCCAAATGCCTACCAATGATCTCACCTCGAAAACAGCCACTGCCGCCGTTCGAAGCTCTAAAGTGTCTTTTGACTGCTGTGCACTAGTCGAGCCGTTGTACTCCCCATGTAGTGCCAATTCTACAACCACATCCAAGGCCGTTGAGGGCTCTAATCGGTCCCATTCTTCTCCGTTTGTTTCAGGAACCGGTAGGTAAGGTGTAACAGTGATTTCTGAGAGCGGAAAATTGGTATTTTGGGGAAGCAATCGTAGGGCCTTGGAAAACGTCAAAGATCAAGATACAAGGAATAAATTTGACGTTGTACCTTGGCTTTTAGCCTAGTGGGTGCGTTCGAGGCAAGAGCCATTTCAGTAAGACACCTCGTACATGTATAACTTTCTTGTGCCTAGCAGAGGATTAGATATGGCGCGGGTATGCAGATACAATTTTACGTTTCCACCCTTGGATCCGACTAGAATGCCCATGATGTCAATAACTAGTGCCGTATTGGTCGCCTTTTGCTCGTCCCAGAACTGCAAAGCAAATTCTTGGGGGGTGGGATCCGTGTCTGTGATTTTCCATGGGAAGAAAAGGAGGGAACAGAGCGCTTGTGGAAAGGTAGTTTCTCTAAAGTAGCTCTGCGATTGTTGTCAGTTCAGCCCGAACGAAGTAGATTAACTGACTCACTTGATTAGAACTGTTGAATCGTAAAAGACTATCTGTGCAGAACAATGCACCTTCGGTGACTAAACCACCTTCTACCCCTCCTTCTTGCGCAACGATATTGAACAGCTTCTCGAATGCACCTTCGAATGCCAGGACCTTCTGTATGTCAGCATTTTGAGATATAAGCAATTGAACCATTGAAATGGCCTCTATTGAGATAAGTGTTGAGCCGACACGAACAGATAAAGCATAGATGCCAGTCACTCGCCATTACGAATAATTTCCCGTTTGTCCTCCAGGACAGATATCACGCTCGCAGGTCCAGTCGATGTTTTGAGAAAGTACGCCTGCACGACCGGCCGTCGATTATGCAGCAACGTCGACAGCAGTTGCAGAGAGGCAAAGCGCGTATAAAACGCCAAATCCCCGAGCAACACGAACAACAGGTTGATCGCCTTCTCGTTGGCCAGGACCTGATTTGTATGCTTGAGTCCCAACTCTTTGCTGTTCGGTGATGTGATGTCCTCAACATCGCAGAGAAGATGGAGCGTCTCGAGAACAGCCTTTCCGATATCCGCATCGACTTCGGCATCGTTGGCTAGGACCTCTAGTAGGCCCGGGAGCGCACGTTCACCGACATCCTGTTTGCAGTCACGTACGAGACCCTTGAGAGCCAAGACGGCGGCACGTCTGTCCGCAAGCAGAGTCGCGGGCGATAGACGGTCGCTAAGGCGCGCGATTGTGTCCGCTGGTGTCTGAGTGACGCCTGTTGGGCCGCGAAGAGCAACATAGGTCTGCGAGAAGAACTCCATGGACGATGCGTATGCAGTCGTGCACTTGCTTCCACTTGGAGATACGGCGTCGGTAGAAAAGGCAGTGCAGGTACGAACGTGTTCATGCAATACATTTTGGCCCACACGCTGCCCATACTGTACTTTGACAAAAAGCATATCTTGGAAAAATGGATAACGACATCATAGGTATACAATACAAATTGAGATACGGGATCGTATTCTCTCAGACATAGCCATTCTCGTGTTCCAATGCCATCAATAAAGATTCTTAGGTTCGCGTAAAGTCAAGGGGGACCTGGTCGTCGGCAACCATCGCCAAGCTATGACGGGAACGTGGGTTAGGGAAACTGGTGGTTGGCTCGATGGACTCGATCATTTTGTCGAGTTGAGAAGGTAGGGAGTAAGAGAGCGTTTGGAGGGACTCGGTTTCGGTTTCGGTGTGACGGTAGGTAGAAAACGTGGTCCGGAGCATCTTATTCGCCTTCCAGACTGGCAAAGTGATTCGGAGCCGATTACCTGACGAAGTGAGGGTTTTGGACGGAACTTCAAAGTAGGCGAGCCATGCATTGACCTCATGCACAGTTTCGTCAGTGGGTCTGACATAGGAATCTGCCTGTGGAATGGCTCAGTCGATCCAAGGTTATCAATACAGGACAAGGTCATACCTCCTCTTTGGTCATATGCTTCCCATACCATGGACTACCGGGGGTGCTTATTTCCAAGAGACGTCTTAGCAAACCGGGTATGTCACGACCGGGCAGTCCGATTTCCAGGTCAATGACAGTATTTTTGGCGAGATCGCCCACGTTGACGAAGCCTGGTGGGGCGGCCTCTCGTGAATCGTGGACGACCATGTCATCATAGGGTGTCTTGGAAACTAGTAAGCTTAGGGCAGGAATGAGGGGAGCAAGGAGGACGAGGAATGCGAAAAATGCGAGTGGCCTGTAGATATACATGCGGTGAGTGCTGGTAACCTGAGATCGGAAGAGCCCGTGCGCTCGCTTTGGGAAGTTGGGTCACGTGCCAGCGGTCCTGTTCCAGAGGACTGCGACGCAACATTCTTGGCATCATATTTTTCTGACATTCCTGAACACGAATGCCTGGGAATTCAATACCATTGAGAGTATAACAACAGCATAAGGTATGCAATTGTATCCGTGTGTTGGAAAACTCCAAGGCACATGTCCGCCAGCGCCAAGAGACTGCCATTTTGCTATGCACGCTGTATTGTTGTGTGTCACTGAGCTCCAACCTTTACGTGTAGCCGATGCAACCCTATCCGACAGCCTTGACAAACGAGACGCCTTGAGGTCCAACAGTCTTCATTTGCCCTGCAAGTAGCATCAGGATTAAGGCAAGTGCCTATGATGACTACCCATGATGGCTTCCTGACAGCTTATTCCAATATTCCCATGGCAAATCCCCGCGCTCCGACGTCAAGGTAACCAATTCATTATGAAATTCCCCCAAAAGCACCGTGACCGCATGGCGGGTCATGATGAATACTCCCACTGTTTCAAACGTTATCGAGACGCCTCGGAGCTTCGCCGCAGATTTCTGATGGCAGGGATGCATGTGCACCCGTGAATAGCTGCTCTTATCGCGGCTGACAAGCGGCCTTGCGGCATCACTTCAACAGGCTCAACTTCTCGTCGAAATGCTATACCCTTTCGGTTGCGGAATGGATTTCCAACCGCAGCTGACCCGAGCCGTAACTTTTTACTCTGGGTCAAAGAACGACAGTTCATAAATCGAGCACCGGTATGTTGGCTACTCCGTCAACCTCGCATCTTCGTGTCTCGGCTTCGTCGAATTCTTCCTTGCGTGTTAAAAGCCCTGCATCTCACTCTCCGGGTATGGGGGTGTCCTTAATTCCCATCTAGGGCAAGGCGCGCCGATAAGTAGCGAATCGCCGCAATCAACTTGTCATTACCAAAGAAAGAAGTTCATATTGACAATGACATAATTTATTAGGCCATCCTTTTCATACCATATTGGACAAAAAGTCAACCACTATATCCTTTATATTCCACTGTTGCGTAAATAATATTACACATGAAAAAAAAAAAAACGATGCTATCAACTATGTTGAAACTGCTAATCCCTATCCGAATGACTATGCGGAAACGAAACGATTCAAACGAAAGACGAAGAACGAAACGAATGAGCGTGTTTATACAGTACGACCATTAAAAAGGAGCGAATAGGATCAAGATAATCCGTATACCAGGTATAAATTAAGATTAATTGGTATGAATTATGCGATGGTTAGAGTCCAGAAAACCGTTATACGGAGACTCGTGAGCATAACCACAACTAACCTCGTCGCGCACCGTAAGATGGTTCAGTGGTTGACGTGACTTCCTCCTGTAATTTCTCGCCATTGGTTCCACATGCATTCTCTTGACTTTTGTGTGCCGATCGCTTTTGCATATTGCACAACATGCCAAACATCTTGGAAATTGCTGGCTAACCCGAGACTTATCCTCACAACACCGATTTCTCTTCCGACAGATCTTTCAACGTCCTGAAGCGTGACGCCCGAATAGAATCGCGCCATGACGTCTTGGAGATTTAACAGTGCCGCGGCACCTCCAGGATTACAAACACAACCTGTGCGCAGGGATATGCATCGTTGCGACGCGGAAAATTCAATGAACGAATTAGGAAGCATCTCTCCGTCAGCCTAGAACGATGTAAAAATAAGAATGGAATAAGCATGGGAAAGAGTGGGAACTCACATCCAAGAAAACGAGAGAAATAGTCGAACCAGTTTCGGATTGTTCCCCGATCGCCGTTACACGCCGTTCAGGCATTCGTGAGAGGATTCGTACAACGGGATTCCCTGTCGTATCGTGCCGCACGTCACATAACGATGTGATGAGGTAAGTGAGGAGGCATGAGAGACGCAGAGGCAGGAATGGAAGATAGGCGGAAAGAAAACGTAGCCCCTCTGTAACAGCGGGCAGACTAAGGTAATTGATGGTGCCATCCTGAGAAAGAGCTCAGAAAAAAAATTACAAGGAAGATCAGGGTGGACTAACCTCGAATCGTTCATGCAGTTCCATTGCCCTGGTGACAACTGTTCCCGGCACTTGCACAAGGTCGACAGTGCCACCTGCAAACCAAGGGCGCTTCAACTGCGCTAAGAACGACTTCTTGACGACTAGCGCTCCAATTCCAGTTGGGAAACCAAACATTTTGTAGAAAGAGACTGCTATAGCGTCAACAGGGTGTTCCGATAAAGAGAATGTGGTGGTTGGCGCGAGGGCCGCCGCATCGACTAGAGTATAATAGCCCAAGGATGTCGCATAAGCGGCAATGGACATAGGATTTTTACAGTTTGAAATGTTAGATTGACCCGTCAACGCGAATAGACTGGGAACAAGGACCGGTGACTGCGGCCTATTACGCAAGAGTACATTCTGAAACCGATTGCTCAGCGTCTGATGAGCATTAAGATTATTTAGCCGTCCATACCTTGGCAGTGGAAAGATTAAGACCGCCGGTTGGGGTTGAGGGAATGTAACAAACGCTTGCTCCTTTTTCGAGTGCATACTCCCTTATCCCATGTAACTGAGAGATATAAGCATCCGATCATTATCATTGGCCGAGGACTTACGCTGTTATGGGAATCCGTACCCAGCACATATGAGCTGCCCGCGGCGAATGGGAAAGATTCCCCAATCAATTTGAGTGCAGCTGACGTGTTCGCGGTGAAGATAACAGTGTAGTCCTTCGATGCATTAAAGAATCTTAGGACTTCAGTGCGAGCTTCATTGGCATAATCAGCAGACAGCTTGGAGCTGTGGACGTTATTATTAAATACTAATGCAGCGATAAAATGCTGTATGCACTTACCTGTTGCTGACTGAATGTGTGTTGCCAAGAACACTGCGGTGAAGGAAATCCGTATGTGCCCGGATGAGGCTTTCGGGATACAGGGCGCCGCCCATATAGTCAACGTAGGTCTCCCCACTGCGATCCAATCGACCAAAGTCATTTCGACGGAGTGCGTCCAAAGTCCAAGTTAATTTATACTCTAACACGTTGTCGGTTAAGAGTAAACGAGGAGTAGAAATATGTACAGACCAGGGTAACTTTGCAAAAATGTATGGTATGCTTTGGTAGCCTCGTCGTATGGCAGGTCGTGTGGAGGAGCGTATATGAGTGAAGAGCGGAACGTAGTTGCAGTAACCGAACTTTCGTTCCTGGTGTGGGACCGAATCTGAGTCTTCTCAGAGACGAGGGCGGTGGTCTCTTCAACAGTGGCAGTTGGGGAGTCAATTCGTTCCATGGTGGACTCAACGTTGGTGCACCCTAAATGTAGATGAGACAAGAGTCCAGGACGTTTGCGATGAAATAGCGATCGCCGCTTCCCTGAACCTGAAGAGTGAGTGGAAGATGTCGCGTTCCCCATTGACGGACGTTAACTGTGAGCGGCGCTTCCCGATACAGGGCAAAGGATAAGATTCCTCCGTCCTGGTCGTTTTAACGCAACGTTTTATATAATACCCACTCCACCTAAAAGAGACCTGAATCTCGGGTAAATCCTAGAAACAAACGGAAATCTTGGATAAGTAGTGTAAAAACACAGTAACCAACGGGGAACTGTGAACGAATTTGGTCTAGATCATTTGATTTTCTGCTAGGCGCACAACCCTGTAGGTGGGTCACGGTTGGGTACTGCCTTCATGAAATTGATTCCGGATGGGTTTATGTGGCCCACACCACCACCAACATGCTTAAGAGGGCCGCCTGCTGTAGCAAATCTTCCTCTCAGCTCAGGAAGCCACTGCCAATGCACAACTCAAGAGCGCGTTGCTAGCTCAGATTCGTGCCAACGATCATTGTGATAGGTCCCGTCTGTCGTAAACACATTACCTCACGGAAAATATATACATCACTGAAGGCCCCGCATATGATATTTTAGCTGTGGTGCTGCGACCCTCTCCAGACGAAGTTGTAGGCATCCTTGTCAGGGACCTGCAGTAGTACGTATTTCCAGACCAACACAAACGCAAAAATAAAAAGGGCAAGGTATTCACAAGCATGTCATGGGTTAGCGGTTACCATTGCTTGCCTACGGTCAATATTCAATATTCAATGCCTACAAAAACTTCCTAGCCTACTTCTCCTGATGAATTTAGTTGGTAGTCGCAATACCATAAACAGCATGGTAAACGACGTTTCTAATGCGGTTAGAAAGTTTCCGATTAGGCTTATGGAGATCATTATTTAAATGCGGCACTACCATGATTTATCGCGGAACCGTTTCCTATCAACACTCTATCATATTACATTCCAAATTCAACAATGTCAAGCCGAGTAGGCATTTCGGGTAGTGTCCCGCTCCTATTGCTTCGGTCGCATTCATTTCTCGCTAAGAACGACATGGTGTGTGAATGCGGGATCGCTTAATCCACCTTCAGCGTTGGAGAGCGTGTGGCGTTGTAGCCGACGGCTGGTGAAAAGGAAAAGTCGAATCCATCTCCGCCTTAATTACAAATCGAGTCTCAGGTACCACCTCAAACATCCTTTAAGGCCACCCGAAAAAACATCTGGCGTTGGTCAGATTTCAACTTTTCATGACCTTTAATGTAACCCGTCTGCTGCAGAAAATACATCCATCCACAAGGAAACGCATTCCACTCATCTCACGAACGCCCGAGGAGCAATTCAAACGAGTGATCACAAGTCTGATCCGGGCTAGCATGTCTAACGATACGCTAGTCAGTTTGAAAGAAGCGCCCGGCCTGCGGAAAGTACCCCCCTACTGGTATCCGTACACGACGATGGCTAAAATGCGGTGGCTGGGACGCGAACTCCTGGAAGTAGTCTCAACGGAATTCCGCGATCGGTCAATGGAATACTATGTGCGCCATTTTGATCAGCAGCCCATCCCGCATGGTATAACCTTGTGGCGGCAGAGATACGCATTAGAATCCGGCGTGACGACGGTCAATGGCAAAATTGCAGGGCCGGACGCGGTTATCCGCGATGGTGATAGGATTGAGTAAATTTCAACGCCTTGGGTGCCGCATTTCCGCGCTAAAACTTTTTCTCAAAAGAAACGTCGTTCACCGACACGAACCTCCAGTCACTTCACAGCCTATCCAAATTCTCTATCATGATGTAGAGAGACAATTCATTGTCGTCGACAAACCAGGCAGCATCGTTCGTTTGTCCTGTTCCCTCATTCGGTTGTTACATTATTCTATACAGCCTGTCCACGCTTCTGGGCGCTATAACAAAAACAGTCTAATCGAGATACTCGTCGGGGAATTCGGGTTCGAGAAAGTGTATCGTAAGTCCTGCAAAAGTTCACACCCACAAACGTATTACCCAATTTGTACCTCAATGACAGCTGTAAACAGACTAGACCGCCTAACTTCAGGCTTGATGATTATTCCACTCTCTGCCGACTGTGCACGATTGCTAACAGCCGAATTTCAAGCCGGCACAGTCCGAAAGGAATACATTGCCAGATGTATTGGCGAGTTCCCCCAGTACTACGATCTGATGACATTCTCGAGTATAGGCTAATAAAGCAGGAAGGGAAGAAATAGTGTGTGAAGAACCTCTCTTGACTGTGGATCGTCAAATGGGGCTGAATATAGTTCACCCAGAAGGGAAGGTGTGCCGGCACCAGAAACATTCCGTCTCGTCACTCAAGGTATACATAGCCCGCCAAGACGATTTTCAACCGGTTGCATTACGATTCTAACACGAATACCAGTGTGATACGATGTGGGTTGTTGTGTTGCGCATTACGGAAAAATGCAACGTGATTGACTCGAGGATTATAGGTCGACCATTTACAGGACGGTGTAAGAGCAAATTTCATTGTTGAAGTGCAATGACGTCGAACCAAACCTTTCCAGCACATCAACTTCGGGTACATCTTCAGTTTTTGGGATATCCTATTGCCAATGATCCCGTGTATTCAGACAGCACAATATGGGCAAGTCATTGAAGGATTGTCACGCACATGTTCTAAATCGAACTTTACGACAGGGAGAGAAATTGGGAGCGGGGGGGATAGATATTGCTCCGAGTAGCTCGCGTTCAGCTCCATTGCCACCTCCACATCTGCTGTCCAAGACGGAGATAGAAGGAAGTCCGGAGTCACTTCGTAAACTATCTGGAACAACGAATGATTTCTCCTTGGGGTTGCAGAAGCTGTTGCCGCGTGAAACCGGGGAGGACATCGGCATGGGATCACCAGTCCCGCTTTCCAACGAGGCTGTGGGCATCATTACGAGACTGAGAAACAAGAAGGCGAGCTGCCATCTCCATATATTTTTTCCACCGAGCCATTAATGACCTCGCTGTTCGGTTAGGACGAAGACGAAGATTGGAGTAGATGGCGTGACGTCATTTTCCGCGTCAAAGGTGCTTTATCACCGAAAGGATTGCATGTTAAGCTACCGCCGCCACGAAACCGAAGGGTGCGTGGAGGGAAGGGTGAATTTCTGAACACGGAGCACAAGGGTCACCCACTTGGACCCACCGGGGCAACTATCATGGGTGTGGCCTCTAAAGATGCGGCATCAGAAAACGAAAGCACGGTTGAAAAATCGCCAGCCGTGTGGCTATCAGCTGGTCCGGTAGAAGGCAACGATGATGCCCCGAAATATCCAAATGGTTATATAATGCCTCAGTTGAGCATTTCTGAAGCAATTGGAAAATTAGAAATCGAGCCTGAAACGAAGGGACTCATTGAAGAATCTGGCAATCTATACTGTCCTGAATGTTACTTGCCACTGCATCCAGATCCTAGGCCCGAAAAACTTTACATCTTTCTCCATGCACTCAAGTATACGACAAGCTTGGGGGAGTTTGAGACGAAAATGCCAGAATGGGCAGCCAGGGGTTGGGGATGGGATCAGTCATGACGTGTGTAGAAAGCTTAAATCCGTATAGTCATCACATAGGTATACATATGTCGGGTTACTGACGGAATGAGGTACTACTCGTCAAAAAACATAGAAAAACATAAAAAGTTCCTTACTTTGATAAACCTTGACATAAACTTTCTGAAAAAGTGTTAGTAGGCCATGAGGCTCAGGTACGGGACCTACCTGTGGAATTCTGTCCGTAACAGATCATTTACAAATTGACCTGTTGCCTTATCCTTCATGGCCTGGTTTTTGAATATCAAATCTGATCCACGATTCAACCAAAATTTTAAGCATGATATAGATATGACATACCATCATCCCATCGTCGCTTGACTGCAAATGTCCCTAGCGAGGTTGTGTCAAGGCCTGCAGGTGATTGACCCAGGGCAGCGGCCAAGTTCAACAACGGATTCTTGGTTGCAATATCTCGTTCCCTCTCTGCCGCATCTTGCGCGGATTGTTCCTGTTCTTCCCGTACCTTCTCTTCTGCTCGCTGCCGCTTGATTCTCTCCAGCTCCTTCAATAGTTCGTCCGTGTCGTCTTCGTCTTCCGACTCGTCTTCGCTGCACGAGGATTTAATCAAAAACAAAAAGATCAATGAGGTACCTGGCAAACCTTTCATCCTCGTCCTCTTCTTTGTCATTGCCATTGTTAGTCCCAGCATCGTCACTCTCGTCATCTCTATCCAGTGCCAGCGCCTCCTGTAGCAGTTTTCGCCTTTTATTCGACTCGTCGTCTTCCACTGCTCGTGCTTCGCCATCTTCGGCTGATGGTTTCCCCTCCACTGGAAGTGGCGGCTTTCCCTCTGCCTTGCGTTTCTTGTTCCGTGCTTCAATTTCAGCAGAAAGGAGCTCTGCACGAAGATCTCGCCTCTTAACTTCATCTACGGACGTTTGACCAACCTGTCTTCACAACGACATCAAGGCCCAGAGCAAAGTAAACAAACGCTTGACGCCTACCGAAACTTGAGCTTCGTATGGGCTGCCATGTCACGCACGGAGTATTGGCGTGAACCACCTTTGACATCTCTTGCCTGCGCAGGATCCCATGTCGGCCTGTGAGCTGTAGACATGCTTGGCGACTAGCGTTTTGAAATGGCGAGGTGTACTTTCCCAGAATGTGACAGAATGTGACAGTATATGTAACGCCAAAGCATACCGAGTCATTAGCAATGAGCCGTCCATGGATCAAACATATTCAGCACGAAAAAAAAAAAAAAAAGTCTAACGAAATGAATGGATGAAGTATCAAAACAGGCAGACGTAGTTGCTTGGGAAAATATGTCTTCCCGGCTCTCGTCTGGCTTCATCCAGTAATTCTCCGCTCCACCAGCCATCGTCTGGAGTCTCTGTCACAGCAATGATATCGTCCGCCTGGAAATCGAACTCCTCATCAATCGTCGCTTTGTAATCATATAGCGCTTTAACTAGATGCGCTGCATCAGACATTGGAATCAAACAACCAGGAGGGTCGACATACCTAAGAATAGAATACGGTTGCCTGCCTCGGTTACAGGAACAGGAGGCTGAACTGGTGCCGGCGGATCTCGCGGGCGATTGCCCCCGCCATGTGGCACGGCAGGCAAAGGCTGAGACTCTCTGCGAAGCGACACCCCGCGGCGTAGTGGTCGTCGAGGTTGTTCTTCGGGTATAGGTGGAGGGGGTGGTATGTTTAGCTTGGCTAAGTTGGTCGCTTGACTGGAATAAGGAACGCTTGGCTGCACCGTCTGTGGTGCTGTTTGCTGCGTTGGCACAGACGCATTCTGGGCCCGCTCGTATCCATCGCCAGACCGAGATGGGGTATTTTCGCGGCTACCAGTGCCGTTTGTGCGGGCACCCGTCCGGACGCTGGGAGCGCGTATCATCTCAGCTACGTTATATCTAGGTTGGGCCGCGGAGCTTTGCGCAGATTGTGCCACAGGTGCATTTTGATAGACGGGATCTGGCTTACGAGAAATACGCTCATGCCGTACCGTTCGATATAAAGAAGGTGCTGCGGTCAACGGCTGTGGTTTCTGAACATCGTTAATGACGAACGTTGGGGGTTCGGGTACACTGTCGCCTGTTCCATATGCATCGACGAACGCCGCAAGGTCCCTATCGGGCTCGAGGTGGTCCAGTGCCATGCGGACTCTTTCACAAGACTGACAATTTAGTCGGCTTGACGAAATTAACAACATTACTAGGATTACTCACCTCGTCATCGTTAACGCAGATCGTCGATATCATGTTAGCATAATTCCAAAGGTGGTCTTTCAAAAATTCCATTCTCTCCTCCTCAAGATCCTGACAAACATCACTAAATCCTTTCCAATCCGTTTCCCACTCTGCTGACAGATCTGATAGCCCCCTCACAAAGCTGGCATAGTCCTTCTCGTTGGCTTTGACTGTCTCCAGCGCTCTCCTTAGTTTGACTTGCAACCTTTCCAAATCTTGACCTTGTAGCTGACCAACCTGCTGTTTGTATGACTTGATGCGCGAGCAATCTCCCTCGTACTTTTCTCGTGCTTTGGCAACGTACGAAGCTTGACTTTGCTTCGCCTTGAGTTTTTTCTCTATTGGGGCTTGCGCAGAGCGCTTATGTTCGATTTGCTTCTCGTGAAAACGGACAACGGGCTCTACTAACTGCCGTCGTATGTTGGATGCTAGCTGTATGTGTGACTCGGCTTGCCGCTGTGTTTCGATCACCATCGTTTGGAGGCAGGTTTTCAGTTCCCTGCAGCCAGGTTCAAGCTGTTCAAGCCTAGGTTATACGATAACTTACCCAGTTTCATCTACACCGATAGGCATCTTCGCAAGCGTCGTCAAGCGTTTCCCAAACTCTTCCTCTATCAGCGCTCTTTTGCGGACCTTGTTATTTCGGATGGACTTTGGTAAAGGGAACGTACCGTTGGCTCCAAAAGGTTTGTAGTTCTTCGCTTGTTCTAACCGCACTTTTCATCCGTGTGAAGAGCACAGTCGTACCCTCATCTCCATCCCCCCAGAATGAGTTACAAAAGTCCCGCGAACCGCTTGCATACGAGTTGGTTCCATATTCCTGGATAATAGAATAGTTGGAAAGAGTGGAAGTGGATTGTTGCGCGCGTACTGCGGTTGCTGCCATGCTTTGATATCTTACGTTGAGGGTAGCACTGTGTATATATGACTAAAGTAGATTTGATGGAGATAGCGATGGCGGGCCGTTACCGGTTTCAGTCGTGTCGCCATCATTTTATTGCCAAATATCAGCCCAAGTCATCTCCAGGCCGCCCAGCGAAAGCGCTATAATGTCCGTCTGTAGTTGACGTCTGACTCCAGTCTTTGCGCCAGAGCAATACCAGAGCATCTATGCAAATCACTTCAGAATTCCGTCATTCGCATCAGCTCGGTGATGAACGCAGTCGCCGGTCGCGTCAAGACCATCGCCGAGAAACCCATAAATTCCAGCCTACAGCTATTAAAGAAATGAATCATCGGTGACTGTTTTCGCCCATCTCACTCTGGCCCAACTCGAAAAGTTTTATGCGCCAATTTTCTCCTCGTGGAAGATCAGGCTTCGGCACTCTGTCAATGGGATTGATTGTCTTAACCCTTTCCCTCTCTTCCATGCGCACGGCCCAACTATCGATGGGAGAAGCATCTTCCTCTGACGTCTTGGTCCATATTTCTTCTAGTGCCTTCCCCAGCTCGTCCTCGAACTCGCCCAACTCTGCTTGCAATAAGCGGCCCTCTTCTCGATGTTCGGAGGTGAGGTGGAACAGGTGCGGTAGCAGATTACTAGCCTCGTCTGGCCAAGTCATGTTAGCAGGGCACTTGAAAATATGCCTCGCTTAGACGTACCGCGAGTCGTATTGAATCTTCCAACTAGCTTGGCAATAGACTTGAGGAGGTACTCCTCCTCGTCCACCGTCCCCTTCCTACCGGAGCCAATTTTTCTCTCAAGCTTCCTTTTCGATCGTGAGCTCCTTCTGTATGCACAGTCAGTAATTTGCCTTCCTGCTTAATCAAATTCACACACTTGGAAGTTCTTGAAACAGTACTAGGTGCAGCGGTATATCTGGTAAACGCTGTGGCTGCCATAGAAATGTCCGTCATCACATCAACATTGTGAAGAGTTGGATCTTCCATTCCGTAGAAAGCATCTAAGAAAACCCATAAGAATGCGTGCAATGACAAATTGAAGCGAAAATACCCGGTTCCTCTATCTTTATCTGCCGAAGTTCACGAACGCGCTTGACTTGCTTCCCAAGCTGCCCTCGCATTTCCCTGAGATCTTCCGATATTTGCTCCCTGTTCCCCATTGCTGCAGGGTGAACGATATGCTCTACGAGCTCCGGGAGAGAATGCATTGATATCTGGAATCAGCCTGAGTAAATGTTCTCTTGCGAGTCATTCCAGATCACCCACAATGCGACGGGCTTCAGAAAAGCCGTTGCCTTCAACAAATGCAATGACTGCCTGTCGAACATCCTTTGCATAATCCAGCAACACTTGTCCAGCTTCTAGATGCCGCTTTTTCGAAACGAGTTCATCTGAAATGGTCAAACGTTATCTTGCTTCATGTTACTACCAACGTACCTGCTATCCGGTATGCAATATCAACTATCTTCTCCTCCGGTACTTCGAGGGCAAAAGCAATGGTAAAGAGCTCCCTCCACTCTAGAGCGCGTTCATGGGCTGCCATAGCCTTTGAAAGCTTTCGTGCTTCGGCAAATACTTTTAAAAGTAATTGACAGATGTTGGGAAAGGCAGGACAATATCATCTTACCGACAGCTGCAGACCTAAACTCTCGTCTATCGAATAGCCAATCACCATAGAGCTCCAAGATGGTCTGCTGTGACATCAGTCATCGAAGGTAGGATTAGGACCAAACGCACGTCGTATTCCTTTGTCTTTCTCCATATTGATAGAGCAGACTCGTACAGTCGGTGCTTTTCAATGTAATCTACGGCTTCTTGGAAATGTTCCGGGCCTATTGGGAGGGATTACTATTGTCATCAACCTGCAGATATACATGGCAAATTACCGGCTAGGCTAAGGTTCTTGAGAGCCTTTTCTCTACGTTTGAGGTGATCGTCAATGCGGAACTGTTGGTAATACTTGTCCAGTGCGCGAAGTTCTCGCAGGAAGGGAAGGTATTCTCGGGGGTCCTGCATATACGTGCATCAGTCCCAGAGGTCGTTGGTTAGTTCTTTGACACAACCTTTTGCGAGTGTTGCGCAACCATCAGGACGAGCGAAAAGTCGTACTTCCCGAGTGCCGTGTCGAAGAGCAGATCTACATCCACCAAAAATATGATGTATTTAACGGCCTCTTCGACAAGATCCGGGTGCTCATCTGTCACAGATTTCTCTGATCAGAACGCAGAGGGAACAGGGGGATTCACTTACCCCGTAGTCTGAGCAATAGCGCAAGACCAGATTCATGATCAGGCGGTGTCTTCACGACATAGGCCGTAAGGATGGAGTTGACATATTTCTTCAAGCTAATTTTCTCCAACTCCTTGCGCACGGCATCACAGACCTGCGCAACCGTCTCTGCGGGTAAGGACCCTCGACTGAGGTCCAATGAGATGATTGCGGGGGATGAGAATATAATATATACCCAATAACAGTCAAGAAAAGGTTGATATAATCCACCTCTTCGACCTGTTGAATGAACAGCGCTACGTGGTCAAAGAAGGCTTTCTGATCATGGTCCACAAGCACGGTGAGATCTATGCGGTGCTTGCGACATGCAAGAAATGCCTTTCGATAATTGCCTCTAAAGCGCATATTGGGTGAAAACGGCAAGGTGAGTGTTAGGATATCCACTCACGCATCAAGATCTTGCTTGATCACTTCCATCACCAACGGACGCGGATTAATTGTCTCCAAGTTGCCGCGAGGCATCTGTAGTACTAGGCTCATCGAACTCGGTATGGCCACTACAATCCGTGAACCTCGTTCGACCTTCCTAGTTTCCCAAGTGGTCGTCATGTTCTTGAATTCCTCCTCCGTGGCGGTAAACACCGCACCTAGGACATTGATTGGCAAGAACCAAGATTCGTGAGCGCTCGTCGTGTAAATCACGAATCCAGATGCAATTGTAAATGAAGTGACATTGGGGGCCAACACCTTTGGTCCATGTTCCATGTCAGTAACATGTAACTTGCCAAATGCACTCAGGCCAATATATAGACGTTCTTCAGGCTCCGAGGAACCATTGGGAACATTGGATCTTGAAGGGACCACTCTCACTTGTGGGCAGAATTGTGGGAATTGGGTCTCGGACTGGATCTCTTCCAGAGTCTGAACATCGACTGTTTCGGTGAGACTTTATTGCAGCGAGCTTTAAATTGCGAGGACTCACATTCATATATCTTGCCTTTCAGATCTTGAATTGCAACAACTGGATCTACACAGATTAGTCTACCGTTCCACGCGGGCGACTCGCGTCGTCGCACGTTCAATGCAGTGTTTTTCTCCACTTGGACAGTGGCAATAATATCAGTATTCTGCCAAGTTCCGAGAGCGTAAAAGGCCGATAGCTTCCCCAAGGTTCGAACAAGAAGTTGCCGCCAACGATGGAAATGCCCATCAATTATACCAGACCATACTCTTACTGGATCCATAATCTTTTCAGGACCTGGACCCAGACGTGTTTTGAGATTCCAATATTCGATGTATCCACATTCCCAGAGGATCGACAAATGATCTGTCTCGGATGAGAAACTTGCATGTACAGGTATTCGGGATACACAGGGAATGGGAATGGAGGACAATTGTGGATCCAGTAAGAGCTGGTGCGAAGACATTGGTGGTGGCACAATTTGGGTTCGGAATGGGGTCAGAAGAATGCTTGCTAGTCAACCCATTAAAGACGTCTTGTGTTCACGAAAATATCAACTTACAGCCATCAAATACAGCGACTGAGCCGGAATCGGCGGGCGGTGAAGTATGTAATGCAAATATATCCCATCTGTAAGTTCTGGTTATTATGGAAGCTATTGAATGTCAGAAACTTGAATCCCCAGAAATATCGGTAACTCACATTTTGTTGTTAATATAATTAGATGAGGATTCTCCGGGTGCCAATTTACTGAGGTGAAACGATTTTCTCCGTCATCGAACTCTGCAGAAACTTCTTGCTTTAAATACCTACTATGCTCAGAATGGAGCGAGACTAAAACACATCACTCACCAGTGATAATTGCCTGTTGTCCAAAATTGAACTTGAAAGGAGTCAGGCACCGCATACACTAATGAACAGACACACAGACGTACCCAAGTCGCCTTCTTCTTTCTCGATCCAGATAGCGAGGATGTTCGATTCAGAGTTCCAAAGAAGTTCACGTACACGGTAACCCCATCGTCGCTGCGGCAATGCCACATTCACAGGGTTCAGATCAAGATCTTTGACCCTTAATCCAAACTCTCCATGTCTTAGCCCATTTCGCTCAAAGAAAACGACGTCGTGGCGTTCTCGTTTTCCCGCCCCTCCTCCTTCGAAACCGAACCTTTGAGTTGCAGCAATGAGGTTTCCCGACGGTCTCCACGACAGGGTGTGTTCGAGACCACCGAGTGCCTCCGACGTGGACTGCAAAACACCCTCTCGATCATACACTCTGAGCACGCGCCGTCGTAGTCCGTCGGTTGAGGGGGGTGACAACTTGGACACCACAAAGGACTGCGCATCGCCACGCCAGCTGATGCGGGGCAGTTCGTCATCGTCTGGACTTGAACCAAATTTGATCTGTGAAGGCGCTTGGGCAGCTGCTTTGCCTAGCGAGCCATGAAATTGCGTCTGCTTGGAGCCCCATCCAACATTAATTGGAGAATCTGCCAGGAGTTTGGTACCGTTGCAATCAGATCAGCGACGATGCTGCGTACCTTGTCCGAATTCTGCTGTTTCTATCGGTGCCTCTGATAAGACATCAAACGTGTGTGCCATTAGCACAAGTTTTTCTTCGCCTTTAATACGGTCAAGGCCTATCGCATGAAGCAGTCAATAATCCTTACCTGTCACGAGGGTTAACAATAAATCGTCTGGACTCCATGCCGCCGCTAGGATTCCACTTTCGAACGTTCCTTCAACGTCCGCCTTGATAACATGATTAACGAGTCAACGAATGGCAAAAGCAATGTACTGTGGGAAAATCGGTCTCGAGGGACAAAAGTGTGATATCTCCGGCACGCGTTATCGCGACGATCTGCTTGGGTTCGGGGACTATCCTCAACGAAACTATTTGCCCTGCGTCTGAGACAGATGGAGCAGCCGGAGAAGCGAAAATTGCAAACGGGGAAGACGGGATCTGTGTGGTCGTTAGTACGCGGTGAATTCTTCGGTAGTCAACCTACATCCGCGCTTTCCTGTGGTACTGGAAGCTTCCATAGTTCGATATAAATATGACCATCTGGGTTTATTGATCCGGAAGTGGCATATATGATGTTTTCGTCTGCATCGACGGCGCTTGCAGATAGGGTTGCACGTAGCGGGATGACCGATTGTGCGTACAAGGATAAGTTTCTCATGACGGCGTTGTTTGGCGGTGGCAGCGATTACAAACATTAGGCTAGTTGTGTACCTGCCAGTGCCACTAAGCATGGCACCTGTTCGGGAATCATCAAGCGACGGAAAGAAACGCCAGCATAAAGATGGTCTTCCTGGAGTGCAGAAAATCAAGGCGTCCCTCAGACAGACGAGACGACTGTTAGCCAAGGTGGGTTACCGTGTATGATGTGCTGTGCATTTGATATGAATAGTCAGGACAACTTGGCTGCTGATGTGAAAGTAGTGACCGAACGGAGACTGAAAGCCCTGGAAGCAGACTTGCAGAGGGCTGAACTGGCGAGAAAGGAACGGGCACTTGCCGTCAGATACCACAAGATCAAATTCTTTGGTTTGATATTGTTCTCAGGACATGTATTGTGCATTGCTCACGGGAGCATAGAACGGCAAAAGGTGGTGCGTAAACTAAAGCAAACGAAGAAGCAGCTGGCGTCTGGCAAAGAAGAAGCGAGCGAACTCAAGGCAGCATTGTATGAGCTGAGGGTTGATCTGAACTATATACTGGTGAGGTGCGATTGCGACGGGGTTGGGAGAGATGGATAACAAGAGTGACAGAACTACCCGAAGACGAAGAAATACATCTCACTGTTCCCACCTGAGGTGAGGCGGGGAGTGGTGGGGAGTGCAAGGGAAGAGACGGATGAGCGGGAAGAGATACGGAAGTGGATACGGGAAAGAATGGAGGCCGGGGAGCTGGCGGTTGCAGCGGAAGAAAAGCTGGATAGAAATATAACATAACATCCATCGTGCGAATCCACAGCCTCCCTTCAGCCCTCCATGTGTTACGGCTCGCCTTCTGCATATCTTCTATGGTCCATATTATCCGTCATCGTACGTTCTGTTCACATCGGCCCTTCCTGTCCTCCTGCTAACCTCCAATTTTTGCAGTTTTCCATCTTCCTTGTTTCCCATCTTTGGACCTATGATAGGTTCCAGTGCGTTAAATGGAACGCTGCAAGGCAGCCAGGCGCGTTTAAAAGACTAATGACGTCCGTCCGTCCGTCCTTCATATCTCCGCCCCTGCTCACCTCTCCCTCTTCAGTTATTCGTATTTGGCTACCCTTCCACTTCTCGTCGTCTTCAATATCACCGTCACTCGCATCAAGTACAAAGAAGGTACCCCAGCCCTTGCCCTTCCCAATCGCACTCATCTGCCTTTCTAGGTTACGCCATGGGTGCTGGTGGCCAACGTGCGTCATTTAATTCGGCTCTCTTTCCATACTCAAATTCCTTGAACAGTGGTGCCCACACCCTGCTTTGCATGGCAACCAGCACACAGAAGATGGCTACTACCTCTATACTTCTGCCTCAGTTTCGCGTGGGGACTGGAAATGTACGTCTAATCGTTGCAATTCGTGCGCCATTTCTCAACCGTTTGATAGAGTAACACATTTGGAGGGTAAGATTCTGGGCTTTCGCATGTTAAATCTGACGCAATATGTACTCAACAGAACTCACATTCTGGCTCTTCCTGCTCCATCAAGGCCCTAGTCAGCGCCAATGGTTTCGTAGCTGGGAATTCCGAATGTGGTATATCGGCACGTGGGTCCACCGACTTCCTGACGTAAATTTGACCGCTCTTCAGGCAGCGCAATAGCAGTGATCGGCATGCCAACAACCACTCTGTTATCAAGAAAGGATCTTTCCTCTGTATGTCAGAAGATCTGCTTCCAACATCCTGATGCCGATGCACACTCTCACTAGGCCTGGGCATGGATATTGTTAACCGGATCTCTCGCGAGCACCTGCACCACGATTTGTTTCCTCTATGTCCTTGCCCGCTTTCCCGATTTCATTCAGCATGTCAAAGCAGAGGGTGCCGAGCCGACCGTGGTCGTGCGCCTTGCTACGTTTTATCAATTGAATGCAAGTCTGCGTCTCGATTCCTCCATTTGTGCTAATCAAACGCATCATCTAGCAAATACGAGTAGTCTTCAGGTTCCTATTCACGATTCCTTTCCTGATTATAGCCGCCGACGGCATCCAAACTCAAACTCCGTTTCGCATTATAGACAACTTGTAAGTGCAAGTCTACTTTGTAGTCAGGCCGTTAATGAACTGGAAACAGGTTTGCATTAGGCACGTCTTGTAACTTTCTACATCTCCACTGCGTTGTAACATGACGACTCAAGACCTGCTGCTTATGGTGGGCGCAATTGGCTGCGTTGTCTCTTCCGCCATAACGCTTTTCGTGAGTCGCGTATTTCAGCGACTCTCTCAAATGAATATTTTGCCAGGTTTTCTTCCCACGATCCATCGCTCAGGAAACAGGATACAAGGTCCAGTTAGAAAGCGTCAGAACCCCGTCGTTTCCGCCACATTTCTATCAAGATGCACCCAAGAATGAATATGACGCAGCTGTCTACGGCAGTATTGTCAACGTGCGACAAGCCCCTTCCGGACCTTTGTACCGTTCCCACTCTCTGTGCTCATATAGCGTAGAGTCTGATAACAACCGCACAAGTACTGACAACAGCAATACGCCTCATCAAACGATCCCATCTGTCATCCCAAAAGCACGGTCGGTGCCATCGAGGGTTTATCGACATAGCGCACACAAGAGGAGTATTCCTCGCCGGCACTCGGATGGAGCTAACTTTGAAGACTACACCAATGCCATTAACGCGACGCATCTAATTCAAGCTGCTCCACACGGTTGGCCAACGCCACAAGTACTTCCATATGTAGGTTTCAGGTCACCTGAATCGCTGAGTTGCTGATGCCTTGCAGCTCATGAATTTTACTTCACATATAGATTTATTTGACGAATCTAAAGACCCAGGTCGAAGTTCCGCCACATCTGTCACATAGCTAATCAAGAGCAATTGATTCCCACCAAAATACTCACCACTACACGGTCAACCATACCAGATGGTATACCTGGAAGTTTGAACATTCCTCATCCTATTATCACACCTTCGATGCTTCATTACCGCTGTGTCCTATATTATTCCCAAGATGTTGTATTTATATTATCATGATATCCTGTATACCCTCTGGTGTATATGGATTGAGCTGACTCTTGTTCCGTTGGATTCACTCAAATGTCGTTGCACTCTATATATATCAATATTTAAATATCAAAAGTTGCGCTATTCGAGGACATTTGATCCGTCAAACGATCTCGTTTATTGCTAATCTACTTGAAGGAAAGCCAAACATTCATAGATTGTACCGAATACAGGCGGTTTCCACTTGACGCTCATTGGATCTTCACTTTATGCGTCGCGCTCTCCTCAGATGGTTCACCATATACATTGATATCCCATCCCATTGCATAGGGAGTAAGATACCTTTGTTGTGGAAACCTGTAAGCTTCGTGTCGAATGAATAATCAGGCAATACATTTACCTCGTGCGATTGCCTATGCCAATGCTCGCAACCTTCTCGTAGTCTTCCCTGGGGAGCTCTACTTGCTGGAAGTTGGACTTGATCCGGTCCTCATTCACACTCTTCGGAATGACAGCATATCCCCTCGCAAAGTCCCAGGCGATCAAAACTTGGGCCGGAGTAGCATTGAGCTTCTTCGCGACTTCCGCAACAACCGGGTGGTCAACAATTCTTGGCTTGCCAGTGACTATTGGGGGGGGGGTTAATCATCAATAAGAGATCCAACGTCGTCGCGAACGCACCGTTGTTGCCCAGTGGGCTGTACGCGATGATATGAATGTTCTTCGCTTCGCAGTAGGCTCTAAGGTCATCCTGAGGAAGTAGAGGATGCGCCTCGACTTGGTTAACGGCCTAAAATAGCTATGAGCGTAACGCGCGAGTACCACGTCAAGAAGCTTACCGGGGCAACGCCAGTAGCGGCAGTTATGGCTTCGAGAAACTCAATCGTAAAGTTGGACACGCCAACAGATTTGACTTTAGACTTTGGGAGAGCTAACATTGCTTTCCAGGTGTCCACGAGGGACGGTACGGTATCTAGTATCGGACCATTGCCAGCTTCGTCTTTGGGGTTATTCTCTTTGCTGGGTATGAAGGCAACAGGGAAGTGGATCACTGACAATTGAAATGCATCGTCAGCCGTCGGCAAGTTGCAATTGAAGGAACATACGGTATAAATCTAGATAATCGATACCGAGCTCAGCGAGCGTGTCGTCGAGGGCTGCCTCTACAAGCTCCGGTCTGTGAGCAGTGTTCCATAGTTTAGAGGTGATGAAGAGATCCTCTCGCTTTACTACTGATGGGATGACTTTCTTGAGCGCGGCCCCGACTTCGTGTTGATTATCATACACCTTGGCAAGATCGAGGTGACGATAGCCGTTTCTAATAGCAACTTCAACCTGTCAAAAGATCGATTAGTGTCTATTCAATAACGATTGGAAAAAGGCATACCGCGAATTCGACTTCCCCGGGCTGGGACAACCATGTACCCAGACCGATCTGGGGCATCAAAGCGCCGCTAGAGAGACGAATGCTTTTTCCGAAAGACATGGCTGTTCAAGTTGTAGATGAGGTAGACGAGTCCAAAGTTGATGGGTACTCCTCGTCATCACTGGTCTTTATATCTGTCGCCGTTGGTCATTTCGCCCGACCTCACAAGCCGAAGCCCTGAGGGATTGATAAGCCGAGGTTGGACAAACGGGTGTGTGATGGATAAGGAATGTCGTACAACCCCGATGACCGATGACCGCTTCCTGACCAACAAATTCTGATTGCTTCGTGGGAGCCAGTAGCCCTGAAGATCAGAACATATTATTGGCATCGGGCAGTTTTACGCCTCTAGGACTCTACCTGGATGAGGATGAATCACTAACCTTGTCGGGGTCACATGCCGTCCTGGTTTTCCCCTATTCAAAATAACTGCAAGTTGTGTAGCGGGAGGTCCTTGTTTTTCATGGAACCACATTATGTGCAATGCACTAGATACTTTTTTTATTTTCGTTTACGAACGCTAAAAACAATTGTAAGTGGGCTTTCTCATTGCGTGGCAGCTCATTGCGCAGGAGTTGTTCCTCGTGTTACCTGAACTCGACAAAGCTTTCGCGTTTGACAGGAAAACAAGGGAAAATAACGGGATACTCCGAGGATCCCATTTGGTTGTTTGAATAACTGTATCAAGACTGTCGCCACAGTGAAAGTACGCGTAGTTGCGTTTTCGTTTCCAAGTTTTATGATTGTTCAGAATGTGCTAATCAAGTGCAATTCGATCGTTGACCCGATCGTTGACTCGGGTCACGCCAGCAACGCGTCGATGCTTTTCTCTCGCACATCCTACTCTGGAGATAAATGTTAAAGGCCCAAAAGATATTGCAATTTCCATGCAACAACGCGTGATTTTAAAGCTTCGTGTAACGCAAATGAGCGAACACGGAATGACGTATTATCTATTTCCGGCGCATTGGAGGCTGACCAGCTTTAAAATCAGACCGGCTCACTTTCCTCGTTGTCCCTTTCCTTCTTTCTACCACCACCGCCCAACTCACCGGGCGTCTACTTCAAGCGACAACCTTTACTCTCACCAACAACAACTGCAACAATGCATCGACTCAATTACGCTCTTGTGCTCGAGTATGTCGTCTTCATTGTCGTGGGCAATGTCTCACATTATCCAGATGCTCTTTAGATGCACCAATTTACCGAAAAGGCTGGAAGCCCGTCAAGCTCAGGCCCAGGCCCTATCCCAAGCCTGCGGCTAGCGTTGGGTGAGTGATTTGAAACACACCGTCATTATTGAATTCATTTCTATTCAGGACAACTGTTGTTCTCGCGGCCAGGAGGCGATTGCGAGAGGATGCCAGGCCTCTGGGTACGTGACTGTCTTTGATAAATAGATATAGGTAACTCACAGAACACCAGCATTCCAGGATGTTTTCCAGGACAACTGCATTAGCTTCCCTCCGGTCATCACTGGTTACGTTCCAGAATATGGAGATATGGAGATCCACGTGACAGGCCCATTTTTCACACCTGTGGCACCTAATACAACCTATGGCAACTCAAATTGCTTCCCAATGGCGTCACAACAGTACCCGGTAACGGTATTCATTTCAATGGAGCTCTTCTTGGTATTCAAGTTATTGTCGGCTATGTTCCAGAACCATGGAGGTGGATTGGGAAGGCCCGTCGATCTCATCTGGCACCCCCTTCCTACGGTGGTCCACAGGTCATGGCGTCTTTGCGCCTCACTTGGGCATTGCAGGAAATCCCTACAACCCTGTCATCAATGGTTATTCATGCCCAAGCCACACCTGAACACCTTTCCTCCAAATTCTGGCACCATCGACGCTCCCACGACATTAAGGCCCTAAAGGCATTAGTGCGCATATATCCACCTCAGAGTCATGCCATCCTCACACTGATGATGCAGGAGTTTTCCTTTCCCCATTTGAATGCTGGTCTAGGACAACTTTCCGAACCGCTCCTCCGAAGTCATTTATACCCTGTTCAGCCTCCCGCGCCCAAGATGTTGAGCGCACCTGCAGTTGTCATAGCGGAGGAGCATCCTGGCAACCGTGGCGAATTATTCAACCCTTTGGGACCATGGTGGTGACGATCTTGTCGGGGAATTTGAAGACAGGACGGGACGGAGTGGAAATCATCACCTAGCTCGAACAGTTTTCGAGACAATATCTTCGCTACTTTCGCAAACTCATGCCCCCATCAAGTCATTTATACCCGTCAACAATTTTTGGAATCTTTGGCACCATTATCCCTGGATTTATCATAAAGACAAAGTCCAAGAAAAGCATGTAAACCCAAAAAGATCAAAATTAGAAAAAAGCAAAAACAAGAACCAAGCGTGTTTCTTCGGATATCATCTCGGGTTTTGACTCAATCTCTTTATCTCTGCCCTCAATTACTACTCTCGTCAGTGAAAGCAAGAAAAAAATGTCAAAAAGAAGTCAAAAAGTGAAACAACAAAAACATGTAATAAGCCAAAACCGATTGAGGATAAGAAAAGGCCAGTACGGCAAGCAGTGAACAACGATCAAGGACAAGAAGTTACCAACGACAAGACAGAAACAAAACACACATACGTGAGAGAAAACAGCAAATAATCGGAAAACTATCTGCAATTTTACGATTCTTCGTTCAAGTAGAGTGGACGATGATTGATGTAGTTGATCCCATACAAATCTGTCTTAGTCGATCGCTTGTATGTCCTACTTCTGTCCCTATATAATCTCAAAGAATACTCCGTTATTCACTTGGTGTGTCCCTGGTCCCTCCCATAAGTGAAAAGTTCATTTTCGTAATCTTCATCTCAGGTAGAACCTATAGAGGTGTAAACCAATAATGTCTGATTCTCATGGGTTCCCAGGAAATAAACGGATTTGACACAGGGGTGACCGGGGCTATTGGCTAACAGATTTCACACGAGCGTTTTCTCATTCGGTTGTGGCTGGGAATCGGTCATCGGTCATCGGGGTTGTATGACATTCCTTATCCATCACACACCCGTTTGTCCAGCTTATCAATTCTTCAGGGATTCGGCATTGCGAGGCCGGAGAAATGACCAATGGCGACAGATATAACGGCCAACGACGACGAGGAGTAGTACCCACTAAGTTGGACTTGTATACCTCATCTACAACTTGAACAGCCATGTCTTTTGGAAAAACCATCCGTCTCTCTAACGGCGCTTTGATGCCCCAGATCGGTCTGGGCACATGGTTGTCCCAGCCCAGGGAAGTCGAGTTTGCGGTATGCTTTTTCCAATTGTCATTTAATAGAGACTAATAATGGCCCTTTTTTGACAGGTCGAATTCGCTATTAGAAATGGTTATCGTCACCTCGATCTTGCCAAGGTGTATGATAATCAACACGAAGTCGGTGCTGCACTCAAGAAAGTCATCCCATCAGTAGTAAAGCGAGAGGATCTCTTCATCACCTCCAAACTATGGAACACTGCTCACAGACCGGAACTCGTAGAGGCAGCCCTCGACGACACGCTCGCTGAACTTGGCGTTGATTATCTAGACCTATATCGTACGTTCCTTCAATCGAAACTGGCTGACACCTGATGATGCATTTCAATTGTCAGTGATCCACTTCCCTATTGCCTTTATACCCAGCAAAGAGAGTTACCCCAAGGACGAAGCTGGCAATGGTCCGATAATAGATACCGTACCGTCCCTCGTGGACACCTGGAAAGCAATGTTAGCTCTCCCAAAGTCTAAAGTCAAATCTGTTGGCGTGTCCAACTTTACGATTGAGTTTCTCGAAGCCATAACTGCCGATACGGGCGTCGCTCCGGTAAGCTTCTTAATATGCTGTTCGCGCGTTATGCTCATGGCTATTTTAGGTCGTTAACCAAATCGAGGCGCATCCCCTACTTCCTCAGGATGACCTTAGAGCCTACTGTGAGGCGAAGAACATCCATATCGTCGCGTACAGCCCACTAGGCAACAATAGTTCGTCGGCCATGACGTTGATTCTTTTCTTGATGATTAATCCCCCCAACAGCCACTGGCAAGCCAAGAATTGTTGACCACCCGATTGTTGCGGAGGTCGCGAAGAAGCTCAACGCCACTCCGGCTCAAGTTTTGATCGCCTGGGACTTTGCGAGGGGATATGCTGTCATTCCGAAGAGTGTGAATGAGGACCGGATCAAGTCCAACTTCCAGCAAGTAGAGCTTCCCAGAGAGGACTACGAGAAGGTTACGAGCATTGGCATAGGCAACCGCACGCGGTAAATGAATTGCCTGATTATTCATTCGACACAGAACTTACAGAATTTCCACTAAAAAGGTACCTTACTCCCTATACAGTGGGATGGGATATCAATGTATATGGTGAACCAGCTGAGGAGGGCGCGACACATAAAGTGAAGATCCAATGAGCAGCGGCATCCCACGTCAGGGAAAACCCCATGTATTTGGTATAATATGTGCTTACGTCAAATAGATTAGCAATGACTTGACCCATTAAATCTCCTCAAATAGCACGAGTTTTCATTGAGAGTGATATTTAAATATTGATATAGAATGCTAGTCAAGCAGCAACGACATTTGAGTGAACAAGGTTAGCCCAGTTCATACACGCCAACGGTAACGAAGCATCGAAAGTGTAGGATGGGAATCAAATGAATTGATCGACAGTCCTGAGTTTAGATAATGCATATCAACGATTCACTCGTTCTTGGTAAAGAGTCTAAGAATGATGCAGGAGTTGACCCTGTCATCGACACCGAAATGTCCTTGGTTGAGGGAAAAACAATGTTGGCTCTTAAAGCTGTTGGTGTCCAACTTTACGACAAAGGCATAAATAGAATTGTCGATCAATTCCAATCCAAGAACGTCCGGTAGAGATTTAGGTAACCGAGGCCGTGATGAAACACTACTCTCACTTTCATCACTGACGCGATGGTCATTTCGAGCGCGGTCCCGCCTGGTAGGAATAGGCTTGTTGTTGTTTCAACGTTCACTATTTCCTGGTAACTGGGATGGCTGACACGCTCATATGCGCTCCAGGATTCAATGCAATGGTTGAGGACTGGGACGTGGACGACATACTGAAGTATCTTTCCGCGAAGAGGGGAATTTTTGAGTTCAGATGATGACTCGGCAATCGAGTAGCTTAGATACAGCGGGAAGGCGAATATCTTTGGTTTCTTCTGTGTTGGGAAACCGATTTGAAAGGCCTCGTTGCAAAGTTCGGTTTGTCCACGGCGATTTGCGTGGCACGAACATAATCCGTGCAGGTGACCGTCAAGCTCATTGACTTTGACTGGGGCGGCAGGGAGTCATACTGATATTCAAACTTGACTCGGAGCCACTTGACGGACGTTCTTGTGAAGACCTAAAAATAGCAAGAGCAGATGATTCACGAATTTTGGACAAAATGTTAGAGACGTTTGTACAAATGGCACATCCATAGTTTGCATCGATACACAATATAATCTTGCCGTCTAAAAGCTCACCAAAAAGTTTGTTGCAGCATTACTGCTATAACATGGCAGTATATACATCGTATACCGTCGATGACAAACAGGACGTTTCGCCGTTTATTGAATCTTCACTTGATTGTTCGCGGTTTTCTCAACCGGTTCGCCGAAAATATTTATGTCCCATCCATTTCCATATTCGCGAGGGATATTGAACCTGGGTTGGGAGGGGACACTTTGTCAGCCTCACGGCCAGTGAATAATCAGGCGCATTATATTACCTCGTGTAATTGTGTTCTCCGATGCGTGTAACCTGGTCGTAATCTTCTTTTGAAAGTAGTATCTCCTGGAAGTTGGATTTGATCCGGTCTTCATTCACACTCTTTGGGATGACAGCGTATCCCCTCGCAACGCCCCAAGAAATCAAAACTTGAGCGGGAGTGGCATCGAGCTTCTTGGCGACTTGACCAACAATGGCATTATCAACAACTTTTGGTTTGTCGGCAACTGCCACCATGTTAATGCTCACAAGAGGAATAGAACAACAAAGGACTCACGGTTGTTGCCCAGAGGACTGTATGCGGTGATATGGATGTTTTTTGACTCGCAGTATGCTTTGAGGTCATCCTGGGAAAGCAGGGGGTGTGCTTCAATTTGGTTTACTGCCTGGCAGTAAAGTGAGTGGAGCCCAAATGATACATCAGGCAACATACCGGAGCAACGCCAGTTGCGGCAATGATGCCTCCTATCTGCTCAATCGTAAAGTTTGAGACTCCAACCGCTTTAACCTTCGACTTTGGAAGTGCTAGCATAGCTTTCCAAGTTTCCACCAAGGACACGTCAGTATCAATGGCAGGACCAACTCCTGTCTCGCTCTTAGGGAACAATTCTTTACTAGGAACGAAGCCAACAGGCCAGTGAATCACTGATAAGCATGATCAGCACTCAGGACTATCGATCAATTCCAATCAAAGAACGAACGGTAGAGATCTAGGTAACTAAGACCAAGTTCAGCGAGCGTATCATCGAGGGCAGCCTCGACGAGTTCTGGTCTGTGAGCCGTGTTCCATAGTTTGGAGGTGATGAAAAGTTCCTCCCGCTTTACCACTGATGGGATGACCTTTTTGAGTGCAGCGCCTACTTCGTGCTGGTTTCCATACACTTTGGCCAAGTCAAGGTGGCGATAACCGTTTCTTATGGCACATTCAACCTATGATAAGAATAAGTCATCCGTTGGGTGGTACATATGTGTATCAGGACGTACAGCAAACTCGACTTCCTTTGGCTTGGATAACCATGTGCCCAGACCAATCTGGGGCATTAAAGCACCGTTAGAGAGACGGATGGCTTTCCCGAAAGACATGGTTGTGGTTGTGGTAGTCTGGTCTATCGGTAAGCTTTATATCGCCTGTCCGGCTCGGTGGCGGCCCGCCTGGAACCTCCCACTGGCAGGTGGTGCACATCGGCAGTGGATCAGCCGTGTGTGGTAGCACCGTATGGCTCGTCAGCGACCGAATGCTCGTGTTCAATAATTTCAATGATGGGAAGCTGTGCAGCCATCACGGCATCAAACGCACTCCAACTTGAAAGATACGACGTGTCGTTTTGACGCTTGTTAGCTGCACAGTTGATCAAAAGGCTTGTTGATTATGGCCATGTCGCACCGCACAAGCGCGTCTCAGCATTATGACAGGAAGAGACAGGACCAGCAAGACATGACGACAATCCCCCTCACTTCCGCTTCGAACCGTACTACTGTCTTTCGAGGCGTGCGTGGTGCAGGAACGCGGCAAGCATCACCTCCTGCCTCTGCATACTTTCCTGTCTTTCCACAAGATCCGCACGCCAGGCCCGTCGCCTCCCCCAATGCAGAAGCCCATTTTGCGTACAGCACCACTCTCAGGCGTCACCATGCCGAGTTTCCTGCTTTACAGTCGCCAGCGCAATTCGCTGCGGCGGTGAATGCCGAGGCCACCACCATATGGTCTAGACTCGCAGATACACTTACCGGTAGAAGGGGAGAAAACGAGATCGAAGAGGGTCGCCCAAGATACACTGCTATTGAACAGGAAGCCAAAGGCGAAACCTTGTCCGCAAGATTTGCACACTGCTCAATTGAGGTTGCGTGGCTTGCTATTTGGGCCGGTTCAATGCTGAGCACATCGCGATAGGACACTATTGCATATTTTAGAACATCCGCAACAAATGGCCTATTACGTTCAGATATACCCAGTCTATTATCAACACACGGTTATAATGAATTTTCTGTATCGACGCCGGAGCCCGTCATAATCAAGTTCCTCAAAACTATATACGAGAACCCGCTCATTCTCCTTCTGTGCGGAAGTGCAGCAGTGAGCACTATTATGGGGAATGTCCACGATGCTGTCAGTATTACGGTGGCTGTACTAATCGTATTGACCGGTGGGGTCCTCGTTCTTGAATCGTTTCGCATTCGTATTCATGCATGCTATCTGCAGTCGGCTTCGTCCAAGAGAGACGGTCTGAGAAGAGCCTGGAATCACTGAACAAGCTCGTTCCGCATCATTGCCATGTCATTCGGTTCGTGCGATAGTCAATAGGTTTGGCACCAATTGATCCTTGGTCAGCGACTCTGAAACTATTCACGTCTTGGCCAATGAACTTGTTCCGGGGGACATTGTCCAATTTTCGACGGGTGACCGAGTACCAGCGGACATCCGGCTGATGAGTGCGGTGGATCTGGAAATCGACGAGAGTAGTCTGACTGGAGAGACGCACGCCAGGAATAAAAATACGGAGACTTGTGAGTATGTGAATGGATCTGCTTCTGCGAATCCCGGTGGATCGGCTGTAGCACTCGCTGACCGGGCGTGTATCGCCTACATGGGCACGCTCGTCCGTGGTGGTAGAGGCACCGGGATTGTGATTGCAACCGGGACGGATACGGAGTTTGGTATCGTATTCTCTATGATGCAAGATGTAAGTAAGAGATATATTGTACCGACGAACGTCTGACCAATCAGATCAGGTTGAGGAACGGCGGACTCCCCTTCAGCATAGCATGGACGAACTGGCAAAGAAGCTTTCCATGATCTCGTTCGGAGTGATTGGAATTATATGCATCATCGGGCTTTTGCAACATAGGTCATGGCTGGACATGTTCACCATTGGAGGTGTGTTGTAGTGATCCTGACTTGTTGCCAACCCATGTCAAGCCTCGTAGTGTCTCTGGCTGTTGCTGCCATTCCCGAGGGTCTCCCAATCGTGACAACGGTAACCTTGGCCCTCGGTGTCCTACGAATGGCAAAACGAAAGGCAATTGTCAAGAAACTCCACTCGGTCGAAGCACTAGGGTCTGTCTCTGTTATTTGTTCAGACAAGACAGGTATAATGCTGTGGATAGCGTGAATGGAAATACTGATGGCTACCACAGGAACTTTGACCAAGAATGAGCAGACAGTGACAGAAGTCTACGCAGTGGACGAGACCATTCATCTGGATCCCACGTCAGGCGGTCAATACACGCTGCAAATATCACCCGCTACGAGAAGGGCCTTGGACATTGGTGCCATCTGTAACAATGCGTCCACCGAGCGCAGTCGAGATGGACAATGGGTCGGACAGTCCACAGATGTTGCGCTGCTCAATGCGCTGGACATTTTTGCTTTGCCAGATAGACGACCAGTGGGTGAATTGCGTCTGAACGTTTGAATCGGTTGATTGACGATGGGGTAGACATTCAAACGCCTTTCGGAAAAGCCATTCAGTTCCGAGCACAAGTATATGGCTGTCAGTGGCATTCATGAGGACCGTTCGTCCGTAACTATCAACGGAACGCCACGGGAAATGTATTATATCAAAGGCTCGATTGATACCATTCTGGATCGATGCAAGTTTTATTACGTGAACGAGGAATCGACCCCATCGTTGGACGGCAATACACGAAATGCGATCAGGACGAAAGCCAACTCGGCCGCATCAAAGGGACTCCGTGTCATTGCGTTGGCTTATGGGTATGGATCGGTCGATGCACCGTCGAGCACTTCTTCACGGCAGGCATCACGAGCGCCATCACCAGAAAGTCACGAAAAGACGAATCTGGTGTTCGTGGGGTTCCAGGCTATGTTCGATCCGCCACGCAAGGGAGTGGCGGATTCCATTGGGCTATTGCAGGCGGGCGGTGTGCATGTCGTCATGATTACGGGAGATGCGGAGCAAACGGCGTTGTCGATCGCTCAGAAGCTGGGGCTCCGCGTGGGACGATCTGGGGGTGGGGGAGAGGTGACGAACCAGTATTGCTTGACTGGCAGTGCGATCGACCAGATGAGCAAGGCGCAGCTGAAGGAGAGGGTGGGGAGTGTGAGTGTCTTTGCGCGGACGACGCCACGGCACAAGATGGCAATCGTAGAGGCATTTCAGGCGAGAGGTGCGATCGTTGCTATGACAGGAGATGGAGGTGGGTCCTCCTCACGTTCACAAGCTCACGCCTTACTGATCGGACATGGTATATAGTGAATGATGCGCCAGCGTTGAAGATGGCTGACATTGGTGTATCCATGGGCAAAAGCGGCACGGACGTAGCTAAAGAGGCGGCCGATGTTATTCTGGTGGATGACAATTTCAGTTCGATCCTTCCTTCTGTGGAAGAAGGTGAGTTGTTGCGTTGGCAGAGTGGAGAAGCTAGTCTGACAGACGTTGACAGGTAAATCGATATTCCATAACATCCAAAACTTTTTGTCGTTCCAGCTAAGCACCGCTGCGGCCGCACTAACGCTGATAACGCTGAGCACTATGTTTGGACTTAGCAACCCGCTGAATGCGATGCAGATACTTTTTATTAACATTTTGATGGATGGTAAGTAATTCATTGTGGCAATCAATGAGAAGATGACAACATGAGATGCAGGTCCTCCTAGCCAAAGCTTGGGTGTAGACCCGGTTGACCCTGCGATAATGCAGCGGCCGCCACGAAAGAAGGACGCGCCGATCATCACGAAACGACTAGTGATGCGAGTGCTGTTTTCTGCATCAATGATCGTGCTGGGAACGCTATTCGTGTATATGTTTGCATTATCAGACGAACAGATGTCCAGAAGGGAGCAAACGATGGTATGGCTATATTCGGGGTATTCCGGGGATATTGATGTGGCTGACTGGCGGTGCAGACATTCACATGCTTCGTGTTCCTGGACCTTGTGTCTGCTGTGCAGAACCGGGGACTGGGATGCGGGCTGTTCCAAAATCGGATGTTGATGCTGACAGTATCACTGTCTGGAGTCACGCAGCTGGGATTGGTGTACGTGCCGTTCATGCAGGCTGTGTTTCAGACGGAGGCGCTTTCATTGGGGGATGTGGGGATGATTGTGGGACTTGCATGTACGAGCATGGGATTACACGAGATGCGGCGTGGGTACGAGCGCAAGGTGGTGGCCGAAGAATGTGTCAATGGGCTTGAGAGTGTATGATTTGCGAGAAATACAGCATCGACTTGCGTGATGGCAGCCGGCATCTCTCTACCATGCGTTGGTTTTTCAGGACCAGGCTTTCGCAAGCGTTGGCTTTTAACGTATCATTAGGACCAGGCTTTGGCAAGCGTTGGCCTTTCACCTATCACTTCACTGATTAGGGCGCCTCTGATTAGGACATGAAGCCTTGCGCTCACCGCGTGCAGAGCCGTCTTTCTGCCAGCAGCTCAGGCTCATTGCTGCCTCCCCTGCCTGCACGCTCGCCCCTCAGGCCGCCCGCCATGTCCCGCCGCTCCTCTGCGCAGTCCTCCTCCCCTCGCAGCAACTCCTCCCTCAAACCAGACACCCCGCCTCCTCTCGCCCAAGATGACACCGCAATCGTCGCCGCCCTTGATCCTCCTATCCCTGGCTCCTTTCCAATGCCCAACCTTCATCGTCTGCTTGAAACAATTGCTACTCTTAATCCAGACGATCCTATCACTACAAAGCCTCCGCTGTCACGTCGTTCTGAATCCCCCCTCAGCTTCGCTCAAACAAATCAAGACGAGGACTGTTCCGTCCAAATCCAGCAGCCGTCGTCTTCCATGACCAAACGCCAACATGCTTTACAGGAGCTGCTCGCCTCAGAGCGTGCATTCGCTTCAGACCTCGCGTTAATATGCGACGTCCATATCCCGCTTGCGCTAGGCATGTGTGCGTCTCTACTCTACCGTCACTTCTCACTGACGCCATCAAGGTCATGAAAGCGCCATGAACGCTCCCGCCATTCGTACCCCTGCCATTACTCCCCCCCAATCCTCTGCCTCGTCATCTCGCACCGTGTCCACCGCTTCTGACACGTCACAGTCCGTTCACCCCCCCATGACCCTGGATGACACAAGAATTATATTCAACAACATTGAGGAGCTTGCCGTCTTTTCCGAGTCCTTATGCGACAAGCTTGAGAAAGCTATTGGGTCAACCGAGAATGAAGACCGCGTGGGCGCTTTGTTTCTCAGCATGGTAATCCAACATTATAGTCCTTGTGGACCCGGTTGCTCATGCGCCACCAGATTTCCGAATTTGAAGCCCCTTATAAGTATTATATCACGCGACATCCGAGTGCTCTCACGCATCTCCAGAATCTTCCGCAAACCCCTGCGCTGACCAACTACTTGTCACGCACACAGACTGTCGCATGTGCCGTGTCCCATGCATGGGATCTTGCCTCGCTTCTTATCAAGCCTGTCCAACGACTACTGAAATATCCACTCCTTTTACTTGCCATCTATGAGGAAACACCGGATGGTCATCCCGACAAGGAAAGCCTTGATCTTGCCCGGAAAAAGATGGAAGAAGTGGCCCGGAATGTGAACGAGGGCCGCAGGCGAGCCGAGGTCGTTAGAGAGGTCCTCTCCTCAAAGAAGAAACCCCTATCGTCGGCCGCGGTCAATTTGAGCAAGATGAAGGGTCTTCGTGTTGGCTCTGGTAAACTGCCACCAGCGGCTGACGCTGAGAATGCCGAGGCCGCCAAGGTCGAGAAGATGTATACGGAGTTGAAGAAGATTGATGCGTTTGCTCACCATTTTGCCAAGAACGTGCTTGATTGGTCCAGATCCATGAGCAACGTGGTCGTCGCTTTGCGCGTGTGGGCGATTAGCTTTGGCAAAGTTATCGGATTGTCTGCAGAGCAAGGGAGTGAGGCGTTTGACGCTTTCCTTTCTGTCGTGGAAGGGCAGTTGATGCCGCTCTGTATTGCTTTGGAAGCGGCTGTGAATGAAAGGTTGCTCAAGGAGATTGCCCATCTGTTGACCACAATGAACCAGCCCTTCAAGCTCATCACTTCCATGATCGACCAAGAACCGCTTCATAATCTCCTGTTCACGATGAACATGAACAACCGTCGTCCACCCCCTCACCTAGTTGAAGCTTCGAACAATTACCGCGCACTCCGAGGCCAATTGGCTACAGAATTGCCCGATTACCTTCGGCTGATGCGCAGGGGTCTCCATATTCTCATCGGCAGATTGGTCACTATACAAGCCGAGTTTTGGCGGGCGGTGAGCGATAGATGGGGTGAACTGTGGGACATGCTCCGCGTTGAGGGAGAGTTGAATGCAGGTTACTCAGAAACCATCAAAGTGTGGTTGTCGCGCTGGGCAGAGGTAGACGAAGTCGTGAGTATCATTAATATCACTCAACGACGGAAATTGTACGCAGAAATTGCGGTGAGATCCCGGACCTCGACGCACTCCAACGGGGACCATTCACATTCAAAGAAATATTCTCCAACCACATCTAGTGTATCGCATGTTCTGGCCGCGCTCGATCCCGTCTATCCTTCTGCTGCGTACCCACCCTCTCCACACACCACTTCACCGACCAGAAGCCGACCGAGAGGGGCGAGTGATGCATCAGCCCGTTCACCTCGACAACAACGTACGCTGGGACGAAAACCTTCGAATGAAAGCTTGCGGTCCAGCATCCATAAACAGCCGAAATCTCCACGTCGCAAGACCGACGATTTCTCGGAATACATCATTACGCAGCATGCGCATGGCCGACATTCTACCCCGTCTTCTCCCAACCCGCCACTACCGCGTACGAAGAGTATGCCAATTGGAAAGCATGTACCTGGCAGGAGTCAGTCCTCGTCACGTACGGCTGTTACGTCGTTTGCAAGTGTAGACTCTGATCAGACATTGTGCTATCCCGATCCTGGTTCGCCTGAGCATCATAAGCACAAACATGATCACCATTATAACGATGACCAACTCAACCACGACCGCGATCGAGACCGCGGTCGACCTCCCCGCAAACCCAGTCTGAAACGACCAGAAGAACAAGGTAAAGCTTGTTCCGACATGACAGAATCTGAAGATAAAAACGTCAAGAGGCGCCACTCGGCCAAACGCTCGTCAGCCTCCCGTCAATTAGCCAAGACCATTACATCTCTCTTTAACTCTGGCTTTTCTTCCTCATCGAGTGCCACGTTTGTGGATGACGAAACGTGGATGATGACGGACGCCAACCAGGATCCGCGCCCGCTAACACAGTCCCAGCGAGACAGCTGGATGAACAAGGAGACCAAGTATGCGTGCCGCGTGATACACGCGTGCAGGCCCCCTGCATCTGTATCCTATTTCAGTTTTCCGTTCTTCACGCTTGAGGAAGACGAAATATATGAGGTGTTGCAAGAGGCTGGACACCCGAGTATCCACCCCAAGCTCCCACTGTATGTGGATGATGGCGAGGACTGCTTGCTACTCTGCCGCGATGGAGAGAAGAACATTGGCTGGGCGCTGGCCAGTTTTCTCGAACCGCTCGATGCCCTATCATAGGTGACGCTGATCCGTTTCATGTGATTATTGTACACGGTACATTGATTCGCTCCTTACCCCTTTCATAGACAACCAACTTTGTACTAACTGCATGCCTGTCACATTATAATGTATGCTCTGCACCATGTTTCTCTTTGCTCTCATCGTCGTGTTTTCCTTGTAAAGCATATCTTTATTATACTCCGTGGAATAGTGGAATACATTGTGTCGTTGGACCGTAGATAACAGACAACACTAGCTTGCCCTATAACAATTTCGCATGTTCGAACTTTGGAGTGGGCGGTTCGTGAGTCCGGGGATCGACCATGTCGCCTTGCGCGTTCAGGGGCCAAAAAGTATTTTTGAAAACGTTAGTCGGGTCGTAGCGTTTCTTGATATCACAAAGTCGGTCCCAGTTATCCCCAAAACAGGCCTTCGTGCGCTGAGCCGGTTCGTGGCGGCCCAAGAACTGCGTTGTTACAATCAGCAAGCGAAATAATAATAGTAATAAAAGTCGAGTTGTGGCTCACGCTTGGGAATGGGCCGCCCAACGAGACACGATCCAACGTCTCCGATATCCACTTGAAGAAAGAAGAAAGAAAAAGGTTCGATGTCAGGTAGAGGGCAAGACGATAGGGTTCCGACCCACCTCTTCGGCCGAATCGACACAACGATCATCGTCCACGTCCATCTCCCACTGGTGAAGCGCGGCGATCGTGAACACGGCTTCTCTCTGCGACTTGGGTACGCAGGTGTGGTCGAAATCCGTGATAGCCCCGCCTGCGAGCTCGAACAGCCAAGCTATCCGGAACTAGTTAGTCGCCGTGTCGGAAAAGGAAGCAAGGTATGGAAAGAAAGAAAAAAGGAAAAGAAAAAACTCACTGCAGCCGTGGGGCGTATCGGCGAATTTCATAACCGTGTCGTTGATGACGTCGTCCGGCAGGGATGAAATGAGAGCGGAGCGGATGAACCACTGTCTTCCAGCTGCATAGAACGCAAAAGGTATTAGCCAAGGATCAGGGTTAGGCAGAGAAGCAGGAATCCAGAAACCTTTTCCTCGAAGAACCTGGGCTACGCTATCTTGTTGGTGCAAGAAGCTCTTCTCGTCCACTTCGTTGAGCAAGCATCTATCACCGTCCCAGGAAGAGATGGCCGCGAGAAATTCTTGGCCCTTCCCCTTAGGCCCGATGTAGCACATCTGGATGACGACGAGGGAGTCTTTGCCAGCTGGCCCGGCGGTCAGAAGGACGTTGGCATAGAGTTCGCGCGGAGCATGTTTGACGCAATCCCGGTAATGTTTGATAAGAGAAGGCGCAGTAGCTTTATGAAAGCGGCTTTAAAAAGGAGCGGTTAGTACATGGTTTCGTCACCACAGCTTCCAAGTCGACGAACTAGACTAGGTTCCCCGCAAAGACAACCGGGACGGGAAATGCTTTTGCCTTGTACCGAGTTGCGACACCCAACGCTGTTCCCGCCCCTCGAAGGGCCCACCAAAGGTCTTGAAAAGAGGCATTAAAGCGAGAACGGATTAGCACTGTAAAACCTAGGCCTACCTGGATAGCTGTTCTCATTGACAATTACGATGCGCCCATCGGCGAGGACCATCTCTACTTCGACGAGATTGTCAATACTGAGACCATGTAATCGGCTGAGGAAGCCGAATCCGCCCAAAAGCATATTCGACGAGCCGACAGGGTGCGCGGCACTAACGGGCTACCAGTGAGGAAAACCTAAAAATCCATAGTTACTATAGCAAGACTTACAATGGAACGTGATACGGAATCCCTTCTCCGTAACCGGTGACGTAACGAGCTTCAAGCTTGTGCTTGGCCGTAAAGGTATCAATCTCCTTTTGTCGCATGCCGGCTCCAAAGGTGACGAACGCATGGGGGTACATAGGTTCGACTTCGGTATGTAAAGGTATATGGAGCGATGGGAATCCATCCGACGTATAGCTTAAAGGCAAGGGCTGCCGTACTGGGAAATGTGATAGCAGTAGGGAACGAGGACCTCCGAGCGAAAAAGGCGGAGCTGGAGCACCGTAGTCCATGTATCCGAATGGATCGGCATTATTATGTATGGTCGAGCTAGCAACAGGCGGGGGCGGGATCAAAACAGTGTCTGCCCGGGCGCCCGCGTTTGAATTATCAGGCCGCCGTGAACCTTGCTCGGAAACAGACAACCCATCAGATGCGCCCAAATGCTGCAGAAAGTAGTTTCCTCCCGAGCTCGATCCTGGATGAGGAGTTACAGGAAAGCTTGTCATATCAAGAGACAGTGGTGTGCGGAGAAAATCGGCGACCTTCAGAGACGCAAGATCATACATCCTCAGAGCCACATCGTCTTCACGACGCTTCTCGCCCGTGATCAACTCACGCGCGACAGTTACGGCGTTCTTCCCTTTACTGTTGGCACTGGCGACATCGCCCAAGCTTGTGTAGGATCCATCGGGACGAGGCGGCTCTATGTCCGCGTCCGCAATTTTGCACAGATCAATGATAACGTCGCCTCCAATAGCCCACCCGCCAGTTCCATAACCGCCCGCTTTGATGGACGGAGAAAGTGAATGTTTTTTGCAAAAGAGAATGACTCTATATAGATCAATTTGTCTCGAGTACGTGCAGTTGCGAATAGCACCGACCTGCTGACATCTTCCGCATCTAGGGGGCAGACGGCAGCCTTGGCCATCGATAATACATTACCATTGAAAATAGTAGAGTGATACGCGAAGCTGAGACATGTTTCCGTCAGATGACAGTGGCATCCAGAGGGAGTGGATTACCTCGGATCATCATAGAACACGACAACGCCCCTGCACAGGGCGTCCAGTTCCACGCAGAGGTCGTTTCCAAGTTTATTGACCATGAGTGTTTGTACATCCATCAGGAGAGAGCGGATACTTATACCATTTGGATGAACGACGTCTCTGGGGCAGCCACCATGTTTGGCCAGTTGTTCCTTCTACTTCTAGAACAATTTTTGACTTTATGACGAGATTATACATGTAATTGAGAAGTTGAGGTCTTGACATGGCAAATTAATTACCAGAAAGAAAGGTAAATTCCCTCGTACCTACGCTGGAGATCAAACATAACCTTTGTGTTGACGGAGTACCAATGGACGTTCTATAATTTGGCAACTGCCATACTACGCGAACTTGGTAATGGGAGCAAAGCCTCGGAAGCCGTCCAATTCATTTATCCTGGAGCTCGTTGCAGACAAGTGAGTATTGATTAGCGTTAACACTTCGCCATTGAAATGGAGGATCCTGCCCTGAGTACGCATGTGAACTGGGGCAGCAGAAAGGACCACACGGTGGAAATCAAGCATGTTGTGTGATAACAAGCAGAGACACAGAGCTGTAGCCGAACACAAGTAGTATCTATGTTGACAGAAAGTAGAAGCCATCAGGTCGCGCGAAGACATGTATTGACTCCTAACGCATTTTGTAGCATAAGCACGACTGGTCATGATGTAGGAAGCGGGATGTCATTATTGCTGATTTTCATTCTCGCGACCTGACCGTCGGCGTCCTGAATCTCGACTTCGATATCAAAGTCGCGCGTGGAACTCCCTTGAGATTCAGCGACGGGTTTTTCTTCTTCATTTTCATCGTCTTTGGGGTTATCGATATTCATGACTTGCACCATGTATTTTGCGCCTTCGTCCCACCCAGCCATTTCGGCCTCTGCAAGGGGCGATCGGCCCGCTGCGTTTTTTAAGTCTATCAGACAGCTGCCTGGACCGCCGGGATACTGAATCAGCTTTTGTGCGACCTCGAGTTGAGCGTTGATGGCTGCCCAATGCAAGGGGGTAGAGCCTGCATTTGTCTGCGCGGAAAGCAGCGAGGGAGGGACGATGGGCAGCAGATAGTCAAGGATATCTATGATCTTCCATGAGTGAGCTATGTGCGGGGCAGAGGGCGGTGCAGCTGACGTATATGGCCATTGCCTGCGACCATATGCAGAAGACAATTTCCATTTGAATCGCGGATGTCATGCAGGTGAAGCTGGCCATGGTTGTGGACAAAGAAACGTACGTCGTCTAGATCGCCATATCGACAGGACAGCAGGAGGTCGTCTTGTTCGTCGGCTGTCGGGGACATGATATCCGTCGTGGGAAAGCTCTGGACGGAAAACATTTGTGGCCGAAACGGCGGGTTCGGGAATGTCCATCATCCATCAAAGCGTCACAGCGTTTGTGTCCTGACTACAGATACTTATAACATGTCCGGCGATCCGTTGCTTCATTCCCTCTTCCAATGTGCCACACCTCCGCTGCCAGCTATCTAGTCTGGTCTACCTTCTCTTCCGGCGTAAGTCACCCTGATCTCCCTTCATGCCTTGCTCAAACCCTTCCACAGCTGCTTGTCTTCCTCATCTATCATCTGTGGTCATTTGATAGATTTCGATGCCTGAGGTGAATCCATCAACGTCTCTGTCCATGTCATCCATTTGACATTCTGTCAGATGGGACAGCGGCGCCCACTCCGGAGCCTTTAAGCGCGTCATGACAGTCAGTCTTCCTTCACCCACTATGCGCACTGTAACATTGAACCGCGGCAGTATTCATATCTAACAAGTGTCCCATTGATTTGCGTATACGCTGTCGGCTTCACCGTCATTAAATACCGGGCCGGTTTTGTCTTCCTGCCAGGTGGCTCGGACACCATCAGAGGTGAGCAATCACGAAGAAGACATCAACTCTTCCTGAAATGGCTTTAAAGTTCTCCCCACGCCATATACTGTCTGGGAACCAGCTGCAAGAGCCGCAGTTCTTCCCCTCATGCTTCTGTTTGCGATTGCCTGGGCTCTTGAGATGTAGGCATTCTACACATGACAATCCGATCCCACACTAAGTCCAGTTCAAGTGTCACACATCTGGAAGGTATAGTCTTCCTCGGGAACCTTGTCGTCACATAAGCTTTATTTCATTTTAGAGCTATGTTTTTGGTACTTCTTACTCAATTCGAACACGACGCGATTGGATTGGTTCAAAACATGGTACTTCAAATTATGGATTGCGGGGTCTATCTCAGCAGTCTTGTCCATGCCTCTCCTCACCGTTTTTACGCGGTCGAATCCACTCAAGGTTAGCGTCGGAAATATTTTCCTTGTTATCTTTATTCGGAATCTTGCACTCTAGTCCGAGGCATACTTGTTTTTGGTGGGGAGCTCGGGAAGTCTTTGCATCACGCTATGGTTCTTGCCTATCCTGTAAGCCTCCTATCTTCTCGCCGGCGTTAGATCCGATCTAACGACGTCATCAAAAGATGGATGTTCCCCAGTTTCCTACAAAGTCTGGTACGGAGCTAGTACTGCCTTGAGTCTGGATAAGTTGCTGAACCTTAACTAGAGAAAGGAAGGTGTAGATACCCCAACCCTGGTCCGCCTAACCAAGTTCTCCGAGCTTAATGTAAGTCGCACATCATTGCGTACTGGACGGCTAACGGCCAATTGAAATAGCGGATTCGTGTTTTCCTGCGTTTCTTGTTCGTGATTCCATTTTTCATTCTTGGAGTAGATGGACTTCAATCTGTACCTGTTATCAACGAAAATATGGCCGCCACCGGTACAGTCTCGAGCAATGATCATATTTCCTTGTCTTATAAAGTCATGCCAGATGTCTTGGCCACCATCGCCGGTTTTGGATGCATCGCTTCGTCTGGTATCACGTTGGTGGTATGCACGCTTTACGTGTGCTTCTATGTTGCGTCTAAGAAACTTCTTTTTCAAGATATTCTTTCCTCGTTCAATCGAGAGTGAAATTGCCTACCGTGATGCCACCCGGTCAAGGAAAACATTACGTCAAGAAAGCACTGGGAATAGCGACGCACATTCCTGGGTGGAAAGTCAATACTCGCAGGAGTCCTTTGCCACGCATGATCACCCAGCCTCAGACGGTGGTGCCTACCCCTTGTCCTCAAGACAGATGTCCACAAATTCCCTGGACGACCTAGGCGATCGTGACTCAACAACAGAAGGGCCGGAGCTACTTCCCCCGTACTCTAACCCCATGCCACCACCACTTAGGCCCAACAGAAGGAAAAGCGGAGCTATCGAGACTGGCGGTGTGGGGTCCTTGAATATGCGAAGCGATGTGCACATCTCTGTGAATCCGATGATCTTGAACTGGACTTCCCCAATTGGTAAGTCTGCCTTGCTTCAAATTCTTGGTATGATTCTCAACTTTCATCACTCAGAGTTTGGCCCTGCAGCCAGTCGCCTAACTTTCAATCGACGCTGACGGAGGAACAAACACTTTGGACTTGTACCTTACTTTCCAACATTGTAATTGCTTTGATTTTTTTTAAATAAATATCTATGGTTTACTTGTTCAGCGTTTCAACATTCAACTTTGACAGTATGGAGACCCTCGCTGCGTACATGACTCCGGAAGATGGTATTCAGTTACTATCCTATTCACTGCAGAAATTAAATGACCATGACCCATAGGAGAGATTTCCGACTCGCTACATACATCAAACCTAGGTATGCAATGGAATATCAAAGCATTCCCATTCATAAACGTTCCTTGAAGTTCATTACAATGACATTTTTAAAATTCTCTATTATCGTTATGGCTTTGTGCTCAACGAGTCGGACTCTGCAGAAAGGATAGACAATAATATTTCAGAGGACACGGCGATTCAGAAGGATTGGCAGTTGCTCACCAAGATAGTTGCTAGCAACGCAGCAATGATGCCAGATGTCATAAAACCCGTCTCGCTCGCTGTTGAATTCCTGGCTATGTTTTTTCAAAGGGGGCACATACCGAATCCGGCCACGCAAGAGACATGGGATTTTAGTCGACAAAGCAGCTTTCCGCTGCATATCATTGTGAACAAGTCAGTCCTACGGATAGCACGAGAAGGCAACCGCACAATACGATATACCATTAGTACCGAGGAACGGCACGGGGAAAGATTCAACTGGACGCTTACTCTCCAAGATCCGATAACCGTGCTGGAAATCCTGCGCCGCAATCTCGGCCCAAGCATGGAGAGCGTCGTCAACTTCCTCGTTCATTCGGGCATACCGTTCAACACCGCCATGCCATCGAATACGTATCCACCTCCCCCGCGATGTAGGCTGTCGCCGTTCCTTGGACTTGGCATGCGTTTCCGTAGTTTTGTGCCGGACGCAGAAGAATATCGACTGTATGAGGAGGCGCGCGATGACTTTCTCCGCGGTCCTTTTGGGCGAGCGGCATTGCTCAAGGGCGGTATAATCTGGCGGTTGGCCAAGAGTGTCGTGTCCATAAACGACGTCTTCAACGGACCAACGCAACTGGCGAGAGATTATGGTCAACTTGTGTTGTCAAGTGAAGAAGATGACATGATAGACGACGATCTTTCCGATGAGCAGTTGAATTTGATTTCAGGCTTGTATCATATCAGTGAGTTGCGGGCTCTTCTTTTTTGCAACTTGTTTTTGAGCTCCTGCGTAGGTTACGGGGACAGTGCGAAGCAGATTTCTTGGTGGCCAAAACATACGACATGGAAAGGATGTGGTTTGGATGTAGGGTACTGGTCTTCCAGTTGCGAGTCGTGGTTCAGGAACAGGTTACGGGCGGTACGGACTGGAGCGGCTACCCCAAGAACGGCAAGAGAGTGGAAGAGCGCTTTGTCTTACCAAAGAAAAACGCCGGTACTGGTCGACAATGCACGGAATGCCGCAGATATGTTCTTGATTGACCAGGTCTAATTACTTCGGTAAAGGGTATCCCACACTTGAGACATAATGGCATTAGCACATGTAACATGACAAGGGGTATTAATACTAGGCGCGCCTGCGTCATGCGAGACGAGATGAGGTATCTTTCTGGAGGAATACCGATTGATTCCGACTTTCCTTTGTTCGATCGTCTTTTAACATCCTTTAACGCAGTGTCGTCAACAGGCATCATGAAGATCGTGCATGAAACACACCTAGCATCTACCCGCACGTCATCACCTTCGACAGTCAGCGCGGCCTGGGGCGTCTTTGCATCGATGACCTGACAGTGTTTCGTCATTCAGCAGCGCGCAAGCCGAATTAAAAAAAACCACTCACGTAGTGGTTATCGCAATGAGGGCAGTATTCGTCACTCTCCTCATATTCACTCATATCCTTCCGAAATGCCTTCTTACATTTCTTGCACATGAAGATCATCTCTGTCGTCCTCTTCAGATGGTGATCTTGGGCCTCGGCGTGACATTCGGCGCAATCAAACCATTGTTTGCAACAGGGCGCACGTATTGACACCTGGGCATTGAGAATGTGTTTGCTGAAGTCGGGCCATTTTGAGCGCCTTTGTTAAGCGGTGAAACTGAAACATCTACTGACCACATCTTATGTTTCTGCTCAGCGTGACGGTTGTCACTCAATTGGGATCGGACGGACTAATCTCGGCCCTTGTCAGGATTATTATCTCCTTTCTGCATGAAAGAACCTGTGAGTGGAACTGACGCTCACAAGCGAGCCTGAGGATATCAATAACGGCATTTTGGTAAGTGCCAGATAACCATTTTCTCAACGAGGCCGTATGTTTTTCTTTGCAATATGTTTGATTTTTGACAAGTGATAAAGTTACCTTCCCGGTATACATGTACTTTGAGCATTCATAATCCTAGAGTGAGATATCCTTGTCGTAATTAATAATGGGCAGTGCACTCGGTGTTAGCATCGAGCCGCTGAGCAAGGCGGTGATGGCGCGTGTGAAGGTCAGTCACCACCAGGCTTTCTGGTGCCTCTTTCCACAATGTCTGCACGCCGCCAGCCCTCGAGCACCTCGCTCTCAAAATATGCAAGAGCCCATTCTCCAATCCCGCAAAACCGCTCTCTTGATTTCTGCAACGCTTTCTGGGGCCTAAGCGATGCAGGCGTCGACGTCCTCTTCGCCCGCATGCGCGGCGCAGCGAGGACCATGGAAGAACTCAAGGCATTTTGGAAAGATCGGTCAGTCTCCATGCACTCTTCTACACGGCACATCGCCCCTCTGATACCGCCCGTCTCTCATAGCGCTATGATTGAAGAAGACTACGCCAAGCGGCTTGCCAAACTGGCCAAGATGACGTTGGGCAGGGACGAAGTCGGGTATGTACCATATACGTTCTTCCTACCCTTCAGCGACACAGAGCCCTGCACCAAGCCTCTGGCCTCCGTCGGTGCAAGCGCCATCTGGGATGGGAATAGATTTTGATGCCCATAACAATTTTCCCGCGAGACGGGCGCGGGGTCTCTAGTGCAAGATGAACTTGTGCTAACAATGCGATAACAGTGAACTGCGAAATTCGTTGGATACCGTACGGCTTGAGACGGATAAGCAGGCCGGGTTTCACATGACACTAGCCCAACAAATACGAAATGATCTGGAAGCTCAAGCGACGATATTTAACAACAAACAGATGCATCACAAGAAAGCATATCAGTCTGTCATTGAGAAAGAATTCAAGGCTAAGCAACTGCAGGAATCGTATGTAGTCAAGGCGCGCGATAAGTATGAAGCAGATTGTGTCCGCATCAACTCTTACGCTGCACAATCGAGCATCATTCAAGGAAGAGAGCTTGAGAAGGTTACACAGAAGCTCGAAAGAGCTCAACAAACAGTTCAAGCTAACGAACGCGATTTCTCCAATTTTGCAAAAGCACTTGAAGATACTGTCCAGAAATGGGAGCAAAACTGGAAATCTTTCTGCGACAGCTGTCAGGATCTAGAGGAACAACGTATCGAATTTATGAAGGATAATATGTGGGCCTACGCCAATGCTGTATCGACTGTTTGTGTTGCTGATGACGAGGTGCGCGTGTTGATTCACCTGGTCCTAGTCTCTCCTTGTTCTGATGGTATAATAGTCTTGCGAAAAGATACGTCTTGCTTTGGAACTATTGGAACCAGACCGGGATATGGAAAACTTTGTACGTGATTATGGAACGGGGCATCAAATACCAGATCCTCCCCAATTCGTAAATTACAATACCCCAGATGCCATCCCTTCATCATCGTCTAAACCCACTGCGCGACCTGCCCAATTTATCCGTACATCTCAGAGGGAATTGCCAAGACAGGCACCCGCACCGGTAGATGATGAGCCTATCATTAATACAGCAGGTATAGGCGCAGGCGGAGGCCTGAGAAGAGGGGAGACTCAGAACCAGGCACCCCCCACCCGGCAAGCAACGCAGAAAAACGGATCCTCTCCGACACTCACACAACTGCAATCGCCTCAGATCAATGGCATAACTGCATCTCCAGTGGCACCTTCTCCCGAAATTTTACCCGAACACACGAATAAAAGACGCTCGACTGTTTATCAAGCTGCAGAACCCTCTTCTGCCAGAAGCATGAGCAGACCTGATCCTCAAGCAGAACCGATCGATCCGACCGCAGACACGTATATCAGAGTCGGAAACTCGGCATACAAGGTTGATCTAAGCAAAGATCCACAGCACGCAGGCCCGTCAAGTAGCCGCGCGAGCACTTCCGCCTCCACGAGGCCAGAGGGCAGCATCGATCCTTTGGCGAGGCAGTTGGAGGAGCTCAAGATCGCAGTGCAGAATTCCGGCAGCGGAAGACGTAACACGATTGTAAAATCGCCGCAAGATACGAAGGCGGCAGCTCAACCCTCGCCCCGTAGAAGTGTGGAACCTGCGGCAAGTTCTTCGGCACTATCCCCCCCAGCGTCAGCTTCCCAAAACCAGGGGTCTACGTCGATCCGTGATTACCGCAATTCTGCAGAACTGATTGTCGGAGTTCACCCATCCGCATCAAGATCTACCTCGCCGCAGCCGCCCACGGCGGCATTCATGGTCCCTAAATCATCAAGCCCGCCCTCGACTGATTTCGCGCAGAAAGTGGTGGCGGAGTATGGGCAATCTTTGCCAGGCGAACGGAGGCCTTCAATAAGTCGGTCAAACAGCAGGCGCTCAAGCCACGTACCCCAAGGAAGCACGAATTCTGTCAATCTTGGGCAGCAGGGTCAGAATTTGGCGAGACCGCCGAGTCAAGTTGGACACGCCGGAATTGGAGCGCATGGAGGATCTCGTAGCGCTAGTCCTCAGCCCCCAACGTCTAGAGGACCCAGTCCTGGTCCAAGCAGGAACAGTTATATTGCTCCTCCTCCTCCAAATATTAATCGCGCTCCAAGTCCGAATAGCGTTGGGATTGCGCTCGATCCCAGCGGAAGGGTACTTCATGATGATATGGCTCGCTGGTATGAGCAGCAACAGCCACAATACCAACAACCTCAACAAAGGCCAATGACACAGCAGCAGCAGCAGCCCCAGTATAGCCCTAATCCCGCAACGGTGTCCCCTCAGTCGTTGGTGTACAGACAAAGCATCAACAACCATCCGCCGGCCCCAGCATCTCCAATGCAACCCAGCTACGGTAATATACCTCAGAAGCAAGCCCCTCAAGCGGCGCCTGCATACCAACCTCCGCCGCCTCCCGCTCCGACACTCCAGGGCTACATGCCACCAACGGGATCGCAACCAGTCTATGGCTCGCCTGTAACATACCAAGCGCCTCCGCCTGTGCATCAACCACCTTCGCAACCGCAGATGTATCAGTCTCATCCCATGAACACGTACCAAGTACCCAATGGAGTGCAGAGGGGCGGTTCATTGGGTGGTGCGGCACCGTATTATACGAATGGAGTGAGTCAGCCGCCGCCGCAAGGGGTATATGGTGGGCAGGTGCATCATCAACAGCACGCGTCGCAGCAACAATTGGTCACGCCACAGAATGCCTACATGGATAGTCGGTTGATGGGTCGGACTCCCTCTCCGCAACCGCCACCGATTCATAGCATGCCTCCGTCACAATCGCTTCAACAAGCACCGCCTCAACAATCCCAGATGATGCGGGGGACAGGTCAAACGACCGAAGACGGCGCTCCGATCCTGTTTTACGGTTTGTTTTGTGCGATGGCTGTGGTCGCTTGCGACTGACCCCCGTGTTGCAGTTAAAGCGTTGTACGACTATGCGGCGACTATTGAGGAAGAGTTTGATTTCCAAGCAGGCGATATTATCGCGGTAACGGCGACGCCTGAGGACGGATGGTGGTCGGGTGAATTGCTGGATGAAGTGAGGCGACAAAGGGGACGACATGTGTTCCCGAGCAATTTTGTATGCCTGTTCTGAGTTGGACGGGGGTTTGGAGTTGCGAGCATGGACATCCGTATCAGACTGCTGTCATTACCCTGAGTCCTATGACATTCTTCAGCTAATTGTTTGTTGCCGGTGCCGCAGATAATCCGGGCCGCTGTGCTGACGTACTGAGAGAGCAGCTCAACAATAAAAAGGCGCGTCTCTGCCTCTGCCTCTGTCTCTGTCTTTGCCTCCAACTCCATGTCGATGCGCGCCGCAAGCTCGCTCTACGTCCATCCAGAGCTGACAGACTCCGAGGTGTGGTATAAATCCTCCTCGTCGACGTCCACCGATGCCGCCACACGCCCCAGCAAAGCAGCGTTCTATGCCGCGATCGCGACCTTTTCTTTGGCTACAGCGTCGGCGTTCATAGTCTTCCATCTTACAAGCATAGGAAAAATCATCCAGGACAGGTAAGCCCCCTCCGCCTCGCCGCTCGTGTGACTGGGACGCTGACGCCATCCGGTCATCGCAGTCCATTCGTTCAGCGATGGCTATAGCAGCCACCGCGCATTATTACATGCTCGTTATCAATATCATATCAGGGCCCGGCGAATCCGCCTCGCATCCACTATCTTTAAGCCTCGTGTATCTTGATTACTTTCTTTTTTGTACCACTGTACGTCTACCTTCATATACATTCCTGTATCTATATTCGTACACGTTGTCCGAGTACATCTACCGGGAAGCAAAATCATAGCTGTCCTATCCTCTGCTGCATCTTTTCCTTTACTGTCTGGTATGCGTTCATGAGGGTCTGCTCGTTGATGACGATCTCGGTCGTGTCTGGTCTTGGCCTGCTGACTCGTGATGCGATTGCCGTTGAATCTGTGTCAACGATGATGCTAAAAAATCGAAACGTGTCAGGGGGAGGTCGGAGCGGGAGAAGGAGAAGGAGAAGACGAAAACTGACCCGTCATCGACCGTCTCGTCAAGGCACAGAAGCACGAGATCAAGATTCTCCAGCACGCCTCGCTTTTCGAGCGAGTTGCGGAGGAGCATGGTGAGTGCCTCGGTGAGCGAATTGAGTGCGGTGGATACCATGAGCTCATTCTCGAGTGGGCTGGCGATAAAGTACAGAATGAGGTCCAGAGAATGTTTGTAGATGGCCAGATGGGAGTCGTAGAGGATGATATCGCCTGTGAAATGGGCGCTGTCGGGGGCCAGAGCAGCGGGAGACACGAGGGAGGCAACGCACCTCCTGGTTTTTTTGTCTTCTGCCATAGCCCCTTCTCGAAAGCCTTTTGCTCCTTGACGAATTGGAACTCTTTGCAATCGCCTTGCGGGTGGCTTTTCGGATGATAGTACTTTGCGAGGACGCGGTGGCCTTCGGTGTCGAGGATGATGAACGCCTGGATGCTGTAAAGGGAGAGGTTCATGGGTGTTGGTAAATGTATGCGACTACCAGACTATTTAGTGACCGCGTCATGGCTCAAGCTCGTCTTCTTCTCTCCCAAAGATAACACCCATGCCATCCTTGACCGTCTGTTCGAAAGGCACCCTGCCGAGATTAGCAGTATGACCAATGTGCTATGTGCATTTGTGTCTCGTGGAACAGGTTAGTTAATCTATCGTAATGGTGGGATAACACGGATCGCGTATGGTTAGGTCAATTTAGGCCCAGTATGGCAGCTCATCCGACAATAGGCACAAATGGAGTGTTAGAGTTCGTGGAGGAAGATCGGGTGGAAGTGGTCGTATGACAAGGGTGGCCGGGAGGAGCTGAGGAAGGTGATTGAGGAACTCAATATCAATATTAATAGGTCTGTTCGGTTTTGCGAGCCTGCACATCACTGGCCGGCTAACATGCCAATTCCGCTCTCTCACAGGTGCATCCTTACGAGGAGGTTGCCTACGACGCATATCGGCTGATGGTCAATATCATGTTAAATCTACAGTTTACGCACAATCTTTTCGCCTGGAACATCCTCAGATTACGGGAATTAACGCCATGCCGACGATTCTACTCATACGAATTAACACCAACTTGGTAAGATCCATCCTCCAGTTAAATTGCAACAGATGTTGGCATTGGGAACGTCAAGGTCCAGCGTGTGTTTTTTCGGCGCTGATAAGGTGACTGACATCTAGACAGTGTGGAAAACTTTGGCTGCATCAAATCATTAACGCTACATTTTTACTACATCGTGGTTGACATCGGAGACGAAAGAACAGTGACGTTTATTCTACCGTATCTGACGTGCCAAACATGTAAGAGGTGAGTGCCGTCAGCTCATCAAAGGGAGGCGCTGATGCTAGGCTCTCGTGTGACAGTTACATAGGGCTGGCCTCCGGCTATCAAGGATACTTAAGAATCCTCTCAGCTTCAAATATCTCTACTTACTCTTGGAATGGTTGTCATCGGCGCCCGCCTTGCTGCGGTCGTCGCAGCTCTTCTCTCGTTCATCCCAGCTAGCCATGCATGTTCCGAACATGAGCATGAACATACCCACCAACGGCGTTTGGCACCTTCGTTTCCCCTGACACCTCCCTCCCGCCCCCTGCAATGGGGAGACGTCAATATCATACACACCACAGACACCCATGGCTGGCTTCTGGGTCACCAGAAAACGTTCTTCCCAGAACCTAACTACAGGTACTCACTCACCTTTGTACTCTGCACGCGTTGCTCATGTCGTTCAGTGGCGATTTTGGAGATTTCTTCTCATTCGTGGATCACATGAAGAAGATTGCTCAGGAGCGCGACGTTGACCTCTTACTAGTAGACTCGGGCGACTTGCACGATGGTATGCCGTGACGTTCAGTTGCGTCATCCATTAGTAACGATCGTGAATAGGTACCGGCCTGTCCGAAGGATTCCCCCCGGGAAGTGTGGATGCCCACGACGTGAGATACAGCCCCTACTGGAATATTTCGTGTTTTAATGCTGGTCGTCAGTCAAACGAAATCTTCAAGCACCTGCCATATGATGTACTTGCGATTGGGAAGTGAGTACACAGAAGTTTATTTATTCTCAGTCAATGACGATTGCGACAGCCATGAATTATATGTCTATGCAAACACACTGGACATGTGGGTCTTCGTTGGACGTTATTGTTTGCGAATTCATCTATGCTAGGCATCAAAACTTTGTTCCTCGATTTCATGGGAGATACTTGTCTTCCAACGTGAACATCACCATTTCAGATTCGAATGGTAATCCGGTCAGCGTTCCCGTTGGAAACAGATACGCCAAGTTCGAGACCTTAAAGTAAACCCTTTGGACCTTTCCCTGAACTCCACTAAAATTCAATCTTTTGAGGCCGACGTGTGACAGCACTTGGTGTCATCTTTGACTTTACTGGAAATGTTCACAACACCACTGTGCAAAAGGTTGAGGATATGGTCAAAGAATCTTGGGTAAGCTGCCCACAGAATGGTTGATATTTTAGCTCACGGAGCTCAGTTTGCAGAAGCTATCGCAGAGGAACCCGATTTTTTCTTGCTCGCGGGGTAAGTGGCAGCTTCGGAAGGTCATGCTGGAGCGTAAGACTTGCAATCTAGTCATATGCCAGTATCGAATGATAAATGTTGGTCATATTTGTCGATGCAGTCCTAGACGCTTACCTCCGTTACAAGGGCCTCATGTATTTAATGCCGTCCGTCATGTCCATCCGTATACACCCATCCTGATTCTCGGAGGTGAGTGTCCAGAGTTCGTTCAAGATAGAATTTGATTGACTTGCTGTAGGCCATACCCACATTCGTGATTGCAGTAAGAACAGAGATCTTGTTCTGCAACTCCTGTTGATATTTTTCATAGATCAACTTGATGGACGTTCCATGTCATTAGAAAGTGGTCGCTACATGGAAACAGTTGGTATGTAGGCCTAACTTACTTTCTTTTCATTCGTGACGCTCATCCTTATTCAGGCTGGATGTGTAAGTTGACGTTCTTGATGTCAGCATACAATCAACGATCGGTACTGCAGCCGTCAATTTGACCTCGCCCGATGCCAAGGGCAAGTTGTCATTTAGCAGGCGATATCTCGATGCAAATCGTGTCACATACGAGGTAATCTGCTTCCCCTCTAATTTGTACGACTGAATAACGTGGCATAGTATCACGCATCTCAATCAAACCATACCTTTGATACGCTTCAAGGTAAAGACGTCACAGAAAGTCTACTTGATTTATGGAAGAGATTCGATCTCGGATACACGTACGGCACTTCTCCACAAGATTTTACTTTGACTCGGTAAATGTCCTCGACCAGCGGATAAGCAAGGTTTTTGATCAGAGTCAGGTCTCCGTACCCATCCAACGCTTCAATACTAACAGAATACATTGACAAGGTGCTTCGGGTATGAGGTCTGCCCATTTCAAAAAAAACTAACGTGTATGGTAGGTGTTACCATACGCCCTGGCCGTTAACAATACCCGAGCCAATATACCCAACATCATCTTCGAAAGCAGTGGTTCACTGCGGTTCGATATTTATGCTGGCTCTTTCGACAAGAATGATCAGTTATCGGCATCTCCCTTTACGAACTTTTTCCAATACATCCCCAACATCACCATGTCGGTTGCGAAGCAGATCCTATCTTCTCTCGATGGCCAGGTAGTTTCAAAAAGAGAGCTCTGGGAGTCAGACCTGTATGCAAGAGGGCAAATGACGCATATATATCATTCCTGGTTAGAACGCATGAGCACAACGAACGTGTTGGAGAATAGGGATACCAAAAAACTTAGACTGGGATACGTAACACAAGATGTGAGTTGTATATGCCTTTCTCTACGTCTATATCGATCTGATGAACTGTTTGAATTTTTTTAGTCCTGTCCCGGTGTAGGCGACGACATTCTACACATGCCTCTTCCCTCCTACCACGTTCCAAACTACATTAGATCGCCTACACCTGATCTCCCAGATGATGCAACTATTGATGTTATCTTTAATAATTTCATGGCGTCGGATCTACTCCAGGCTCTAAATGCGATTCAGGAGCAGAAGGTGTACACCTCTGCCGATATTAGCGTATATAGTCCGGTACGGGTGGATCAGGTATGGGGTGTGTACGCACAGGCGAACTGGAATTGAATAGAGTACTGGAGTACATTAACGGATCATCAATTGTCATCGATCCATCTATTATTCGGTCTGCTTTAGGAGATTAGACTAGAGTGTGCATGCTTATATAGTATCTAGTCCACTATATTGGCCTGGACACCCTGTAGCGCAAGGAGCACTACCCACTCTCCAAGCGTCGCTCAACCATATCAAGTATTGCTTCTGGATCCAGCAGACATTTCGCTACCAATGATACCAGGCGCGGTGCAAGATCCCCCGTTGCAAGCCAGCGAGAGCAGCAGGTCCGAAAAAAGCCTTGTCCACACTCAGACTGCGCAAGGCTTTGGCGCAACTCTGGAGCAACGTCATATCGACCCAGTCAGTGGTACCTTCGATTTTGAGATCTTCGAGTTTATCCAGTTAGATTCGGAAGGAGTCCATTGACCGCTTGGGTTTGGAAGAGGTTTATGTTCAAGTTGACCAAGTTGGGCGCAGTGTTGAACGTTGGCAACAACCAATCACTGGCCAGGGTAATGGATAGTTGTTCGATGATGGGGCAGTCGCGAAGAATGCGCAAGCAGTCTGACACTTGAATTACACTGTCAGACATATCTGTGAACCGACGGCAGGAAAATATCAGTGATCTTTTGACCCCAGGCAGTGTGGAAGTGCAAAATCTTGAGATGGGTGGTTGTCAAGGGAGGAAAAGTGAGAGGTTTACTTTGCGAGAAAGGGTTTGAAATGGTTATCGCATTTATTTCTAGTTCCTCGAGAAACTTCACCGATACAGTGGGGAATTTCAATGGTTATATATCCTAGACTTGCGGCTCTTTAAATGGATAGCTGGTCAGAAATCCAGAAATATTCAGGGAGCATGGCTTTGGAAATACGTCCCAGTCTAACGGGGGAAAGTATGACATCGGTCCATAGTTCTGGAATGCTGAACGCGAGCAAGGCTTCGCCATCCAGAGCAGACATGGGTCAGGGTGATCTGGGGATCTCCATGCTAGAGCAACAAACTAGAACGAATATCAGTCTGAAAACGTCCTCCGGTACATTCTTGTGGGATGCGATAGCTGCTTTGCATCGCGTGACTTTCTCCTGGGTTATAACTATGCGACGATTTATCTCGGCTGCTTGAGATAGCTCTTCAGACTCGCGCAAAGAATTGCGAATCAATTGTACCTCTCCGGATCCAAACCTCTTGTCATTGCTGAACCAAACTTGAGAACAATCCATTTGCTGCACCAAATACGCCTCCTGCAGTTGCGTACAATGTACAATGTAGATGGGTAGATGGTAACGTCCCACGCCTCTTTCATAGCAACAGCCTCATGTCCAGTCAGAAGCATTCAATGGGAAACCCGACGGGCGCTTGTACGCCCACATCCTTCTTCGCTTCTCCAGTGGCATCGCACACTGATGGCCCCACCGATTGCCAGTCCCTCTACTCTCGATGAGTTCAAGGCTCAGGTTGCGAAAGCAAAACAAGCGTTAAGCCCGATGCGGGTATGTCTATCCCAGAGCATGTCTCCAACGTCTGATCGACTTATCAGGACACCATTCATGGCCTGGTTGATCAAAGCGGTGGACTCCATCCGGATGTCCAAAAGTGAGCACAGAGTCTATGGGATAATACACGTCTGAACACTCTCGTCAGGTTGCTTGACAGAATGAAGCAGCAGGACCTTAATCACGAAAGTTCAACGAGTCGAATCGATGGTTTGTCTTTTTGCACATTTACCTTGGAGATTTGTCTAATATATTGTACAAAGATCTAGTAGCTGAGCTCCTCGAGCAAGATAGCGACAAAGATATCGAGGATCAAAGTAAGGAAACGTCTAGCGAATTTTTTTTTTCCTTTTGAGATTGTACCCCTACTAGTTAAGAAAGAAATGGACAAGGAAGTTGCGGCTATAGTGAAAAAGAAAGTCACCCAGGAGCTAAAATACTACGCTTCTGAGGAACGGCACAAGGAACTGAATGCGATACACGCGAAAATTGCACGGCTAGAAATCGAACTCCACAATTCGTATGTCTCTTGACTAGACTGATGGTCGTTGATTTTGATGTTGTTCCCCAGTGAAAGTCGTCGTCGAAATGCCTTCCTGAAGTTGGACACTTCCCCCAGAGTCCTCAGTACGCTAAAGATGCTGAAGACTGGGGCCGTTAGTCAATATTTCCCGAAAACTACGCGGGAACTTCATAGTCTTGATGGCAAGTTTTGTAAGAGTGCTCGATGGTGTACATCTCATTAACGATATGAATTCATCAGGGGAGACTGTTTCCAAGCTGATGATTGACTATGAAATATCTTCGCCAAAGGACCCGATGCCTTTGAGACTGAATAAATTTGTCCAATTTTGTGGTTTAAGGTATCAAATGGTGCATCTCCCTGGGCTAGTGATGATGACTGCTGACTAATATTTGCCAGGTAAAGGGTATCCTCGTCGAACTGTAATTCCTGTATTATGTTTTGCCTGAATGAAGCAGACTTTTGCATTCTTTGCTTTGGGATCGGACCAGTGAACTTGGGATGAGTTATTGTCGATAAGAAGTCTGATTTGGATCTAATTATCTAATCAAATGCGCGTAACCAACGGCTTGGGTTACTCAGGTCTTGAAGCTTGATGACCAGGGAATCTCTGACCTTTAACCATCTCCAGCCTTGCATTCATCTAACCCACCCCTTGTATACGCAGCTTTTCGTCCCAAGTCATCCTTATGGACAGGTTAGCAATTCCAAACTGTCCTCATCCAATCTTACTCGCCCTTCCAGTCATGTTAATATGTTCGGGGGGTCTCCTCTAAATCGCCTGTCTTGGCTTCGGTCATCTCATACCTTTCTGAATGCTATCATAACGCTACCCACAACAAGATGGCTTTTGTTCAATGGTGGCAAGCCGCTCATCTTACCCACATCTTCGCAGATCACCAAAGAGGACCTCGGTTTTTTTACCACGCAGGATGTGCAGCCATTGTTAGGACCAGAACCGTATTTTGGACAAGGAAAGGACCAGGGAGAATCATCTCCTGAATCTGCCGAGTCGGCAGGTCATTCACCGCTGGATGCAGCACGGCATCGTGGCAATCCTATTGTCTTCCTTGGAGTGCTTGAGCGAAATTCTGTGAGCGCCCCTCTCCTTCAGAATATTCTCAACGATCCTGTCGTTGCTGTTGCCCAACTCGGTGGAACTCCATACTTTGCGATGGAGGTTTCAGACTTGAATTTATCACCCGAAGAACTCGCTCAGTTCCTCAGAAGTACCGATATCGGACGACAAGGGATTGATCTGATATGGACTGAACCACGGGGTCTCTCGGTGTCAATGGAAATGGAAGCCGCGGGTATATTTGCGGTATCCAGAACGATGGTGGATTGGAATTCCAAATCCAAAGCAAGTTATTCGTTTCGTATAAATAACACATACTTAACTTGTACTGATCGAACAGTACTGTCCGGCTTGTGGGTGCAAAACGTACTCCCAGTGGGGCGGATGGAAAATATCATGCACATCGTTGTTGCCATGGGTGGACAGCGCCGGTCGTAAACCATGCCCAACAGCGTAAGTCCTTAGTGGTCAATTGCTTCTATGATATTCAAATATTGATCAGCAAGGGGTTGCATAATGTCACTCACCCACGAACGGATGGCGTCGTTATAATGGTCGCGGTGGATGAAACCAACGATAGGATTCTCCTAGGTAGGGGGGTGCGTGTTATCACTGTCAGACGTTAGGATTACTCCTGAAACTTTCTGTATAGAGAAAATTTCCCGGGAGATTTTATTCCGCATTAGCTGGTTTTATTGAGCCAGGAGAAACACTCGAAGATGCGGTGAAGAGGGAAATATGGGAGGAGGCGGGTATCATCGTCTCTGATGTGCGATACCATTCTGCGCAACCTTGGGTGAGACTTGAACCTTGAAGAAAACCGTGGAATATCAATGTTAACGTTGTTAAAGCCTTTTCCTGCGAATCTTATGTTTGGCTTTTACGCTCGTGCGGACGCCCAACAGCCCATACGAACGGATCTGGACAATGAATTAGTTGGTTCGTATTTGTGATGCAACGTTGCCAAATGCTTATTCTTCACTACAGACGCTCGCTGGTTCACACGTGAAGAAGTTCTAGGCATTCTACGTGGCAAAAGTGGCGCGCTACTCTCCCAAGCCGACTACAAGGAACTAACAGAAAGGCATGAAGGGAAAGCAGTGCTGGCCCCAAGTAATGTCGCTAAAGTAGAAGACCCCGTCAAAATTCCCCCCACTACGGCAATCGCTGGTGTTTTGATCGCGCACTGGGCGGAAGGCAAATTTAGCTTTGCCAAAGAGAATTTGAACTCGTCACATCGCCTGTGAGACCATTCATAAACCATCTCAGTATATTATCGTACTTCAAACGAAATCCAACATACGTCTACGTCTATGTAGTTGCAATAACTAATTGAGAGATGCAAATCCAATGGGCTATATATATATATATTATAGTTAGTACATGAAGATTATGATATAAGCTAGATATCCTGCACACAATTAATGCCGAGCAGCCTTTCAAAAATACAAAGATACATTGCTTTCAGACAGCAAAACAGTGAAGACAGTTGCATTAGTAGGTCGTCGAATCTTGCAGCCTCCATCGCCGCAGTGGTCCCCACCACCATATTGATCCGTGATGCGTTGGTGGAGGTACCGCCGGGGGAAATGTTTGATCGCTCGGAACTGGTCGTACAACTGCGTCTGCGGGTTCCCATTCTTTTGGGACCGCATTGCTTCCCGTTGGTTCTGTCCTCGAACCCAGTGTTTCTTCGGATGACGTGCCCTCGAGAGTGCTTCTCAATGGCCTGCTGTTCTCATGTATCTCGAATTCGTCGCCTTGCCTTCTGGGAAGGCACCTTTTCCATGCGTCGTTGGAAGAATGGCTCATCTCGCCTTCTGAGCACAATTCCCTCGCCGCTCGCCATCCAAACCCGCCAAAGCCCCAGCCTCCCATTCTGATAGGATGGTTTCGTCCAAGACCCCTGATCTTTTCCACTCGCTCTTGTTCCTGGGCGCGAGCCGCCGTTTGATGAGCGTGCCTTAGTGAGGCAAACCAACTGAATAAAAATTCAGGAAGAAAATGTGTATGGCGTGGCTTCAAGTCGTGTGATGTAGGTGTGCTGGCTGAAGATTCACTGAAGGCATTTTCCGGTTCAATATTGGTGAATTCTGTCTCGTGAGCATCGCCTGCTGGAGATATATGATCCCGTCTGGGTCGTCTTCTGTCATTCTGTACGCCGTGAGAGCCGGGGCCATCGATAGCCGTGGTAGTTGAGCTGAGATTTGCAAGGGTGGTCGAACCAGAATCGTCATCGCTGGCAAAACCAGAACGACTAAATGCGCCCGTCATGTTTTTAAACACCTTCTTGGCACGCATCCTGGCTTCAAGTCTGCGCTCTTTCGTCTCTTTTCTTTTCATCTCGCGTTTTTCTTGCATTTTGAGTCTCTCTTCGATCTCAATTGACTCCGACCCGTACATCAAACCGCTTCCACTTCCAGCACCTACCCACCACCACCAACCCAGAAAACTTTGCCAAAGGATGACAGTCCACAAAAGGCTCGGCAACCAAACATATTCTACCTGTCGGTCAACATAGATAAAGTTAAGCGTTGTTGAGAAGACGGCTAGCGTAAGGGCTGCAAAGCCAAAGGCTGCAGTGCCTCCATCAGTACGCCAGGCTTGACGCCTATTGACGAGAAAACCCCAAAGGAAAAGCCCAGTGGTGAATAACAGCGAAAGAGTTGCACTGCAAACATTGTGTACAGCTCCGGCAACCAAAACGCTCTTATTTCTTGATTCGATACCCTCGATAGGAATGAGTTGCATGACAGCAGAAAGTACTGCAAGTGGTACTGTAGGAGAGTAAGTTAATGTATGGCATATACCAGACTGAGAAGAAATACCAAGCAGCGTAAGAATAAGCCTCGCTTCCAGACGAGAAGGATAAAGGATTGTTAGGAAGTGAATGTGCGTGATCTACGACGCGGCTCGTTATAGACATAGCGTCAGCAACATGTCAATAGCTACCTGAATGAGCCCGGAGGCAGAAGCGTTCATGACTAACCAAGTCACCCTTTCGGCCACGGTCCAATCTGTTCCCGCATTTTGAACGTTCAGTGGAGGGACATTGACGGCAATGTAGCTTAGCATATACGGCCAGTGCTGACTTTCCACCATTGCTGTTGACAGAACAACATGGAGAGTCGCTATGAGAGAAATGAATAAAATGATGACGCAGGAAAGTTGCAGAGCATAGTTGACGGGAGCGAGGGGCCAATGATATTGCACGGTAAAAAGCAGATGGAAAAGGAGTATGACGACGAGAGTTATGACAATTCCGACAATGAGAATCTGTACGGGCAGAGATCTGAGAAAGGGAGGCCTGTATTGCAGGTACGGATCGCTGTCGAGGCTGTACCACTGAGTTAATGGGCGCATTTACGACAAAATATAATACTTACGCTATTTGACCACCATTCGGGTCATATTGAGCCCATGCAAAGCTCCAAAGGCCGAATAAGAACAAGAGAGGACGGAGAATCATATCATCCGAAGGACTTTGGAGGTCGACTGCGATTGTGCGCTTGTTTGTCAGAGACTTTGGATCCAAATACAGAAAACTCTACAGACGTTCATAATCTCGCAACGCAATGGTATTGCCCTTTACGCCTTTGTAGAGCTATGTCCAACTGATGCAGGCTTTCACGTCAGTTGCCACTATCGCTGCTCACTGCAGCCCAGAATAGGCCAATGGTATGGATCAATGCTAATGCGACGAGCCGCCGGAATCATGCCCATTTTCTTCCAGCTAGTCGAGCTTAAGAATGGCGAGACGCTTAACGGTCATCTCGTCAATTGCGACAATTACATGAACATCACTTTGCGTGAAGTATATCAAACCAACGCAGAGGGGGATCGGTTTTGGAAATTGAAGGAATGCTACATCAGGGGCAGTACTGTGCGTATTCTATGACGCTCACGCGCAATCATTAAATGCGTGTCATCAGATTAAATATCTACGGGTGCCAGATAATCTCTTGGACGCTGTCAAGGAGGAACAAAACAGAGCTCGGGAAGCGGGGCGGAGCGCACGCGGAGGACATGTCTCTGGGAAAGGTATGCACATATATGTGCCGAAATATGCATTCTGATTCCTCCGCAGGAGCTAGGGGAAACACAGCTAGAGGTGATGATATTTGCCTGTCACGTTACACAACTCATTGGCGCCTGTTTCAGGTCGTGGACGAGGAAGTGCGGTGCGTGGTGGGCGCGGACGAGGGAGGGGTATGTAAATTTCTGTCTACCACATTGGATTCAATACACCATCCTTGTATAACATTGGTTGACGGCTGGACGACCGAAAGCAATGCAATTCCCAGCTGGACAGGACTGAGGAATTGAAAAGTCCTCTGGGCGTCATCCATCATACTAACCATGATCACGCACCTCCACTCTACTCCATCACGGCTTGCTGAAATTTCCGCGTAACATATACCATCTCATCCGATCATAGACGAGATGTTTGAGTCTTCAAGTAGGTCGTAAGGCAATCTGTTTAACGTCACCACGTATCTTATTTTACGTATGCCAATAACATGATTTTTGTAGCAAGATAGTGCTTTCAAAAGCCTCCCATTGCTCCATGGCGCAGATTTACTCTGCGCCATACTTAGGTTAGTTTTTTTTTAACAAATTGCCCGCTACAAACTGTCATACAGCCATGCGGGCGATGCAGGTCAGTCCATGCCACACTGCCAGGAAATGACAAATGGAGAAAGGTTAGGAACCTCTATTGACCCGAAAGGGTGGTCTTAATAGTCGCAACTCGTCTGCGACGAGCGGTCCCACTGAGTGGTCAACCCAACAAACAACCGATGGCAAGCTATCGCGCCGCGTCCTCCATAGCAGCACTTCTGTTGCTTGCTGCATTCGTCCTTCTCCTCCTCGTCGGGATCTCCCTTCCCATTGTTAAACCCATATACATACTTGCTCTGCAGACGACAATACAGGTACAGGCTACCACTGTCGCGACAGAGCTGAGATTCGGTGTGTGGGGAGTTTGTGCAGCAAAGTAAGGCATTATAACATTGTCCTTCACATCCTCATGATCCTTGTAGCATCGTCCCAAACCAGCCAGTGACTTTGACCAACTGTGTTGGTCCGCACCTAGGTTACCAGATACCGCCGTCGCTTAGCAACTTAATTGGATTGTCAGCTCAAGTAACGGACATTCTGTCGAAAGCGCTTCTCGTCCTCCTCATCCTGCATCCAGTAGCAGCAGGCCTTGCGCTCATCGCCTTCTTTTTCTCGTTGTTCCTTTCTTCTACTTGCGCATCTGTGCTAGCATTGTTAGTTGCGATCCTTAGTGGATTGGCAGGAGCAATTGTCTTCGCCGCCGATATTGCCCTCATTCTTGTTTCGCGCCAGAAACTTCAGGCGACAACAAATTCGCAATTCACGGTGCTATTCGGCAACGGAGTGTGGATGGTGCTTGCCGCTGTCGCTGTAACATGGGTCGCATCATTCGTACTGTTGGCTCGCAATTGCTTGTGCTGTGGGATGGGAAAGTACGTCCTACTTGTATGATGTGATGTCCTGACGTGCTCATGCATAATGTGATATAGACGTTACGATGACTATGATGAATATTATCGGCCATACGGGCGCTGAATTAAGATGTTGTGCGATACCCTTGTTGCTTGCAGTGCAATTTACCTGGTTACCAGATGGCTTGTATTTTTCCAAGTACATACAATGTAGCGACGCAGATAATGCCAAATAATGATTCAGTACATCTCAAGACTCATTCCGTCGTTAATCTCATAGTCCCCAAGAGTGATGTGATCCTTGAATATGGTATACCTATACTCGATAATCACTATACATTACCGTTGACTTGGCGGTATACACACCATTTCTTGAGTACAATCTTGGTATGGTCCGTACCCGTCTGTGCCGCAATCAACTTCTTCAAGTCGCCAACTGTATCATCTGGGGCGCATTTGACTCGTACTGAAGAAAGAGTTTAGTATTGTAGTGGAATATCGAACACCGGTCAACCTTTGCGTCCGAGTCGATCATTTGCGATGACCTGGTTGAGCCTCGTCACTAGCGCGGCACCTTGGAGTCGTCCAGACAACATACCTCGATGAGAGCCATGAGATAACTTGTAGTGCTGACGTAATATCGATATTCGACTTCATGAATTCATATCCTCCAGAGCTGCTGGTGCAGCTCGCACCAGTCATGTTTGTGGCTGGATTAGAGGTGAAATCACAAGGTTGTTGGTATTCCTCCTTATCTATGACTCTGACCTGGGAGTTACAGGAAAGCCGCAGGATCCATTTAATGTTTTGAACCAGCGCTTGCGCGAAGCTCTTATAGCTCAGCGCAAACCGGCTATATGGCAATCAGAACGAACCAAAAGATTCCATGTCGTGGTCGTGGACAAAGACATCCGTTTTCCACCGCGCAAAGCCGTTCCGCCCGACGACCCTCATTATCCATCGTCGCATTCTCCTCTGTCACCCCTGACGCAGTCCTCACCGCTTCATCCTGATGGATTAATCGCGCCGATATGGATCCGGAAACATTCTACCCTCGTGCCTTCCGTGTTTGTTCTTTTTCTGCGCATGTACGAAACCCCACCGCATGATCCCCGCTCTCCGCTGGATGGCCCTGATATTCAGCGCGAACGGGAGAGGGAACAGGAAGAGAGGAAACGGGACACAGAACTGGCAGCTGAGATTGCTCACCGGAAGAAAGGCCTGAACGACAGAGGAATAAAGCTGACCGTCGTCCTAATAGCCAGTAGGAGGATGTTAGGTGCGTTACACAACTCGTGTATCGTGATTTTTTAGAAACGAAAACATTTACAGACGATCTGATGCTGGATACACGTCTGACTTTTATCAGACGACAGAGTGGACTTGACTCTCGAGCTGCGCTGTTTGTCCTGAGTCCCGTGAGCCAAGTCGAGCTCGGCGAATTCATCGATAGGTATGTATATTACGCTATCTGCACCGCTAGACTTACTACCATTTGCAAAGTCTTCAACAAGCTCTGTATGAGCCAGCGATAGACTATTATACCGCTCATTCCAAACGTGTGAGACGAAAGAGGAATCGCCACTCTCAAGCTGTTCCTTCGTACACATTGCCGACCACTAGTACCAACATTGCCCGTCCGCTTAGGCCTGAGGGGTGGACAATCAGATACGAGTACAAAATGGGTTGCTTTGCCGAGTTCAGGGGAGAGAATGACGTTGCGCTCAAGTCAGTTTGTGCTGTATTCCATCTTCTCGAAGCTCAATTCCTGATACAGGCATTACCAAGATGCATACGAATTGCTCGCAATCATGTTTGGATCCCCAGTCATTCTTCCACCACGGACGAAGAGGTGGGCTGAAGCGAAAGTGTTGTCAGACTGTATTAATCTCAAGGTATGATTGTCCATTCCCGGAAAAGGTGTTTGATGTGCCAACGAATCTCAAAGATAGCAAAGTTATATCTCTACAACAATGAACATGCATTGGCACTATCTCATCATAGTATGCACATGCGCAAGTTTGGTGACTTCTCTCGAGGATGGGGTATCGGGGAGGAAACGTTCGAGTACTGGAGCTGGATGGCCAGGCAGTGAGTCTAACCTTTAATTGTCCATCCAGTGACCAACAATAGTTTATCTGTCACAGGTATCGCGCATTGGCTGAACTCCTTGAACAGGGTTTGCGCTCAACACTCAAGATCCCTCCGTATAAACCACCAGCATTGACAGGCAATGCAAGTTTAGTCGCTGCCGTCATTCGCGGAAGCTCAGCTCCTTCCCTAGAAATGAATGCCCTGCGCTCATTGGGTCTTAATCCTAGCCATACTCTGCAGCATCCCGGGTTCTATTATTACATGGCGTCACGGTGCACAGAGTTGCGGAAAGAGAAGTACCAGATAGCGGTTGAAGCAGAGGCGTGTTCATTAATATTTTTTCCCGTGATAGGTGTTGATTTTTTTTGTCAATAGCTGAACCAACGACCAATTTTGTCACCCGGTTTCATGAACGAGAAGAAAGTGCAGCATCATGCCATCATATTAGAGGTTGGTTCCCAACGTATTTTTTGTTGCGGATCGATAGTCACAGTTCATTAGCTCTACACCAAAGCATATGAAATCTTCAAAAAATACGCTCCTCTCGGAGGTTCAAATCAAGCTCAAAGTCGTCTTACGCTATGGATTGCGTACCGGATAGCTCAGACATATCATGATTCTGGCGAATTCGCCATGGCAGTGCGGTTTGTTCACCTTCGAAATGACGTTATCGCCATGCTCATCGATTGGTGTTGAAGATTTTTTGAGCGAATCGCTAAGACGTATCGCAGGGAGAAGTGGAATGATATGCTACGACCTCTTTTGTCGACATGGTACGCATGTGCTCAACGGCTGGATGACGTGGGACTTTGTATACGGTTGTTGCTCGAGATGATGGGACACGGTAAATGGATACTGGTGTTCGACGCTCTGCTGCTGCTTAATCTCTTCTGGTACAACAGACCCTGGTGCACCGGATGACGCAAGCTCTCTGGAGAAAGACTTGATTACTATCCTAAAGGTGCTCTTCTTGGCCTTTTGTGTTGCATGATATCTGACTGGCCACAGAGTAATGTCCTATCGTCCCTGAAAGATAATCTGATGGTGGACCTTTCGGAGAGCGAACCAATACGTGCGTGAAGTCGGATGCCTCGTTCTCTGCATCTTGATTAGTCAATCGCTAGTGGAATCGGATGTTGGTATTCTGGGATTCTGAAATCGAGATTGGGAAACCTGCGTCTTTCCAGATTTTCCTCGTTGCTCCAACAGCCGTCACGCTGTCGTCCATTCCGTTCTCATCCTTGGAAGTGCATTTTTCTGGCGACGAAAAACCTATTCTAATAACCCACGTCGAACCGCAAGATGGGAATGCATCAAAAGAGCCAGTCCGCGCTGTTGATCTTGGTGAAATCTCTCATAACGGAGCAATGTCTGTTGGACGTGAAGCAAACTTACGTTGGGAGCCTGGGAATACATTAATTCTCTTCGGAACAGTTAGATCTGAGGTTCCATCGATTCTGAAGGTTTGTTCGAGTCTTATCCGAAATTTTGCTTCTAGAATGAATGAGACAGATCGAAAAACTCATATTGACTATAACTCGAGATGAATGGAGGGTTCAAATACCACTGGAGCCATGCAAGACTAGACGAGGGATAAAGCAGGTCCCCAAGTGGTTATGCGGCTTTAATCCACCTCGATTCATCGCCATGAAACGCGACGAGTGTTCTTCCATGATGTATGTCTATTCTTTCATTATGCCATCCACGAAAGACCGCTCATGGGGTATCAGGGTCAAGCACAGGCCTCACAACATCCGACTTTCAATATCACACCAAGCCCCTGCTTATATAGACGAGGAGTATCCGATAGAAATCAATGTCACGAATGATGATACCCGAGAAATGGACATTACTGTAGACATTCTATTGTTGCCATCCGAATACCATGATTCTGGTGTGTTGCTTTCCGCTTCTGCCTGATTAGTGACCATGCGAGCGTTAACAGTTAATTATATTGTCTTGGAAAACGAGCGCTCTTCAAGCCTAATCAAAGGTGTACCTTTTAGTGTCCTGCAGCCAGGCGCAAACCAAATTAAAATATTGCATTTAATCAACACCGGACTGCCCGGTGATCGTGTACTCGACATATCTGTGCGTTCACGACCGTCAACTGATCCTGGAAGAAAAGTCGAAGACTTGGACGAGGCGAACGATGAGTTGGAATACGACTCAACAGAGACTCTCTGTACTCTGATTGTTCCTGCGGTGGAACCTTTTCGCGTAACTCACGATGTCCTCTACCGAAGAAGCGCACAAGACTGGACAGGATTGTCTAATCTGACAACATTTAACGCCGATTACTGGGATGATAGAGGTGGGGAAGCTATAGTAACTGTTAGAGTCGAGTGCACAGGACCTTGGCCGATCGTAGTCGAAAACGTTCTGCTGGAGAGAGTGGTGCGTACTTTCAGGACACGGTGCCTGGATAGTCGTTGATATCTTTCAGCATGGCCTTGCTGCCAAGATAACTGAGGCTGCGTTGGAGCTCGAAGCTGATGCTTTTCCTTCAGGTGCGGTTCGTATCATTTTCTGTCGATCCAAGTCATGCTCATCTATCTAGAATACGTACCGGGTGACGACTTCAATGACGTTTGTCGGATTGGTATTGCATACCCTTTCGAGAGCGACTTTGAACAAGAGACAATACAAGGGCCGGGAAGACACGTCATATATTGGAGAAGGCAATTATTGCTGATTATTTTCCTGCTTAGGCTCAACTTTGCACTATAGAATACAGCCAGATGATGCAAGAGGTCCACTGGCCACATCAATATGCGCCTTACCCACACTTCAACCACCGTCGGAAGGCTTGGTCGCTTTGCTCAAAATTTCTCCAGTGGCAACCTTGCACGTGCCCACCACGCTAACCATGCTCATACGCAATTATCACAGAACACGCTCTGCCAATATCACGGTCCATCTCGAGACTGATGGCCAGGACAGTTTTGTGGTGGCAGGTCTTCGGAATGGCCGAATTCCTATTCTCCCTCCAGGCACGGAGGAAAAGATATTTTGGCAACTCATTCCTCTAGAATGCGGGTATTTGAAGGTGCCCAATATCAGAGTCGTTGACCGCCGGCGAGCGCTGCTTCAATCATCGGGAGGGGAAACGAACGCGGATGGTGAATCCGTGCGTGTTGTCGATTTCAGAAACGACCACCGTCGGGTCATTGTTTCCGAGACTGGTGGAACGCATGTTGAGGAATACGATGCGAATAATACCATTCTTGTATTGCCACGGTGACCAATCAGTGATATCATAGTTCTAGGACTTGACAATGCGATTTGTGCATGCCAATTGCTGCATGAAAGGTCGTCGTCCACTTGGGCCCTTAGATCCATGAACCTACCAAGTGCGTTGTGTGATCTCTCGTTCCGTTCCGTTCCGCTTCGGGTCAATCATCTGTGAGCGTGCGGATACACAACCGTAATATGATATTGACGTAGCCCTAGGCCTTACACTATGATGTTGCGAGTAGGATAGAGCGTCAATCACATTTCACTATCTAAGGTTCAAAATTTTACGCACACGCGATGACATTCCTACGGCGAAAGTAAAAAGTCCCAATGCTGCTGTTCGTGATCCTGACAGTTTTCCAGAGCTGGGAATGTTAGGGGGCAGCCAGGCCAGTTACAGTAAATAACAGGATTAACGCTTTCTATGGAAGACTTGTCTGTGACAATATCTAATCCACGTTGAACTCCCAGAAGACCCAACAGTCGCTTGCACTCTTCCGGGTTTGGAGTTTTTGTGAAGATAAAATCTAGGTAAAACGCAGTAATGGACATGGTCGGTCGCTCCTGCGGGTCTTGCGCCCAACACTGGCATAGAATAGACCAAAGCTCTTCTTTGATTTCTTGAGGTTGGCGTGGTTTACGCCCTCTCACGATGTGAAATATGACGCTAGCATCGTAACTCAAGTGTGAGAATGGAACTTTGCCTGTGAAAATCTTGTCACATAATCGTGAGATGGACAGGCAACAAGGCACAAGGACATACTTCCAAAATTGTCATACCAAATGCCCACACGTCCGTCTGTGTTGTATGTTTGGCGGGCTCTTCCCCATCATCGTAAATCAGCTCGTATGCCATCCATCGACACGTGCCGCCAACATGTTTCGTGGTGAAGCCTTGAACTTCCGTCAAGCGTCCCAGGCCAAAATCAGCCAAGCATGCTTGGCCACTGTCGTTGACCAGTATATTCGACTGATGACATCGTTAGGTCGGTGGTAAATCTATCGAGAAAGGTAAGATCGTACGCCTTTAATATCGCCATGGACCACTGGAGGGTTCATGCCATGGATGTAGGCTAATCCGGATGACACTTGGCAGATCTATTGTAGCGTTTGTGACGTGTTCGGCTACGATGTAAACAAGCACGCACCAGTCGAAGCCGTTCAGCTTGAGGATTTACTTGAAGGTATGACATAAGATCTCCAGATTCGTAGAAGGGATAGACTAAACAAGGACTGTCTGGTCTGCCGAAATCGAAACTGATGCCATAGAAGGGAGTTATGTGAGGATGGTTGAGTTTGGATAAAATCGATGCTTCACGTATCACTTTCTGTGTATATTTTAAAGCCAGCCATCGAATATAAAAGAGTCGTTACAGATTTCATACGCTCATACCGTTCGTCTTGTCCGTGAGGCAGTGAACGTATGACTTTGACAGCAACCTGAAAAGGAATAGACTGAATACAATGGGCATGAAGTAGTAACCGAACGAACAGATATAGCACCATTTTCTTTTATCCATTTCCCCTTCCAAAAGTCTGCTGTAGTGCCGAACGCAAAACAAGTCTGGCCATCCTTTTTGACTTGCCGCGTCAAGTCAAATTTGTCCATATTTTCTTCGTTTGTTCGAGTCCAAAGACGATGCAACTTCCCAATAAGCGAAAAGTATCCCGCGCTTTGCTCGCAAGTCGCATTGTAGTCTCACAGCGCTGGTTGCTCGGCAGAGAACTCACCGAATTAAGGTAGTCACTAGCCTGGCCGTGCATGAGATGCGCTTGCACAACATTGGCTTGAGGCTTGAGCACTTTGGAAGGAAGTAGGGCTCTGGTGCATGATTGTAATTGTAAAGGAGCTTGAAATACGAATGGAAATTGTCACTCTGCGGATAGCGAGGGTTAACGGTGAGACAGAGAGCCTTTCAAAGGAGCCTTGCTGAAAGGCTGAAAACAGCTGAAACACACGTGTGAAGTCCATGTAGTATTAATAGCTGAATAGCTGTATATTAACTGTATGTTATTGTACATAAGCGCGCCCCAAAACATCCCTCCCATTCCGCGATACACTACAAATGCCATTGAATACACTGACTACCGATGTTGGTCTCAGAGTGGGACCTGTTCTCTTGGAAACCCTTGTAAAACACTATCTAGAACGTCTAAAGAAGGACGCGAGGAGCAATCCAGCGTGCACCCAACTGAAACAGGACGAATTATTATATGACGAGGTATTCAACGTCATCAAGGTGCGCACCCCTTTCCTCGTGCTTTCAGTTACTCATCGGCGTGTTACAGGCTTTCATGAAGGCTGCGTGCTTGTGAGTCTCAAACAAACCCCGATAGGGATGAATCTTACGCGTGGCACCAGCCATTCGATTGAGGAATTGCAAGGTATCTTTCTACCGACACGATGGCGTCATTACTAAGTTGTAGAATTCTCCAATACGCGCACGCCCTCACCCCCATGGACTCGCATTGTTAGAATCACAATACCTTTGTCTTCTTGCGATAAAGCGGCAACACATCTCATTCAAGCACTAGGCGGAGAAGAGCATGCGAGAACCGTTGTTGGTGGCGTCAAATGGTGGCAAGTGCGTAGCTTGGACGGGTAGGATTGAGTCATGCATCATGGAAGATCTGGGGTTCATCATTTCCAGGATAGAAGCCCAGTGGATCACCGCCAAGAAGGATTGGCGTGAGGCCAAGAAGCGCTACAAGATGCAGCACCGCAAAACAGAAGCTAATGGAACGGAGGATCCCAACATTAGCTCGGAGTCTCCAGAAGAATTCAAATACGAGGAAGCAATGGATGACATGCGCTGCATTTTGTATATTCACGGAGGTTAGTATATGCGCAAGATTTGCCTCCGCTTCACTCAGATATATTTGGTCAGGTGGTTACTTTTTCGGCAGCGCCGATCAAGAAAGGTCTGTGAAGAGAGAGATTTTGTTACATATGTGACTGAAATGGCTATAGATATAGCATTGAACGGCATGCCCGCAAGATTAATGGGCGCGTCCTTGGTATGATTATAATCACTGTCTATGGTCCTTGTTCTGAAATCAGAATGAGCTCTCGATTATCGTCTCGCGCCACAATATCCCTTCCCTTGTGCTTTGCAAGATGTTCTTGCAGCCTGTAAGTGTTTGAGAATTCATTTACCTGAATCTCAATATCCTTTCTAGATCTCTATCTACTTGAACCGCCCCCTGGATCTGACCATCGCCCAGTGGATCCTAGTCAAATAGTAGTTGCTGGTGACTCTGCGGGTGGAGGTCTGACATTGGCTTTGTTGCAAGTCATACGGGATGTTGGGCTACCAATGCCTGCCGGAGGAATACTCATTTCTCCGTGGTGTGACTTGACTCACTCGTTCCCCAGTATTCACACAAACACTGAAACCGTGAGTTGCTTCTATATTCAGGGTTATGAATGGTTTGACAAGAACGTTCAGGATGTAATGCCCTATTGGGGGTTGTCAATGATTAAACCAAGTGTCTTATGGCCACCCCCAACAGATGAACAGAGTATTCGAGTACATAATTCATTCAGATCTAGAATTCGACATGCGTTTGGCCATAGGACCCCTAAAGCATCCATGTCATCCCTTCGCTCTGTGCAGGGTAGATCTCCAGCTGATCGTCCCTTACCAGTTAACATCGGGTCAACTACCGCCGTACCCTCACTTAATAACGATACTATCAGGCTTGTAACGGAAGCTGGCGAAACTTTAACCATTAACAATCAAGTTCAAATGTATACCCAAAATTCTCTTCTCGCGCACCCACTCGTCAGTCCTGCGTTGTCCTATCTTGGTGGATTACCTCCTTTGTTTTTCATTGCAAGCGATGGAGAAGTATTGAGAGACGAGATAATCTATACGTACGTTGCCATCCTCAATCAGTGAATGTTATTATCTAATAATTCTGCCAAAGTTCACATAAAGCAGCGAATCCAACTCAATATGCGATCCATCCTCTGGCTCGAGAACTATATCCACCACTGCGGGATATTGAAGAGAGGTATTCGCCAACGAAAGTTCATTTACAAATATATGACGGTGCGGATGGATCATCTATTTAACCACAATCCCTGACAAGTTCATGTAGATGCTGCACATGTATTACCTGTCTTATTTGCCTTTACCACGCCGGCAAAGTTCTGCTTCCGGGCAATAGCCATTTTCTGCAAGCATGTGATGGGAACAAATTCCACCCCACAAAGTCCTCCTGTGACTTCAAAGTCTATGCCAAACATGCCCTTCCGTCATTCTGGTGACGGCGATGAAGCACAAGCAGTCTCTAATGGCTCGGAGCTTAGACCAGTTCAATCGGCACCTTCTCGCATTTTGGAAAAGAAGCAGACCATGAGACGCTCACTTTCAAAAAGGATGCATCAAGCAGCCCGCGCCATACAGGGCGCCTTCTCATCAATGCCTCCCCACCCGGAAGGACAAAGCCCTAAGCTGGAGCAAACCTTGCCGTTGCGTACAATGACTGATGTAGCTGGACCACGCTTTGAGGCGCTGTCCACACCAGTGTGTCCGGGGGAAGGGGAGAGGTATGCTGGGGATCCTGCTTTCTATTGTGACCAAGGAATCGAGGCACGTGTCGCTTGCATACGTTGTTCTCCGGTTTATCAACATGCTGATAGCAACCGTGGGCTGGACCTATGATCCGAGAGCGTGTTTCTACACGAGGCGTTGTGCGTCCCCTAGAGCCTGAATCTGACTTGATCGCTTGCACCATGCCGGCGGATGTCGTTGGTTTCCTCTCAGAACGTGCAATTAGGAGATATCTGGATAGCGCAGCGATGTTTGACAGGAAGTATGCCCGACATGCGAGAGTCGTCGAAAAGCAACGCCGCCGCAATCTGAAGCTGGCAGAGAAGCAAGCGACAAGGAGTCTAGAAGCATACCGGGACCTAGCCGTCAAGAGGAGCAATGGGGACAAGAACGTGCTAAACCCGTTCGAACCGACGTCGTTAAATAAAGGGTGGGCCTGGGCATTGGATCTACATGAAAAACCGCCTCCAAGTAGCATAGTCGCGCGGCGAGACACAAAGGAGGCCCGTAAACTGGCTGATATTGCTGACAGGTCCATTTTGCAAGGCGACCGAGTGCTAAGCGCTAACAACTTTTGGTCCCTTTTGATTAATTTCTTTACTGTTATACCCGAGCGCATAAAGGAAAAGGAAAAGTCACCATGAAATAATCACCTCCTACACTACCCATTACGAATTTCATCTAATAGCGGAAACTTTTCTCTTGACGTACATACAAACAAGTCTATAGCTTTGTTCTTCCTAGAGTTACATCAATGCCTTCTTCCTCGAGCACCTTTAGAGCCAGACGTCCGAGGAAAGGAAAACCCTCTGCATATTTTCCTGCATTCTCAGAACTGGCTTGACGCCTAGCAGAACGTGCCGCAATGCCCTGGCAAATTACCGCAAGCTATACCTGTCAGCATCATTACGCCCCAAGTTTTTGGTAAAACAGAGATACCCTAAAAACTGTCCAGCTTCGGACGAAAATTATGCCCTCAATAGGGTAAGGTTGGCGTGTGAGACGACAGTACTCTCGCTCCAGTTCCTCAAGTGCAATGGGCACGTCTTGTGATGAGTCTTTAAATCCTGTCATGAAGTCGGGCATCATTTTCTCACTGATTGACCACCGGAGTGTCATATTTCCCAGGTCCGTGAGCTACGGACACACACGTCAGCTAAGCGTCCCACGTTGTAGTGGGAGAACATACAGGGTTGCCGAGCGTGCACAATTCCCAATCCAATATGCCGATTACTCGATTTTCAGTTGGGTGGTAGATTAAATTGTCGATCTTGTAATCACCGTGCACGATGCGTGAGCCAGCTTTGTGTTCGTCTGGAAAGCTGTGCTTGTACCACTCTGTGAGTTCATGGAAGAAGGGAATGTCTCCCACAGGTTTCTTGGTATCGATGTCAAGGGTCGCGGCCTGGTTGCTTGAAACGCGAGAAAGGGATTTCACTTGGCGAGGGAAATAGCTAGTGGGAGGGCCAAAGTCCGACAACCCGATTTCAGCGGGTGATATCTGACTGAGAGCGGCAAGCGTCCTGACAGCGGCTAGCCAGCTGAGATAGTATGTGAAAAAAACGACACTTGCTCGGAGACGACGACTGTTACCATTCACGTCTATCCGTAGGGGGTATCTCGAGCATTCGATCATCCGTGAATATACGGCCATCGAGGAACTCCATGATGTAGAAGGGAGTGCCAATTATGGAACTATCCTCGCAAAGGATTATGGGTTCTGGTATCGGTATCTTCTTTTCTGGAAGAGTTGAAGGGTTCATATTATGTTTGTGGAGCGCGTAAAGCATTTTGTATTCACGCTCTACCTGATGAGCTGTCGACGAAAGTAGCTGACCGGCAGGCTTCTTTCGTAATACGAAGCGTGTTCCTCTGAATCATTGAGAAATCAAAGTTTAAGAACGCGCAAGACCGAACTCACTTTGCATCCGTCAAGAAATAGGTTGGATTCGACTAATCATGCCTTAGCTGACTATTGGTCCATGCATTGTGGATTAGAGCATACCTGCCCATACTACATTACTCGGTGTCAAAAATTCTTTCGCCAGAAGGAGGAGCATACTTTAAATTGCTTGACGCTGACTGGAACCGCACTTATAGATGAGTTCGCAAGATATACATTGAGCTTGCCGATATCAATGGATGCCCGGATTTCTCCAAATTCTCCTCCTTTGTTGGGGGTAGCCTTCGGCATTATGAGGGCTTGAGAGGTCAATAGACGCGCATTTTGTTATTGGCGTTAGCCGAAGCGAGTGGAATTTTCGGGGAAACCCGCTCAGCAAGCCGCTTACATAACACGTGACATGTTATTGAAAAATTTGCCGCTCAGAACGCCAACGCAACACTCCTTCCTTCAAAACTGCCATGTACTTCCTTGCTCGTTCTGTCCGCTCCTTCGCGCCCATTGGCAGCACTTCCGCTGTATGGCCCCTTTCTTTGTCTTGCTATGTTATTGAGTGTCGCTTTTTAGGCCTTTGCTCGTTCTGCCGCCGGACGCCGATACATGAACAACAAAGTGTCAGGTCAGTCTAGTCATTGGTTCGGCATCGACGATCTCTTAACTTGCATTAGGCCCAGTCATTGGTATTGATTTGGGAACTACCAATTCGTGTGTCGCTGTGATGGAGGGACAGACGGCTCGAGTCATTGAAAATTCGGAGGGCCAACGGACGACTCCGTCTGTTGTCGCCTTCACAAAACACGGGGAACGCCTCATCGGTCTCCCCGCGAAACGTCAGGCGGTTGTTAACTCAGCTAACACCGTTTTCGCATTTAAACGCTTGATTGGTCGGCAGTTCAAGGATGCAGAGGTTCAGAAAGACACCAAACACTGGTAGCGCCACCTTTTTTCCCATGTTTCAAGTTCGTTTCTCATGATTGACAGGCCTTTCAAAGTCGTTGCAAAGACTGATGGCCGACCCTCAGTTGAAGTTGATAACGGCGGCAAGACGCAGCAATTTGTATGTTTCATGTTCATCTCCCTAGGCCAAATTTATCATCCACATATAGTCAGCGGAGGAATTATCTGCTATGGTACTGACAAAGATGCGTGAGACCGCGGAACAGTTCGTGAATAAGAAAGTGAAGTAAGTCATATCACTGTTGACCGTGTCACTTGGTCTGACACAAACCTAGTCACGCTGTCGTCACTGTACCAGCTTACTTTAATGATGCTCAACGGCAAGCAACGAAGGATGCTGGTCAAGTTGCTGGTATTGATGTTCTTCGTGTCATCAACGAACCTACTGCCGCTGCCCTGGCCTATGGTCTCGACAAATCAGAATCGGCCGTTATTGCCGTGTATGATCTGGGAGGCGGCGGTACCTTCGATATTTCCATTCTCGAGATGCAAAAGGGCGTTTTTGAGGTCAAGTCTACCAATGGTGACACGCATCTTGGTGGTGAAGACTTCGATATCAAACTCGTCGATTACATCCTAAATGAATTCAAGAAGGAGTCTGGTATTGATCTTTCCAATGATCGTATGGCGGTCCAACGGATTCGAGAAGCTGCTGAGAAAGCCAAGATTGAGCTGTCATCAACTACCCAGACAGAAATCAATCTACCTTTCATCACTGCAGATGCCTCTGGACCCAAGCACATAAACGAAAAGCTCATAAGGTCAAAGTTTGAGGATCTTGTTGACCCTCTCATTCAACGCACCGTCGAACCATGCAAGAAGGCTCTGAACGATGCTGGCGTCAAGACCAGTGGGATCAACGAGGTCATACTGGTTGGCGGTCAAACACGTATGCCTAAAGTCAGCGAGACCGTTAAAAAAATCTTCGGCCGGGAACCTAGCAAAGGTGTCAATCCGGATGAGGCAGTTGCAATCGGAGCCGCTATTCAAGGCGGTGTCTTGGCTGGCAATGTCACGGACATTCTTCTCCTCGATGTCACACCTTTATCCATGGGCATTGAGACGCTGGGCGGTATCATGACGAAGCTTATCAACAGGAACACTACAATTCCAACCAAGAAGTCGCAAGTGTTTTCCACTGCCGCTGACGGTCAAACTGCGATCGAAGTCAAGATCTTCCAGGGTGAACGTGAGCTTGTCCGAGACAACAAGTTGCTCGGTAACTTCAACCTCGTTGGTATTCCGCCAGCACCAAAAGGCGTGCCGCAGATTGAAATCACATTCGACATTGATGCTGGTATGTGACAACGACATGTAGTTTGTCGAGTTACTGAGTATGTACGAAGACGGTATCGTCCACGTCAACGCAAAGGACAAGGCTACCGGGCAAGGATCAGTCTATGACTATTGCTTCATCATCCGGCCTCAGCGAGAAGGACATTGAGAAGATGATCTCCGAGTCTGAACAATATGCTGAGACGGATAAAGCTCGTCGGGCACTGATCGAAGAAGCGAACAAGGCTGATTCAGTATGTTCTGATACGGAAAAGGGTACGTTCATCGCCATTTATGCATTGGCTATACTGACTAGTGATTATTAGCCATGAATGAATTCAAAGATCAACTCGACGCTACCGAGAAGGAGAAAGTGACCAAGCTCGTCGCTGAGCTCCGCGAACTTGCTTCCAAGGGACAGTCTGGTGATGCATCTATCACAGCTGATGCCATCCGGGAGAAGATTAACGAAACTCAACAAGCTTCTCTGGGTCTGTTCCAGAAAGTATATGAGAAGCGTGCTGCCGAGAACCAAAGTTCAAGTGAACAAACCTCCGAAACAAAAGAGGAGAAGAAAGATTGAGTTGTTATCTTTGACCCGGCTTCTAATCTCTTCTCACTTATATCCTTACGAACTCTCGGCGTCAGGTATTAATGACTACTCACGATCTTTTCCTTGATGGTATTTTTGCATAGATTATCATTAAAAGCATTCAGCATCTTTATCGTACATTGTCATATTTACACTCCCCTCAGTCTCGTTATCATTAAAGGTATACATCTCCTTTATAGTCCATTGTCTTATCTACACGAGGAGATGTATATAATACGTTGCCTTTTACACTTCCCTCAGTCTCGTCTTGCAACGGGCTGTGTGGGTGTGTGAAAGACCACAGCGGTTCATGTAACTCGTACCCATGCTTCATTTACTGGATTTGCCTCCCGACATCTTATTGCATTTAGTCCAATATCTAGAGGTTGAAGATGCACTTTCTTTCTTGAATGTGAGCTGCAATCAATGCGGCTGCTCGCCGGGATCTCACTTCTGCACCTTAGGTGTCTTCTGATCTCCGGAACCTTTTTCAAATATATGAGCGCGTTTGCTTAATTAAAACACTCACTTTGACTCGACAAACTCGACCCATACCATGTGCTCCGAGCGAGGACATCACGCAATACGACGTCGAAACCCTCCAGAGTCTTTTGCAACATTTCACTCGTCTCAACCGTAACTGGCGAAGCGATAAGCCACAGCCCATTCAACCCATCAGAACGCTGACTGTGGACAAACGACTGGATACCGTAGCACATATTCCAGGGACCAACTACGTGATTACACACTCATTTCTGAAGTCTCAATTATCCGTGTGGTCGACAGCAAATGGCAAACGCGTCTGTACTATCCCGTGTCATCAACGCATGCTGGACCTCTCTACTGGATGGTCTGAGTGCGGCAAATTTACTATCGCTCTTCTGACTAATCTCGGTGGTGATACAAACCCGTGAGTCGCCACCAAATGGATGATTAGGCAGCACACTAATATTGTTATTCTAGAACAGGTATCCAAGTTTTGACCGTCAATTACAGCGGACCGAAAGTCACGATAAATATTAGCTGGTCCAGACAGCTTCAGCAGGTCGAGTCCAGATGCTTCCGGGCCATCTTCTTGAACGCTGAGGTGGTTGGCGTGTTATATATGCCCTACAGCCGTACGAGTGATCTACCATCACCTCTACATGTGCTTGCATTTAACAGGGTGACGGAAAAAGAAACGGATATATGCGTTTGCCCGAGTCTTTCGCCTGATGAACACCGTGTACGTGTCAATTCATGTTATCCTTGTCCAAACCAACCGAAATCAATCCATTGTAGAGGATCTGGCAAATTGGTCAAGTCGGCACATCATTTTGGAATGGCAACTTGTACATTCATTCTGAAAGCGATATCATCAGTTACCAGCAATGGGTCCCGAGAGAGTCGCTTCCGTATAGCGGCAACCTTCATATTGCAGCTCAGACGGTTTTTTCCCCGGAGCATATCCCGTTCGTACAACATCCGCCTCAGATGCGGTACGAGAAAAGTGCCTCACACGTCCAGTTGGAAGGCATCCTAACTACTCAATCGGATTTTGGAGTCATGGCTTCGACTATCTACTGCATATCCGATGATACCTCTCCGGTTACATTGATAAACTTTTGGGTTATCGACAAGGCGTCTTTGACGGCAGCTCAAAAAACTAATCGTTTGCCTATTCCGACACTTTATCCATGTGTTGTCATTCCAGGGACGATCAGAGGATCGGACATGTCAGCTTGGTATCTCTGCCAGTCAACGAACTGTGGTACCTATCTTATACTCCTTTCTGATAATCAGGATATGCAGGGAATGAAACTGCATATGGTGAACTTTCAAATTCCCGAACGCCGTTTCACTGTACATGCGATAGACCTTCCGTCCTTTATCAGACTCCATCTTATCAGCGGTTTCTTTGTTGACGAGTATCGCGGTACTGTGACGTTATACCAAGCAAAGGGGAGGATGTTTGTTTTGCATTTTGCATGACTTCCTCGTACGCGTGTAGCAAGGGAGGATTTTAATTTACATTTCACGGTAGTCGTGGATGTTCCTTAATGCACTACTGTAACTTGCGTACTTATCCTTCCAATGCACCAGAATTGCAGTGAAAAAGTAAAACATCGGTTCTACTTGAACTACCAACTTACTTACCGCTCCAAGGGTTGGAAACGGGTATAATATTGTTTTGTGTACGATTCAACTACTTCTTGCGTTGACTCTGGCAGGTCCTCAACAAACCGACCTATACAATGAGCAACGTCCTATAAACATGCAAAATCAATAACCTGGTGAACCTGCGAACAACGCCAAGGCTGGGACCACCGTATTTGGAGGAATGATGGTATTATCTGCGATTTTTGCGCAGTCCTTGATTATAGTGAATTTACCCTGTTAAAAGTCGGCGCGAGGAGTGCAGCGATGTGAGGACACATACGATAATGCAGTTCTTGCCAATTTCAACGTGATTTCCGATGGTAGCCGCCTCGATGACACTATTGGCACCTATATGGACGTAGTCCCCAATTTTCATTGGATAATAATTGAAAGCACCCCGGTATGTCTTGTATGGGGGCCTGCAAAAAGAGTGTGTGGCATTGAAGTATATAGAGAAGAAAGTGCACGTACCTCATAATACACCCTTCACCTATCAGACAGTACCTTCCAAGAGAAATAACGACAGCATGCCCAGGACCTGACCTTCTCAGATCTCCACGAATGATGGCGCCGCTAGCGATGATAGTTTTACCACCAAGAATGATATTCTGAGGTCCGGCAATGGTAGCGCGTCGAGAAACCTTATTGCCAGTATCCTGGGTGGTACTGAAGACGATTAGATTCGTGTCACGAAGGCATAGAAGAGTTTGACCGTTTCTATGAATTCAGCTTTTGAGTAATATGTTGGAGGGTCCATGATGGGCGTACAATCAGACGCCGCCTTCTCGCCATGATCTCTCGTCTCGCCATCAGACGGTCTACTCTCTGTCCACCACTTCTTCGCCCTTTTTATAATGCTACTCAAGCAAACCGCTCTCTACTCCAGCCAGGCTTACGGCTGCTGTCGACTTTAGGTGAAAACAAATCTGAGGTGCTTCCCTCCTCCACCGACCCAGCGATCTATCATGGTCCACTGGCGCTCACTTTTCGAAGGCTGAAACTGTTTTCACTCGGCTCCCTCACACTCTCCATCACGCTGGCACCCTTCATGTTTCTGGTTGAATCCAATCTACCCATGTCAGCCCGACTCGCGCTTGCTTCAATAGCCATCGGCACGTCTGGTCTTAGTACAGCACTAGTTGCCTGGTGCGGAAAACCATATGTGAAGACTTTAAAACGTCTCAAGACAAGCGACGGAGCTGAGGGCCTTGAAATGATTACATACACTCTGAAATTGCGACCTAGAGTGACGCGGGTAGGTGTACGTTCAAAGACCAACCGCGCGCTAACTACTTTCTGTAGGTGTACGATCCCTACTTTTTGATTGCAACGCATCGACCGTTTGCAAAGTGGGAACTGCGAGGGAGTTGCCTTTGCCGCCTGATAGGTCTATCAAGTCCATCACGCCGGGAAAGGAGGAGACGGTGGCAGAGACGTTCGACATGTATGGCCATATTCTTGGCCGCTGGCTGGTGCAATGGGACGAAAATGGGCGAGGGAAGTGTCACGAAGCTGGGAATGTAATAAGGTACGTCTTTTACCTTTATTGCTTGTTAGTAGTAAATGTTGAGAAATTTTAGATATTTCAATGTACACGAAGAATTGCTTCAATAGCGAAATGGAATTACGTCTCTGTCGGGAACGATAGTTGAAATCCATACTACCCTGCTTCCATTCTGGAGAGCCTAGCGTACGCTGCTTTGCCACACAATGTCAGAATGGTATATACGTAAAATCACATTCGTAACTCTACAATTTTGCCTTGAGATCTCGTAGCCTTGCAGGTTGCAGTCCTTGGTCTGCAGGGCATTTTAGCCTACCCATACAGATGCAGTAATGTACACAATACTTACAATTGTCATTGTACAATCTGTCGTTGGGTACCATGACTATGTGAGAATGGATGTTGGAGGCATCAACCATATGAGGAACAACGCCCCTGATTGTTTTTGCTCCAAGGAGGCGCATGTTCATCTCAAGCTCATCCTTGACACATAAAATGAACCACGGTGACTCAAGAGCTATGATACGGATTACTCACGCGTAGAATCTCCAATGCCTTATCGACACCTTCCAATCCATAAGCGGAGAAGGCATATAAAAATGGTCGCCCGATACCGACTGGTCATTTAAACATACTTGTACCCACAAGAAAATTCTTTAAGACGAACCAGCAGTGGCCCCAAGGGCAATCGCTTTCAAGACGTCTGTTGCCCTTCGGACGCCTCCGTCCACGAAAAGGTGAAAGTTGTCGTTCGGGAACTTGAGACCCCTTTGTTCTCCCAAAACTTTAACAACCTCTACAAGAATCTCGATGCCAGAACGCGCAAAGTCCAATTGCCGACCACCGTGATTGGACAGGACTACCCCTGCTAGACCTCGATCAAATGCCTCGAGAGCGTCCTAAAGGTATTCAGTTATTGGTATACGACAACCTGTTGATCTGGGCAGCACTGACCTCCCAACATTGAACCCCCTTCAGAATCAAAGGTACTATTAGTAGACTCGCATTACGATGGTATATCATAGAGTGTGGCAGAACGGCTCACCCTTAGTTATGCTCTTAAACCAATCGAGGTCACCCCAATTAAGGCCAGGGTCAATGAAAGACTGCCTTCGTGAATTCAATGTATATAGGTAAAATCGCTGAATGAAATACAAACGCTGATGGCTCTGGCTGCTCCTTGAGATCTATCGACCTTGTCAGAACCGGCTTTTGAGACCTCTGCGGGATCTTCGGCCTCAAATTTCATTCTCATATCCTGAGTGCATCAGTTCCGATAGGTGATATGATGGCGTTGGAGCGAATACCTTTTCGCGCCGGCCAAGCTGCGGTGCGTCTACCGTGATGAACAACGCTTTAACTCCGCGCCTTTCTGCATGTTGTACAATTCTTTGGGTGATATTTCTGTCCTTATTGACATACCTAGAACCAGTAAACGAGATCGCACGTTCGCCTAAACTCACACTCACAGTTGAAAGAATTGTACTTGTCCAGGCTGAGCCGCATCTACCAACTCGTCAAAGGAACATGAAGCAAGCGTTGGGATCTGACGTGGGTCAAGACTGCGTTTAACACTACATTGAACGACTGATCTCACCATCTGAATAACGCCGTGCTTAGCTGCGGCCCGTGTTAGATTCAGTTCACCATCCGGATGTCCCAATTTCCCTAGGGCAGTTGCCGTCTGGTGACACATTGGTTACACCTTTAATGGATAAGAGGCATTTACTCACGATGTATATGGGCATACTTGACTTATATCCAAGGATTGTCGTTGACCAATCCACCTCACTAACATCTCGAAGGATGCGCGGTCTGAACCAGATCCTGCAAGGCGGTCAGAAAAAGCCCACCGTGTAACTTGGAACGGCAACCTGTGGTACGCAAGGTGGTTTTCCCTGTTCGTAATTTCGTCATCGGCCGCCGATGAATAATAAGCCCATGATTTTTCTGACATGACAGCTTTGGCAACCGCCTACAATAGGTGAGAAACACAGAAGACACATTTGGATATGCGAGGACCTCAAAATCATGAAGGTTCAGGATTTCGCCGAGGGGAGGCCTTGCGGAAATTTGCTGTTGTCGCGCTTTCTCTTCGTCGGAAACAACCAGCTCAACCTTTTCAACCGTCTTTGGGTCGACCGCACCTAGACTTCGCAAATATAAGGATGACGCACAGTCTTCAGCATGACTCACTGTTTTTCCGGGGGAAGATTGTTGGTTATGGCGTCAGGTGGATGTATAGGTTCATATTCTCGTCTGACACAAAATTGGTCATTTGTCAAGTCACTCGAGTGCTTCAGCTCACGTTGCGTCTTTGCCGGCATATTTGAGCACGATTTTGCTGCCACCTGTGGTCTTGTTAAGTTATGCTTTATCCGAGAAACAGGCCCTGACCTGGATGGTCTGCAACCAGGTCCATTAGTATGTCAAACTTCAACGTCAGGTAAGCATACCGTCGAGGAAGTCTGTCACATCATAGACTTTACCTGTAGTTGGACATTTTAGCCAAAAGATACAAAGGTGTCTCGGAACAGACCATGAACGATAATCCAACAACTTTCCCGACTATTATGGGTTGCAATCTCCTTTCCTGAGATGAGTTTACGGCCTTCTTGTGTCATGTTCCGTGTGATGTTAACAACAGGGAATGGCAGTACAGATACCGCTGGCGGCGAAATAAATGAACACGTCGTCCCGCGAGGCCAGCTTTCACATGATGGAAGCCGTGATTATCCATATCATTGTCCAAACCACATCTATCACCTGCCCGGCTCGCTATGCCCACGCCCGCTACTAATACCACTCCAGCGACCACTCCAGCGGCCTCTCCCGCTGGACCACAACTCGTCCCCCTGCTCACCCGAGTAATCCTCCGCTTCATCAATTCATTGCTCATAGCTAGCAAAGCTGAAATCATGTGGTCCTATATAAAAGCTCTGGTAAAGCCACATATGATCCTCGTCTATGAAGTCCTCTCGGGTGGGAAATTCAGACATCCAATCCGGCTCTCCACAACATCGATAGCATCTAATGAATGTTGAACGTCGCGAAATCGTCCATTGTGGCCAATGAATTGCAAGTGTGGGTTATCGAATGCGACCTCCGAAGGTACAAATAGCAGGAGGAAAATCGTTGTCGATTACGTTGATGTAAGTAAGACGTTTAAAACGTCCTAATCCATTGACCTAAAACGCGATTAGCTTTCATCTTTGTCGGGAATCAACCATACAAATGATGAATCATAATCGAGTAATGCATCTTCAGCTCTCGGCAGCCCGATGTGCAGGGCCTTTAGATCCTGCGGTAAGACATCTCCCAGCTGGCGTAATATAGCTTGAGCGCCATCCATCTCCGGTAGTAATATGTGACATGGATTTAATCCAAGGACTTGGAGTTCAGACAATTCTTGAAACAGCGAAAACAGAAATCGATAGTTGACGAGATCATTTAAACCCTCATTTTCCAGGTATAATCTTTTTAGTTTCCGTCGGTTGCGTATAAAGCTAAGGAGATCGTGAGTTCCATCAAAGGATGGATGTACCTGACAAAAAAAGTGAAGCCGTAGTGAGACAAGATTTGGAAGAGCATTTGCATCTCGAGGTAGCGAATTGATCAACTCCCTTTCACAATGTGCTGAGTTCGACTGCAGTGAAAGAGATTCGAGACGTGGTAAATGGCATAAAGGCATTGCAGAAAATCCACGAGTATAGTCAGGATCGTAGCTAAGGTCGAGATGCGCTAGATTATCGAGTAGGTGGGCTGGCATCGCATCGTACAGATATGATGGAAGAGTCAACTTTCGCAATGACTGAGTGTTAAGCAGCAGAATCTCCCTGATGCTTTGATCCCCATCGTGCGTCGGGTTTACATAGAAGGTCATCTCGCGTAAATGGGAAAGGGGCGCTCTGCAGGAAGGCTCGCTTGCGGTTATCAGCAGGCTAAACATGCGAAATAGTCCGGGTGTTCGCGTACCTGAACGAAACCAATGATGATAGATTTACTGTTATACTTTCCATAATGATAGGGGGTATTTTCAGTTCCTTACCCAGCCAACGGAATGTACTCAAGTAAGGGAGATTGCGAAGCGCATTCGCTAAGCACACTGCGATAACCATATTGAAGAATCAACACAGAAAAATCTGAATACAGCGCTTACAGATCTCAAAACTGCTGAAAGAGACGCGAAGAGGGTAGACATTCATCACGCGGACCATAGCAGCAAATTTCGGTTCGCGGGTGATATGATCGAGTATCTCCCAAGATTTGACTATGAGGCCCTTTTCATGCTCTCGAGAAGGGTTTGTACTGGCAAGTGAAAGCGAGCGGATCCAATGTTCCTCGTCAAAGATGAAAATTCGGATGGAGGAGAAAAGCAGTTGGGAGGCAATACTGTTGAAATTTTGACAAACACACCGCAGCTGCATCCAGTCACTGCGGTCTAGAACTCGAAACGCCTCCCTCCATAATTCCACAGGCAATTCCAGCGGTAGCTGTGAGTGATGCATGATGACTGAGTTAGGTTGACCAAGCGCGGCCAAACGGAGTGCCATCAGCGCAACCCCTCCCTGTGCCATGAGCTCAGATATCTATATACTACACGTGTTGTCATTCAATATTCAACGATGACCATCGTATGAAAACTTGTAAGCCGCGTTGTGAAGCCACCACTCATCCTCGTCGTCAAAATCACCTTGAATGGGATCAGTGGTTTTCCAATTCGGCCATCGGATAGGCATGGATGCTCGGACATCGAATAGTTGCTCGTTATGACCAATGAATCGTAAAAGCGGCTTGTCTGCCGCAAACGCTGCAGGATTCAGCAGCAAGGTTCTGTCACCACGCAGGCTGAAGTACGTGAGACCTTTGAATTTTCCAAACTCGTCAAGCTACAGAATGATTAGCCTATCCAAATGATTCGGGAGAAAATATAGTTACTATATTTGCACTTTCCTCGCGAAATGAGTTTCTCGACAACATGGCGTGAAACCCCTTTAGTTTTTGTGGTAAAAAGTGATGTAAGTAGTCAGGTGGATGATTGTGCCGGTATGCTACATGGCACGGCTCGAGGCCCAAGACCTGGAGATCAGGTAATGCCCCGATCAAAGAGTACACTTCCGGGCCAATATTTACCGCTTCGGAACGTAGATATAATCTTCTGAGTTTTTGTCGTTCACGTATAAAAGAAATGAGGTTTGCTCTCCATCCATCGGAGACACGACTGTCGAAGAAAGGTTGCAAAGAGACAAGGTTGGTGAAGGCGTCAGAGTTATCAAGCAATGACTGGATTATCTTTATTTCGTGACCTGGCAGGTTACTAAGTCGCAGGGAAAGGGATTCGATAGCCGTGACATGGCGTAAAGCAAATTCGAAGCCCGCTGTATGTGTTTGGCCAAAACCGATATGAAGGTGGGTTAGATTGTCAAAGAGTCGGACTGGCAGTTCAGCACATAAATTAGATGGTAAGGATAAAATCCGCAAGGACTCTGTATTGTTTGCAATCAGGTTTTGAAAAATGTAACGATTGTCTTCATCAAACATTGGTTTAACAACCACTTCACGTAAATGTCGTAGATGGGCAAAGACGTCAGTTTCAGGTATGCTATTCATTTGTTAGCCAGTTCTATGTGAAGCAATCTGACGTACTCCCGCAAGCAAAGCGATATCAAGCTGTCCGGCAAACTTTGTGCAACGATATCAGAGACAGGAAGATGAAATCCCGACCAATGAAAGGTGGTCAAACAGGGTAACTTGCGAATTGCGTTTGCCAAACATACTAGAAAACTTAAGATTGGTTTCCTGCGGCAAAGTTGAATGGAACAACTAACAGTGCTCAAAGGCTGATGGGAAGCTATAATTTGCATAGATGAACAACGTACGGACGAGCACAGCAAAGTTTGGATTGCGGGTGATATAATCGAGGATTTCCCAAGACTTGACTGAGAGCCGGTTTGCTTGTCCACGGGCCTCATGTTCGTGCATCGTATCCAAATCCTCACGTAAATAGTCGAACGCGGAAGAGTCGAACAGATAGACCCTGATGGAGGAAAACAGTGGCTTAGCACCAATGGTGCCAAAAGCACGACAGACTTGGCGCAGCTGTATCCAATCTGGACGATCCAATTTGCGAAAGACCTCTGCCCACGTTTCAGGAGATAATTGGGCAGGCATGAGCATGAAAGCTGCAGCCTACCACCCGTGGGAAAGACTTGGGTAGCGCCTAGCAGCATTACGGAATCCCTACAGTGCCAAAAAGCCAGCACCATTTGCCCCCCCAACTTCGTATTTCTGTGCTAATTCAGGCCTCAGGGATGACACGATAGCGGCGTATTTCTGTGCTAATTCAGGCCTCAGGGATGACACGATAGCGGCTAGGACTTGGTCAATATCTATGATCAACCAACAATTCGCGTAATACAAATCGACACTGCTCTTCGGTGTAGGGCAGGTCCAATGTTGGATGAGAGACGATGAACGGAGTATCGACAGGGAAAAGGTATCATTGTATGCTCCATGGAAGTCACTCCCGACATGATTTGCAGGGATTGACGAAATCCGTCGCTGACCAAACCGTTTATTCACCGCATGGTTGTCGCAAACGACAAGGTCTGCGGGCGAACACTCGACGAATTGCTCGTTGTCATCATAGCGACTCGATGTCTATTTAATACGTCAAGAGCTTTAAGCTTCGGGGAACAGCAGGGAACGAGACTTTTGGCGCACACTTATGATTTAGCTAAATCGCGTTCTCACAAACTCAAAGCCGAAAGAATCACCAAAAAAGGGCAATGCATTGACAAATGACTAGAACCAGAAATATTCCCAATTTCATTGCTTATCCTAACCCACTGACACTGCTTATTCATGATCTCATGTGCCCTTCAACCTCGCCGTAAACCAGACACTTTCCATGATTCCACCCATCACTTCTGTCCTCCCAACAACGTTCATTTCCATAGGAGTTTTTTCCACTGGAAAACTTGTGAGTAAATAGAGAGAAGTAAACGGAAATCACTATTGATAAATACGCCCGTCCTAAGTCTTCAGTTTTGATGTCCAGTCGAATGGCCAGGGAAGAGGAAAGAGCATGCCGACATAGACACAAGAAAGAAGGGGAAGGTTTAAGAAAGGAAAGAGAAAGCCGCTCATTGGCGACAACCGGTAGGCGCGACGCACGACAGGCAAGAGGGGTGTATTTGAAAGATGTCACGCGCGACTGTGCGTGCTCCCAAGGGACACTATTCCTCTCGCAAGCCAGCCCAGAATTAAGGAAGTGGTGGAAATCGGAGACCGCATGTCCCCCGCCGAACATATTTGCTCAAGGCGGTTACGTCACATGCTCCGGAGGGGTGTATTTGAAAGATGTCAACTCTTGCGAGCTGCTCCCAAGGGACACTATTCCTCCGGATCGCCAACACAACACTTTGGTGTTGGCGGGTCGCTGGGGGCGTCGTGCGTGTGCCTTGAATAGGTGGATGATGGACCCGGTTATCCGAAAGAAAAAAGATGGGATGGGATAGGATGGGATGGGATGCATGTCAAGGTCGGCGAGTCGATGTCGTGGTTGAATGTCGATGTGTCAAAAGGCGAGGTCGAGTGCCGAGGAGAGGTGGGTGGTTGGGAAGAAAGTTGGCGGATGCTGACGCCCTTTTATAGATTTCCCCGCGACGCGTCAGGCTGCACTTGTTTTGACAGAACACGATCGAGCAGGGTGCGATTGTCTCAGAATTCAATAACCAAGCGAGGCGATAAGACCCGCTATGTTTGACCTTGCACATCGCTTTGGTGACCTATCCTTGATTTCGTTTCATTTCTCTTTTCGCTTTTGTCATGGTCTTGTCACCTTTTCTCAGACCCACGATATGCAAGTTCGTACGCTCCTCCCACGTTGCATCGAGCGCGGTCCACATCTCGACAAGACCAAGCTACGGCAGTCGGCGTGACGGGAGGCTTTCCTGCTCAGGTTGGAGCTGGTCTCACAGCGGGAAGGTTTTCCTTCTCCCGCTTATCAAAAACACTGATCTCCATGATGTGGGATAGAGCCTCTGCGCCACCTGGCTCTATGCGTTTCTCGAGGGTATGGGTGCCCACGTTCTGGCGGACGGTTGAAGGGTGTACAGTCTTGGTTGCAAGGATTGTTGTAAGCCCACCATTATTTGGCCACGCAAACACATGGTCTTCCTCTCATGTTCGTCCCTTGTATTTGAATTGTATTTTGTTCTTTGGTGAAATTCTATCAGTATTGTATACCGCTGCCGTCGAAATAAACTGCCCGAATCCATGTCATCGATCAAGGCAAGGCAGCTGCACCTAGTCAATTGTGGGTGCTACAGCATTCCTAAATGCACTCACTATCCAGCACATCTGAAACGACAAGAATCTTCTCTCAGTCAAAGTTCCGTCGCTGTTGTTTGTCCTTGAACATGACATTGCAATGGGGGCTGACCAGGACCGATTGTGCGTTGACAATGGAATCGCCTGCATAAACTCGCCCGCCCGGTTTCGCCCCTTTCATTATCATCCACATCATGCACGCTGTTACATCTTACACTACTGCTATCGATGCTGGTCGTCAAGCTCTACCTGCCGCTCCCCACACCACCCTATATCCACTCCCTGCCCAACCTACCCCGTTTGCCCAGTCCTAGTACATGTCCGAGAGCTCTTTACGGTGCCCCACATAAGTCCACTGGACTCCCGAGGACTGGCTGGTGGCTGGCAAAACCCATTTCGCTGCCAAAAAAACCCGGGATTCAAAGGACCCTACAGGAGTCCTGGCCATGCCCTGGGCATTCCAGGATTCCTGGAGCCCAAGGTCCGGGAGTCCTGGGAGTCCCGTCACTGAACGAGCCGCAGCTATATGGCTATTCAGTCACATGAACGGTCAAACGCGCGCACGACGCGCCGTTGATTCAATGTGATTATAGTCTTACGCCCGCATACGTGGCAGCACCCGCAACGTGTATCATTTGCTTGAGAGAGGACGTTCATGAGTGTGCGAAACGAGTTCAACGACGGAAATCAACATGGCGTTCAACAACTCATGAGAGAAACAAACGATGCTCAAGAAATAAGCAGTCATATCTGCATCAGGAAATGTAAAGCAATCCTGGAGCAAAACTTCCTGACAACCCCAAAGCCGTGCAGGTTCAAATTTGCGACATTCTGACTGAATGACATGCGAAATTAGTGCCCATCTGATGTCATTGACAGATGCTGAAAGCATAGGATAAATACCGTGTGACGAACACCAACAATACAGAGTCGGTCTCGGAGTTTGCTTGACTAAATGTATGAAATCCATCAAGTTGAAACTGTTCGTCAAAAATGACATTATGGATGACTGTAAACATTGAGAAATTTGCAGACAGTCCAACGCGGGTAAAAATCTAAATCCAAGGGCGTTACTGATGAATTTAAGATCATCAAGTGTCAAAAACGACGCATTGAGAAGTAGTGTGATCTCGTGGAACACGACACGAGTTATCTGTGATTGAGTCACACAATTTGACCAGCGTACACATTCCGGTCCTTCTCGTTGACAACACAATCCGTACACAATGTGGAAAGTCAACAAAACTCTCACTTTAGATATAGAAAGACCTGCAAAGAATAATCCATGCGCTTGCGCAAGTTGTTGCAGATCACCGTAGGAACAGCGTATAATATCATTGGGAGAATGAGTGAAATAGCTCATGATATTGTTTCGCAAAGAGTTATTGACGATGAAAATCTCATCACCAACACAAATTGTTGACATTTTGGGAGATGTTTGTGAAACATCCCCCTCACTGCAAGTGATGGGCTGCTCCGCAATGAAAGGACCAGGCGAAGCGGTTCATTGCAATGTCGATCCCATGTCATTCAATGTTCCACTACTTGAAGACATGATGTCGCCAGACTCACATCCCCCTGCATGGACCACGTCAGACACAGAATCGTGACTGGTACATTGCAGTCCGACGCGACATGTACTGTCACTGAAACAAAACTGAAAAAATATAATCATCGAAGGACGCATAGCAATACGTGAAAAGCAATTCTCACTGTGAAACATAAACAGACTCTTGATCACACCGAAAATCTCCAATGTCATTCGAGGATGCATTAATCGAGGAGGTCATGTCATGAGAATGGCGTCCCCCAGTGGAAACGATGTTGGGTGCAGAGGTATGACTCGTATATTGAATTCCGATGCAACTTGTACTAAATCAAAATGACAGGAGGGCTATTAAAAAGTATAAAACAATTCTCACTGTGAGACATAATGAGACTCCTGATTGTGCTGACCTGATGTGGGCGCTCGCAGCTGCGCAAACCAATCTTGACCCAAAATGAGATCTTCACTGTGATCTCCATCCACCAAAAGGACTGAAGAAGTAAAGACCATTGATCCAATGGGGACAGACACAACTGCTCTGTGTCCACGAGGGAGTGAGAGCACAATTCGGAAACTATTCGACACGGAGGACATTAACAGAAAAAATGGAGGTGAACGGCATAGAGAAAACAATGGGGCGAGTTAGCAAGCAAGTCACATGTGCCTGGAATGGTCATGTGGAAGTGGAGCAAAGTCACGTGTGCCAGTATTTTTAGATGGAGGGAACGACTGTAAGACCCTCAACCTAAAGGTTGTGGGAACGTGTCACACGTGATCTGTCACCTGCCCAACACACCAGCTGACACCCATTGCCTCCACCATACCTACCACCACTCCCCAACAACCACGCCCACGATGAACCCCCTCCACTCACCACCCAGTCCCTACCACACCCACCTCTCCCATTCGCCTTGCCCTCTTGCCTCTTGCACTCTCCCCCTCTCCCCCTCTCGCCTCTCGCGCTCTCCCCCTCCCCCTCTTGCCCGTTTGCCCTCTTGCCCTCTCCCCTCTTGCCTGTTTGCCCTCTCCCTTTCTCCCCTCTTGCTTGTTTGCCTTGCCCTCTTTCCTCTTGCCTGTCCACCCGTTTGCCCATTTGCCTGTTTGCCCATTTGCCTGTTTGCCTGTTTGCCCATTTGCCCATTTGCCTGTTTGCCCATTTGCCCATTTGCCTGTTTGCCTGTTTGCCCATTTGCCCATTTGCCCGTTTGCCCGTTTTCCTGTTTGCCTGTTTGCCCATTTGCCTGTCCCCCTCTCACCTGTTGCCCATCACCCTCTCACCCATTTGCCCTTTCACCTGTCGCCCTCTCACCTATTGCCTGTTCACCCTCTCCCCCTCTCGCCTCTCACCTGTTTACCACCCTCTCACCTCTCACCCTCTCGCCTGTCACCCTCTCACTCTGTTGCCCTGTTGCCTCTTGCCCTCACCCTCTTGCCCTGTTGCCTGTTGCCTCTCACCCTGTTGCCCTCACCCTGTTGCCCTGTTGCCCTCTCACCCTCTCACCTCTTGCCCTTGTTTCTGCTACCCTACCTCATTGTCCCACAGTGAATAAATGTATCAATAACTGTATAAATACAACTGATTGTACATTATTTAAATAAAATAAAAATAAAAATAAAAATCCCCTTTTACACTACCTTGGCTGAGACTAATGACCAGATCAATTAGTCTGCAATGATATTACCTAGCCACTCACAACACACCACACACCTCACCACCATCATGCACTTTTCCACCACCAGCCTTGCCCCAGGACACCCAATGCCCATCTTACCACCTGCCACATTGCCTATGCTGTCCACTCACACACACATCACTGCCATTAGACCACCATGGCTCAGTCATGGTGGAAATAGGAGGCATATTCAGGTTGATATATTTACACTGTCACTTAGTTAACAAATAGAACACCCCTTTTATTTTTTCTGTGTTGGAAATTGGATGTCAATTGATGAATGAGACAGGAACCAGAACTCAAACCATGATGATCACCAGATGGCTGGTATGGCAGTTGTGAAGACCTTTATTTTCCTGTGTTGGAAGTTGCATGTCTGTTAATAAAAATGCGTGAGAAGTTGGTTTGGTGTAGGAAGTTAATTTGACCGTGGGAAAATTGAGTCTAGTGTGGGAATTCATACTTGAAGTTGGCCTGTTGGGGGTTAAATTGCCATGGGAAAGTTTAGAATAGTGTGGAACTCATACAGAAAGTGGTCATTCTGTGGGAAATGAAGAAGAGTGAGAACATGCACAGGAAGCTATTCTGAACATGTGTTGAAACTATATGTGCTCCTTGTGGAATTGTCATTGCATGGAACAAGTTTCCAAAATCTGAGTCCCCCAAAAATATTATGAAATTCTTGGAAAGTGTTTATCCCACATTAGAGTCCAGGCCTGACTATGTTTGCATTGACAAGGCATGCATGGTGCTACATAGTTGCCTAATAAATGGGAGATGGGAGGAATGGAAGGCAACAACAAGGTTATAGTGGACTCATACCACTATATTAATCAACATGTTGATGATGAATAATGCCAAACTTGGTGCAATCCTGCTGCTTCAAATGGATCTGCACCTAATCTGGTCATTGCAGACAGACATGATGAAGGAGAGTGTACTATAAACATGCATTCAATACACAAGCTTGTGAGCAACTAAATGCATGGTTGGGTGGCTTTGAACAAATACTGAGAAGGATGACTGCTGGGAACTTTGACTGGTTCCTGCATTTCATGATCTTTTACCATGCAAAACATGTACTCCAGAGACAGGCATCAATAGAAAAAAGGAACAAGATGATGAGGGGGAAGATGAAGAAACAGACAAAGAAGAAAATGATGAAGCAGATATATAGCTTACATTACTGTTATTTGAATAGTGTAGTAAATCTATACTGATGTGTAGGCTAGTTGATTGTTATTTGAATTAGTTGACTGTCAGATGGACATAAGTAAATTGCCTGATGAATGGGGACCCAGAACTCAAACCATGATCACCAGGTGGCTGGTATGGCAATTGTGAAAACCTTTATTTTTTTCTGTGTTGGAAATTGGATGTCAACTGTCAAATGGGCATAAGTAACAATTGACAAATGAGATGGGAACCCAGAACTCAAACCATGATCACCAGATGGCTGGTATGGCAATTGTGAAGACCTTTATTTTTGTGTTGGAAATTCAAATGGACATAAGTAACAATTGATGAATGAGACAAGAACCCAGAACTCAAATCATGATCACCAGATGGCTGGTATGGCAATTGTTAGGACCTTTCATTTTTCCTGTGCTGGAAGTTGCATGTCTGTTATTGAAAATGGGATGAGAAGTTGGTTTGGTGTAGGAAGTTAATTTGACTGTGGGAAAATTGAGTCCAGTGTGGGAATTCATACAAAAAGTTGGTTTGTGGGGTTAAATTGGCCGTGGGAAAGTTTAGTATAGTGTGGGAACTCATAAAGAAAGAAAGTGGTCATTCTGTGGGAAATGAAGGAAGAGTGAGAATATGCACAGGAAGCTATTCTGACTGTGGGAAAATGTAGGAGTGGTTAGTTGATTACTATTTGTCTGATGGGACAGTGCAATGTGCTTATATGTTGTGTATTTATTGTTATTTGTAGATATACAAGTTAGTTGACCATGGTAGGCAGTGTAGTTGACCAGGACTGGGCCAGGACAATGGCAATATTTACTGTTATTTGTATGGTAGGGATGTAAATTATTGAATATCTTCCCTGGTTGACATGACCAGGACTGCACCAGGACCATGCCAGGACTGAGCCAGGAGTCCTGGTAAAGTCCTGGTAAGTCCCGGGAAGTCCCAGGAGTCCCACGGGACTATGTGGGGCAGTGTAAAGTACTGGCAAACTGGGCAGCAGATGGCAATGCTATGCCCTCATTGGAACAACTAACTGACTGATTTGGACTGATACAGGCTACTACAAGTGCTTTGAGGGGGATCAAACAAAAGCTTGGAGACTACTTCAACCACCACTATGGCATCAAGTGGGAGGAAGCCTAGCACAGAAGTTGCTCAGTTGTTTCAGCAGGTACGTGACTACTGTTGTAAACCCATTAGTTTCTCAATCTTGAGTGCAGATTGCAGTGGACAACTCAGTTTTACAAATGGTGACAATTACATCAAGGAAACTTTTGGAAGACTTTGTAAAAAATTCTACACCAACTACAGTATCACCTCTCATAACAATACCAGCCCTATACCATGCACTCATTTTTGAAGAACATCAACTTAAACTTTACTCACACCACTCGTTGCAATCTGCAGATGGATAGCAGATCAAGCAACAAGTGCACTAGAATCCCTGGTATTACATGTAGTGCCCAATGTGGACATCTCAGTCATGGGCTTGTTGAATGACTGGAGAAAGGTTTCTCATTGTCACTTTGCACATTAAACAAATCTGACTCTGTTGATACTATACAGACAGGTACTTGCTATTGTTATGAGCTCACACCCCATGAACACAACCCACACATCCCCCTAAGGGGACCACAGGCCTCATCGTTGGCCAGAGAGTAGAAAGGAGATGATACAAGATAGATTGGGGCAGAGGGAAACTATCTGAAGTCTGGGGAGACTCCAGCTACAGTGTACCTACTTATATACTACTTCATGAGGACCCCTTGCAACCCCTTGTCCCATTGGCACTCCCCCACTCTGTCTGACTCACTTTTATTGTTCTTGTGAGCACATGGTTGGGCACTGCCGCAGTTGCTGCACATATGGGCGCTGCTGCTCTGACTCCACTCATAGACCTCCTCCAGACTGCTCTAGATCCTGACCATAAGGGGCAATGCCTCAAGGCATTGTGCATTCCCACCATGATCCTTTATAGACATGCGCGCAGTTATGCACCTTCATCTGATGCATGATGGCTTGATGCACTGATCCTCCTGATGCACTGATGCCAAGTATGATGCCATCAAGGTGGCAATCCACCTTCCTACACGGCAGAGTGACTGTGATGCATAACAGATGTTTGAATACCAATATTGTGACGACCACGTAATGAGCCTGTATTGCATAAGACATCGCACGTACCTGCCGATCATTTTTTTCGGATCTTATACAAATACCGCAAAGCCAGTGAAAGTACGAATAGCGGAACGTTGTTAAGTAAGCGTCGAGATCAGCCTGAAAGAATGTCATCAGGGAGATGTCCATATTGCATTCGAGCGTAGGCAAAAGAAAGTGCTTCGTGTCATGTGACGGGGACATCTCAACCAGAATATCCCAGCGATATCTTCCGCAGATGTCACGGCGACGTCGCTAGGATGTTGTCATGATGTCGCTCAAATGCGGAGTGACATCCTGCCAAAGATACCAGTGGTATCCCTTTGCTCTCACACATTTTCGGTGCTCGGTAAAACATTATATTGGTCACTACTCTGTATTGTAAATGTTTACTAATGGATGCCAGTGCATCCATGGCTCGATATTATGGTGATCATCCATACAATAATGGAAGAGCGAGACTTGCAAATTAAGGAACAACTTGACAATGAAAGAATGAGAATCATAAAAAGGAACAATGTTGAACCAAAAAAGCTGGTTACCAAATGCTCAGGTCTTCCATTTCTGTCTGCCATGGGGAGGGCCGGCGGCTACGAGCGCCTGAATCTTGCGGCAAAGTATCTCCATCCAGGCCATGAAATATTTTGATATCATTTGTACAAGTTTTGTTGAAAGCGCTGCCAACGCCACGTCAGATAGGAATAAGGATGTAAGAGATCAACTCACCAGCGCAATACCTCTTCAGCTGGTCGGTCAGGCGTGGCAAGCTTGAATGCCTTTGCCCTAAATTTTGCCAGTTGTTTGTCAACAAATACCCAGTATTGATTTGATGCATCGGATGAGTCTTCAACGTCGTCTTCATCATTGCTCTCGCTGTCAATCTCATCGTGACCTGCACCATCATGGTTATCATCAGCAGGAGTTCCATCTCCAGCATCTGTCTCGTTGCCCTGCCGCGCTCCATTGGACGGCTGTTCTGGGTTCATCTTTTCATGGTCCATAAGGCAGGCGCGCTAAATACAATAAGCTGCAGCCCCATACAGTCCCTGAGAGTACATACAAGAAAGGCTACTCGATTCCAGTGTGCTGCAGTGAGAACCAAGCCATGCGCTGGCGCAAGTTTCTACGTTAATCTAACAATATTGATTTTTGTGAAGACGGATTTCGTTAACTGGGTATGTGAGTAGAGTTGTTAATTACAGTGCCGCTGGCACGCACCTTCTGCTTCATCATACCCCGCGTTTTGGTCAGAATAGCGCCCACCATTTTCTTAATTTTATTAATCGCATCCATGTCGTCAATTAGCTCCTGATCTATGCCAAACATTTCTGGTTTTTCATGTATTTTGGACTAATGTTTAAAAATAAGTAGAAACTCGTAAGAAAGGGACCAGGCTATAAGTTACCATGATATGCTCAACAAGGCCAGTACGATAGGCCGTTAAGTTCGGAGACATGAGTATTATCCACAGTCGCTCAGTAAGACTACTCTGCTCAAGACGCACGAGATTCAAATCACTTCAACGTCAACAAATAGACGTACCTTGAATTCTTCGTCTTTCAGTTTATCTACTGCCTTAGATGTCCCATGCAATCTCTCAACACGTATGAGGCTTGCTTTGAGATCTATCAACATATGCGCAGGACTCGGGAGCTAGTAGGGTTTGGTCGAGTTGAGATTGAGTTAAGATCATGTATTACTGTAAGATGGTTAGCTCACCTCAGTGAATGGTGTCATCAATGACACCGGAATGTTCAAACCTCGGCAAATGGTTGTGGCATAAGTTCTCATTTTTCTCCTTGTACGGGGACTGTAGTCAGTGCCAAGTGAGTAGCTAACATAGCTCAATGACGACGATGAATTTGAATTGACATCATTGTCGTCAGGTGGTCTTTGTGTGAATGGCGGTCCATATTCTTCAGGATCCGAACTGTTGTCATCTGGTGCTACAAAAGTCATGACTTGAGCACATAAAAATGAACTAGCAGCTCACTAGTAGAAAATTGCCTGTTGTTGCTAGTGTCATTTGAAGAGTTCGAGCTCAGAGCAGTTCGAAAAGCGCCCCGCAACATTTGACAAACTGAACGATGATGATGGACGACACGTGTGTAAATAAACAAAAAGCACTGCCTGCCTGTGCGACATTTTATTTATTTATTTATTATAACAATCACTGGGACTCCCGAGGCCCATACCATCTGTGACTTTGGGCTGAAGGAAAAGACAGCGGCGATGCCTGCCAAACATGGTTGACTGATGGTCCGGTGCCACCTTGTGTGAAGGTCTCATGGCTGGGGATGCATGATGGCAGTGATAATGCCTGCCAGGGATCGCCGCCCGGGCTTGTAACGATGCTGCCATATGGTCTATGTGGCAGCGGCTGCCAGCTGGAAGCCGGCAAATTTTGCTGCATGACAGGATCTCTTGGGATGCCTTGCACAAAGGTTTCAGCATAGCTGTGGAGGCGCGATGGTGGCGGTAATGGCAATTGTGCCTGCCAGCTGAGGCCTGGCAGGACTTGCTGCGCAATGGCAGGATTATGTGCAGTTTCAGCATGGCTTGAGATGCGTTCGGATGGCGGTGGTGGTGGCAATGTCTGCCAGCTAGAAACTGGCGGGACTTGCTGCGTAGAATATCTTGGGGTGGCTTGCACAAAGGGTCCAGGTCGTGGTAGTGGTGATAATGCCTGCCAGCTGGGAACAGGCAGTGGGACTTGCTGCAAAAAAGGATTATGCGCAGAGGTTTCAGCATGGCTTGAGATGCGTGATGGCAGTGGTGGCGGCGGCGCCTGCCAGCTGGAAACTGGCGAGACTTGCTGCATGACAGGGACTCTTGTGCTGCCTATGGGAATAGACTGAGTAGGTACAGGCTCACTCTGTTCTTGTCGGCCAACTGAATTGTCCCCGCCGCCCCGTTTCTTTTACGAGGCTGGGTTGGGGCTGCGGACGCCCGCAGTATCGCTGTGACAATTCTGGAGTCGACACCAGTGTCTGCGAGCTCATTGCAGCTGGATTTGTCTGAGTAGTTGCTGCTGCATTTGTTCACAGTTGCTGACTTCTTCTGGCGAATTTCCACTGCCGCTTTAAGCTTTACTTCCGTCCCATTCGGAACTAACTGAAGAGAGGATATTGTGCATCTGAGTGGGGATGGTATAATGCTCAAAATCATCTCATAGTTGTGGATCGAAAAGATGTTCAATAGATATTTTGTGCCATCCACATGCCGCACCTGTTCACGACTCTGCGTTGTCTCTGTGTATTCTTGCCGAATGGCTACCTGTTCAGAATCTTTGCATCCTGATGTACCACAGTCATGCTGAAGATTGACTGAACAAAGGATATCCTGTCCATGGTGTCAAAGCCCATGCATTCTCTTGATATATACAATATACAGACCTTTGGATCAACAACAACATATTGTTCATTCAGTTCGAGACATGGTACGTGCAATTTTGCATGCAAATTTGGTAAGAAAGCATATAATTGGACCAAGATGTGGCTTGCGTGCTGTGAAGTGATACAATCAAATTGCGGAACCAATATCTCACAAGCTTTGCTAACGTGAAGCTGGTTGTTGTAAGAACCTTAATGTAAAGGACAATAAAGATGACAAACCTTCCCGTCAATTGTGACAATCACAGCCTTATTCAAAGGAACATCATCCCCATTTCTGGCCGTCATTGCAGTGGCATGATAGATCCTGGGACGCTTGTCTCCGGTATGATCGGGTCCCTGTGTGTGAGAGCTACATCTTGTTTTTGACCAGTTAACCGCAGACGACTTTCTACTTTTTGGCAGCAGATCCACAGACCTCAACTTCTCTTTTGAGATACTCAAACCAAGGTATGATGCATGCTGGCCATCAGATTCCACAATTGCACTTCCACCTCGACACCATTTGCGTGACGATTCGTCGAACCAGTAACCACCCAATGACACATGCTTTATTATGTCATGGGCTCCGAACCATCTGCATGTATCACGACTTGGAGCTTTCTTGTTGCTGTGGACTGAGCAGAGGCGGAAGACATGATTAAATGATTCATAGCGTTCCGTTGAAAAAGTTATGGCAGGGCCAAAACGCTGTATATACATTGGAAGATGAACAAGGAAATGGAACTTTGGTTTGTGACATATTATGCTGGGTGCGCATTGCACTGTAATGTTGAGGAAGTCGTCAATGGTTCGTGTCAGATTATCGAGATACTTATCAATATCATTGATCTTTGTATGCCACAGAAACACTGCCAAATGACCAATTGTGGTCCAGCCATTGAGAACAGGCTCAGATACAATATCATATACGGCGAAGGCAATTAGCTGTGCGAGGCTCTTGAAGTGTTTTCCGATAAGTCCCCCTTTGTAATGGCAGATATAAGCTGGATCAAAGCTCGGTGCATTTAGGCTGTGCGTATCAAGAGAAGCGAGGCGGGTTTGAAGTAAGTTCATACGCTTTGAACCGGCAATAATGTGAACTGTTTGCCCCCACCAGTACTTGACAACCCCAAGTAGGAATGTATGGAGTATCTCCGTTGGCGTGTCTAAGTGAATATCCACGCCTTCGAGATCCGTAAGAAATTGGATTCAAAAAGTGACTGTAGACGTACCAGGCATGTTGAGCAGTGGATTTACTATCCGTTTTGTATCAGGGTCCACCGTCAAATGTTCTTTATAGCAATCTTTCAATCTATTGCGTATCCTAGATTCTTCGGCGGATGAATTCTTGCGAAGAGCTTTTCCGAGCTGGAGCATTGGCTCAATAGCAATTCCCAATAGATGATCAGTAACACCAGTAGCTTGTACTGACTTCCTGATTTTATCCGTGCCACCACATACAAAAGAAAAATCAATTTGTTCGTTTATAATTCGTAGTGTTTCCTCTGGTGTGCGCAGTCTACTGGGCTTGCGCAAATGTCAATGAGGTTCATATATCTGAGAATGACTTTTACTTTGAATAGCAATAGGTATCCCTCATCCGATGCTTTATATTCCTTGTTGCCACTGACATAACATGTCCGACAAAAATAGTTGCACGTGAGCCCACCCTGACTGCTCATCTCCGCCTGCATAGGATTGTCACCACCAAAAAATAGTGCATAGGGCACTAGCATCACTTCTTCATGTGTCTTGCAGTCATATGCGGCAATGCCGGTATCTGCTGCCTTTTTAATTGACTTCTTTAATGCTATCATTAATTCCATGGGTGTCGCATGTGGTGACGAAGTTACAAAGTGAATGAAAAATTGTTTCTCTAGGGTTTCGCGTGGTAAGAGGGCATTTGACATATAGACAACAAAATGCTTATTCCATTGTTTCGAAATATTGCCAGAAACATCATCCATGAAGACAATCAAAGGGACGGTGTAGACCATCCTTCCTTTTGCCTTGGTGCGCAGTGGGTTCGGCGCAGCGCCTCTGTGCCTCTCTGATGACGCTAAAAGATGCGACGCTGTAGTCAATAATATTATTATAGCTTGAAGATCTTACAATGAAATTTGAGTTCGCCTTGTTGATCTATGACATCTTCAATCGTCTCACAGAAGGTGCATGTCGGAGCAATAACAATTTCATTATCGACTTTCAGTCCCTCCTATAGTACAATCAGTGATATTTCTTATAATTGACAAAGCACAATACCGCTGTCATATCAACCATGTTGCCAAGTGCAAATAGTTTCTGCTCAGAATCCTCTCTATCAGCTCCAGCTCTGTCAGTTGCCTCACAGAAAAATCTCTCTGGAATGAAGTATTTGCCATTTGATAACCATAAGAGTTCATTTACAAAATATATCTTTCCTTGTACTCGAGCTGCTGGAGGCCATATTTCTTCTGCGGTGCTCAACAGCAACTTTTCTCCATTAAAAACTTGCGCCATAGTATTACCGCCATCTACTGGATAATCTTGCATTGCGAGCCTTGTGACTGGATTAGCAAAGTCCTGTTAAAAAAGTCACAAGCTGCCTGAAGGTCAATAACTGACAAACCTTAGCAATAGCCATGCCTACGTCGTTGATGAAGAAAATGTTGCCAGTCGGTGAAGTAACCTTTGTCATGGGATCACCAACCAATTTACGGATACGCTCTGCTGTTTTCTCCAGCTGGTATATTGAAGGAACATTCTTCGCACCCAATTGTCTTGCCCAGTGAATAACAGCTTGCTTTTGTGCATTGGAGAAGCGCAGCCGTGGGTTACTGAAGAGAACGTGGGTATAGAACACCTAGAAACAAATCATAGCTGCTCAAGATGCGTACAAGGTTGTGAAAACGAACCTCTATTGATGGCCAAGGATAAGCAGGGTTTTGCCCTGGATCCTTGTCCCAATGTCCTGTTGTATCTGACAAAGTTTCTAGGTATATTCATGAGTTCGTGTTGATACAACATATAGATAAAATCACCATTGTATTCAAACTCCACATCGTCTGGTTCCTTGTATGGTGGCAACCTAACCTCAAATAACTTTTCGCCCTGTAACGCGGCAGCCTGATATTCATCGTAATAATCTTGGCTGGGCTCAGGAAGCCTAACGTCTGTGCCCGCAATGGCGGTGTCCTCATTCACTAAGTTGCTGATGTCCATTGATGGTGTATTTGGAAGAGGATCCATGCCGCTTGCATATGCTTGATCGTTGTGGCTATTGACAATTTGCAGCGCATCCGTGGTGGTAGATGCTCTCCGATGTGTTGCCCTCTTTAGTTCCAAACGCGAAACTGAGGATCTATGTCCCTCAGATTGTCTGTGCTTCTCTAAATCTCTCTTGGCAATAACCAAGCTCACGCCATCTTTATCGCAACAGACAAGACATTTAGTGAGCCCAAGATATTGACCGGTTCCTGAATAAAGTGGCTGGAATACTAATGGACTGATCAGAATGAGAGATAGCAATAAGGAAAGGAGTGTACTAATGAGCTTCTTTGGATTGGGTTGACCGAAACACATTGTATGCATTTTTGAAAAGCACTGTTATATGTCACGTTTGTCACTCAAGACAATGACTGCGTCGCAGGTGAAGAACTCTACTCACTTCTATATTATTCCCCATTCAATATCACAAGGTGTGTCTCATTCCTGACCTGAATGCAAGTGTTAAGAGTGACTAGAATGGTAGATGAGGTTGGTGCTCGCTGCACAATTGAATTCGACACTACCAACAGACAATCAAAAAGGACCCACGCCAACATGAATTCCTCTTTGACACTACCATGGTCGCTGACCTACAATCAAAAGGACCCGTGCCAACGTGAATTCCTCTTCAACGCTATCACGATTGCTGACCAACAGACCCGCGCCAATATGAATTACTGACCAACAGACCCGCGCCAACGTGAATTTCTCTTTGACACTATCACAATCACAATCACTGACCTACAATCAAAAGGACCCGCACCAATGTGAATTCCTCTTCAACGCTATCACAATTGCTGACCAACGGACCCGCACCAACGTGAATTCCTCTTTGACGCTACCAATCGCTGACCAACAATCAAAAGGACCCACGCCAACGTGAATTTCTCTTCGACGCCATCACAATCGCTGACCTACAATCAAAAAGACACGCGCCAATGTGAATTCCTCTTTGACACTATCACAATCGCTGACCAACAATCAAAAGGACCCGCACCAGCGTGAATTCCTCTTCAACGCTATCACAATTGCTGACCAACAGACCCGTGCCAACGTGAATTTCTCTTCAACGCTATCACAGTCGCTGACCTACAATCAAAAGGACCCGCGCCAACGTGAATTTCTCTTTGACGCTATCACAATTACTGACCAACAGACCCACACCAACATAAATTCCTCTTCGACGCTATCATGGTCGCTGACCTACAATCAAAAGGACCCGCACCAACGTGAATTTCTCTTTGACGCTATCACAATTACTGACCAATGGACCCGCACCAACGTAAATTCCTCTTCGACGCTATCACGGTCGCTGACCTACAATCAAAAGGACCCGCGCCAACGTGAATTTCTCTTTGATGCTATCACAATTACTGACCAACAGACCCGCACCAACGTAAATTCCTCTTCGACACTATCACAGTCGCTGACCTACAATCAAAAGGACCTGCGCCAACGTGAATTTCTCTTTGACACTATCACAATTACTGACCAACGGACCCGCACCAACATAAATTCCTCTTCGACGCTATCACAGTCGCTGACCTACAATCAAAAGGACCCGCACCAACGTGAATTTCTCTTCAACGCTATCACAATTACTGACCAACGGACCCGCACCAACGTAAATTCCTCTTCAACGCTATCACAGTCGCTGACCTACAATCAAAAGGACCCGCGCCAACGTGAATTTCTCTTCAACACTATCACAATTACTGACCTACAATCAAAAGGACCCACGCCAACATGAATTCCTCTTCGACGCTACCGACACTAAATGGATCAAAAGGTTGAGTAAATTCCTCTTTGACGCTACCAATCGCTGACCAACAATCAAAAGGACCCGCGCCAACATGAATTCCTCTTCGACGCTACCAATTACTCACCAACAATCAAAAAGGACCCTCACCAACATGAATTCCTCTTTGACCTACCAATCGCTGACCAACAATCAAAAGGACCCACGCCAACATGAATTCCTCTTCGACGCAACCAATACTATAAGTGAATCAAAAGTTGAGTGTCAAAACAATCACTGACCAACAATCTACATATACTGATTTTCTTCTCCCGAGTTTGAATATCTCCTGGCCGAAGAAAAGGAGTTCATGCCAGGTTTGACATGCTCAGTTCCTGGCATGCATACAAATTTTCCGTGCCAATGGTCAGCCATGTGAAGCGATGGCCTCATCCACAAGAATCATCAGTGCATACGTACAAGACGCCTCAAACCACGATACTGCCTACCCCACCGCGGGAACGGCATGCGTGCAAGGCATCCAAGGAGGAGAATATCATCAAACACAGTTGATGTTGTAAACCGAGCTTTGCATATAAGGCTGACTGGCGCTCTCGCGAAGACTCAGATGGTGGAGTTTCCACCTGCCACCAGTGCCAAGGTTTGCGATTTGACAATCCTTGCGGCCCACCGCATCATACAATGTCAACTATTTCATATGTATTACTGTATGGGAAGAATGAGTCTGTTGAGAATTGTCCATTGAGAAATGACTTGTCACGTGTGACAGTGACACAACATAGTTCTGTTTATATGCTCACCACCAAAGCAGAAACGACGTATACCGAAACAGCTCTCACAACATCAATCGAAGCATTAAAAAATGATTCTTTTGCGTCCAGGTCGTTTTTTGTGAGGATTTCTTTTCATGGCGAGCCGCCTCCAAACTTGAGAAATGACAAGATTGTACGTCGCTGCAAAATCACTTGCAACATTAACTGACAACTTCCCAGCCTCTCAAAGTGTCAGTATCCCTTCCACCGGAATACACGCCGTATACAAGGCCTGTCCTGCATACCATGCCCAATGATTACACATCAGACAGGCAATCGTCAATGTCAGATGGATTTGATGACCAGGAAATTGCTATGGTATGTTCCATTCACAACTTGTGGAAGTGCTTGGATGACTCTGTTGTTCCATAGTTGGATAATGATGAATCGTTCACGTGCAAGACGGAAGCGGAAGAAATACCGATATCGTTCCTACCTCTTACGCCATCCTTCAATCACCGAGATGTTCAATCATGGCTAAAACTCACCGAGATTATATTGAACTGGTTGGTGAACGACGTCAAGACATTGAAAAGGCAAGAATGGACTTGGGGAATCAATGCATTCTGGATGGCATTTGTCGCCGCACACCCATCTTTTCCACGTGGGATTTGGCCAGCCTGGGATTGCCACATTGCGCTTGACGGCACCTTCATACATGAATGGTTTGACAACGGTGGGTGTGAAGGTTGGAGTGAGCATTACAATGTTCCTTTCGATAATGATTTAGGCGGCTTGGTGAACTTTCATGACCGAATTTGGGCACTTTTTCAATCACACATATCTTTGTTTTACATCTCTCCTGGTTTTTAACAATACCTGTTGTTGGATTGCCCCGTACATGCATGTATATATTGTGTTGTACTTGTTGCAATTTTAGTATGTGCTGTCCCCAAAACAATACGGTCTTCTGAATAAAGCTACAGCATCGCTTGACGAACGGCCCATATAAACATCATGGTAAGGTCTGGGTGACATCTGAAGAGAGAGATCTGGAGAACATCCTCGATTAGACGTTTGACAGACATTTACCAGCGGACATCAGTGAGACATTATCAGGATATATAAAATTGGTAACCAAGCAAATATTAGCTGATGGCCAGGGTTCAGACATAATAACAACAGCTCAAAAAAATCCAATTGTAAGGTTAATTTTATTACAGAATGATGTATAACAAATATTGTATTGATAGATGCGATCTCAGGTGCTGTTTTATGTTTTCCTCATTTAGCCGTGTAGTCTGGCTGTCCTTCTGTATATAGTATTGGATGGTTCCTCCAACCATCATCTTGTCCTCTGGTGAGTGCTCCCATGCACTGACTCAACCGTTGGTGTCCCTTAGTGTCCTATAAGGCCCCTGGCCTGTTATAATGTGTATAGAAGTCATCCCAGATGACTGTAAGGCAAAACCAAATTTGAGGGCTAGGATTGCAATCCTAACAGCTATAGCATGCCACAGATCTGTCACAGACCAAAGTATCCAGGACTGGGTGATTCAGATACCCTTATTGACTCAAGTAACAAATGTGGTGGTCAATGTTCAAAATACTATTGGCAGTATAGCCAATGATGATTAACTGGAGGCATAATGTGTGCCTGGTGCATGCATAGTATATGTTATGGGTTTCATTGCATTCCCCAAGGTGAAGGACATAATGATCAATGATTTCTCAATGGCCTAAGGCACCAAAGCAGGTTATATATGATTTTGCATGCACACTGGGTCCCTATTGTATGGCTCATGAACCTGACTTTTTTTCTGACACAGTTTTTGCTGTGGATGATTTCCACACAAAGGGTCACACAAAATGCTCAGCAGCTTCATTTCTCAAAACCTATGCCAAACTGGATCCTCATCTATTGAAAATTAATTTGAGCACAGCTGAGTGCAGCAATGGAGGCATTGTACAGTGATGAGCATCCAGCAAGTCTACACAGTGTTTGCAACAATTACAAGACATGTTTGAAGCAGCTACAAAGCTCAGCAACACATTTGAAGTGATTGGCAACCTTAATCCACTTGTTCAAGCCTAGCGGCACTAGCCCCACCTTCAATCAGCATCTCAGAACTTGTCCAGAGATCCAGTAGTGTTCCTCAGACCAAGAGTGTGCCAGTGTGTTTGGTGCTTTAGCCATTCAAAGCCATCCAAGACTCCCAAGCCCCTCATTGACCCTTGTCCCATTGCCAGTAGCTCCCCATTCATTGCCTATTGGTCCCTCTGCTCCCTAGAGACCCCAGACACAGTCTAGAATATTGCACAAAGCCCAGTTTCCATCAGGATTCTGTTGTCATGGTTTGCACAGCATATGTTTTGCTTGCTCCACATCATTAGATTCATTGCCAGTTCAATCATAGGTTATTTTTAGCTTCAGGCACACCCCCTTTTGCGTTGCTTTCCCCTTTTTCACTTATATATATAGGATATTGTTAGGATCGCAATCCTAGCCCCTCAATTTCGGTTTATCTTACAGTCATCTGGGATGACTTCTATACATGTTATAACAGGCCTGGGGCCTTACGAGACACTATGGGACACCAATGGTTGAGTCAGCGCATGGGAGCGCTCACCAGAGGGCAAGACGATGGTTGGAGAAACCATCCAATACTATATACGGAAGGACAGCCGGACTAGGAAGGTGGATCGCCACCTTGATGGCATCACACTCGGCATCAGTGCATCAGGAGGATCAGCGCATCAAGCCATCACGCATCAGACGAAGGCGCAAGACAGCGCGCATGTCTATAAAGGATCACGATGGAACGCACAATGCCTCAAGGCATTGGCTCCTTATGTCAGGGTCTAGATCAGTCCAGAAGAGTCTATGAGTGGAGTCAGAGCGGCCGCGCCCATATGCGCTCATGTGCGCAGCAACTGCGGCAGCGCCCAAGCACATGCTCACCAAGAACAATAGAGTGAGTCAGGCTGAGGGAGTGCCGGTGGGTCTGGGAGTCGCAAGGGGTCCTCATAGAGTAGTATATAAGTAGGTACAATGTAGCTGGAGTCTCCCCAGACTTCAGATAGTTTCTCTCTACCCCAATACTATCTCGTTCTCGTCTCCTTTCTCCTCTGGCCAGCGACGAGGCTGTGGGCCCCTTAGGGGGATTGTAGGGTTGTGGTTAGGGGCGTGAGCTATAACATAATCTGAAGTCTCTATTACCACACTCCTCGTCATTGTCATCGACAGCGTCGAGCACGCCTTGCTCATCATCGCCCGCGACGTCGACAAAATTCATCAAAAATCGTCTGACCTCATACACACTCTGTTGGTGTGGCTATGAGCAGCCTCGAGGATCGCTTCGACTCCACCAGCAGATAGACTCGCTTAACCGTTGTTAAGTGACTACTACCATTATGGTTACTGGCAACAAAACTGTATTAGACGAGAGTAACGGCGTGCTGGGTTGTGGACCAGGCAGGGTCGCCCCAGGCATGTTACACTAGTACAGCGGAAAAGACGGTGGAACCGTTGAAGACAACCCTTTGGCATGTCGTGTATCAAGGCATACAGTCTGAGAATACCAATCACGTATCGGATCTAACGTCTGAGCACGAGGACATCTCAGTGAAGCGCCGGGCACCATGTCATTGGGTCAGTTGATGGGAATTAAATCGAAGATCCAAGTGTGGGTGCGTTATTGACCACATTGGAGTGTGTCCGCATATGGAATTGTGGATACCGATGAAAAGGCGACACCCCTCCTTCCTTAGGGGGGTATGATTGATCTTACAAGGGCCGTGAGGAAGAGGTTAATCGCTGGTGGAGCGCCCAGGATTAATTGAAGAAAGTAATCAATGGGGATGCCGACGCCTTACCAATGGGTAGTTCATATCACCACACTCGTTATGGAAAGATGGAGGCCATAAAGAACATCACCACGCGATAGTCGATCGCAGACGCAGAAGCCGACTGCAGTATCAAATCAGGCATACGCCATCAGTCAGGAAGAGATGACCCTGAGACAAGAAGTCATCAACAGGGTTGCGCGATGATCAGGAGCGCAACGATCTAAAAAGGAATTGGAACGGCAGCGCCAGATAAAGACTCCAACAGGAAATGGTCTAGCCGAATAGTTATTGAACGGCAGGATGCATTCGGAATGTGGGCGCCCATCTATATAAAAGACCACAAAGGGAAGCAGTCCATGAATCAGTGATCGCACAAGTGTCGTTAGGGCGCGACGTGAAATAAGGTCTCTCTAGGCTATGCAAGGAATTTCTAGATGTTTCCCTCGATCAGGGATCAGATCTATTGGATCATCGAACAGCCACCCAGTAAGGCGCTGGGATATCAAAAGCAGGTTATTAGTTATCACTCCATCAACGAAGGACGAACGATGGATTTCTTTTATTTCTCAATCAACAAGTCTGGCATGCCTTGCTGGATTTTGTTTAGTCAATGAGCCGGACATCTCATTAAAAGGTCTAGCCGGAAATGTAGGAGCCAGAAAGACCTCTAGGGAATAGTGGACGCCATGGGAAAGATCACTAATGCAGGATCGACTGCATTGAAAAAGATTAAACGATGTGGAGAATATTTGGGGACCAACTAGATCAACTTGGCACAAATACAGAAATAGATGGCTGATTGTGAAATCGGCGAAATATTTGGAAACTAAGGATGGGAGCAGGACAATGCTCTCTTGCACAACGTTATACCCGGATGATTTAATCAGAAGGATTACAAGTAACAAGGGATGACATTCATGTATCCAGTTAAAACCGAAGGAGTACGGAGAGTGGAACTCAACCACTATAAAAGAATGTGTAAAATGCCAGTAAAGCGCTGGGTCAACAAAAGCACTGTCAATACCAGAAGTTTGCGGAATCACAAGCAGTGATACTCCCTATGGAGAGGGATGTGGAAATAATCTGGAAGCAGTAGCAGTCTGCTTGAAATAAAATGCTTTTCAATGGGATCTCCAGTCCACTTAGGTTCGGACTTTTTGGATGAATACATGGGCATTATAGAGACCTATGGAACGAATCACTGGAGCTATACAGGAAATTTAGCTTAGGGGACCAGCCTGAGGAAGGGGTTGTTCTACATGTCAAGTAGTCGGCAGGTCTAGTCGACGATGCAGAAGGATGGCAACCTTGCAGAAAATGCCATATGAAGTCAGAAAGGGGAAATTTTTTTTCCACCACTATGTTATTCGCCACGCCTGGTTTTGGGAGGTTACTTGATCGCTTGCCTTGGAATGGCTGCAACTCCCAAGCAACCTCGGGATTTCTCGGGACGAGAAATCTTGAGGAAGGGTAAAGGAGGTGAAAAGGAGATCCAAGGAATGGAGACAACACGAAGGGGTTCCTGCAGTGTGTGAACGAATTGTGAGACACACAAGGGAATCCTGAGTGCTTGTGGAATGACAAAGGATATCCGTCATGCCTCTAGAATAACGGCGCTGAAGGACAAATTAAAATTTTTGGGCAAATTCACTTTTCTGAACGGAATGCCCCAGTAAGGCGCTGGGTTTATCAAAAGCATGGAAAAGTCTATGACAGGGGAGCTAAGGTAGGCACTTAGGAGGGAATCAAGGCCAAGATTGTAACGGCAGGAAAGCCAAGGGTTAAATCATTAATGGAAAGGATCAGGAGTTTGTCAACGTTATACGACGTCCAGTAGAGGTCTGGAGTATAAAACTCAACACAAGCGAACTTGGTGGACGACCAAGAATCTTTAATATTCAATATGGGTTCTTTAGAAAATCAGGAACAGCAACCGCGGTGGTGGACTTAGCCACACATTGGTTTCTCGGACGAGAACCTTAAAGGGAGGGTAATGTTAGGATCGCAATCCTAGCCCCTCAATTTCGGTTTATTTACAGTCATCTGGGATGACTTCTATACATGTTATAAACAGGCCTGGGGCCTTACGAGACACTATGGGACACCAATGGTTGAGTCAGCGCATGGGAGCGCTCACCAGAGGGCAAGACGATGGTTGGAGAAACCATCCAATACTATATACGGAAGGACAGCCGGACTAGAAGGTGGATCGCCACCTTGATGGCATCACACTCGGCATCAGTGCATCAGGAGGATCAGCGCATCAAAGCCATCACGCATCAGACGAAGGCGCAAGACAGCGCGCATGTCTATAAGGATCGCGATGGGAACGCACAATGCCTCAAGGCATTGCTCCTTATGGTCAGGTCTAGATCAGTCCAGAAGAGGTCTATGAGTGGAGTCAGAGCGGCCCGCGCCATATGCGCTCATGTGTGCAGCAACTGCGGCAGCGCCAAGCACATGCTCACCAAGAACAATAGGAGTGAGTCAGGCTGAGGAGTGCCGGTGGTCTGGGAGTCGCAAGGGGTCCTCATAGAGTAGTATATAAGTAGGTACAATGTAGCTGGAGTCTCCCCAGACTTCAGATAGTTTCTCTCTACCCAATACTATCTCGTTCTCGTCTCCTTTCTCTCTCTTGGCCAGCGCGAGGCCTGTGGGCCCCTTAGGGGGATTGTAGGGTTGTGGTTAGGGGGTGAGCTCATAACAGATATCCCCTGATAAGCATAACAGACAACAAGAGAAACCAGAGACCAGATGATAGCTCCCCCCAGTTGTTCCCCTCTCAGAATTTTGTTCTAAGCCCATTCCCCTTGCTTCCCTTGCTTCCCTCAAGCCTACCCAGCAGTCCCCTCATTGTGTTGAGCCTAGTTTGCACCCTCAAGCCATCTTGCAACCTTTGTCTATATCAGGACTACCCTCGCTGTGACAGCTTAGGGCCCCAACAGAAGACTTAAGAGGTAGAGGAGATGAGGGTAGGGAAGAAACCCAAGAGAACTCAACTGAGGACTCTGGATGCTACTTGCTCAGTTTATATACTACAAAGGTGGTCTGTGCACCACTCTAATAATAGTAACTATGCTGAGTAAGTATGAGTAAACAAGATAACATAATCGGCCCCCGTTGCTGTGCATTGGTAAGCCTGAGTCATAGTTCATGAGTCATTGGTCCAGTAGTCCATAATCTAATCAATAAGATAGACGCCAACCTGACTAAGATGTTTGGCTACAACTATAGTAAAATACAAAGAAAATGAATAAAAATGTCTTAGAGATTTTGACTGTTAAGAATAGGTCATGACAGTCTAGCAGTTATTGCCCTCATCCTCTCAGTATCTTGCACCCCCTTTGTTTGTTTAGCATTCCCCAGCATTCCCAACTGTCTAGTGCAGTTCAGCAGGCCTCTCCACTTGCAGCAGTTGCTTTAGGTTGTTGTCTGATACCTCAACTCCTTCAACACCCCTCATGTGCTCTCAATCAGTCACTGAAGGAGCACCTGAGCACCTCTGTTGGTTTAGGGTTGGTTTGGAGGTTGAGTCTGCCTAGTGCACATCAGCAGATTCATAAATCTGTCAGTTATATGACACAGGGCAGAGCAATTTTATACAAAAAGATATTCATTTCAATTCAGAATCACACATTGATCCATAAGCAGTTGGGTATGTAGATATATGCTGTACATATGTCCTACATATGGAACACAAGTGATTAAGAGCAGGGTGTGGTGTCAAGAGACTGTGGGCAGCAGGTAAATGGCAGTGTCCAGAGACCATGAGCAGCGCAGGAGCAGTATGGTCCAGAGACCATGGGTAGCATGGTGTGGTGTCAAGAGACCACGAGCAGTGCGCAAACAGCGGTGTCCAGAGACTGCAGGTAGCAGGGTGTGGTGTCAAGAGACTGCGGGCAGCAGGTAAATGGCAGTGTCCAGAGACCACAAGCAGCACAGGAGCAGTGGTGTCCAGAGACTGTGGGTAGCATGGTGTGGTGTCAAGAGACCACGAGCGATGCGCAAACAGCGGTGTCCAGAGATTGCAGGTAACACAGTATGGTGTCAAGAGACCACAGGCAATGCGCGAGCAGTGGTGCCCAGAGACCGCAGGTGGCAGGGTGTGGTGTCAAGAGACCATAGGTGGCGCGCGAGCAGTGGGTGTGGTGTCAAGAGACCACGGGCAGTGTGCGAGCAGCAGTGTCCAGAGACTGCAGGTAGCATGGTGTCCACAGACCACAGGCGGCAACGAGACAGCAGTATCAAGAGACCGCATGTGGCAGGGTGTGGTCTCAAGAGACCAGGGGCAGCAGGCAAATGACAGTGTCCAGAGACCACGGGTGTGGTGTCCAGAGACTGTGGGTAGCATGGTGTGGTGTCAAGAGACCATGGTGGCACACAAGCAGTGGTGTCCAGAGACCGCAGGTAGCATGGTGTGGTGTCAAGAGACCCCAGGCAGTGCACGAGCAGCGGTATTGAGAGACTGCAAGCAGGGTGTCAAGAGACCACGGGCAGCAGGCAACAGTGGTGTCCAGAGACCACAGGTAGCATGGTGTGGTGTCAAGAGACTACAGGCGACGCGCGAGCAGTGGGCAGCGGCGGCGATTCTAGGGACAGATCCAGCACCTTGGAAGACAAAGGGCATCACATATCCTGGTATCACTGTTCTGGAGGCAACAAACTGCCGACCAGTGACAATGGTACTATAGCACCACAGTATAATATATGCAGTAGTGACAGAAGACTGGTCGTTCAAAGATTGGTATTGCTAGAATGCAGAAGAGGAACGCCCGGGCATCCATTGCTACGGATCACAGCGACAGAAACCTGCTCTTTGCAGGAAATATGTTACCGCTTGTAACGGCTAGGAGGTCACGCGTTATTAGATTGAAAAATTTACCCACGCCAAACAAGATCAACAATCGACCCCTGACAAGACGTCCTTTTTACACAGATAAGTCGTGCTGCAACGGGAGTCTCGCTTCAATAGCGATGAGGTGATGAAGGGTTTCCCAGGGGTGTTCATCACATATTTGAAGTGTCAATGTATCGACGAGGATTCTTCGCAGACAAATAATTATACTCTGGCTTTCGAAACGGTAGCACTTCGAGGTAGAAAACCTGACGATATACTCCAGAGCTGCTATCAGGCTGGGTTTACGAAACCCACTATTCCAACTTATTCGGTTCTATCCCACCTATCCCCGGCCCATCCTCATACTCACACGCAACGCGCCCTCATTTTCACGTCATATTTTGTCCAGGATATTACCCAAGGCCCAGGAGTCGTTCACTAATTGCATCTCAGGGATAATAGAAACTAGGCAATCGGAATTACTACACCTTCTTCCGTCTACTGCTTGAAACGTCTGATCATCTTGCGTCCGTTCCATACGGTTGCCGAGGTCCTTATAATAATGAGATTATCGGGCGGCTACGAATACATGAAAATGTACCAGTACAACTGTAACTTCCACGTTGACAGCAAGATCCAATAACTGGAGCCAAGCATCAGCAATTAGGATATTTTATAGCACGACAATGACGATGACTGACCTAAGATCTCCCCAGGTTCTCTTTTGTCTGTCAAAGTGAGGCGAAAAAATGGGCGACAAATAAAAGAATTTTCGTGCTTTTGGTCAACCGCATAAGCAGTCTAAGCCCGGGGCCCACGACAAGGGAAGCACGAGGAAAGGAGGTAGTAAGCCTCCTCACCATCCCCGGGAGAGAGATACGCACCTGCTTTTACAGGCGAACGAGGCGGGCGAACGAGGCGGGCAATGGGGTAGAGTAGTGACCTGCGTGAAAATAATAATATATCAGCCAGTTGAATATAAAAAGAAAGAGAAAGAAGAGAAATAAAAACGCCCCCGCCCTCTCCCCAAGCCAGCCTCCTGTAGGAGGCGGCCTACATCCTCTCCGACGCCAAAACAAGCTCCTCCCAAACCCTGCTCTCTTCCGCTAACATTTTGCTCATGTATTTGATGGAGGGAGGAAAGGCGTCATCGAATTGCTCAGGCATGCACCAAGGCATGATGGGTGCTTTGAGGGAGAGGCGGGGGTTGTTGTTTTCATCTTGGAGCATTCGGACGAGGCAAGCTGCTTGATGAGCGTCTTTTTTTTTTGTCAAGTCTTGACCAATGGCAGTGCCGTCCCCTGAGTAAGTATCCGTGGCGGCGCGAGACTTTCCGAAAATCAGATTCACCAGCCGTGTTACGCTCTTTAGCATCAACCGACATGCATTGGCCTTCTTGGGTCGCGCCTCAGAGCGTCCTCAGACATGTACTAGGGACTGGGCAAATGGGGTAGGTTGGGCAGGGAGTGGATATAGGGTGGTGGTGGGAGCGGCAAGTAGGGCTTGACGACCAGCGTCGATAGCAGTGTAAGATGTAATAGCGTGCATGATGTGGATGATAATGAAAGGGAGCGAAACCGGGCGGGCGAGTTTATGTAGGTGATTCCATTGTCAACCGCACGATCGGTCCTGGTCAGCCCCCATTGTAATGTCATGTTCAAGGACAAACAACAGCGACGGAACTTTGACTGAGAGAAGATTCTTTGTCGTTTCAGATGTGCTGGATAGTGAGTACATTTAGGAATGCTGTAGCACCCACAATTGACTAGGTGCAGCTGCCTTGCCTTGATTGATGACATGGATTCAGGCAGTTTATTTGACGGCAGCGGTGTACAATACACTGATGGACTGATAGAATTTCACCAAAGAACAAAATGCAATTCAAATACAAGGACGAACATGAGAGGAAGACCATGTGTTTGCGTGGCCAAATTGCTCCGCCAGAACGTGGGCACCCATACCCTCGAGAAACGCATAGAGCCAGGTGGCGCAGAGGCTCTATCCCACATCATGGACAAGAAGCTACGATGGACAATGCCAGAGTGCGTGCTGCCCTACTGGTGACCGACGCGCTCTTCCGACCATGACGCTGTTGTCCAGTGTGCCCTTTGCCTCCGACCTGGATTCGCAGAAGGACCTACCACGTACTAACTAGTACGAAGGGGCGGTTTTAAAATTAAAGAAAATAAAGAATACAAGGGCCCTCTTCTGGTGAAATGGTATGGCACCCTCGTGTCACGCAGTAACGCCTACCTTATGTAACGAGAGGATCTAACGCCGATTCTCTCCACATGATAAACTCAATACGTTTAAATGCTTACAGCAGTTGGTGTCTAGTCAGGTGTCTGCATCAGTAAACTTGGAATTGTCGTAATTTCTAGGATGAAGGGTAGCCTCCTTCAAATTCAAGTAGTACCACTACTTGTGATGAAGCATTCCCGTAGAGGGGATCCTGGTCATCCAATGTTGATGATCAGTACTTCAGTGATCTGATACGAACACGAACGGACATTCAAACCACTACTAGAACCTCAAACAATGGTCATCAAGCCCTCACCATCGCCCTCGTCTATGAACTACGCTCCGCCTACCTTGGGCGCGGCTGCTCGATCAGTGAATGCGCAGAGTCTCACGGAAACGGAAATAGATGGCATCTCATCCGCTCTTGAAAACCTCGGGCATCGTGTAGTTCACATCCCCGATATCAAATGCCTTGTCCTGCAGCTTGCCTCTGGAAAAGAGAAAGAATGGGATTTGGTCTTCAATTACGCCGAGGGTGTGTATGGAGTAGCAAGAGAATCTCAGGTCCCGGCATTGTTGGAAGCATATCAGATCCCCTTCACGTTTTCCGACGCGGGGACGACAGCGTTGTGCCACGATAAGGGGAAAGCAAAGGTTTTAAACGATGCTTCGCTTGAAAATTGAAACTAATCAATTTGTCACGGATAGATGGTGCTCGAGCATTACGGGATCCCTACTGCACCGTTTTCCATCATACCATACACTGAACACACGGATTATGAGAAATATGCGTCATCGATAGGGTCATATCCGCTCTTTGTAAAACCGATCGCACAAGGATCATCGATAGGTATACAGCCCTCGAGCAAGATTCATGATGTGACACAAGTTGCCATCGCCGTTGATAATATTAAAGCGACTTTTCCGGGCCAAGACATTCTCATCGAGAAATTTCTTTCCGGCCGGGAATTCACAGTTGGAATTCTTGGGAACGGACAGAACGGCCGGGTCGTCGGTGTGAGAGAAATACTCTGGCGTCGAGGGCAAGAGAATTCGTCGGAGCCTTTCGATGACTTTATGACCTACGATACGAAAGGGCTTCCAGGATGGATTGACTGTGAATCAATCAAAGCAGATGAAACGGATCCGCAAGTGAAAATGGCTAGTGAGATGGCATTGCAATCCTGGAGAGTTTTGAAATGCCGGGACGCGGCACGGATAGATATGCGATATGACGAGAAAGGCGTTCCATTCGTGATGGAGGTGGGTCGCGTTTAATATTTATGCCGCGTGTTTTGCGAAGAGTTGATGATTGTCGAGGTCAATACGATTCCTGGTCTCAGGCAAAGCGGGTCTCTGCTGCCCTGGATTGCAGAGGACAATGGGATTTCTTACAAGATGTTACTTGGAGAGATTGTGCAAAACGCGTTAGTTAGAGTGGCACCAACCGAGTGACCGCATATTTGAGAGGTCAACCATTCTCTTCACATGATAAACTCAATCACAGCAGGTGTCGGAACTCCGAAGTGCATGCATCAGTAAAGTTGTCGTAATTTTGTACATAATAGATATCTGTTGGGCAGCAGGAATGTAGCGTCCCTTCAATTGTGGCCGCACACGAACGGATATTAAACCTTGATCAAACCCCTTTTAACTGTCTGGGTTCTAGGGACCTCAAGACAATGGCCATCAAGCCTCTCACCATTGCCCTCGTCTACGAACTACGCTCCGCTTACCTTGAGCGCGGTTACTCGATCAATGAATGTGCAGAGCTCGCGACGGAAACGGTCGTAGACAACATCTCGTCCGGGCTCGAAAACCTCGGGCATCGTGTAATTCACGTTCCCGATATCAAGTGCCTCGTGCAGCAGCTTGCCGCTGGAAAAGAGAAAGAATGGGATCTGGTTTTCAATTATTCCGAGGGCGTGCACGGGATAGCGAGAGAATCCCAGGTCCCGGCATTGTTGGAAGCATATCAGATCCCCTTCACATTTTCAGACGCGGCTACGACGGCACTATGCCTTGACAAGGGTAAAACCAAGGTTCACTTCTTTATCTTTTTTTTTTGGACTTGGAACTGATCAGATTGCCAATGGACAGATGGTGCTTGAGCATTATGGAATTCCCACCGCACCCTTTTCCATCGTGCCGTACGAACAGTCAGATTACGCCAAGTATGTTTTATCGATAGGGTCATACCCGCTCTTCGCAAAGCCGATCGCGCAAGGCACATCAAGAGGCATACTATCTTCGAGCAAGATACGCGACGCGACACAGGTCGCAATCGCAGTGGAGAATATTAAAGCGGCATATCCGGGCCACGATGTTCTCGTTGAGAAATTCCTTTCTGGCCGGGAATTCACGGTTGGGATCCTTGGGACCGGGCAGAACGGACGGGTTATAGGTGTGAGGGAGATAATTTGGCGTCAGGATTCATCGGAACCTTTCGATGACTTTGCGAGCCAGGAAAAGAAAGAGCGTCCGTGGATTGACTGTAACTCGGATGAGACGGATCCGCAAGTGAAAATGGCGAGTGAGACGGCATTGAAATCGTGGAGAGCATTGAAATGTCGAGATTCGGGACGGGTAGATATCCGATATGACGAGAAGGGTGGTGTACCGTACGTGATGGAGGTGAGTTCGTGTTTATACGGTGTTTTGCGGAGAGTTGACGCTTGTTGAGGTCAATACAATTGCTGGCCTCGAGGACGAATGGTCGATGCTGCCTCTGATTGCAGGGGACAATGGGATTTCATACGAGATGCTACTTGGGCAGATTGTGCAAAACGCGTTAGATAGAGTGTAACAAATGTGACACCGCTCATGTTTCCCCAACAACATCAGGACGCCGATGCGGCTATCCGCGAGACAGACAGCGACGCCGCTGTAGCCCGTCTTTCTGCCGTGCAAAAAGGCTATCTGGTAGACCCATTTATCAGACACCTTGTCCCACGCGCACACTTGCAGCCTGCTCGTCCACCGCTCATCAATGTCGGCACGTATGTGCGTTCGGCCGCCATTGATGAGATGGTGTTCCAGTGGCTGGATCTGGCGGAGCGCGCAGGGCAGAGGAGCCAGATTGTAAGTCTGGGCGCAGGTAGTGACAGCCGATTCTGGAGGATTGCGGTATAAAATTGCTTGTATTGCGGGTATATGCGCTCATAGGGGATGTATTAGTAGACAGGCACACGAAGGGACAGGGTTGCACGGTATATTGAAGTAGATTTCGCAGAAGTGACTACGAAAAAGGCCATGGCGATCAAGAAAAGCAGGGAGCTCAGCGCCGTGCTGGGTGATCCTGCCCAGGTCTCATTATGTATGCCGTTGGCGTTTTTACTCTGCACACGTCTAACGTCCATCAACAGCTCAGGGCGGCACAGCACTTCATTCGCCCATCTACCACCTGGTCCCGTGCGACCTGCGGCTTCCCTCCACCCGAGGCGCTTGGGCGCCTCCTGGCAGGCTCGGAATCGCTCCTGTTGCGATCCGTGCCTACGCTGCTGCTGTTCGAGTGCGTGTTGGCGTACATGGCGCCGGACGCATCGTCAGCGTTGCTGCGGTGGTTCGTGGACTACTTCAACCAAGGGAGGGTTGGGTGTGTTGTGTATGAAATGTTTGGCCTGAACGACCCATTTGGAAAGGTGATGGTGAATAATCTCAAGGTACTTACGTGTGGCAGGCATGCTGTGGGATAATGACTCATGTGGGGCAGAACAGGAATGTGGCGTTGATCGGCGCCGAGCCATTTACAACGCTGGAGTCACTGAAGAAACGAATGTACGATGTAGGTTTTGAGCGGGCGGATGCAGTGACGATGCGGGAGATCCGAAGAACGTACCTGGAGAGGGTGCAGGGGCTGGAGCTTTTAGACGAAGTGGAGGAGCTTGATCTTGTGTTGGGACATTATGCGGTAAGCTGGGGTGGGGTGGGATGAATGGAGTCTGAAAGCTGGGATGAGCATAAAGTAAGGCCGGGATGAATAGAGTAGTCAGAGAGAAGATTAGAGGGTCATGCAATGGCGCAGAGCCCATTGTCGAAGTAGAAAATGTCATCGTGTGCGAGGTATTGCAAGATACTTACTTGCGAGACTTGCGAAATGCTTACCGACCTTACCTGTGCTGATACACCAACTTGGCGCAGGTGACACTTACGTGTATTGCGCTGTTTGTCTCGTCGCCGGTCGCGCACTGTCCGCTCCTGCTTTTCGCCTGCTGGCAGGTCTTTTTCCGACCGATCCCAGTGCAATTTTTCGTCCGTGTCTTCCAAGCTTCTCTATAGCTGCTGACCTCGTCCAGAATGAGCAGATCCTCATCCGCTTCCGCTCCAAAGATTTCCACCCGCTCTGCCTGGTCCAGAGGGCCCCCGCAGACTTCCTCTGCGTCCTCTCGCTCCCAGTCTCCCGCACCTACTACTCAGACACAACCCTCACATTCAAGGCGCCCAAGCACCCTAGGTCAAGGCGTTTCTGTCCAGGATGGCGTCAGCGTTCCACGCAACAGTGTAGGCGTTGCAAAACAGGGCACGTTTTTCCTCTTGTTTTTTTCTCACCTCTCCTTACTCCCTTCTCTAGGCTCTACCGTCACTTTTGGTTCAATAGATGACGTTTCTGCCCCAATATCTTCGTCTCCTGCCTCAGCGCCTCCCGTTAAATCCGAAGACGTCAAATCTTTCGGATCGCTTCCAAACACCCATGTCAATGGCAAGGCTTCATTGGCTTCTCGCCCTGCGCCAGGCCCCTCGTCATCTCCTTCCTCCACTCCCGCCGTTTCTGCGACACCTTCAAAAATAAAAATGGATATGCACAAGTTCTTCCAGAACCCATCACAGCCATCCACCTCATCTACATCAGCCGATACTTCATCTCCTGCCCACAGACCCTCGCCTCTCCCTTTACAGTCCTCCTCTAATCAGTCAAACCAACCTCCTCCATCAGCCTCCTCGCATCCTCCATTTACTCCTTTTGTCCCAACTTCCCGTCCGCAACAGCAAAACACAGGTCCTGGTGCTGGTCCCCCTCCGAGATCACCCGCGTATCCTCGTCAATTGGCAAATGGCGGCGGTCCCCGCTCTCAACCCGGTCCAAGCGCTGGTCCATCTCCTGGCATGTCCAGTCCTCGTTTAGGGACACATCCACCGGCTGGCATGCCTCCCCCTCCCCCTCCTATGCCCTCTCAGATGCAGCCACAGCAGATGCCTGTCGGTTGGCCGGCATATTATGTGAGTCCCTCCATTCTATAGGTTCTCGTCGTTCTCATTGTCCCAGTATCCTGGTGTCCCTGACCAGCAATACATGCCTCCTTATCATCAAAATTGGTATCCCATGCCCCAAATGCTCCCTCCTTCACAACATCAACATCCGCCCCATCACCCTCCCTCTGGTCCCCATGGTTCTGGCGTGCCCATGTCTCCACGGACGCATCCACCGCCTTTGCAGAATCCCGGCACACCTACCATGCCACACCCTGCAACTCCCATCCCCCATCCTCCTCCATTATCACACGCACCCTCAGGCCCCATGGGCGGCATGTCGTCACCACCTCCAACACCTGCGTCCGCTTTGCCGGCTCCTGGTCGTTTGAATGCCAACTCCACCGCGTTTGTTCCAGGTGGTGCTCCTGCATCAAAGAAGGTCACGCTGAAAACTGTCGACGGCACAGAAGTCAATTTAGAGGCTTTAAAAATTACTCCAGCGTCGTCTTCTTCCTCCGCAGCTACCGCAAGACAAGCTCTCCCCGCAACACCTACGAGAAAGGCGGGAACAGTACGCATAGAAACTCCAGAGCAGCGACAGAAGCGGTTAGAGGAGGAAGAACAAAAGGAAAAATGCAAAGCGGAGGCTGAAGAAAAGGTCAAGGAGGAGGAGAGAAAAGAAGAAGGAAGAGGAGAGAAAAGAAGAAGGAGGAAGATGAAAGAAAAAAGAAGGAAGAAGAGAGAAAAAAGAAGGAAGAAGAGGAGAGAAAAAAGAGGGAAGAGGAGGAGAGAAGGAAAGAGGAGGAGGAGCGCGAACGGATACGAAAAGAGGAAGAAAAGAAGGAAAGATCAAGGAAGGAAGAAGAGGAAAAGGAGCGACTACGCAAAGAAGAAGAGGAACGGCTAAGGAAGGAGGAGCAAGAAAAGGAACGGTTGCGTAAGGAAGAAGAACGTCAGAGGCGCGAAGAAGAAGACAGGAAACGGAGGGAAGAAGCAGAGCGAATTCGAATGGAGGAGGAGAAAGCCAGAGAGGAAGAGGAGCGTCGTAAGAGGGAGGAAGAAGAAGAATGTACTCGCAAGCACCAAGAAGAGGAGGAGGCTGCTAAATCAAAGGCTGCCTCTGAAGCAGCAGCAGAACCCGAGGTCGAAAAGCTGTCAGAAATCCCAGTGACTGATAGCTCAACGACACCGGAGCCTGAAGATGGAGAAATCGTTTCGGGCAACGACGATGCGAAAGAAAAGTCGCGGGAAGCCCTTCGCATCAACACGACGCTGTCCGCTTCTGAGAAGAGGCGACCCGGGCCTCTCGACTTGACGCCTAGGCAGCCCTCATCACCCCTGACTCTGGCACGTCCACTTGAAGACCTTGGCAGTGTTACATACCCGGCAGGTATTATGAGTCCAAGGCCAGAGCTTAACGCTGGTGCCAAGGAAGGCAAATTTAGGTACGTCCATATGACAGGCGTCTTTTTCATAGACTCAGCCCTTTCCAGATACGATCGTGAATTCTTGTTGCAATTCATGTCCATCTGCAAAGAGAAGCCAGAATCTCTTCCTCCATTGGACGCGATAGGCTTGGAACCTGTAGATCAACACTCCTTGACTCGTGGCGGTTCTGGCCGCCATCGGCAATTATCAGCTACTTCTGCCCCGTCACGACAAGCTTCTATTGGCGGTGGCATTGTTGGCCCAAGTCTAAGAACTCAGTACGAGAGAATGGGTCAGTTTGCAGCGCCTTCTAGCAAGTTTGGTCCTGCTGCCGAGCGGTTCGAGGCTGCGGGCAACCGTTCAGTGTCCATGGGCGGCGCGGCGATGCCATTCCGCAATCCACCCATGCAGCGGACCGCGAGCCAAGGAGGTCCAGGTGGCTCAGTGCCTGGCAGCAGGGCGCGCGGCAAGCGCGGTGACAAGAGGACTGATATCACCAATAGTGGTATTACTGGACCGCAAGCTCACGGACCTGCGTTTGGCCATTCACAAGCTGGAATGCATCCAAACTTTTTTGAGCCTGTTGTTCCCTTGCAACTGTCCGAGAACAGATGGGACAGGAAGATGTTCAATACTAACGATCCCGATTCTCCAGAAGTCGTTGACCGCAAGGTCAAGGCTTTGCTCAACAAACTCACCATGGAGAAGTTTGATTCAATCTCTGATCAAATCATTCAGTGGGCAAACAGGTCTGAGAACCAGACAGATGGACGGACGCTCATCCAAGTTATCCGGCTTGTATTTGAGAAGGCCACAGACGAAGCTACCTGGTCCGAGATGTATGCACGTCTGTGTAGGAAGATGATGGAGCAGATCAGTCCCAGAGTTCAAGATGAGGGTATTAAGACTTCCGATGGCAGACCCATTACAGGCGGGCAGCTTTTCCGCAAGTACTTGCTCAACAGATGTCAAGAAGACTTTGAGCGCGGTTGGGTTGCCAAAGAGGCTGCCGCTGCCGCTGCCGCAACCAAGGCAAAGGAAGACCAAGCGATTAAGGATGCCAACGAGAATAGCTCTGGCGGTGAAGTTGCTTTGTACTCTGAAGAATACTACATTGCGCAGAAAGCCAAGCGTCAAGGTCTAGGTCTGATCAGATTCATTGGCGAACTGTTCAAACTTCAGATGTTGACGGAGCGTATCATGCATGAATGCATCAAGAAATTGCTTGGCAACGTACATAACCCCGAAGAAGAAGAGATTGAGAGTTTATGCAAGCTAATGACCACCATTGGGGCGCTTCTTGACACGGCAAAAGCCCATGCGCACATGGACGTGTACTTCCAGCGCATGAAGGAACTAACGCAGAGTTCCAACGTCAGTTCGCGGATGCAGTTCATGCTACAGGTCAGCAATGCTCTCCGATTTGTTGCATATATTCTGATGGGCAACTGTAGGACGTTCTTGAATTACGAGATCGGAAATGGGTTACTCGTAATACCACTGCCGCTCCTGCCACACTTGCACAGATTCATGAAGCTGTATGTTTCACGATGTTGTCTGACGCCATTTGATTAATCTTGATACAGGCCGCCAAAGAGAAAGCTGCTCAGGAGAAGGAATCATCTCAGCGGATGAGTATGTCCCGAGGCGGTTCTCGAAGAGGGGGAAACCGGGAAGATTTCCCTCAAGCCGACGGGTGGACGGTCATGGGTACTGCATCACGCGTTACTCCACGGGCAGGCGATTTGTCCCAATTCGGCAGGATCAGCAAGACGCAGCAGATCACTACATTTGGTCCTAGCAGCGTTTTTGCCGGCAAGAAGGATACGAAGCGTGAGCCAATCTCAAGAACGAATTCCAGCTCCAACATGTTCTCCATGCTTCAAAATTCAGAAGCTGCCCAGGAAAGCAAAGGTGAGTAATCTATCAATCTCACCCAGTCGGTTGACAAGCTGATTCACGAAAGCTCCAGAAACACATCTTCGGAAGAAACTCATGCTTCAACCTCGCACGAAGCCACTAGAAGAGCCGACTCGTCCGGAGGACAGCGTCACTCCGTCGGAAGAAGAGGCGCCAACACTCTCAGACATGAGCGAGCAAGCTGCGGACGCCAAGATTGCTGAAGATGTCAAGGAGTTCTTCAACATTCGGAATCTGGACGAAGCCGAAGTTTACTTCACCACACTATCTTCACAGCATCATCATCGACTGGTGAACAAGCTGGTCACGAGTGCTGTCGAGTCCAAGGAACCGGATGCACGGCTCGTTGCTGATCTATTTACGTGGGCGAATGGCAAGGGATTGTGTTCCCCTGATACGTTTGAAGAAGGATTGACGCCCACGGCTGAGATAATTGAAGATATTGCGATCGATGCACCCAAGGCATGGATGCTGTTTGCCATAATGGTCAGGGGTGCAGAGCTTGATGAAGAACATCGGACGCGGCTGGCGTCCAAGTCAACGGACAGCGATAAACTTCTTGGTCTCCTTTCATGATAGATGATGCTCGCAATATCCTACTATTACATTGATTGCATCTAGTCTGCCACTGTCGTTTTGGCATCCGTCTCATATTTCTTCTGCGTCTGTTGTTTTTATACACCATTTTGTTGTCTTTACCTTAGCATCTGGATTTTAGTGCAACATTGCAATGCTCCACGCGCCATGCTGGCAGTGAAGGACGCTTCTGCGTCGGACTTCCATCCCACCCGCCGCTTATAAAGAGGACCTGGTTTTTTGCCAACGCGATATGGCCAGCTCAAGGGCAGGAAATTTCCTCCGCCGAAACCTCAACTTTTTCAGGATACACCTTCTCGTTTTGTGCGTTCCCCTTATATCAATTGTTGGGATCAATCCAATGATGGCAGTACTTTCACACCGCTCATATTCTCTGCCGTGTTGTATGCGAGCAATGGGAGATTCAAAATCGCCTACATTGATTCGCTGTTCCTCTGTGTCAGCTCGATGACCATAAGCGGGCTCGCCACGGTAGATCTGAGCTCGTTGACGCCCTGGCAACAAACGATTTTGTTCATCGAAATGTCTCTGGGAAGTCCGGTACGTTTACCCCGGTTGTGGAACTAGAGCCCGGCGGACTGACGCCCGCGTTCTGTCTGGCAGGTTCTTGTCTCATGGGTTATTGTGTTCATCAGAAAGTGAGCGACGTGTATCGTCTATTACGCGAGAGACGGTTATCTTCATGCACTTACTACCAGGCACTACTTTGCAAAGAAGCTGAAGCATATCATTGAAGCAAGCACTTCTCGTCGTTTTACCTCTGCCACAGTTGAAAATCCGCCACCGGCAGCGAAAACATGGCGGGGGAAGCTTAGGTTCTTGTTCAAAGCAAACGTCCAAGATGTGGCGGACGAAAAGGATGTGTTGAGGACAGATATGATTCGCCGGATCGATGGTGTGCCCAAGCCCGTCAATCCTAGCGGCGGCGTTTCGGAAGGACGTCCTGCATCGGTGAAAAAGCCAGCCAGCATCATTGTTCAAGTTGGCGACCCTCGCCAAGATCTCGAAAAAGGCCGGCCTTTTGTCAAATCGGCGACCATCGACGCCGGAGTTCACAAGCGTCTAAATGATTTGTGGGTGCCCACTACATTTCTAACAACAGGCTTAATGAACACATGTCTAGGCGACTTCGACGCCGCTCGTCTGATCCTGGTTTGAGCTATGATGCAAAGTCACTGTTGGGCAGGATAGGTGGTGCGTTGATCCAATCCCAAGTACGCACGCTGTGACCCCTGTTATGTCAGGTGTGCAAGGGTTAGAGACTGGCACCGGAATTGGGACGCGCACCCAAACGATCGAGTTTGCACCCGTCAATCCTCCGCGGCAGAGAGGGCCGCCAACTGGTCGCCAGAATGTTACTCCAAGTAAACCCTGCATTTGCTTTCTATCGATGAATTAACTTCATGTATATGCAGGATCGGCAACAAAAACTCCCGGTATACGGCAGAGTATAATTTCCAACTCTACAGCACGCCGCCAAGCACCAGCCAAGTCGTCTGAAAAGAAGGATGACCTCAAGAACCGTAGTCTGGGCGGATTTGCGATGCCTTTGGATATAATAAGGGGAATCATGAATCGTTTTTTTCCAAACCTGAATCAGAGACTTACGAAGACTGTTACTGTGCCAAGAACTGTGTCTTTGGTCCCTTCCCGAGCTGACGCCCCTCCAGGCGCTAGAGTGGTATCTTATATCTCATTTGATGCCGTCGTTGGGCAAAACTCGTCATTTCATGACTTGACAAGGGAACAACGGGACGAACTCGGAGGTGTTGAATACCGTGCTCTCAAAGCTCTCTTGTGGATCGTTGGACTAGTAAGCATAACTTATCGCCAGGTGGCTAGGAAGGCACTAATCATTCTTCAAAGTACCACGTTTCCTTCCAGATCATCTGTTTCATTGTTATTGCGCCTTACATATCGCAACCGCGTTGGGCTTCCATTTTTGTTCCACCTCAACAACACAGAATTGTGAATCCCATCTGGTAAAAAGCTTTTTTTCAATCGCAGACACAAACTCATTCACAATTGTAGGTTCTCCTTATTCCAAGTCGTATCTGCCTACAGCAACACAGGCACTTCATTGGTCGACCAATCAATGGTGCCTTTCCAAACAGCTTACCTTATGATAGTTCTAGTGATCATTCTCATTCTTGCTGGCAACGCTGCGTATGTGAGTACGACGTCGATAGTAGATATTGTCCTAACCATCACCCATAGCCAATCTTGTGAGTATCATTACACCCGAAATGAGCATCTCTGATTAAACTTTATGGCGCAAAGTCTCCGCTTTCTCATGCAAGCAGTCTTTTTTCTTCGTTGAACGTTCTTAACATGTCGTAGATGGATCATAACCAAATTTGTACCCAAGAGATCTCGTGCGAACGAAACACTTCATTTCTTGCTAGACCACCCACGTCGTTGTTACACCCTTCTATTCCCATCACATCAAACATGGTTTCTATTAACGATTGTGCTACTACTCAGGTACGGTGGTCCATCTTCTGCCTCATTTCGTGAATCTCATTTGTGGCCAGCATAACAGACTGGGTCTTCTTTTTGATTCTGAACATCGGCATTCCAGCCTTCTCCCAGATTTCAACCGGGATTCTAGTGGTAAATGGATTGTTGCAGGCTATCACTGTCCGTACAGCAGGCTTTGTGAGCATTTCAATAGCTGCACTAGCACCTGCCGTCAAGTTGGTGTATTTCGTTTTTGGCAGAGATCCGAGTCATCGATGACCATTCCGTTAGGGTGATGTATATTATAATGATGTACATCAGTGTCTGTAAGTTACGGCGAGTTCCTGTGAATTGTACATTACTGACCATATCAAGATCCTATTGCAATGAGGTGTGTTCTGTGGAAAGTAATCAATTACCGTCTACCATATATCCCAGTGTTCGTGGAACAAATGTCTACGAAGAACGATCACTTGGGATCTTCAAGGAAGACGATCTTGACGAGGAGAGGTTCAATGCGGTCGGGCCTAGGGTGACAATCTGGGGCAAGTATCTGGCCTTGCACGCTCGCAGACAACTTGCATTTGGTAAGATGAGTATATTCACAGCGTTATAGCTGACGACGCAACTGGTAGATGTGTGGTGGTTATCCTTGGCTCTCTTTTTGATATGCATCATTGAGGTAATGTTCTCTTTTTTCTCAATTTCTCGATGTAACCCACGCTAGCGAGGCAAACTTATGGACCCAAACAATGCAAGTTGGTTCAACATATTCAACATTCGTAAGTCATCAAGAATCTTGCAACCACCCCATTAGACTGCTTCACTGTTAGTCTTTGAGATTATATCAGCCTACGGGACCGTTGGGCTGAGCACTGGTCTTCCATATGCAAGTGACAATCCATCAAAGTTGGCATATGTAACTGACCAGATGCAAAGGCCAATTTTGCACTCTCTGGTGCCTTTCGTCCCTTGTCGAAACTGATAATTTGCATCGTCATGCTTCGCGGAAGGCACCGCGGTTTGCCTGTTGCCATTGACCGAGCCGTTTTGCTTCCAAGCGACTTCAAGGAACACGAGGATGGTGACGACGATGACGACGGTATTAACAATGGCAACGAAGAATTGCGTAATGCATGTTCAACCAACCCTTCCGGTATGGTCGGCGAGAAACCCCAAGGAAATGTCGAGCAGTAATGCAAACTTATTTTACACAATCTAATTTATCACAAGACATCATCAATTCATTCTTGTCATTCAATATCCTCTATGGCAAACATGCAAATGTTTCTGAGGCATTGAATGAATATCCGGTTTATGTCCACATATTCTGATCTCATATAAACACTCCATCGTTTCACAAGGCAACCGGTTCATTCCTGCCTTGACGATGGTGGGCCCAGGTGTATCACACACAACACGTTTCATGCTTTCAGGAGGCTCCTTTAAAAAAACTTTTTAGAATACACTTTTTCGCATTTTTTGTACCTTTTTCAAAGGTGATCTGAAATGAATCATGATGAATATCTGAATATCTAATCCCGTACGTCCCTGGCCTCAGCGCAGCAACGATGCATGTGCATGGACAACACGAACAGTTCGGAAGGATCAGACGCCATCATATCGACTCTGTTCAGACATTTTCGATGTCGCATAGAAGCCCAGAATATGATGTATGCTCTATGGCACCTAAATATCTCACCAGCAGCGGCCGAGGATACTCAAAATGTTGTTTTCGGCTTATCCAGCTGATCACTTCGGCAAATGGCTCGCCTTGAGGCTTGATCATGCGCTGAGCATGAGGTGCCTAGTAGTAACGTAACGTGCCCTTCGGCAACACGTTTTTGGAGCAAAAGCGGGTACAAAAGCCTCTCCTGCCCTAATAGCCATGCCAGACAGCTGAGCACGTAAATCGATTCTACCGCCTACATCACATTTTCAACCAACTTGTACCGATATGACGATCTTGCTGAACACCGACCAAGAATACATCATGCACGAGGTAAGTTGCAAGAGCACAGAACACCCCCGCCCAACCCGATGGCTTACATCGAAAAAGGGAATCCCATTGGAAATGGACCTCTGTGCTTTGCTGCAAAATATGAAGCTTCATTATCCAGCAGATGATGTGAGCAATGTTCTCTCTCGCATTTTTTTAACAACCATATTCACAAAAAACTTGCATGGAGAAAGAAAACGGCAATGGGCGCACCATTTACCATCGGAGAACAATCGGAAGCGGCCGTCGCGCCTGGCGACGTTATCATCCCAGACGAAATGAGCTATCACGTACGTGGAATCTTCTTTATTTTAATTCAAAATCGGAGCAAAGATCTCACCGCGCTTGCTGATAGTCGGACGGGGAGTCCAGTCAAAGCTCAGAGCCCGTCGGCAGCATAGACGAGGATTATGGCTGCGTCTACCTTCAAAGTATCAAGTCACGACTCGATCTGTTCACCACGACCGGAGGAGGTTACTTGGAAGCCATCTTCACACACCGCGAGATATGTGGAGCCTATCCGGCTGGCCATACGCAATGTCCACGTGCCCTGAGTGATATTGCGTACGCCCTCGAGCAACGAGCTTGGAGGGCGGATCGCGAGGCGGATGGGGAAGCCATCAACGCCTTCCGTCAGGAAGCGTGGTTCATTGCAAATATGGAGTAAGCAAAAGCTTTTATGTTTGTTCTCACTAAAAAGATATTGACTCTTGGGCTGAAATAGGCCTTCTGTGAATGTGTCCACACGTGTGATGCACTGTTGGTGAAGGTCACTGGTTGGCATTGAATCTAATGTCAGGGTGCAGGCTGATCTCGATACCGTTTACAATGTTTTTTTCCACTGCCAGCCGTACGATTGGTATAATTTATTGCATTGCCTTCAGTAGAATTTAAATACAAGAATGAGTCGGGACCCCCTAAGCTCCGGTACTCTAATACGACCATCTCAATCATTGTTTGATGCCGGGATTGTAATATTTCCCAGAGACCCTGAACTGAACAGCAACTTAGCCCGAATTATGCAACGTTTTAGCGCTCGACCTCTGCTGTTTTCTGCAGGCCACGATGAGTACCTCTAATGGCAGCATGAAGCCACAAGAGAAAGGTTGGCAGTTTCTCGTATATATTTCAAACACTAACTATACAACGAGTGCAGGCGCCTTTGCCACTGTAGAGAGACGACGTATGTTCAAGCGCTCCCGCGGCGAGCCATTGACTAATCTTTTGCGGACCAAGGCACACAGGAAGAACAGAACCAGGTCGACGATGAGAAGAGAAAGGAAGCGTTGAAGGAACTTGTTGCATCCTGGATGGAACGTCTGCAATTGATCAGTGTCATTGTGCGTTTATACCCTCAACAAATGTTCATTGGGCAAGAAGAGGCTGATGAGAGGACTCACATAGACGACCTTCTTTGCATCTGTCGAGGCGACTTTGATCAACATAACAACGGGCGATCCAGAACATCAGAATGGAATTCAACAAGCTACCAACGCGGCCCTTCTTGGTGCGCTGGTGATGCATAGCTCCGCCGGTATGAATTATTATTATTGAGTTGATATTGATTCCTTTTATTGATTAAATGTTGAAAGCCATCGTTTCTTTCCTCGCGGCGTTCTTCCTCATCAACTACAGAGTGCACGAAGCGAGAAGAGAAGAGGTCAAGGCTGAAGGTGGAAAAATGGATGAGGAGTCAGGTTCCAACATCTTTGAGCCTGCAGTGGATCCTGTAGTTCACCATCCGGCGGCTTTCAAGACAGTTCCTAAGCCAGGGCGCGTATGGTCCGCCAATCCCCATCTTGTACAAGTCGGGCCGTTTCACGGGCAACCTCCAACGAACGTTTTGGGAAGATGTCACTCCCTTAGCGTCCTTCTTGCAACTATCGGGTTTGTCCTGGCCATGTTGGGGATTGGATGTTTCGCCTGGTCCAAGCACGCCCTCAGCGCGAGCATTTTCACCACGATATGGATAGGCATCTGCTTGATGCTTGGTGTGAGCATCCTGGTTGTACCAGACGTCGAGATTCACAGACCGGGTGTCGCGGCGGGGATTTTGACACTGGCGCACGTTTCTGGTTAGCGAAATGTTCGGTACTTTACCCCATTTGTAGGATTCAACCAACTCTAGCGCACTCTGTTTCTATATGAATTATCATTAGCTCTCCGAGCATTTCCTATGGATAACCCTTATGCCCCAATCAGTCCACCTAGGACGCTCCGTAAGGTCAAACGGCTCCCGCTCATGCCCAGAGGTATCGCCGACTTTGCAGGCGTAGATGAGCAGTTATACGCACAGACGCGTACGTCCATTGATTTTTTGGAGAAATACCAACTATCGACAAGAGAACATAAAGGCGACTCACAGAATGAGGACGAACAGAAACGGCAAAAGGCATATCAAGACTTGGTGACAGTGTGGCAAGAACGATTGCAATTGATCTCTGCTATCGTAAGATTCTTGATCCCAACTGTTACTCGGATTGTGTTCAAATCCATGTTTTTAGTCGACCTTTTTTTCTTCCGTCGACTCTGGGATGCTCGGTCTTGTGGTGAAGACAGATACAACGCCAGTGTCGTATCTTGCCCAGGTAGCTAATGCGACATTTCTCGGAGCCCTCATCATCCACGTCTTTTCTGGTGCGTTTGGTTACTACCGCCTACTGTACGAAACAGGTTCTGATGTTTTATTACTAGCTTTCGTGGCCTTCATAGCATCCTTCCTACTCATTGATTACCGCATACACGAGACAGAGACCGAACTCCCGAGAGGGATGACATTTGCGAAGAACCAGAAACATGGCCGTTCCACGTCCCTGGACTTCCCTCCACCACCAGCTAATCCGAGAGTGGTGCAGGTTGGCCCTTTCAAAAGACAACAACCTCCGCTTCATTTGATTGGAAGGTGCCATAGCCTCTGTGTCACGCTCGCTTCGACCGGGTTTCTGCTTGCGTTTATTGGCGCGTGCTGCTTTGCCTGGACTGCGTCGCAGCACTCTGTGAGTATCTTTGCTTCGATATGTATTGGGATGTGCATTGTGCTGTGTGTTTTGGTGGTGGGGCTGTACGACACGCAGAGCATTGTTATCAAGGTGAACGTTAGTATAACTTAAGTATTACTTTGTAATGTAATGAATGATTGCTTGACCGGCCAAACAAGGAAGGCTCCGATCATCATTCCGGCCATACGCGTCCGTCCTTGCTGCCAGCACCGGCAGTTGGCGACGACGACGACGACGACGACGACGACATGTCAAACATGTTCAATGGCCGCTTTCCGAGTGGTCTGCACATCTACGCAAAAGGCCAAGAGCCCCTCCCGCCCGGTCTTACAGAGAACGATCGGTCGGATTACGAACGGACCAAGAAATGGGAGTCCTACATGGTCGCAGGTATGGAATCCTGTCCGACAAAGACGGTCATGGCGGGTGGTGCTGGTACGTACCACCTTTCTCTTTTTTTTTTCGTGCTCACACAAAAAAAAAAAAAAAACACAAACTCCCCAGGACTTGGCATTGGCGCCTTCTTCTCGCTCATGTCCGCGTCCTTTGCATACGAGGATCCTCTGCTACGACAGCAAGTTCAAGCAGGCAAGAATACCGCGCAAAAAGCACGCGACATCTTCAAAGAAATGGGAAGAGGCATGTGGTCGACCGGGAAAGGCTTTGGAAAAGTGGGTGCCTTGTTTGCTGGCATCGAATGCGTGATAGAATCGGTGGGTCGGTTTGCGAAACATGAATCGTGTTGTTGTGTTGTTCATCATATAATCCCTGCCCAGTATCGTGCCAAAAATGATATTTACAATTCCGTTGCATCGGGTTTCTTGGCTGGCGCTGTTCTCGCCCGCAACTCCGGTCCAAAGGCCGCCTTTGGTGGTGGCTTGGCATTTGCCGCTTTTTCTACCGCCATCGATATGTTCCTGCGTCGGGAACCATCAGAGTAAGTAACCACTCGCTCTTTTTCATATCATTTCAACCTAAACGTTTTTCCAGCGAGGATTGATAACACATCAGTAACATGGACTAATTTATTACATTTGCTGTATTGTACAGTTCTAATACCACCTAGATAGACCACATTCTGGCAACCCGGATCTTTTGCATTATACATGGGGTCCAGGAACCCCGGCTACAGACAGAGCACAAGAAAATGTTTCCTGTTGCTTGTCAAGCTACGTAGGCTGGGGGCGTTTCGCCAGTTTCGGTCTCTCGGCCAGATACGAGGCGTTCGTATTGTGAAGTCATCTGAAGTAACGTGGGGACCTCTTGGCGCAACGATGACTACGTTGGTGAGTTGATAACACTCGCTTCCACGCTCGACGCGCTCGATGCCGATCCTTCGGATGTTACGCGTTCCAGGCTGGTAGGCCTACGGAACATTCCCGGCCATGTATGCTCCGTCTGATCGAAATCGCAAGGGCAATTTGGCGTGACCGTATGCGGTTCGGATAGGTGTTCAGAATAACACGGAAGTGCTATCCATTCTGGATTGCATCGACACTGAAGCATGTGTTCACTATGACCTCAATCCTCTATCGGATCAATCGACTCACCGAAAGAATGTGCACTGGCGTTTGCATGACGATATCAAACAGTTTTTGCTTACCTGTCTTGATATTAACGTAAAGGTCATCACCACGTTCCAGTCTTATTGTCCACTTTAGTGTATGGGTGATGGATATGCTGCTCAGCTTGTTTCTGTTGGTGAAGTGGATATATCTACATGAGTGTGGTAAACGAAGGTCTTTGTGGAACGTCCATGGGCCTGGGCCCATCAAACTGGATGCCATTTCGGAAAGGTCGTCAGCAGGTGTGGCGAAATAGTGAAACGGAGAGCTTCTGAATGCGTCAACGTCGTCCGATTCGAGAGGAAGGATGTGGTCTCCTTTGCCTTCACTCTTGACATCGAGTAAGACTATTCGCCTCATAGGCTCGGTCCGAGATATGCGCTTCATCTGGGTATAGTAGTCAATTCGTTCTGTATTGTGAAATTGAGTTCGATCTAGTCTCGAGCGGTATTTGATGATTGGACAAACCTTCAATGCAGACATGTATTTTGTGTATTTTCACTTTGGCCAAAGGCATGAGGGTGAACGAGATAGGCATTGTCCCACCAATGTAAAAACTGCGACCTGAGATGGATATAAGGTATTGCAATTGTTGATCCCAGTGCCGCTCAACGACGATACTTTCGGTATTTTCGGTATCATCATCTGATGGACTTGCCACCACAATGACTTCTCGTGTTGCTATCAACTTAGACTCGAAAGCGCCTGGCCTATGCACGACTGCTTTTAGGCGCCAAGTGACATTGCCGTGATCGCAATGAAGCGTTGGCGGGGCATTGCTGGGTATAGATAAGGATATTGGGTAGGTGTATGTGCCTATCATACCATCCTGAGAGCCTGACAAGTAATGTGAAAACGATGACAAACCCTTTTTGAATTCCTTCCAGTCCACTCCATGTTTTTTTGGTTCCTCGTGGTGATCGCGTTTCAAAAAATCAGCCAACATGCCAAATGGGTTCCGTTCATGATCTTTTACGACCTTCTCAAGCAACCGGCCGCGCGGTGGGGGCGTCCCGACAGCGTTACTGGTATCTTTTTGCAGTGACCGGCCGCGTGACTCCAATGATTGGCTATCATCTGTGCCATGCTTTGACCTCATGGCGTCCAAAAATGCATTCGACATGGAGGAAAAAGTGAAGCGAGAGCGACTGCGATCTTGACCCTCGTAGCTACTGTCGCGACGACGATTCTCGGCATGGTGGTCGGTCTCGTCAAAAGGGTCGTTCTGTGGACTCGTAAGCTGTTCACTGAGTAGGCGAGCGCTCAGCTCTGGAACACTTGGCAAAGTGCCTAAAGACCATGACATGTGAAAAAAGAATAAAAACTAAGGCATAAGCTCCAGACTAACTTCTGCTTCTCCGACTGTCGTTGACAGGACTTATAGGGGCTTCGGTTGCGGGAGTCAAGGGTAAATGGAATGCGGAACTGGCGGGACTTGTTGCGCGCGAAGTCATTAGAGGAGTCGTGGGGAATGGTGAGTACGGAGGTGCTCTGGTATAGTGCTCGTCATAGTGGTCCAAATGAGGTCGATGGACGTAGTTGTCAATGCTACCGCGACGATGACGCCTAGTGGGAGAACGGGAGAGAGGTTCGGGGGTGTGCGGATGATCATCCCAATCGTCGTATCCGTCGTGAAGAGATACCCCTGGGCCTACGGAAACAGTCCTGCGCTGCGGATCTTGTCCTGCTCGAAAATAAACAGCAGAAGCACGAAATACCGTCTGCTCTTCTGTGACCTCCAACCGACGTGCCCCAAAGCCTTGAAATCAGACATGAGATCCGGTACGGTACTGGCGGGGACGGTTACCTTCGGGCCATGAGACGGATGACTTTGCTCTCAACTCCAGTTCGATGCTTGAGATTCTGGTGGGCTTTGCAAGATCGAGGACGAGGAGACCTCGCAAAAGCGAAGGCTGTAATATTTCATTGGTTGAGCATCGACCTGGATGAGTTCTGAGAAAAACTGCGGACTCTGCGAGCCTAAGGGAGAGGGGGTTCTTGGAAGGCGGCATGGAGTCAGGGTACCGCACGAATGACGCACGTGCCGACACCAGATGGCCTCCACTGACCTGCAACCCCAAGACACACTCGGCCTCCCCCCACCGCCAGCTTCGCCCGCCATGCTCTTAAGCCTTCCATGCATCCATTCTAGCCATGCACGTCTTGACTGTCATCGTGAGCTTGCTCTTGCTTCTCATTGCACTGAAAACACACCCACAATCCAGGCTTTTGCTTTCGTTGCCTCTGTCGGTGCAGAAAAGGTCGTTCTCATCAATGTCGGTGGCAACACGACAGACGATGGTGGCAAGGTCTTCCAACCTCAAAGTGTAACCGCGGATCAAGGCGACGTTGTCTACTTCAACTGTACGTGTAACGTAAACTTCATCAATCATCACGCCATACATCAACTAAATCATGTATTCTAGTCACACAGGGAAATCATACCGTTACTCAGTCCCTCTTTGATTCCCCTTGCCTGGCCACCTATGTCTCCGACTACACTATGAATGGTTTCGTCTCCGGCTTCAGAGATGCGGGCGATGGCTCTACCTACAGTAATCTTTTGATTACCATTCTCGACCCAAACAAACCTATCTGGTTTTTCGACTACAACACTTGCGCACAGGGCGGAGTCGGTGTTATCAATCCGAATAGCACACAAACCCTTGAAGAGTTCCAGGCAAGTTTCGCGTATCTATCAACTACTACTACAAGGTTAACTCCCCCGCGCAGAATAGGGCAATGACCATCAACGGAACGGGTCCACGTCCAAGTTCTTCCCCTGGGGCCGCCTCAGCCACTAACTCGAGCGCCGCTCCTGATAAGACTCGTGCAAGTAGCGGCACCACACAGCCAATCGCAGCCAGTGCCAGTGCCGCAGTCCTGCTTGCTGTTCTAGCACTCTCCTTCTCCTTGTTATCGTAGTGTGCCCATCTTAATAAAAATAGACTTATGAACTTCGGCCAGTGCTGTTCTGTGAATCTGTCGCCATGATGACTGGGAATCCGCGCCAATTTTGACTTTCTGGAAGATTAATACTTTTTCATCACAGGAGGTCCATCTATCCTTCTTAGTGAATAATACTGACACCTCGACGGTCAGCCCAAGACAAATGCTTGCAGGGTGGACTCGTCGTTAACGACGTTAACACCGCGGGTGCCTCTAAATACCTGACATTGTGGCACTAGTGCGCGTCAACATCGCACATGCGTGTAAATGTGGACGGTTGCTTGTATGCAAAGTCCTCATGGTAACATGTTTCTTCACGGTCACTCTACACGTGGACGTGAGTTCAGGAAGAGGCTACGGTAGTAACAGACATTGTTATTAAAAGGGAACAAGGACTACCTTCCTAATTTGTGCATTGCTTTATCTAATTGCCACGGTCGACGTTTGGCCGGGGCCGACGTTCACCGAGGAACGGTTTCATCGTGGCGACCTCGGGCGTTCATTCCCATTCCAGGCGTATCCCTTTCTTCTTGTCCTTCTTTGGGCGACTCTTTGTTAGTTCGCATTCAACGTCCCATCGAGACCGTATATAAAATGAGAGTTTTGTTCTAAACGCCATATCCTTCAGAGAGTCGCTCGCCTTCATCATGCAGATCAAAACATTCGCCTCTGTCTTCTTCACCTGCTGTGAGTCATACTCGTATCTTGTTACCCTCCAAGCATCAACTAACAAATCCTAGTGGTTGGCATTGCTTCAGCTTCGCCAGTACCCATCAGTGCGCCTCTCGACCAAGTATCGCGTGATCTCCAAGTAAGTTTCGAAAGAACCAACGTTCCTTGCATTGGATATCGGTGCTGACATGTCCCTCTGTAGCCCGTCGCTAGAGACGCATCGCCCGACCCGGGTTGTCTGTGGGGTTGCTACTAATTTATTGCGCCCAATCCTCGGCTTTTTTTCACTTACCGCTGTACATTCGACTTTGACCGCTTGGATTCCGGCTCTTGACGAGCGCAGAGAAGCGGTTGCAGGACAGACGCTACGGTACCACGCTCCTTATTTGCATCGACCTTTGCGGATTGCTACATACCCGACGCTTGGAGTAAAAATGGGACAGAACAAGATCGTACTACTGGTACATTAGATCACCCACAACCACCTAATTATTCCACTCGAGATACCATTCCTCATCACCCATCCATTCGCTTGCTTTGTCTGTACCTCTAGTTACTGTGAACATATATATGTGCATGTATTATCCATCGCGAGTCTTCGAATCTTCTGGTATTGAGACACCTTAAAGAACGTGCCAAGCATCGTCTTCAAAAACATTCCACCAATACTCTTGGTAATTGTCCCGACTGATCTTTTCTAGCCTCACATTCTCGCCCACCAACGTCCATTTCGATATGATGTTGTATAAAGCACTGTCAAGGAGAAAGGTTTCTACCTCGCTGTTGGTCTGCCTCCGGAAGGACATAACCGCCTGCAGTTGTTGTAAGAGATTGTTTGGTGCTGCATAGTTTCCGATATACGCATCGTGGACCGACTGGACAGCGAAAGCGCGTAAATTGGGCCATGGAACCGGAGCAGGAGGAAACGAATTGAGCATGGCCCCCATATTGAATCTGTCACTACGGGGATACAAAAGGTGCAGATGAGTAACGCTCGGAAATGCATCGGAGAAGAGCTGGGTATTTGTACAGTCATGGTGCTGCAGAGTAAGATAGCGGAGTGAGGGAAATTTGTCACCGCCATGAACACGCTCATCGACCAGAAAATGCGTCAGAGAATGATGGGGTGGACAACACAGCCAGAGAGATTCGAGCTGCGGTGCTCCTAGTATGCGTAAAAGATGGATATCCAGAGAAATTGGATCGCAAGTGAGCTTCAGAGACCGGAGCGAACGAAGAACAAATGCGGCTGGCGGCACTTCTGCAAACGTATTGATCCTATGCGTTCTGTCGATACATAAATGCTCCAAATTGGGGGCACAGTTCGTAATCCTGACCAGCTCGCGCCCAAATCCTCCTTCAGGCGTGCACATGGAGCCGAGGGAAAGAGTTTTGACGTTTTCGAGGTGTGGGAGTGCCCACGTTGCCTCGAGATCAACTACTGTAAGACGCGGAGCGCCGCCGTTGAAAATAGTACGCGGTGCACCCGATTCTCTCCTCGGGACAAGATGTTGACTCGCTAAAACGTGGAAATGCTGAAGGACAGGGGCGGCTATGTCCGCAAAGTATCGAGTACATCCTTCTACGGTGCTTTCACGACGTGTGAGCCAAAAGAAATATTCCACGCGATCGAAATGATCAACGAGCAGTTGGAAAATGGGGGCGAGCGCTTGTATTCGAGTCGTGGAGTCGCTCGACAGTTTGTCGACATCGTACGTGTCCATATAAACTTTCAAAGGGCACGCCCCTGATCGTTCGAAATAGCTTGACAGCCAATCCATGGAACGAGTTGAGTATATATCTATGTTGGTCCACAGTAACGGCATCCCGAGAGCCACTTGTCGCCAATGGCTACAGACATGAGTATACAGGAGCTCCTGTGGAATTCCACGCCGCGCGCGCCTCTTAGGACACGCTTCAATGAAAACGGCACCTAAGACCTCCGGCGGCAAGGACAAGAAAGTGTATGGGGTAGACATGGAGAGGATGTGTGGTGAGTCGTTTTGGGTGATCTGCACCTTGTCGCATTTTTCACACAGCCCACTCAGAGAACAGAATTAACGATTCGATTATAATTTTCACGATTCTACATTATACAGTAGTAATAACCTTCCAGATCTATAAAGTAACATCTAAATTGCTGGTCACCGATTTATACATATTCTAAGACTCGAATCAGAACAACCCTTGCTGCTTAATGCTTGCTCGACTCGTCCCAAACCTTCTTCCCCTTGATCCAAGTGCTGAGTACGTTGCCGTGTCTATCGAGCACAACAAGGTCGGCATCAGCACCAGGGCGCAGAGTGCCTTTCTTGTTCTCAATGTTCAAACATCTGAATATCCTTGTCAGACCATGTACCCGATGGCGCAAAATTAATGAACTAACTTGGCGGGGTTGTACGTAGCACATTTGATAGCCTCGCTGATTGAACATCCGGTAAACTTTGTAAAGTTACGAACACACTTGTCAAGTGTCACGACACTACGGCAATAGGTGGGTCACGACTATCATGCAGTTGAAATGGTAACGCTCACCTTCCCGCCAAAGTGGTGGTTCCTTCGAGATAGAGTTTATCTCCTTCTTTGACGTATCGCTTTCCTTCGCGCCACTCGTACACGCCATCTTGGAGGCTTGGATCGAGAATTTTCATCGCTGTTATAATCATTACGTGTTATAAAATGACCGAATTCGAAGTGATCCAACTAACCATCTGTGATCAGGATGCAGCGATCGGGGAACGAGGTGTAGGCTAGCTGGACGATGAGTAAGAAGACTTGCATCATATTCGTATTGTGATAGACTTACCCGAACGGAATTTGGGTGGCAATGTATACCGTCAACAATTATATCATAGAAAGGTCGCTCGAAGTCCATCGTCTTGACTTTGCTTGTATGGCGCTCAAATCCATGACTCTTGTTGCTGGAGATATGCAAAGGCGTTACAACTCCGCTGAGAGCGGGAGCCATCGCTGCAGCGCGTTGATCGTTGGGAGAACGTGGCGGCGTCGTATTCTCATCCATTGCTTCTGATGCACTAACCGGCTTCGATGCGTTGATAGTGGGGATGCCGTTAGCCCTTGTTGGAGAAGCCACAGATGTAAATGTCGAACAAAGGTACGGAGACGCCCCAAGTAGACCGATAATAGATGGGTCTCGATGATGTAATTGTGGCATGGCATTGAAAAGATGGGTGATAAGGCGAGTGCCGCTTCGAACGGCGTCCGTTGCCATTTGCGATGTGGCGATACTGAAATATTAACGCGTTATATGCCATCGTTGATTTTATATGGAATGTTTTACCTGTGGCCGATGGCACAAACAATGCCCCTCTCTGCCAATTCCGGTATTGCTGCCATGACACCCTCAATTTCTGGCGCCGCAGTGATGATCCTGACACCTTTGACTTGATCTTTGCAAGACATGTTCCAATCCTCAACGTCGACCAAGTTATCAGCACCATAAACGTCTTCAAATGATTTAATTCCTTCGGGTGCAGACAACAAGTATGGAGGCGCGTGAGCGCCCCGCTTTGCCACGTTGAGGAATGGGCCCTCGGCGTGCCAACCTAGGAAAGTCGAAGAAGTAGGAGTGGAGAAAGGTCGCAGCAGCTGCAATAACTTTGGATACAATGGCTTATCCTGAGTCTGTTGTACGCGCAGTTATTCGTACAGTGACAGGACTATGTGCCATGCCTTACAATGACTGTCGCGACAAGCCTGCGGGACATCAGCTCACCTACAAACCGCAATTATGTCGAACTCACGATGTTACGCCAGTCTCTACGATTCTCTCCGCGACCATCTTCATGTTATTTCTGTATGTTTCATCGTTTCCATCATAAACAGAGAAATCAAAACCATATGCTCCATTAAGTTGCAAGTCTATGTATCCTGGGCTATACGGAAGAGCAAGGCGGTCGTCTCAGAGATTCGCACAGGATGACGTACCTGAGAATATTTCCCCCAAGGTCAATGATGGTGTCTGGTCGTTGTTTTTTCAGATAAAAAGTGCGCTGTTGCGTATCTTGCTAGAATCTATGCATGTATATGCGCGCAGAGCTTACCTGCGAGTTCAAGATGACGCCTCGGCAGGCATCAACCCATAAGTCTTTCTCGGCGAGACTGCCATCTTCTTGAGGTAAGAGACAATTAGTGAAGCAGACAAGGTCGTTGGGCATGGTGAAAGGCGGGGCGGGGCGGGGTGGAACCGGGAGAGAGTCAAGTATTTGAAGAGGCAGCTATCTTTGTGACCATTCCAAGATGCATGACTACACCTGTGTAGCACGTTCGTCCTGAATCACACTAATGCTTCAGTGAGCGATATCATATGGCTGTGTTCCTCTGCTCCGGGAGGAACTAGATTGCAGGGAACACATGGTGATGGCAGAAGTCGGCCGTGCTGGCCATTTTGCTGGCCACGCTGGCCACGCTGGCCAAATCCGGTGCTCTTGTCCGTACGCCAACCCTTCAAGCCTCAAAATGCGTTCTCACTGCTGCCAGTTTCTCGCAATCTTGACACGGGAAACAGTCCGACATTCGACGTCTGTTGATAGATCAATCTAGTAGCCCATACTTCATGATATGGCGAACCCCTTGAAATGTCCGTCGGCCATCCACCATTCTTTTGTAGTCAGCACCTCGGAAGCGTTTCGGATCGTCTCCTTGTGGACTACGCCGCTTTTTTTCATTTCATTTTTTTTTTTTTCATTTACCCGATGCCAGATGCCAGTCCGTTCAGACTACTGCTATACATCGGACAAGAGTATCAATTAGTCGTGTTTTCACACCCCCGAGTACATCGACAGGCGGAACAATACGCCGCTCTCGGTCTTGGATCAGATCAATCCTACTTTTTCCAATGGGCGCGAGTCGGGTGCGGACCGCATATCTCTTCTGGTGATAATCTTATCCGTGGGTTTCTTCGGCCTTCTCAGCTCTCCATATCTAGGCGTTCTCGCCTATCTGGCATGCTAATGACGTCTCACCCCGGTCTGTTCAGGATCGTTGCTCAAGTCGCCGTCTGTCACGAGAAATGTATCAATTCATGCATAAATTAAGCTTGCCTAAGGATGCATACCTCGTACGTGTGAGCACTTGACGAGTTACATGTCCCAGGTATGCGAATCAAAAAAATTCCTGCGTCTGTGGCATGCCAATAGAGCGCTTCCGTGGATCGGCTATAGCACGTTCCAGTTACAACACGGCATCAAATGCGCGCACTATTCCAAATCAAACTAGATGCTCATGCCAATAACTAGGCGGCTTCGGCGTTTTCCTTCAGTGGAGTTCTCACAGACGTTTGACCTCTTGCGGAACGAGGTATCTCCAAGGTTTTATTTGTGGATCCCCTCGATGATCCTGACATGCTAAACGCCTATCATCTCCATCCAGCTTTTTAATCGACCCTCTCCAAGGAACTCCGTCATCTTTACATTGTGTCGATCGATATGTGCCTCACCTCAGTTTGAATCATCGAACACAAAAAAAATGTTCAAACATGTTGTACAAATAAAATGCGTGCAATTGTTGTGACGGGGTATGATCAACTAGGTATTGAGGGGACTGTCCATATCAGACATGCACTACGTACAGTCGTATAATGCAAAAAAAGAAAGGTACGTTGGGAATGAAAGAGAGTGTCAAAAGTCCATTGCATTCTATAAGTAAATTACTTTTGAAATAAACGTACAACCCAAAATAAGATACGATTAAATGAGTCGGCAGAGGGAAGCAAGTGGGGGGGTGGTAACCAGCGCGTCCGTGAGAGCAGACGAGGATAAATTTCCATTGATAGTACACAGGAGCGGCAATAAGATATAGGCTGCTAGGGGGCCTTGATCGTGGGACGACGTTCGGTTCTCGTACCGGAGGTCGGCTGCTGAAGTACAGGGATGAAGCGGTTGATATGCAAGCTCCGAAAGAAAAAAAAAAACAAGTTCCAGGTCTGCCGTGGCGAGAGTTGAAAAATAAGGACAGGCGTTTTTGCCCGATCAGCAGATTTGGACTTCCCATTCGCCGCCTTCGCCTCCGGTTGCTGGAAGGCTTTTGAGGGATATCCTTACACGGCGTGTGGCAGATGCGGGGCCGCCCTGGAGTGTGAATTGTGACCCGTAGGTAAATGTCGAGTCGGGAAGCTGTCCGTATTCAAGAGGTGATGATAGTTGATTATATTGATGGGATGTCACCATCGGAGAGAATATGCCGTACTCATTGGGCATACCAATACCAAAAAAGGGATCATCTTTGGATGATGGGGCATGAAACGAAGACGAGAATGTATTCGAGCCGGCATTTCCCGACCAAATATCTGGTTGCGCGGTGTTCGGCCTTGAAGAAGGGGACCCTGGAGGATGTATCCGAACGCGGATTTTGCCATCCTCAGATGGTGAGGCATCAAACGAAAATTCGAGTCCTCCGAGGCCCGAAAGTGTGGGGGTATCTACATCTGCAAACTGGAGTTTACGGGTTATAGGAATAGGAGCGGAGGTTGAATGGATGCGACGCCGGTCTTCGCCGTCGAGGTCCACTACAGATTGCCCGTTAGCACGTGTCCAATCGTAATCACTGGGCATATAAGAGTTGTAGTCAAAATTTGATGTCGAAAGTGTGTCTGGAACAGGGTAGCTTGCAGGCGCATTGCTTTGCACAGGCATGGAGAGGAGAGACGGAAGAGCACACAGGAGAACCTGCTTACGCTCTCATTAGTCCAGGTGAATTGAGACGAAGAATATGCTAACCATAAGACCGAAACCAGCGCCTGTTCTGTGTGAGGAGGGAATATTGGATAGTGCTCGAGGCGGCGAAGACATCAATAGCTGACTATCTGCCGTCTCGACTTTAATTGTGTCATTGGTCTTCGCGGATAACTCTGCGTTGAGTTCGCGCTCCCTATCCTTTGCCGCTGCAAGTTGGGCCCGAAGTTGTTCCATTTCAGAGACAAGTTCGCGATCCTGCTGCTTCGGATGCGAAAAAGCATTTCCATTTTGAGCAAGCGCAAGAAGACGTGCATTCTCCTGCTCGAGCTCAGCAACGCGACTGCCGTAAAAAGCACAAGAATGAATCCGCGGTTCTAGGGAGAGTTTAATGGTATGACGTACATTTCCATGTTTTCAAACTCTTCGCGTTTCCGCTGCCTGCTAAGGAAGGCGGCCGCCCTGTTCTTAACTAGACGGGCTTCACGTTTGCTTAGACCGGACACATCAGGGGGGACAAAGTCCTTGGTGCTGATACGTTCGCCGGAACGGGGCTTCTTAGTAACAATAGAAGGGGCAGTGCCGGCGCGTTTGGTCGCGTGGTGGGCAGTAGACGAGGAGGAAGACGAGGAAGACTGGGGACGGTCGTCGATACCCATAGAGGAACGGGGGTGACTGGCGGCGGAGGGAGTAGGAGAAGGGGGAAGGTGAGCCTGGGCCAACTGGGAATAAGTGAAAACCTGGTTGGTGGGCAGACAGAGCTCGGGCTCGGAGGAGAGATCCGGAGACATGCGAGACTTGAGCATTCTGGGAGCAGGAGAGGGCGGGTCGCTATTGGTTGGGGATGGATAATAAAAGTTGTAGTTGAAGGAGTCGGGGTAGAGGGGGCCATTAGCGTCCCAGGCAGGGTCCGTAGCGGACATGGGAGAGAGCAAAGGCGCATCAGCAGCGATGATTTGAGACATGAGGAGGGATGGGGAGCCGTCGTCTTGCATCTTGGATGGTTTTAAGTGGACCAGAGAAGGCGCATCTCCAAACGGAAGGCCGGACTTACATCGCTCTTGCGCATTCCCCAGCGTACTCAGGTAGCTCTCGGTCTTGCTTCCCTGATTTCTCCCAATCCTCGCCTCCATCTTCCATGCCGCCTCGTCCCTTTCTTTCCCCCACGACGTCACGAAGCTTGAGACTTTCCCGTAATCTTGTCTTTTCAACACCTTCTTCCTCCTCCCTTTCCATCCATATTATCTTACTAGTTGCTTTCGTTTGTTTCCCGCGACGCTCGCTAGTGGTCGTCTTCCGAGGACATGGCCTGCGTCCTTGTCACATCACAGCCTCTATACATCAATCGCGCCCTCCATCAGAAATGCGGCTTTCAATCCCAATGTTCCGCGGAAAAGACGAAAGTGGACGGTTTGCAACATACGCCTAAATTGTCCCTGATGGCGACTTCCTCGATCTGTCAACATGTCAATTTGATCAAGTGGAAATCAGCCAAGCGAACCTTCATCATTTGCCGATCTGGGTCATCCGTAAGATACTTCAAAGTAGTTAGGTTGATTTATCTCTTGTGAATGTGCGGAAAACAACATAAAAGCCGATTCGACCAACGCTTGGGAACCCAGTAACCCAGCGGCCCCGGGCAAGAAATCCTTAGTTAGCTCCGAGAGTGTCCTTTTTTCCCTCTGGAAGCTTGAAGCTTGTTCGTCCACCGCCGACGATGATTATCCACAATCGCTCGCCCGTCCATGAACATTAGGTTCCATCGCTCCCCAACCGTGAATAAATAGACCGTTGATAATGCAACCCCATCCATTTACTGATCCATAAAAACGGGCCGAGTTTACTGATATCAAATTCCATGGCTAACGGTCCGGCAGACTGGGCGCTGACAAGGAATCTAGTACCGAATGTACATTCGACTATAACGTATCGCCTAGGTACAATCTAGCGGTCGTCACACTTCGTGCCGGTATTTCTATTCAGATGTCACACCAAACTTTGAACTGCCGGCTTGATAATTTTCCCTCAATAGCTGATACAATATTTTACCACCCCGGATGCCATTCTCGTTCATAGTGTGTAGTAAAATCCTTCCCTTCCTTCCAACGGATCGTTCAATTTGCCCTCTCGGGCCAGTCGGTTAAGGCGACGGAAATGTAAGTGCGTCGCAACAAGCGCTACAATAAGCACTCCTTGACAGGCCATCGTAGCGATCAGGCCTGTGCCCTCAATCAGATCAGCTCGCTGTGACTTGTACCTTGCATCACCTGGAACAAAGCGAGGAGCATCTTGCTCGCGATAAGCAGTGCTGGCCAATACTCCTCCACAACCTGCAAACAATACAGTCATAGCGCTTTGCACCGACCTTAAAAAATATGTCACATTGAGCAATTTAGCGCAATGCAAATGGTCGCCCACCTCTTGCTCTGCGTTGTAACATTATTGGACGCCTGCGAAGGGATTGAAGTGTGGATGACATTCAGTTTTTTAAAAAGACATACGTATGCAATGATGCCCGGAATAGTCCCTATGTTTCCAGCACACAGCACAAAAGTTCCTGGCGCGCAATCAGAAGAAAAATGACCATACCAATGAAAAGAAACGCACCGAAATATCTAACCGCGTTGTTCTTCGCAAATGCAGTCAGAGCAATGCCTATGATACAGATGACTGCTTGTATGAGAATATAGCCAGCCCGATGTTTATGCTTGTCTGATAACCAAGAAAAGAACATGGTGGTCAAAATCTATTGAACAATTATCATCGCCAGATTGCGCAAAGGTAAGAATAAAGACTAACCGCCACGCCATAAGGCGGAGCGCTCTTAAATATCGAAGTGAGCAAGCGGAAAGCCTCAATACACAAGGTAACGCACGAGAAGAAGTGCATTAGCGGATGACCACCCCATTCCTGTCAGAATGATAGAGATGTAATAAGCCAAAGCATCTGTGGACCATTTGAGTGCATCGTGTGAATAACACGCGCATTAGCTTACATGCCGGCATGCTGGCACACATGAACATGATTCCTGTCAGTGGATGATAAGCAGGAGAATTCGATATTGTTGTGTGTAGTGCACTGTACCTGATGCCCATAATGTCCAGTCGCTCAAATGAAACAACACTTTTTGGCGAGTCAGGAGATCCGGGATGGAATCTCCACGATCTTCTTCAATACGCTTGAGAACAATGGCAGTTTGTTGGGGAGTCAAGAACGTATTTCTGTCAGGGAATTCCGGTATGAAGAAATAGGCCAGTATGCCGAGAAGGAGAGTGACGGAGCCTTCAATGATCTGTGACAATAACTCAGCAATAATGACTTTGGACAGGGGGCAAACTTGCGAAAATCCAGGACCAACCAGCGATCCCGCGCTTTCCATTTAGCAAACTGAAAACATACGCGAGGACGGGGCTGAAACCCATTGCTGTCACAGCTAGAAGCCAGAATATGGCCAATCTATCGGGGATGTGTCAGAAAGGGGCATTAACAATGTTGTGCATACCGTTTCTGCACTTCATAGCGTTTGTACCTACATAAATCGATTGTTAGAAACACACGTTGTTGTACGAAATAACAAACAAACCACGTAGTTATCACAAAGACCATAGCCGGAAAGTATCCCGCCTACCATTGCCATCAATTCCGGTTTGGAATTGAAACAGATGGTTTTACCTCGCAAGCACCAAGCAAGATCCGACAGAGAGCGAGATCGCCCCATGTACGAACGAAACCCATTCCCAGCTGCACAGCACCCCATCCGATTACGGAAAAACCTATGACATTCTTGACTCCGAAACGCCTAAGGATGAGGTTGCCGGGTAGTTGACTACGATGCAAACTCAGACAGAAAATATAGGAATATATATATTCGCACGTACAGTAACACATATGGTATGAAATACACACATGTGACGATAGTGTATCTCGAATGAATCGTCAGTTTCTAGAAAGAGCAGAGTTAGTCTTTGCGTAAAGTGCAAGAAACGACACTGACGAGATCTTTTCCCATTCCTGCAGTATTTGCTGCTCCGAGATTGACTCTGTCAATCAGCGCGAACGCATATATCATGGAAAGTAGAGGAAGGATGCGCCAGTCCGCAAAATGTCTGTAACATGGATAATTAAACCAGCTGAGGGATGGCAATGGAAACCAACATGATTCGTCTTTCCAATTCCTTATCATCATCGTTGGACTCAACTTTGGACAAGGAATCGCGGGAAGTGCCCTTGGTATCAGAGTCAGGATACTTGGGGTGCTCAGACATAATTGCCAACGAAGCGTTTGCTCAGCGTCAAACAAGCGAGCCAAGCCTATAAATCAAGCCTTTCTTTATAGCGAAGCGAAAGCTCGTCCGTAGTCCTTGGGCAGTCTTCAGATTTGTTGCAGATATGCGGGTGCTGCTAGTCATTTCTGACATCCTTTGATGCATAGTCGTAACCGCTAGACACGAGTGAACGGCGGGCGCATTGTCTGAAGCGCTAGCGAAGGCCTGTCAAATGGCAAATCCCCCGATCACTTTGACAATGATAGGCATCCCGTATCCCAAGGTACGACAGATTCAGGATCGCGTAAAGGGGACCCCTGGAACACCGTGATGAGTGGCTGTGTACACCATTTGCATAGCGAGAAAAATGACCACGGCTGTTGAGAATTGAATATTGAATTTATGTTACTCGTAACGTACGTACCGAGTACCGCAACTCGGAGGCAATCCCACAACCTTGTTGTCCATCATGATAGCTAGATCCTGTGCCGCAAGTCGTCTCAGCGACAAATGGAATAAATTCAAGAAATCCATCACCCACTAAAAGTCCGTTCCTCGTGATCAAATATGCGGAGAGAATCCGAGTTATGCTTTATAGTGTAGCTCCGCTGCACACAGCCGCGCGCGGATGTCACGGTCAAATAATACACCAGGCGGCACGAGCGCTTCATACAGCGACTCCTGACTTGCGAAACCTCACAATCAGGGTCGTAAAGCCACCTGCCTGGCAGATTCGAACAGCAGATGCATTATTCCTATCTTCCAGGACAGGCAAGTGCGTATTAGATGCAGGAGTACGGTCGGATGACTCCGTGACGTGTATTGTGCAGGGTGTTGCAGTTCTACCGTGAGTTTGACCTGCTCGATTACCTTTCAGATCATCAATACGCCGTGTGTATTTTACGGTGCCGACATTTGAAGCGCACAGTGATAACTGCAAGAAATGGCAGCATTGAATTCCGGCAAGCGAGCGGCGCGAGCGGTCTCTTTGTCTTGGAAGACGTCCATGTGAACCTTACCGCGAACGATATGATCGGGATGGCCATACTTGATGACCATTTTACCATGAGATATGATTCATCGATTTCATATCATAATTTCATCATATCAAGTTGGATGCTTTTGGAGATACCCATCACGAGGGAAGAAGAGCTTCAAGACATATTTCAACCTCGAACCTAGTTGTATAACAAAGTCAATAAGTACCACCTGATAACTTGACAGCAATTCTCACAATGTCAGTCGCACGGATCCAGTTATTCTCGTTATCTGTTCGTCATCGGAAACGGCACGCATCAAGGACGTACATGTGAATGGTAGTTTTCTCTCAACTTCGGAATTGACAGCCGCAGACCAATGTTTGCCAAAGCGGCGAGTGGAATCCGCAACTCGCGAAGGGACGGCTTCTGGTCGATTATACAAATACAGGGTCATCGAACAGATATATTGATGCTTTAGGAATGCTCTCCATGTGATGAGATCCCACTCACTAACGTCACCGGTGGCGTGCAGGAACGAAGGATTCCTTCAGAGATGTACTAATTCAGTCCTTTTCGCGCTAGGAACTGCGGGCAGTGTCGGCATGTCCATGAAAATAAACCGGAAGCCAATGTAATAATTTCTCGACCAATCCATTGCAGCATCCCTGCAACTAGGACCGATAGCCGCGAGTATTCATGGGCCAGGCACTATCCGTGATTCGCGTATACCAATAGGGTATGTTAAACAATAGGCTGAGACCCCCAGTCAGTTTGCAAGTCGCAAACTTTGAGTCGATGAGAGGTTTGAATTGCGGAGGTTCGGTCCGAACTGGAATCTGTACTTGAACAGGGCTACAAATGTAGCAATATCAAGGATGTCAAAAATTCTGGAAAACTCGCGCTTTTTCGTGCGTTTGACAAGTCTAAATGATGAATGTACGGTCAGGGAAGAAGCCTGTTTGTTAATTTCCGTCTACCACTGCAAGTTTGATCCCAGGAGATTCAGCAAAGGCAAAGATACCCCGCACGACGAACCGATTCTCATGCACGAGCCCTTTCAATGTAGGAAATTACGCTAAAACCCAAAAAGTTATTATATCCGATATGAGTGGTAACGCCACCGGGAAGAGTTTAAATGCAAGTACCTCCCACGTACAAAATACAGTACGTAAGTCAATCTGGGGTGCTCGAGCATGGAGTATCAAATAGACTTACTGGACCGTTTTCCATGGAAGCATCCTGAGAGGCCGAGAAGCGGATAAATTACAATGTCTTTTGGACCTACTCCCCCGAGTCGAGTCGTATTATCGATAATCTTTATCGAGGATTAAGCTCGAGAAGCCTGACAAAGGTATCACCTGCCTCGATAAATGAATAGAAGATCAGAACTTGACGTCAGATTGCGCACCGTAGCTATTACGTTCCTCGTTATCGTTACAATCTTACTTCGATCCAAATGTGCAAACCACCTGCGACAATATGACCTTTCATAATGTCGTGCCCTCGTTGCCACACCCGACACACCGCTTCGTAAGAGACATTAATTGACTCGGGGACGCAAGCAATTAATGCATCCCGTTACAAACACGTTGTGACAGTAAGGTATTCCTGATTGAACTCTATTGAAAATAAATTAAGCATGCGCAATGTTCTCTTCCAACTCTGCATGAATACATGGAAAAAGTATGTCAGCTGTTTTAATATCAGCAAAAGGCCTTTCTATAACAACGATAAATACTTGCAGATTGAACGGGACGAACCAGTCCATCGCTCCGGCCCTGGTACTATGAAACAAGCTGTAACTCCTTCTTGAATCCGCCAAGAGCCGAATCCTTCCCTTTACCCTTGCTTCCCTTATCTAAGTTGGACGCAGTTGCTCCGACTGCGGTGCTTTCATCTTGGTACAGTCCGTGCTGTTCTATATAATCGACAACTGGGTTCGGCAGGAGGTATCGGACGGAAAGGCCTCTACGCAAGAAAAGTCGGACCTGACAATAAATTGTAAGTCAAGAGTAAACGTATATATCAAAAACGTCTAACTTTGGTGCTGCTGACATCATTCTGGATGAGTTGCGATATTAAATATATGTTGGACCGCCACCGCTGGAGATTGTCAATGGCCTGCTCCAAACCGTTACCCGCTCTCTCGATGACAAAGACACCGTAGCGGCCAAGAATGTGATCCAGCTGAGCACAGGTCAATGGGACCCGTGCAGGAGTCACAGTGTACGTACGTCTTCGTAACTCCAAGACACCAGGTTCGCTCATTGTGGCGATCAGATCGGAACCGGCCAATAGCATAACGCGAACATTTCTGTGCTCGCCATCCTCGGTATAAACACCTCCGAGCCTGTGATTGATCTCGTGATCAAAATGATCTAGTACGACGGCGGTGCGTTGGTATGATAGGAAAGCCTCCCATGCGTCCACCATAAGCCATGTATTTGTTTCTTCGGCAGCCAACATGCACATGTTTGCTCTGAGTAAAACAAGATTAGAATGTGACTGGGATATAAATAGCTAGAGATATGGCGGCGGCCGAACAATGCGGATCCGAAGTATCTCTCAAGAGAAGGAGACCCCACCTGTGATGAGCACTGAGGAGGCCAGGCTTCTTATACTTGTCGCTAACGGGGCTGAGATAGGCGGCCATGATCTCGAAATTGGTGTTTTGTCTAACATAATCCTTGGCCATCTCGAACATGCGGAGATGAAGATAAGTGACAGGACTGAAAGAGCCGCATGCGACAAGAACGATGGGGGTCTTGGATGAATCCTTAAGGGTGCGAGACAGACGATGGCTGGGAAAAGAGTAGTCTGGGGGGTAGGTGAACCTAGAAGGATCGTAGAGGGGCGGAGAGGCGGACATTGGGTATGGGGAACAAAGGCAGCTGGTTGTGCCGGGTTCGGATAATTGTATGGCTATGAGTCATTGCTTCCCACGCGGCACACGACGGGCATGCGACGGGGGCGGGCGACGGGCGATGGATGGCAGCTGGGCGGGCACAGAAGTGGGGGTTGCAGACACAGTTTTCTATGAGAACGTCGGGGAAAGCTAATGATGGATGTGCTTTGGCGAGGCTCCCGCAGTCGTGGGCGACGAGTCCCTGAGCTTGAGGCTGGCATGATGTCATTCCTCTCAAAAGCAATTTCTAGTTCTTCAAGACAGTCTACGGCATGAGGACAACATATGGACAGAATATTAGTGCAAGTTGAGCCTGAGACAGACTTTGCAACCCCTATCCCCGTCGTCGGCGGGTCTGCCAAACTAACGTGAAAAGTACCGCCGCCCGTAGTTACCGGCGGGGTAAACCTCAGCGCTCAGCAATGATATGTATCCCGATCAAAACCGAGGAGTAGATGCGCGCTCTATCACGGACCGCAACTAACGTTATTGCTGTAGGACTAGTTACGCATGTTATGTGTTGAGATAGAGGTATAAATCTCTCTGGCTTCCATGTTCGGATTCCCCTTCGAGAAGGACACTGGGATTCTCTTGAAAATCTCCCATACGGCAGAGGAAGGCCTCCCCATCACCCGTTTTTTGCAGGGCCGAATGCACATCGGACGGCCATTGTCGGTGACGTGCGTCCGTCGAAGATTTAATTTGTTCTCAGAACGGGTTCAAAAATGTTCGAGAGGGACGGGCAAAGGTTGAAAGAACGCGCTTTCTAAACAAATCTGAAGGGGAATGAAATTCGGACTGTCAGTTGTATACCATTGCATAGATATCACGCTGACGCTGCTTTCAGGACACGCCAGAGGGATTCCAAATTGAATGCAGATGCATTGGTTCAAATTTAATGTATTGTATGCACGTAATCTGTGGGCTTTCCGTGTAATTCTCAGTTCGCAAAGGCAGGAATGCCTGTAATTGCTTTGCCTAAGATGAGAGTGTGAATATCCTTGAATATGTTGTTAGTACATTCCCTGGGACTTGGATGAGAGGTACAAACATATGTGCCTATTGCACACAAGGATCAGACAATGCTACAGTTATGCAAGGATCAAACTGACCTTCATAGGTATTCGTCACCTGTAAATTAGCAACATGTCTTCCGACATGGTATCTGCATTTTTGTCCATTTAGGATTGACGTCAGCCAGATGGATAACCTGCTCACTCGTCCGCGCAGGCATTTCCACCCAGGATATCCAGGACAATGCGCGCATGCTGCAAGGCCTTTCCACAATTATTCCGCTTGATCAAGCTGATCATCTCGGGTGCGACCTTGCCCTCATCTTTCAATCGGCCGACCTGTAAGCTTGCTTGGAGCCCGAGTGCTACCTCGACCTGTGCATCAACAAGCTTTTTCTGGACCAACTGGAATGACGCCAGTGGTCTGTTGAATTGGTGTCGATCTAATGCATATTCTCGTGTTGTGTGAATACAATCCTCGAGAGCACCCATGACTCCCCATGAGATACCATATCTCCGATGCAGTGTGAGGCTGGCAATTATTGGTTTGATCAAAGGTCAGGCGTACCTTGCGGAATTTAGACAAGAGAAAGGAGACCCGAGACCTTTGGATTTGGGTAGAAGAGAATCATGAGACACGCGCACAGAATCCATAAAAATGGATCCCGTTGCAGAAGCTCGAAGAGCAACTTTGTTCCTAATCGCTGGCGCTGAGAGACCTTTCATACCCTACCCTTATCAGTCAGGTCGACCACTCAAACTTGGATTCACCTTTTCCAAGAGGAATCCTCTAATGATCCCATCCCACTTGCACTTGGCCCATACTACAAAGAGGTCACTAATCGTGGTTCAATTGGTGGTCAGGAAGAGTATGATGACAGCCTACGCGATAGGTGAGTTTGTGATCCATGTCTTGCTCCCATTCAGCACGAAACCACCGTCTACCTCTTCAGCAGCAGTTTCCATACTGGCAGGGTCAGAACCGTGGTTAGGTTCGGTCAAGCCCTAGGACAAATTCAACACGTTCAGCAGAGTCGATCGTAATATGAACTTACAAAGGCTCCTACGAGTTCACCCTTTGCTAAGAATAAGCTAAACATGGGGTATGGGTCGGCAGCGGGACGTAACACGAACCTAATCGCGGGAGGTACCTTTCTTTTTGCGCGTCCGACCCGAACTCGGCGATTGGATGCATCACCAGTGAAGACTGCACAGAAGCCGTTGAACGGTATCCCGAATCAACTCTATCGGGTGGCATAAGTATACTTAATGCTTTCCCCAGCTAGACGACGAAAGGACGCGCCTCTCAATCTCACGTGCAATCAATCCATATGCGACGCTACTAACGCCGGCACAACCATAGCCACTGATGGTCGGTCCCAAAAGGCCAAGCTTCCCCATCTCTGGGAGAATGGATGGGTCAAGGTCTGGCAGACATTAAGGTCGACCTTTTCGAGTCCAGCTCGGATTCGCATACCTTCCGTCCGCCATCCTTGCAAGACGCGGGGCATGAGGCCTTCCTACTGATTACCTGTGACAGAGCATGTGGTATGGCCAATGGACTGACGTGCCTGACAATACTCGCGAGCTGTGTCCCTAGCAAAAGGAGGACGCGTAAGTTTGTGACATGGGACATGGATGAGACTCAGCCCACCGTATTGCAATCTCCTCCGCCGTTAACTGAGACTCCAGGTTGATAGGATCCTAAATAACGCGCATGCGTATGCATCATGACACATTGACGCAGTGCAAGCGACTCAATTTACCTCCCAATTGAACCTGGTATAGCCTAAGAAAACAGTCATATCGGCACACGGAACAGAGCCGCTGTAACGTACTTGACGCTGCACGTTTCGGAAGAGCATTGGCTTGACTTCGAAGAGCACGAAAAGACGAGCGTAGAACGGTGAACATGGAGGATGTGACGGAACGTAACAAGATCCGGGTTTATGTTGCCGGTCGGAAGGTATCGCTCACGCAATAATTAATAACCACTCTCAATGCATGCAACATGGTCATATTGTTATGTGTGAAATGAAACGTATACAGACGATGCCACGGTGCATACATAAAAAAGAAACATTAGATGTTCGAGGGGTAAAGCATCTACGGATACGCAGGTAAGATTTTCGTCGTGCGTTCATCACGGAACGCAACTCACCACACGGACAGCTGCACCAAATGCGCGAGGTGGAAGATTGTGACGGAATTTTGATTTTACAACGCCTGACGAACCGTGTGATCTAGTTATCCGGCTACGGGATTCCGGGGACCAGTAGTCAGCTCAACAGACAGCACAATCACGGGCAACAACTCACCCCCAGATCACTCGCACTTTTGAACCCTGCACTTCCCGCTTAGCTTTGTATACGTAGGCTACGCGCTGATTTTTTTGAAAAATTAGCGACTTGTTCACGTCATTGGAGTTGGTGCACCTTTCCAAGATAGAATTGAGCATCTTCCTTTGTGGCTACACCCTCAATTTGGAGTAGTGAGGTATTGGGCCTGGAGTTACGTTTTGCACGTTTGTGGCCCAAAACGCGACCTTTGCAGTACAACCTGGTAATTGACAGAGGTCAGAATATCCTGATGCAGCCGGCTATATTGGAAAGAGGATGAGATTTTTTAGAGATAGTCACTGGGTTGTAAGCGGCTTGGCTCAGTCATGCCGCTTTGCGAACGATGAGGCCATAGCAATGTCATCCAAGTCCAACCTGGCCCATCCATCATATCCAATGCGACACATGCCAGATCCGACGTCTTGAAAGCGTGCGCTCTATGATAGCATTATGTATCTCACCTCGTGGAGCCCATTTCTCTTGTGTCTTGATTCGTCGCCCGGCGCCGTTGGGTATGTCTTTGAGGGGACCCTGCTTAGCAGTATTGTGAGGACTTTGGTTCGGAGGTCATCGACTTTGGAACTAAACATGACAAGCTATCTATTTCAAAATAGTCCACCCCACACATTCCTGAGTTTGTTCACAACGCCAGGACCTTGCTTTTGTTGAGGCCCATCAATTTTTTCTGGTATCTCCAGAAGCGTAGCAGGTTTTTCGGGAGTGTTGTCGGCGATTGCTTCCGGGGGATCCTGTTCTAATAACGAGTCTTTGTTCTGCATCTCTTTTGACAATGGCATAGTTGACGTAGACTTTGCAGGTCTTTTTTGTTGACGTGTAACCTGCCGCGCCAGTGAACGAGCTGCTCGTAACTGTGTTTCCAACTCTTTTGAATGCACATTTTCAGCAGATGAAGCAGGGATGGGTGATGGGGCTTTTTCGAATGGGCTTGCTGTTGAGATATCCGCATCTGGGGAATCCAGCGAGGTATCTGTAGCATGTAGTGTTGACGCAGTCGTCGTGGAATCGGAAGCATGTATGGAGGGCTCCGTAAATGTACTCCCAACACCAGATTCCCGCTTCACGCCCTCCAAAGCCGCATGTAATGGATCATACTCCGCCTCCGTAGATTTAGGCCCCGATAACGGCTCCCACTCCAGTTGCGGAAGATCCTTTGTGAAGACCATAGAACCCGACGAATGGGGGACGGACTTTGGAGACACTTCGTAAGGATTTGGCATTTCAAGTTGCTCGCTAGCTCTTCGCAGGCAACGACGCATGCGGAAATGCTCAAGTTGTGACCCTTTGAAGAAATCCTCGTCTGGAAGAGGATGATTTGCTGGAAGTGGTGGGAAATCATGGAAGCCTCCCCAATTGAGGAGCTGTCGCGCCATAGCTTCTCTTTCTTTCCGCAACGGCCAAAAGTGTGAGAGGTGACTTGGTGTGTAGAATGAAGCTCCTAGATAGAAAATGACTATAGGTTATACCTATTGTTAATGAAACATGAGAAAATGACGAACCAACTCGTTGAACGCGACAAGTAATTACACGTTCAGCAGTCTCATTCTCTGCCTTTTCCTCTGAATCCTCAACCACATCCGCCAGAACATTATGGAGCATTGGCACCGATGTAGTATTCAAATCAGTGCGTGAGGTAATGGCACTTTCCGTCGTTTCTAAGTATCCTTCTAAATCTGCCAAGCCTATACCACCCGGTTGGTCGAAGGGAACAGCTGGGGGTAGAACGACCTGGAGCTCCTCCGCATCTTCAGGTATGCGCTTCTGCGACTCGGGATTGCGGAATGCGACTCTTATGATTGACTGGTATTTCGTCGAAACTTCATCGTCCTAGTGATAGGTGAGAGCACGATTAACGTCGACGAAACAACCATACTCGGAAACACTTGAATTCCTTGATTAGCCCGTATTTTCGTTCCACAGCGCGCACGATGGCATAGACATCCCTCATAGACTCTGCAAACGGATAAGTGCGAATTAAGGCAGAATCGGTATTGTAAACGTTTTTCATGAGCAGATCCTCTTCTCGCGCGTTACTCTGTGTGGTACCCGGATCAGATCGACTGGTCCTTGTCCTCGTCCATTGCGCGTTGATGCTTCTGCGGAGCTGCGAGGTGGAAGACCCGAAATGGGCAGCTCGTGAACGCAGCATAAAACGAGCAAATGACAGTCAAAATTTGCGTAATCTTAGTTTAGGGTTAAGGTTACCCTTGACCACATTGTATGCCCAAGCTTCACCTAAAACGCACACCCGAGGAAGAAGCTGCTCGACGATTATGTAGAAAAGAGAGGAAGGAAAAGAGGAAGAAGAGACGACATGATGAGACAGAGGCTGATTACCCAACTAGCAAACGTCGTCGGGCAGAATCGACAACGGAGTCGACGAGAAAATGGGCTTCTAGCGACGAGGACTATTTACCCGACCAACGACCATCCAACTGGCACAAACAGGATTATGATACCATACGAGTGGATGTCGAAGAGCGGATGTTTCGCGAAAAAATGTTCAGCACGATGGAGGACGAGGATAGACTTGATTCGATTGAAGCTCGATTAAATGATTATGCACATGTGCCTGGTCGCTGGAGACGCGGCAGTAGCAGCAAGATGGGTATTTATGCTTACGAGGAGCTGGAAGGGATGGCTGATTGCACACACGTTGATCCGCTCTACATGGATGACGAGGAATATGCTGAATGGATACGGACGGGGATGTATAGGTACGTTGCAGCGTTTAAATTTTAAGAAGTCAATGGCCAAGGTCCTGATTTCTTAGATTAAAGCATGCCGAGGAGTACGCCGAGCAAGAACGAAGAAAGGCAGCTCATGCCGTACGCATGGCTGAGGAAAAGAAAAGAAAGGGAGAGACAACAAAATTAGAACGGGAAGCAGCGGAAAAGCGAAAGCGAAAGAGACGGGAGCGGGAAGAGCGAGAATGGATATCCGCAAGGCAATTGTATGATCAAAGATGGAAGGCGTTGCTCTCGGACGATAGACACCAACGGGTGTCCAGGCTCGCGTTTGTCGATATCCCTTGGCCTGTTCGGACAAAGATGGACGCTTCACATACCTCCTTGGAGGATCTTACGGAAGAGGCTATACGCAATTTTCTCGTCCCACTCCGACACTCCGAGCTTGCCGAAGGGAAGGAGAAAAGGGACAAATTGCGAGAAACAATGCTTCGTTTTCATCCGGACAAGTTTGAGGGTCGTGTAATGAAGTTGGTGACCGAAGGCGAGCAAGCAGGGGTTAGAGAGGGCATAGCACAGGTTGTGCGGGTGGTGAACGGGTTGCTTACTGAAATACAATAGATGCATTGATGCGTTACTGCCGTTGTTCTGTCACCTTACAACCTGCCACGGTATCAACCCTCCTTCGTGTCCTCGCTCTTTACCTTCGTCCCTTTACTTTCTTACTGTGTCCCACCCAATAATCACTGCTCAACCGGTGATGTCCAGTTTAAATCAAGCTGCTGGCGACGTCTTCAACAATAATGCGCGGACGCTGGCGCCCGCAGCGGTCGGATTTCAGGTGTTGCTGATGAGTGTCGTTTCTGTGAGTCGCTCCTGTATATCTATTGGTGTGAAAAGAGCTCCGCTCATCGTCTCCATTAGGCTGTCACGATCCTGGTTTTCAATGTTCTCAGGCCAAAAAACAAGGTAAGCGAGCGTTTTTGAAGACGCTTGCCACAACCACCCGTTCGTCTCCCATCTAACCTGACACCTTGCACTCGTCCAGATCATCTATGAGCCAAAGGTCAAATACCACGTTGGTCATAAACCACCGCCCCGGGCATCCGACTCTGTTTTCGGTTGGCTGCCACCTCTTATCCATACGACTGAGCCTGAATTGCTGGACAAAATCGGCCTCGATGCTGTTACCTTCCTTCGCTTCCTTCGTTTGCTCCGTTGGCTATTCACCGGTATTGCTCTCCTCACCTGTTCCATCTTAATTCCCATCGACATTACCTACAATCTACGCCACACCACCGGCTCGAAACGCGACAATCTCAGTATCATGACAATTCGTGACGTCGGCGGCGCCTGGTTATATGCGCATGTTGTCGTTACCTACCTCGCGTCTTTCTTGATTGTGTACTGCGTTGACGTGCATTGGAGGGAGATGATCAAGCTTCGACGTAGTTGGTTTAGGTCGCCTGAGTACCTTCAGTCCTTCTACGCGCGCACATTAGCGGTGTTGCACGTTCCAAAGAAGAATCAGGGCGACGAAGGACTGAGGGCGATCTTCGAGTCCGTAAAGGTGCCTTATCCAACGACAAATGTGCATATAGGAAGAAAGGTTGGAAGACTTCCGGAATTGATCGAGTATCACAACGAGACTGTGAGACAGTTTGAGCAAGTCTTGGTTCGCTACCTCAAAGGGGGGAAGCTCGGCAAACACAGGCCGATTATCAGAGTTGGAGGATTTATGGGATGTGGGGGGGCGAAAATAGATGCTATTGATTTCTACACGTAAGTGCATGCCCTGCGTGGTCTCGCGTCGCATTCACGTCTATGGAAGTAACAAGCTCAAGCGAACCGAGGCTGCCATCGAAGAGTACAGAGCTCAATTCGATACTCGTAAACCAGAGAATTACGGGTTCGCCAGTATGGCTGCTGTGCCTTATGCACATGTAGTGGCCAAAATTCTTAGTGGCAAGCACCCAAAGGGCACAACGATTCAACTTGCCCCTAATCCCAGGGACATCGTATGTCATTCCCCCAATTCAATTACTGATGCAGCTAAGGATTTGAGTTAGATCTGGGAAAATATGAACAAGTCTGATATCGAAATTGCTCGCAAGAGGATGGTCGGTTTCTGGTGGCTTGCGCTTGTCTGTTTTTTCAATACTGTACCTCTATTCGTCATTTCTGTCCTAGCAAACTTGAGTTCCGTACGTGCTGTTTGTTGTATTGAAACTTTGGCTAACTCTCATACAGCTGGCAGTTTACGTTCCTTTTCTGGAAGAGTGGTCTGTAGCTTCACCCATCACGTTTGCCATCATATCTGGCGCGCTGCCACCAGCCGTTTCAGGCTTATTTGGATTCTTCCTTCCTATTGTTATGCGTTGGCTGACCAAAGTAAGTGCCTATCGACAGAGCCGGCAGTACGACTGATTTCCGCAGTACATGGGTGCGACGACTCATTCAAGACTGGATCGTGCTGTCATTGCGCGTTATTATGCATTCCTGATCATCAGTCAGCTTATGATATTTACTCTGATCGGAGTACTTTTCAGTGAGCGTTACCCTATTACCTGCGCTCTCAATGTCTAATTATTGTGTAGACTCTGTGAAAGAAATCGTTGAGCAAATTGGCAGTAGAGCTAGCCTGTCGGAAATTCTGGATAATTTGCACAGTAAGTACAACATTTCATCATCGATATCAAAACTACAATATATATCCCGTAGCCCTCCCGGCCAAGATTAACAGCACTTACATCAATCAGTCGTCCTATTGGCTCACGTTCTTTCCGTAAGCTAATAATTGTTCAAACATACAAGATTCTCACTTATTCCGCAAGTCTCCGAGGTTTTCTGGCTGTCTTTGACTTGGCTCAAATTATCAACCTGGTTTGGACCTCATTCAAAACGCAGTAGGTTGTTGCTAACAGACTGGAATCACGTGGGACTCAAGCATTCCTTTAGTGTGCTCGGGAGGACACCCCGAGATATCCGAGAATGGACTCAACCTCCAGAGTTTCAGTATGCGATATATTAGTGCGTGACAATCCATTCACTTTAGACGTTATTAAAATCACATGTGATTAGTTCCAATCTTGTGAGTGATGCTTCCACCCCATCTTGAAATGTTATAGATGAGGCCTAGTTATTCATGGCCGCTGTCGGTCTCGTGTTCGCACCCCTTGCGCCCCTCGTCGCGGTTGCTGCGGCCGTCGTCTTCTGGATAAGTTCGTGGGTCTACAAATATCAACTTATGTTTGTGTACGTATCAAAAGTCGAGTCGGGTGGGGTGAGTGATGTATCATGCTGTCAGATTTGTGTAAACTTAACGTTGCTTACACAGCGCATCTGGAATGTTGTCATTAATCGTTTGCTATTCTCAGTTCTCCTCATGCAGGCTCTTATGATTCTGAGTAAGTCACAGTAGTTTCGCAGTATCTGCCATCTCATGCTTCCCACTAGCAATTGGTCTGCAGTACAAGTTTAGCTCCCTGCAATGGCTGTCCACTATGCCTCCCATCCTCATCGTCTTCGCATATAAGATATATATCAACAGAGTATATTTACCTGCGTTCAATTGGTTCATTCCTTCAGAAGAGGAGCTTCGACTGGCCCATGTACACTCTGCCCTGGCCGATGCAAGAAGTCACCGGCTTCAGAGGCGTTTCAACCATCCGGCTTTACATGCCGAGCTTTTCACGCCAATGCTTCATGCAAAGATGATGCCTCTGCTCAGTCAAGTCTATTCAGGCAAGATTGGTCATGACCAAGCCAAGTTGAACGAGTATGGTGGACAGAAGATGGATGCTCAGGTTATCCCTGGTGGAATCAGGATTGCAGGTATTAATCAGGTGCGTTTCATCCTCCTTTTGCATATCTTGCATGATAAGAATTTTATACTGTAGAGCGATCTCGAGTACGATTCGACGTTATATCAACGAGATCGCGGAGAGTTGGACTGGGATCAGCGATCAATGGCATCTACGGCCTTACTTGACAGTCCTGCAGCTTCAAAAGTCGGGTTCTACGCGAATGATAACACCTCTGTTCGATCTAGTATGCAGGTACAGGGCTACAACAGCTACCTAGCAAATGGTCCAAAACAGTCAGACATAGAGCTTTCGCCGATTCAAGAACCAATGGGGTATTACCTCCCATCGATGTCGCAACAGTCGCTTTTACCTGCCTCACCTTATGATCCAGCCGGCATGACGCCAACCCGAGAGGCCCCTCTCCATAGACCACAGTCAAGGATTCCCTCATATGCTGAGGACCGACTCATGTCGAGAACCCCTCGTCCCGAGTCACTCTACCATCAATACCCTCCACAATACCCTTCACAACATCTGCCATCCCATAGTCCCTCTCCATCTCAGCAATTCTCTCAGTTCCAATACCCTCCGCAACATCCACCATCCCATACTCCCTCTCCATCTCAGCAATTCTCCCAGTTCCAATACCCGCCATCACGACCCCATACGCCAGCGGGACCTACAAGCTCACACACGCCAAGCCCATCTATGCAGATGCAACAACCGCAGTATTCATCGCACCTACCCAGTCCGTCAATGCAGGCAGGTAGTCCGAATCTGGCAGGACGAGCTGCGCATAACACCCATCAGCGTTAAGCTAGCTGCCTTTTTTTTTGCCCGTCAACATTCTGCCAGTCAGCGATTGTGGAATTCCCAACTTGACGTATTGACGAACTTGTGACACGAACAAGACTTAATTAACCTGTTAAATTTATTTGAACTAAGATTACATTATAGTACAAGTCGTTATCTGAGATAGTTAGCTTGTTCATATGTGCAAAAGGGGAATTTGGGAGAATAAACTTGTTCGCTCTCAAAATGTCTCTTTGCCTTTCCGAGTCATCCGACGAGAGTCGTACGACGCAGATGAAAACGCTGGCCATGACTTGCGTGGCACATCCTGCACTCCGGTGAAAGGCGCGTCTACAAACGGTTGTTGTAAGTAGAGAAGACCATCTGGGCTGAGGTTCAACCCAAATTGAGTTGACGCATGCTCAAAACCGGGGATCCTTTGTTCAGCACTTTCAGCAGTCATGATTCCCTCCCTTGCCTCCATTGGCACAGCGCCGGGGTGCAAACCGGGGTTTGCAGCAAGAATTTCATTCAAGAATCGCTCTGCCGCACGCTCGTTCTCGAGAGCTTGTACTTGCTCCGCCGTCATTTTATTCTTTCCTTTGTTGACACGCCTAGGTGTTGGAGTCGAGGGCGGGGAGAGGTGCTCGAGCAGTACCTCGAATGGGTCTGCCTCTACCTTTATGATATCCCTTTCTGGCGTGTCAGGATCGTCGTTGCCAGTGCGGCGACGAGGTGCATATCTGAGGTCGTCCGCCAACAAATCTTCATCCGCTGCCATGCCATCACGCAACCGCTTCTGGCCGAGGCGCGGTATGACATTAGGTGATTCCGCCGTCCTGTCAATAATCAGGTGCAAGTCACGTCGACATGAATGTTGACACACGTTATGCCGTTAATTTCTGGATGCGTATTAACAGCAGGACGAACACTATTTCTGAGTCAATCAACCCATTCGAGCAAGATCCTTGATTTCCTTACCTATCCGAATTGCCGGCTGCGGATCCATCTGACTGTGCAGAATTGGATCGTAGACTGAGTCTGACTCTGACGCACAGGTTAATTTCCGCTTCACAGTCACCAGGTGACACTCACGCGTCTCGGTCATTATCCATGTCCTCGTTATCCTCGTCCATGTCCTCCTCGTCGCTTGTGGTAACTCCGGCAAAATCATTTGGATGCCGTATCTTGATTTTCCCCGACCAAACTTCATGGTAAGACCACCGGTCCTCAACGGGCTGCCAGTATGTGAGGTAGGTCAGCATGCGGACTCGATTAAAGTCTTCAGCGCGGACGACGTCTCGGATAGCGTTTGCGCGAGATCTAAGTTCCGTGGTAGCTGCACGTAATTTCGTAATTCGTTTTATGATCATCTCGTTATCCCTGTCGATCTCGGCCAATATATCTACAGTTTCTTCGACGAGACATTGCTCCGCAGGCAAATCCTCCCTTTTTGAATTGTCGGGTGGACTGTCAGGATAAGTTGTATCGTGGCATGTATCATGCCTCGTGCTTGTTGCTTCTGCGATCCGCACTGATTGAGCATCGAGCGATGCGGCGGCAATTCGTGACCTGTGTTCAATATCTAAAGACCCCACGTTTTCCAAGCTCTCGTGATTCACGTCGGGAATAGCATAGGGAGTCCTGTGCATGATATTCCCGGTGGCAATCGAAATGTGCGAAATGGGTACATCAATTTCTGGCCTGGCATTCACTTCTGCTGCAGTGGTTTGCTGCGCGTCGGGAGGCCTGACTTGTGCTCTTCTGGTATGATAGGGAGTGTGAGCTGTCTGAAATTGCTGGTGGATAGCGTACTCTTTTGCTTCTGAAAATCGTTGCAGGAGGATGTCTATAATGACCTCGCTTTTCAGGTTGGCTTTTACACTGTGTTCCTATTCTTGTTCAGTATACACTTGCCACCAGCATATAAAGGAAACACACTCTAGCTAATCTTTGGAGTTCGGAGCGCTTCAGCGCACGCAAATACATCGCGTCCGGATAAACCATGAAGATGAAGATAAGGATACAAAGAGCCTACCGCGTGTAATACGAAAGCAGTGCCAGGAAGGCCCACAATAAAAACCTTTGTCCCATCATATTGGAACAAGGCCACTCGTGTGGCCATGCAGAAAGCCTTTATGACTTGATCACCTGACAGTTACATCGAGCAAAAATGTTGACAAGAGTGGGATTCGAACCCACGCCCCCTTTCGGAGATGAGAAACCTGCTGCACAGGCAAGCTTGCGCTTGAGTCACACGCCATAGACCGCTCGGCCATCTTGCCATGTTTGATGTGTTTGAAGGTGCACTCTATTGTGATGGCGCCAGTCTACGTCATTGTTCGGGAGACAACAAAGGGGCGGGTGGCGGCATATCAGATTCAGAGACGGCACAATGTGTCACCCAAGATTTTCCTCATTTTTCACCGTCGATCTGCCCCGCTATAATGCGCGTTTGTGGTCATAGAGGTCGAGCAGCTCTTCAAGCATTGAGTCGGAGCGAGCTGCAAGTCCTTGCCAAGGTTGGCAATGCATTGTACTATATAAACCACCCTGATGTGCGACCACACAGAGAGGGCATAAAAGCAAACTTGAAATCTGAGTTAATCATAAATCGCCTGCTGCAGAAGTATCCAGACGGATATCCACGGCAAGTTCGGAGTTTCTGCGTGCCACTTGTATGATTTACGCCCTACAGATCTTTGGCACCTTCACCAGAATTATCGGTGGACAAGCACCAGACAGTAAACGTTATAGAAGGGTCAAAGACAAAATGTAATTTTTATCACCTGGAATTTTCAATGGTGGCAGGTGTTGACATGTTGTAGATACTCCTGCCGCTGCTGAGAGTAATGATCATGTAGCAGAAGCCGACCATGGCGAGCATCCAGAGAATGCAAGAACTGTTGAGCCCGGGACGCAGACGACAGATTTACCTCGTCCAAAACTCAAACCTGAAATAATGATGCCAACGAAGAAAAACCTGCGATTTATTAGGCGCGAGACGACGGAGCTTGTAGATGAAACGGGTCGTCTGCAGGACGACTTGGAAGACTTGGAACGAGTACTGCAGATGAACCTAAATGATATCGACACCATGGTAAGGGATGCTAATGAGCTCGTCTGGATGCGAGTAGGCATAGAGGTGCACATTGCCAGCAAGATGAAGCAGGATCGGACGGTTTGGGATGGAACGCTGTTCATGTCCAAAAGTTCTCGGAGGAAATGGATGCAGTACGTCCAGAACGACAACCGAATGAGAAGAGGGGACGTTTCATCCTCGAAACGGACGGAGAGTAAATCCTTGTTGCATGCAGGAGCTGATGGGAATGAGTGGTCTGGCGATGAGGATGAGGAATACGAGCTCTACTCCATACAGTCATAGAAAACGAGCACTTTACAGTATACCAGTGGATAATTGATGCTCTCAACAACCCGCTCAGCTCTTCTGTCGCGTTATTCTTCCAAATCCGCTTATGTTAGGACTGCACCCTGTAGGTGCTTGCGCTTTTCGCCAGAATTTTCGAACCGTCAAAGCAGCACTGTTTCCAAGACTGGCCCACCCCCCTCCAACGACCATACTCCAAAGCATGAACCGCATGACGACACTATGTCCAGCGTAGGCTTTAACCCTCCTGGCGCTGTAGGGCTCGGAGGGAAAAGTGCTGCAAACATGCCTTTATTAGACGCAGCTCTTGCTACGCTTATAGGTCTTGGAATAGGCAAGTGTCTATATAGGTTCACTTCTGTTCATTAACGGTTAGGAGTTAGTTTTCGTTGGTGGGGTTGCATATCTACAGTGGTATAAATGGGATGTATTGAGCAAGGTACATTGTCACAAATTTTTATCATGGGATGTATTTAGCTGCTGGCTTAGGTTGAAAAGGCTTTCGCTCCTGGTTATGATCCTGCTCTCGAACTGGCAACTCATTACACAAAACGTCGTCGAGGAATCTCTGACGAGGATCCCTGGATCTTGAATCCAAGGCGCAGAGAGCAGGATATCATAGACCATATTGTTCACGGCTATGAAACGGGACACTACTATATGCTCCTTGGCCCAAAGGTGGGTTTCAGAAGTTTGGCATGAAATAGTTTAAATTCAGCAGATATTATAGGGTGGAGGGAAGAGTACGATGATTTTGGATGCGATGGCAGCTTGCCAGGCGGACGGCGTTGCTATGTGCGATGCTCATCCTGACCTTGAAGTATTCCGGCTGAAGCTTGGCAAAGCGTTAAATTACGAGTTTTTTGAGGATTCGCAGACCGGTTTGTTTCAGAGAAGGGATCCTAGAGAAGGTATTTGAACTTTTTTGGAATATAAATCGCTTGTACTCAGGAAATATAGGTGGACCTCGTCTTGACATTGAAAGAGGTTTGCTTCAGTTCAAGTATCTCCACCAAACCTCATGTTGCATTAGCTCTGAACAAGTTGGAAAAAGTTGCTTTACGCTGCGTCCGGAAGCGCAACAAACCCCTAGTCCTAGTCATTAATAACGTGCATTATTTTAAGAACGACGAAGAGGGCCGCAACGTACTTCTTCAACTTCAACAGAGAGCAGAAGCATGGGCTGCGAGTGGTACGCGACTACTTTTGTCGTTCTATGCGTCTCACGTCGCCTCAGGCATTGTTACCGTGATTTTTAGTTCGTACGTGTGCTATACCATGCTTTATTCTCTCCAATCAAGTCATCCAGAGACGATTTTTGGCCATTTCATGTTATGCGTATGTTCATTAACAGTCTTATGTATTTCTATAGCTCGTGATGAACTTTCTAGGAAGGAACTCGAGTAGAATGACCGTAGGGTGCTCTTTGTCTTACTTGGAACACTTATGCAACTGATTAAGGTGATGTCGATATCGGACTTGAACGACAAAGAAGCCCTCCAAGCTGTTTCGCAGCTAAGATTGCGCCTACAACGTGAACCAGTCAGTGAAAAGGAAATCAAAGAAGTCGTAACTCTCGTTGGCGGTCGCCTTTCGTACCTCGACCAAGTAAGTGTTGATTGGCACCTTTTTAACACACAATAATTTCTTTAGGTTTCAAGAGCGCAGGATATGGTTTTCAAGGCAAAGCACCTCGTGGCAATAGAGAAAGGTTGGTTGCTTAGCCAGATTGGTATGTCTACCCGCAATACCCCATTGCGTAGTTAATTGGTTCAGGTTTAATCCCGGACTGCGATGACGACGTTATGGATGAAGTAAGTTGACCTCTGGACAGGATCTGGAGTCATTCATCGACTGAAACATATAGCAAAAATGGAGCTCTTGTTCTTGGCTTCTCCTTCGTGAGTTTGTTAAGCTACGACAAGAACAAGCGAAGGAACGTGAGGAGGCGATCAAAGCTGGAACTGTCGATCCTGCGGTTGATCTGCCACTGCCTGTGATCCCATATGTGAGCTTAATTATTATCTATCCCGAAATTTCTGCTCACGAGCAGATAGTGGAAATGTAGACGTATCATGACCCGAGCTGATTTTATGGAAGGTTGTCACGATACCTGAAGCAGTGGGCGCCACTAACGAACTCTCAGAGCTTGACCATTTGAATATTATTTCCATCGACGTGCGTGCCACGACTCGCAACGTTATAAGCACCTGATTTGTTTGATAGATTGATCTCAATGTGCGCCCGAACTCCTTACTTATCCTTCACGCCGCATGTGAGGTTGTGGAAGAAGAGGGCTTCGATGAACTGCTGGACGGTGTCAGAGGCCGCGTCGATGAGATTGAGAGCCTACATAGGACAAGGGAATTAACTGTACGTGACATAAAATTGACAGTGATTTTTCTAACAGGTTCACAGTTCAAAGACCTGGGGGATGGCGACACAATCAGATTGTCGGTAGACAAGGGCAGTGCTAAACCAAATGAAACGTCTGGAAACAGTTCGTAGAAGACGTCGATTTGAGGCCTGCAGTCCTTTCTCGCAGTGATGAGATGGGAAAGGTTGGTGTCCCAGACCGATTCAGCAAGGCCAATTTTGTTGCACTCAATCCAGACCAACTACTTAGCTATGGTTTGGATGTAAGATATATATAATAGCAAATAACACCTATCTATCGCAAGCAACCGTTGGATCCGACGGAAAGGGCAAGAATGGAATGCTATAATGACAAGTAATACATATCGTAAGTCGGAAGGCGAAGAATCCGTGTGTACGGGTAGTGAGTGATTCAGACATGCAATTATTTGTTATTAGTGAGGGGCTCCCTACAAACGGGAGCATCTAAACGGCGATCGCAACTGGCTTTGAATCCTTCTTTTTGGCGGCAGCGGCTTCCGCTTCTCTGACGGCCTTTTCCGCCTCGTTCTTCTTTTCCTGAATCTCTCTCATTTGTTGCTCCAATTTTTCTTTTACACCAGCTCCCGGGCCTGCAGTGTTGAACGTCACGCTCTTGTGTGGGCTATGCCCACCCATAGATCCAGTTTCAGGAGTTGACACTGTCACTATCGGCGCACTGGTGGACAGGCCGCGATGGAATGTTGAAGGTAGTATGCGACCTTCAGGATGTTGGTATGCACAACTCGCGCGAGTGCAAGCGGAGCCAAATTTACATGGTTGCGTAAATTGTGTGGATCGTGGTGGATGGGTGAAGGTGCAATTCGGCCGAGTGCAAGCAGCGCCAAATCTACAATGCACTGGAGATGGATGTGCAGGTATGGTATGCGAGGGCGTTGGCGCATGCGGCTGTTCGACTACAGCAAGCGGTAAGTTAGAGAACGAAATACCATTTCACCCCTCACCTATTGAATTCAGAACAGCAGGGCTAACGTGAGCCTTGATACAATCCTTATCCTTGCATTCTTTTCCCTTGTCACATGCTTCATTGCTAAGAACAACACCGCTCTCGGCGGTGGCGACAGGCGACGGATGAGAATATCGGCAGTGTGGGTTCGTACACTTGAGACCGAATTTACATAGAGTGGGCGACTGCGGGCGTTCCGGTACCGCATAAGGTATCCGAAGTTGTGGAGTGGCAGGATCAACTGGAGCGATAGAAGGAAGAGGAGTTGCGGGTGTAGCGGGAGTCGGTGTAGGAGCGGCAATGACGGGTGTCGCAGGGACTTCTTGTACTGGTATCTCTGATGCCTGAGGTGTAGTGGGACCAAGAGTCGAGACAGATCCGCCTCTGCCCCTACTAGATCCCCTGGCTCCTCTTCCGCTACCTCGACCTCGACCATTTACCATACCCATCGGTCCTTGCATCGTATTGTTCATGCCTCCTGGAAACATTCCCATATCCTGTGGCATGACGCCTGGCATCGGGAAACCAGGAGTGACGAATTGACCTGTAGCTGGATTTAGCATTCCCATAGACGACGCCATCTGGGCCATCAAGGCCATTTGATTCATCATCATCTCCTGCAATAGCAAAGGATTTCCCATGTTTGCAGCCGCCATAGGATTCATCTCTATTCCATTCATAGGGAATCCTCCCATCACCATGTTACTTTCAGGTGCATTATTGACAATGCTGTCGATGCGAGCTTGGATCTCGTCATGCTTATGATTTTTGCCAGAACCTCCAGTATTCCGTGTTCCGACCGGCCCACCCACTCTGTCCAACAAGCTTCTTGAGCTCGATTGCGGTGCTGCAACTGAGTCACGCTGCATGGCACGAGGTCCGGTCGGTAGATCCATCCGTCTTGATTTGTTCGGGGGATTTGGCGAAGGAGAACGCACGTCAGCTCGTCTCTTCTGACCTGTTGAGGCGGATGGAATCGCTTGAGAGATGGCCTGCTGGTAAATTCCGTTGCGGGCTGCGATCGACGTTCGACGCGATGAGTCAGCGGTCTGCACTGGTCCTTCCTTCGATATGCTACTTTCGGCTGTTGGTTCAGCAGACGACGGCCCTGCCTGCGAAATCTTATCGCCTCCAGGCGCCCCTTTGGCAGCTTCAACAAAAAGCCAATCAGTGAAACTTGAGTCTGCATACACGATGGTCGAGTCATTTCGTGACGTTCCAAAGGGATAGCTAGACGCACCAAAATCAGTTCCTATAACTATTATACGACTATGTCAGTCATCAGGGCAGGCTGAATATGATGAAACGCACGATCTTCCAGTTCGCTTGTAATTTGCGCTAAAAAAAATTGAATGAGCACTAATATTCCTCCCCGAGGTCGCAGACACGCACCTGTTGTCTTATTATTGATGACCATAATAGTTATGTACTCTGCCATGACAGAGTCTGTGGCAATGTCAGGCGTGCTGCCTCTAGTTGAACATCCGACGTTACCAGCATCCTGACTGTATCCCCGCCTTATGAGTTCATCTTGAATGGATTGCTGTGAACGAATATGAGAGGATGAGCAGAGATGGACGATCATGACACATACTTGAAGGACAGCTGCTCGTTCAGTACCAATGGTTAAGCCAAAAGCCATAATATTTGTTGGTTTGCAGTGAGCGTCACCACCTTTGAAACAATTCAATCTCCGCCCAATTTCTGATTGATCTGAATTACATTTGATTAACATGAAGTATTCCTAGTACAATGAAGCATTAATGGGGTAGTGGTAACCTGGGTCGTTGCCAATGCGACTTCGACCCGCCGGGGGTTCGATTCCCCTTAATGCATGTTTTTTCTCTCGACAGGTCGAAAAAGGTAACGCTTCTTTCACATCCCTTTTTCCCATCATCACACAATTACATCAAGGGTTTAAATAGTGCAGCTGTGTTGACGAAGCCTGCCTTACATGCCTAACACCTCTCTTCAGGATGTTGTTGAATCCTGTGCCTGCACTGATGGAATAAAGCATGAGACTGAATTGAGTCAATCCGCTATATGTGGCTCGGGACCTCTGTAGGATATCACATCTCTTAGAATTCTTCCACAAGCCTGGTGCGCCACTAGCTGGTCTATGTTCAATGTGAACGCCTTAGCCCGACCGAAAAACAATCGCTTTTTGCAGTTTGATTGAATGTCTCGTAGGACCATATCTACGCCTATCTGTGCGCGCTCGACTATCAACGATTAATGCCATTTGGGATCAGTGGGAAAACACGGATAAAGTGGATCATCAACGTAATGTTCCCGAGTTCTTTCCCGTACATGCTGTTACCTTGTTGTGTAAGGACAACGTCAGCCACGTTCATCGTGAGATGAACTGCCGTGACAACCCTCATCGTACCATTGGAAAGGAATAAACACAAACCTACATATGTTTTGATATGTTCTGCATGAATATGGCCTAAGCGCCCGATTACACCAATATCGTGCTTAAGCTTTTCTACTCACGATCACGATCGAAAAGTCTAATATCCCAATTGTTCGTTCATGTCCTTGATTGTTGAGCGCGCGTGGCAAACTCGTGCGTGCCATGCAAAAACATTACGATATCTCTTCACGCCTAAAATCGGAAGTGCGTACACGCACACAGTGACCGAAAGTGCGTTAGCAAATGCCGTGTTAGATGGGGAATATGAAATGGACCGAGACAATGAGGTTGATCCGATTCATTTGATGTCCATTTTCACCGGGGACAAGGATACAATGGCCAACCGACCTGGTCGTCAATTTGTGACTTTTACGTGGCTCGGGGACGGATGTAAGGACGGAACAGATGCCAGGCCCAGGGCTATGCCACCTGGATGCGCATGAGCCGGAGGTCAATCGAAATTTTAGTTGGAATGGATTTACAAGCATAGACTACGTCAACCGGGCTGTGAGGATAGCGGCATCAACGAGTTGATCCAGACACGATGCATTGTTTCCACGGCACCTCGCGTGAAGGGCGTAACCGAGCAAGCACTTTCCATTATCGTGGCGCACCTGAACAAGGCAATATTGGAGGCATCAACCTCGTGTCATGCGAATACGGCAAATTCTTCGCGAGCGCGTTGATATACCATCGGCTAACATGATCCGGAGCCGATAATAAACCATTCCAATCACAACGAGGCATACTTGCCTTGAGGTGTCGTTGCTGACAGCAGTTCTAGCCATGAATAGGGCTCTCGATGGTCAGGCCGCCATGAGATCTAGCCGGATCGTTTGACAGCGGAGGTCGATTGTGGCTGTCATTCCACGCGCATTTTGAAGGGCAAAGAACCTGTCCAACGGTACATGAGGCGAGATCTTGACGTGGTTATTGCCTTACGCATTTGTAGTTCCTCTCAAGAGTAGTGCCAGTCTGAAGTCGAGCCATACCCTATTTTTTGGATGGTGGTCCCCACGGCATGTGATACGTCTCTTCATACAAGCCTCAGGTTAGTCTGACTCGTGTTTGAAGTGTTCGATGCTAGGAAAATTTACCTTCGGGCGAAGTCGTGTCGTTGCAGGCTCGGTTTCGGAGATTCGGACCACGCGTCAGACCAGGGTTATTCGTCCGGCATGTTGTGCGAATGCAGGCGTGAAGCGTATCATCACCGCGTGTGATGATTCCTTGCCACAGCCGTCATCGATGCTCCGCGATGCTCGTTGCAATCAGAGTGCTCAGAGAACCTGATTATTGCAATGAACCAATTCAGCTCAACAAACCAGTCGTTGAAACATCTATACATCATATTCATGTAAATTAATGAAAGCCTAAATACTACATTCAAAATAAGTGAGTGATCCATGCGAAAGAGAGACAATGTACAAATGCGTGATTGTCCGTGCTGGGGGTATAGATTTGCATGCAAGAAATCACAGTTGACGAATGAGACGGTAACCCATGACTCGAACCATCACCAGATGGCTGGTATGGCGATCGCAAAAACCTTTTCTTTCATCTGCGTCGGATGTTGCATGTCCGTCAATGAAAAATGTGGGGACAAATCGGTTCCTTGGATCTTCGGGTTGTACTCCTCTATACTATTAGGCGTCGTCGGCGACGCAGACGAGGCTGGAGATGTCGAGTTGGAGTATGTAGCTGGCGGCGTATCTGGATCGGACGAGTGTGGACTTGACCACGTCGAGCTGCTGCGAGAAGGAGGGTTGGGTTTCGCCGGCGAAGCGTTGCGCTGTTGTGAGAACATGGGTATAGGACTGGTCGTCGAATTAGGTTCAGGTATTGGTGTTGCGGTTGTGGAAGCGGCTGCTCTGACGGCGCGCTTGGATACCATTTCGACGGAATATGATGGATACGAATCCTGCTGTTGCGAAAAGTCCTTCTTGACCGCTCGTTCGAATCGCGAGAGCGTCTCGCTATCGACATTGAGCTCCCAATCGAGGTAAGAGCACATTTCTCGCTCCATTTGGTTTACCTCTCTCAAGGTAAACAGTCCCTGAGCCACTATAGTCCACGACTTATTAGAATATGTGTCGTCACATATAACTTTGGAGGCGATCATATACGCCGAGATAAATAGGCGGTGACCCGAGGAGCCCTTCGCGGACGGAAATCGCGCCTTGAGCCGCTGCAAGAGGACCAGCCCCGCGAACACGACCGATTGATGAAGTTTGGTGCGATGGAGAGCGTACGCGATAAATTGAGGCAGCTTGGGTTGCTGGGTATGCGACGAAGGCGGATGGTCGGGACAAGTAAAAAGAAACGTGATGAACCGTGCGCAGAGGCGCGCAACGGGCTCGTGACCATAAAAGGGGTCTTTTTGTACCTGTTGAGCAGCAGCAGCGTGCTGAACGGAAGACTAGAAGGGGCTGAGCTTGAGGCGAGAGAAGGGGGGATCACATACGATAGTCTGGTATGAGCGGGGACGAGGAGCATTGGTGATGTTTACCGGTTTCCTCGGGATATCGAGCGCGGCGCCTGGAGGGATAACTGGCATGGTAACGTGGCTGCTGGGAAGGCAGGTCAAGGTGGACCATCGTCGGGTCACTTATAACTTGTAAGGATCAACAATCCAAATTAAAATGGAAAGAAAAAGTTTTTGTCAAACTGAGCCGGTTCGCACCCTGCCCCTTTTGATCGCCACGGCTCACTTCATCGCCACCTTTGTCTGCGCCGACGACCGTGCCTCACCTTGCCTCCTGCTGTGTGCACCTGCGACCGCCGTCTGCTCCCGACATCGTGTGAGGTTGCTCTCTCCAGCCCTGGATCCCCGAGCTGCTGTAGTAGGCCCTTCTTTCCTTCAGCTTAAGCGGGTGTATCGCTTTCGCGACAAGCGTGACTCCACCATTGCCAGTCCATTGAGCAGCCCCAATGATCCACCATTGCCGGCGTTGCTGCGAACCTGTCAGTCTAGTGCTACCCCATTCCACCGAGAATGGACTGGAACTCGGCAGTGTCTTTCATTCGTCTTGCCATTTTGGGTCCGATATGTTTTTTTGGCTCCCGTACTTAGTTCCCTTGACATTATACATGAACGATCTTATAACATCGTCGAATACGAGGGCAAACGATGGGCGCGCGCACTGCCTTGCGGAGAAAAAGGGACATCAGTTTATCTCCATTCACGCTACTATCTGTTCAAATTCTTTGTAAATTACCCATGCATCAACGTATTCTTCGCCAGACCCATCCTGCGTCTTCAGACGTCCCGCACGCGGTATTTTACCTGCTTTGACAAAGCCAAGGCGCTCCCATAACCTGTACAATGTACCCGCGACGGCAACGCATATATCAGGAAAAAAAAATACGCTGCCAGGGTTGTTTCAACTCACCTGACGGAGGCCGCGTTGTTGACGTAAACAAGGTTGAATACGCTTGCCTGATATCCAAGCCTTGGCGCATAATACAAGTACGATTCTGCTAATACAGAGCCATATCCGGCTCCTCGATGAACGTCCGGTACTACAAACCCGGCGTTACAGATCTGGCAGAAGAGGTGTCATAGCCGTGCGCCGGGCTTTCAGCGGGCTTACATGAGATGAACGTCCTGGATAGTTTGGTTTTACCTGTATTGATAGAAATCGTCTACTCGATCCATTCGATATTCAAGGAACGCGCTCACGTAGTAAAACCCAGCAACGCATTCCTCCCATGACCTCTCTCCTCCTGCCACGTCAATCCCACTATCTATCTCGTCTGATGAGTTTATGATACCGATAAACACATCTGCTGCGAAAAAGTATTTCTCAAACACTTCATTGCCCATCTCCCCCTCCTGTGGATATGTCCTGCCGTCCTCGACAACTTTTGCAAAAACCGCGTTCAGGTATTCCGGCAGCCCTGAAAGTTGCCGTGCCGTTGATAACTGCAAGTGATATGTAGTGACATACACTCCAGCGTTCTTCGTGGGCCAGCTCCTCGGTGCTAGGACCCTGTCGGAGATGGGTGCTTTAACATCGCCGTACGCAGACATTGATGTAAGAGATAAAGCAGGTGTGATGCATGTGATGCCCGATAAGATGTTAAAATTTTGACTTTCCTCGGAACGCCATCTGTCGGAATGGACGCCGTTTCAGTTAATTAACATAAGGAGCATGGCCAGCACAATGCTTACGACAAGCCAAAAAGGAGTAGCGCCAAAAATAACAAGGAAGGGGTAGCCCTCCAGTTAAAATTAGAATCAACGTGTTGCACGTTGGGCATGTGGATGCGTCTCTGTCAGGGGTTAGTAGCCTAGAACTTCGTGGAATGGAGACAAAAACGTGAAGTTCTGTCCGCGAGAATGGTTGGTCTGTTCATACTGCTCAACACGTCAAGAAACGTCAAGAAACGTCAATAACATTTGACTCCTATTCTCAAGTCAATTGACCAATTGACTCGATGAGCGCAAACACAAGTACTTTAGGTTTCCAAAAAAGGGATCAAGCGTTTGGCTGGCACGATCGCGCCGGCGGCTGTGAGACCGGTATGCACTGCGCCTTGCCAAGAGTACGGCGGCGGAATGTTGTTCCGCGTCACGTCGGCACGCAGCCAAGGTGGCTGTTGCACGCGAAACTTTTCAAAACCTCGCCTTGTAATGACTCGAGGACAGGCTGGCTCGTTGTTCATCGGTTTAATCTTGAACCTGGGTGGATGACTCGGACTTTGTCTTAAGCGAACCGCTTATTCATTGTCGATGATTAATGGTGAATTTCAACAGGTGTTATTCTCGAAAAATGCGCACTAGTATGATTCCCTTCACGATACATGGAATGAGTAAGTGGGAGAACGGCTATTCCATTCGACATCCCTCAGAAAGTGAGGGAATTCACCAATTCTCGGTTCTTGTCTAGTAGTATTTTCAAACTTTGACCCGTCCAGTTCGCGGTTGTATTCTTGACCAAGGTGTCACCGAAGAACACATACCCTGGTATGTAACGATCGACAAACCTAAACAGAGGTAACCGGTAAGCACTTAATGTGATGACACTCGAACAAAGACCGACATTTTGACTGCGTCATCGCTCATGCCTACTCCACCATTGTTGGCTTTCATGTAGTGCTCCTGTTCAAGACGCCATTTATAGATGATTGAATACTGAGACGGGTTCTCGTGTGACAGTTCCAAGTTTGAATCAAGCTTTGAGCAAACCTCATCAGCGACTCCTGGCACAGGGGCTGTTACTCACTTGAACAAGGGTATCAATGTAATCCCACATTTTCACATAATCCCGAAGCTTCTCATTAATTTGCACTATATCATTCAGTCCCGCCAGTTCATCAATGCCAAGAAGCGAACTTTCTTTCACCCAATTCTCTCTCCATATCCTCTCTATTTCTTCCATCACGATTGGGAAAAAACCAACAAACCATCCCTCCAGAATAACAACGTCAAGACAGGGTGGTTGCCTTATGATAACACCACTACCGTCCATGGGTAGCCTATCGCCTTCGCCATTGTGAAGGCTCTTGTCAAACCGAGGTAGTTCAATGTTTGATTGGCCATCCTTAAGCGTAGCAAGCACATGAAGGCCCAAATCTACGTCGTGTGTTCCCGGCTGCCCGCGCCCATGTAGAAGACGGTTTCCAGGATTAGCCTTGGCCAGGCTTCGCAGGCCTGCATGTGGCAGATAAAGATCATCAATAGAGAGCACAGCTACACGAAGATGCAGAGGTGCTGAGGACAGATGGTTCTGTAGAAGTCTTGACGTGTAGGTCTTTCCTGAACCTTGGGGACCTTGCAGGCCAACAAAAAGAGGTCGGCGCGTCGTCGATTGAAGGAGCGTCGAGATGTGACCAACAATAGACTGCATTATATTTTATTAAAACTCCGCTTGAAAACATCCCACGTTTTCTCAGCGTCCAGCACTCGTGCTTATGATGTCTTCCAGCGACAACGGCCTAGGCGGTGACACGACCCCGCTGCAGAACATCACCGCTCAGTATACAAAAATTCAACGACAATACCAACAGGTTCTGGACAGATGGACTCCATACTCCTTTTACCGATGGCTTGGAACCGCTGGACTTTTAGCGATCTTCGTGTTGAGAATTCTGTTAGCTCAAGGCGTAAGTTGCGTTTGCGTGATATCTTCGCTCGTATTTGACGTTTTTTTAGTGGTATATTGGTCAGTATCTGATTCTGTCGCAACATAACATTCGCGCCCTTACCGCGTAGCCGCATTTGTTTAGTATGCTGTACGTTTCATGCCTTCACCTTTTCGTCTTATTTCGCCTCATTAATTTGTCAAGATGCCCATGCAATTTATCTTTTGAATCTACTCCTCGCATTCCTTCAACCCAAATTTGATCCGTCTTTGCAAGAAGACTTGATGGCAGATGAGATTGAGGAAGGCGGAGACGCTCCTAGTCCGCTGCCAAGTCAACGTGATGATGAGTTCAGGCCCTTTGTGAGACGGTTACCAGAGTGGCAGTTTTGGTCAGTATTTCCGCATCCCTATGCTCCACAGGCCCCTAAATTCAAATACTCTAGGCTTTCGTCAACTCGTGCAACTGCCGTTGCACTTTTTTGCACGACATCTGAAGTGTTTGATGTTCCCGTTTATTGGCCGATTCTCGTTGTGTACTTCTTTGTGCTTTTTGCCCTGACGATGAGGAGGCAGATTCAGTGAGTATTTTATACGATTTCCCACGACATGAAATAACTAAGACTTTCATGCTGTAGACATATGATCAAGTATAAGTATGTGCCATTTGATATTGGCCGCAAGGCCCGATATGGAGGTAGCAAGTAGCAGTATACCTTGTCTTTTGGGTTTAGAGATAATATCCGTTGACAGTACCACCATTGTAGGTCTAATAATAGTGATGAACAGCTGTGTTATGTGGAAACATCTAATGCATTGCCTGTGGTCTTTACGGAGATACCAGTGGTAAGTTCAGTTGTCATATTGTGAAACTTGATATGTACACGCAAAGGCCATGGTATCACCAACATACTAACAGCCACATGATATTCGTGAAGCCCTCCAATCAATTTGATCAATACATCGTTGTCAAACTCGGAATCCCACAGCAACGGTATCTTCGTTATACTTCTCTGGATGACTCGGAGAAATCTGATCACTGGCTCACCGAGAGAGGACCGAGCTGCTCGTTTGCGGCGCTCCGTGGGGCTTTTTGTCCTCCCGATTTCGTTATGCACACATAATGGAAACCCGCCCAAGGACTTGCCTCTAATGTTGATCGTCGGTGGAGTAGGGCCCACAAGTCAACAAAAGGGTCCGCATTCAAATATTCATGGCCCTACGATAACTCCAAGGCTTGAAGAAATTTCAGTGAAGAATTATTTTACAGCTCAGTTCAGCTTCACAGCCTCGCCATCTGCTATGGATGAATATTTGCGTCGATTACTAGTCATTTGCAAGACAACTGACTAGTACTGACTACCAACCTCATCTCTGGGATCCGACCTACTGGCGACACGTTTATGATTGCGAATCTACTCATAAGTTGTCTGCTCTCCGCTGTGGTGAGCCTTTCGGTGTTTATCGGCCGATCGCATGTGAAAATCCGATTTGGCTGCAGGGATCAATCAGCACATGAGCTGTGCTGTGAGAGGACACACCTCTTCCATGGCATCAACGCACTCACTTTGTTGCGCTTCGGCAACACACTTACCATTAAAGTGGTGTTTTTCATTCCACCGCCCTAGCTGCCACGAAAAAATTCGTGATAGAGTTGCCAGCTCATTTGCGTGTGAAGCAGGTGACACAGTGCCAGCTGCCAACGTCTTCCCGCGACAGCCTCGCAAATCCCGGAGCCGAGAGCGAAACACAGTGAAAGAGCGCTTCATCCAAGATCTCCAAAATAAGAACGTTGATATAGAAGCACGGACTGGAGTTGTGAGCGCGGCGCTCCTGTCATGTTTGATAGCCAACTTGCGGCGATGCCTATGTTATGCATCAACCAAAGGACAGAGATGGGCGTCCCAGATGGCTGATATCTATACAGAGAGACGCAGGTGTACCTGTAGTCAGTTCGGAGCTGGTTCGTTATGAGTTCCCGAGCCGTACTTCGGGATCCAGGTCAGAAGCGAGTACCGAAGCTAATGCGCTGATTCAAAGCCTACATTGTCATCAGACATGGATATATTGCGGTAATTGTTGCCAACACATCAGGTGGATCAGGTTCGATATAACATAGACAAGTTGCGGAGGTAATTACAGTGGCGACATAAAAGGGAAAAAGGCTGTAGAGACTGAAATATCATATCAGGTCCCAATGGCGATGGCCTCCATTATAGAGCTGGCCAATAAAAGCGAGAGAAGCTCTGGAGCAGCCGCGGCGCACCGCAGGTAAATCGAGGTAATCACCAATATTGATGCTTTCCCCGAGCCATGCGTGGTGCAATATATAGCCATCCATCCTTGGTCATGAACCAGTCCCAATAACTTACACGTTTCTCCTCTCCACCCGGATTAGCCATGCTTGTTGGGTGCCATAGATCGACACGATGAAAACGCACGTTCACGATCGCTTCCCTGCATCGGAAGCGGTCTCTTGCTTTGCAAGCAAGCTTTTGCAGCTTTTGATGGAGTTTTCCCGTGCGGCGATTAGTCGCTTTGCTTTCGGCACATCTAGGATTGAATAATCTCGTTTTTTGTTATCCTTATCCTGATCTGTTTGAGCCGAGGAGCTCCAGCTTTGCTCGAGCTGCGATCGAAGCTGAGCTAAAAGATCGTCCAGTGATGTCAATGTCACTATGCAATCCTGGAGTTCTTCAGATTTCTTGAACTCTCGGCAAACTTGCTCAGCACAGCTTTCTATATGGGTGAATCTTGCTGGCCCTAGCAAGACGCCGCCGTACCTATCATGATTGAGTGCTTAATGTGAAAGGCAACGTGGGGTGGCTACACACCACCTGCTCACAATGACGACTGCGTCTATAATGGCGAGTCTCTCCATCACTTGCAGGATTCTGTTTCCGGCCCATTTCTCCCCGTCGTCGTCATAACCACACTTGAGTTCAAAATCTTCTGGTCCGCAGAGGCCTGTGGAACCTGGTCTCAGCACCATGCACCTCCATGCTGCGATCTCGTGTGACGCGCGATTGGAGGCGTGGTCTACGTGTTTGAGATGGTTTATGCAGGTGCGAGCTTGAGCTGGGGATGTTGCAGGGAACAAGTAGGCGATAAAGGCGGAGCCTCTGTCGCGAATGTCCTGGGAAGAGGCGAATGGGCGGGGAAAAGGACGGGAGGAGGAGAAGAAGGAGTGGAGCGTGGACATGAGGCAACGCGTGACAGCGTGACATTATCCATGTCGTACGTCCCGTATGCACTCAACACTCCCCGTGTGCCCCGTCCACCGCTCGTCAACCCATACGACAAGTTTACACAGGATGACTTTGAAAAGTGGATAGGTGGCATCACCTCTGCTCTCAGAAACGCTCTTGGACACGAGCTACACCCCTCCATCTCCAATTATGCCACTCGCCGTCTGGACACGTCCGAAGACGAGTACGAAAGCGAAGGCGACGGCCCAAACGATAGTCTTGCAGACATCAGAGCCAGTTACGTCGCTCGTGTCAGCGGCAAGGGCAAGGCGCGCGACCCGATGGAGGGGCCAGGTTTATCAGCATGGGGAAAGGGTGGAAAGGATGCACCCATTGAGATCGATCTAGACGAGGATGCTCTGGATGATGAAGAAGTTGTCCAGCATCTGTCGTTCATTCAGGCCTCGGACGACGAGGAAGAGGAAGAGGAGGGAAAAGGATTGCATGTCCAATGGCAACTTCCCCAGAGTTCAGGCGAAAGCGACCAAGACGAAGAGAGGGACCAATACTCATCGTCTAATGAAGAGGAAAGGCCTGGTTCAGACAATGTCATTGACCTTTTATCATCAGACGAGGAGCCCCAGGAGCTGCCAGAAGCTAGCAAAGACGATTTATTTTTGAGGGACGAAAACGAAAGTGTTAGCGCAGAAAAAGACGACATAGGCTACGTCCACAGTGAACGTTTTGCTGATCATGAGGGATTAGATGAGAATCGGAGCGTAGACGAAGAGGATGATGTCGCTGGAGACGGTGACGATGAGGAGGATTGGGAGGAAGAAGAGGAGTGCTCTGACGAGGCCGACGATGCACACGATGAACTTACACCACCTAAAAAGAACGGCGAGCGGGAGATCATTGCCTTGGACTCTGATGAGGAAGAAGACCAGCTTGACGAAGATGTCGAAGCTTTCCAGCCAGCAAACCGTAATACCTGTATGAATCTCACATTTGCTACAACCCTACATCGTCGCTCATTGTGAACGTATAGCATTCCCACCAGATACAAAAACTTATATCAATCCACGGTTTGGGCCCCAAATGTATGCATATTCCAGAAATCCTGTGTTACCCTCACCAGACACGCACCATTTGGGTACCACTGAAAACAATGAGTGTGGAATTGAAGAGTTACCACATGACGTCACCATGTACTCCAACGGCAATCGGCCAAGTGTTCAAGACAACGAACTAGCAGCGCGCCAGGCAGAGGACGCGTTTGACAAGGCCTATGAAGAAATGGATGCCGAAATTGAACAGGAGATTCGCGCAAAGGTTTCCCTTGCGCAATCTGAGCACCCTGATACACCTTTTTCGTCTTCCCTGCGCCACAAAAAATTGACCGCTACAGTCGAAGATGTAACTGACGAGGAAGCGACAGACAAGGAATTCAGTCAAGACGAAGGACTGCTCTCGAGTCCTGCAGTCATGCCATTGGGCACCAGCGACCTGGATGTCGACGTTGAGTCTATATTTGACGATCAACGACGACTTCATTCTGGTGATATATTTTCTCCTCCCGCGGAAGTAGATGGGCAAGAAGAGATGGTGGTTTATCCAGCAGGTAAGGTGACATTCATCGAAAGCCGTGGAGGCTTACATGCTACAGAGTCAAAGGAATTCGACGAGACGTTGCAAGTGACGGAAAATAACGACGCACAATCAGAACAGCCTTCCGATCTGACCATACAACCAGCATTAGGGTCTCCAGCACTGGGGCCCTACGCCGATGAGGCTTCCGTTATTGATCTCGAAGAGACTCCTGACCAGGTCACATTTCAACAACCTACGTTCCCTCTGACCGATTTTCTCAACACTGCAGTCGAGATGGAGCATGAGCAACAACAACTTCCGACCCCGCCCGCCGAAAAAGAGGTTTTCCTTAATCATTCCCAGGCCAAACACCACTCACCGGTGCCTGAGGTTCTGCACGATGCGCCTGCAGACGAACACAGCCAAGTGCTGGCAGGCGTTGCTGACGTACAGGCTCCGACTGTTTCTGTTGTTGACCCTCCATCCCCTCTGGACCAGGACACATCTGATGCACTAGAGGTACCTGAACTTGAAGCTGCTGAGGAGCTCAACTCTACAGCAGATCCCATTCCTCCCTCTCCCGTTGAAGGAGAATCTGAACCCATCAGCATGGATATTGAGGCAGAGTCTATTTTAACAGTAGATGATGCCATGGTTGTGCATGGCGTGACCAAGGACGTGGACGTTTGGCGAGGAATTGTCGACGAAGTCGTGTCAAAGGCACCCAGCGAGGAACCTTTGGCCCGTGATGAGCAACAGCCTACTGGCGTCTACTCGAAAGAGGGTTCAATCTTTAGTATCGCAGCCAGTGACAGCGTTTCCCCAGATACAATGCCTTACAGCGTTGAGGAGATACCTGAGGATGAGGTGACGGACGATGATGCTGACGGGGAAGTGGATTCTGATCTGAGTATGAATCTTTCTCAGAACGAACCGACAAGTGAACTAAAGGAATTGGCGGGAGAGATTTTTAAAGAGGTTTGGTGGACAACTGATGTAAGTGAGATTTTGTTGCCTGTCCTTCATGCCTGACCTGCATATAGTCATTGCATGAACCAGCCGTTGCAACTACAGCTATCCAAGAGTCTGGTCGAGATGACTCTCCTGAGGCAGCTATAAACTATGCAGGGGAAGGCGCAGACGAGGATGACATTGCATCCTCTCGCGAAGTCTCTCCCTTGCCCATGCCTTTCCGGTCCACCAGGTCCCCTTCACCAACGGTCGATCCCAAAGAACTAATGACGCAGTCTCTAGAATCACTTACACCTACGCCCCGAGAGGACTCCCCTGCACTTGAAAGGGATTTGTATGGAGTTTCAGAAGCAAATGGTCAGGCTTCAGCTCGCGGGAAGACTTCGAAGAGCGAATTTGCAATTTTCAACGAGTATCCTGGAGAAGAGCCGTCCCCAACCATACCTGGGCTGACCTTGACGGCGTCTCACCGACATCCGTCACCCATTCCTGGGCTAGGTGCTCGGGTATCCGAGGACATGGTGCAAGAAGTGGCAGATGGCGAGATTCCTGGCCTTACATGGTCAAAAATGTTCTCATCTGCGTATACTGCTCCTCTCGGTGGATCATCCCGATCAGCATCCTTTCCTCAAGTTGTGCCTTCAACACCCACTCAAGTGAAAGTATCCCATGACTGGATTACGTCTAGTCTACCTCGTCGGGCTGCTACTGAACAAACTTTGTTTTCGGACCCTTATCCATACAGTCTATCCACTCCCGGGTTTGACAACGTGAAAGATGACGGCGAAGACACAGACGAAGATTTAGAGGAACAAGATATGTCTATGTCGTCGTCTTCATCGATTGACAAGGATTCGGAGAAAGAGGTTGGAGAGTCTGTTGCTGGGACAGGCGGAGGCGTTGCGACGATGCCTACTGAGGGGGCACAACAGATCTGCGAGCCAACTATTGATGGTCAGGGCGATATGAATGCAGTCAAGGATGCAGTCAAGCCGACGGAGACTGACAGCGTTGCTGCTGGCGATGTGGATCAGGACAGGGATGCAGATGGCGACCTTGATCCTGACTTCATGCAATTCCTCGAGAATATAGGCAATGAAACTGATACGCCGACATTGTTAGAAGAGCCGATCGCAGTCACGCAATCGGAAAATGCAGTCGCTCCGGCAACTGTCGAAACGCATTTAGATGATAAAGTTCCCGCTGAGCGATTGGAATCGCCTGTAGAGTCGAGTGATAGACAGTGAGTGGTTTCAATGGACCGTGGTCCCTATCCAATGACCTGTTTGCAGGTCTCCAAGACCAGAAGAACGGTCGCCAGACGATGATATACAAGCAAAGCCTGTATGCGAAATAAATACGCAAGAGCACCAAGAATCTGGTGCTGTGGAAACCGAGAGGACTATTGAGGTCAAAAGCGAACCGCCGGAGTCGACAAATCAGTGAGTAGCTTCTACCATGAGCTGCTGGGTATGATATTTATGACCACAGACCTTCAACTGCGGGGAAACGTGCAGAGTCAAGCGATAGACGGTAAGAGGATCGATTGGAGCACGTCCCACCAATCGATGTCTCGTTTACAGATCTCCAAGACCAGAAGAGCGGCCGTCAAGCGCTGATATACAAGCAAAGCATGTATGCGAAATAAATGCGCAGGAGCCCCAAGAATCTGGTGCTGTGGAGGCGACTGAAACTGAGAGGATTATTGAGATTAAAAGCCGATTGCCGGAGTCGACAAATCAGTGAGTGCCTTTTACCACGAGGCTGGGTGTAATATTTATGACTATAGATTTTCAACTGTCGATGTATGCGGGTCGGTGGTGAGGGTCGAAGAACGGTCCATTTTGCCAAAGGAGACGATTGCAAAGATTGCCACCCCGGCTTCTTCAGATACCGAATCTGTTCCAACTCCAAAACGCAAAACTGCGGTCCTAGGAGAAGTACAGAATGGCAAGCGGAAGCGGAGCCCTTCTCCAGAGCCCACGCGCGAGGCGAAAAATAACCATGAACGAGTGCATGACACAGAGACCATAAGGACAACTGAGGATGTGTCTCGAAACGGGGTGAAACGCGCTCGCACCGTCCAGGAAAACGGGAAAACCCAGAGAAGCTATCTGAGCGACCAATCCCCTTTGTCGTCAGATGTGTCGTTAGATGAAGATGACAATTCCGATGCCAGGTCCACAGACCGTATGCTGCGCGCGGGTAGCAAGGACAGGTCGACTCCAACTACAACAGCGACGGTAACTTTTCAACCTTTCTATCCAATGCTTCACAGACACGGTGCTGGGACCAAAAGGCAACGTCCTCAAATGCCGATGCTTTCCCAATCTCAACGTGTGAAGGCCCAATCAGTCTCGTCTACAACTCGTCCTTCTGTCGAGTCTCCCTCCACTCGTTCCCCGTTCCTTTCTCAACGAGCGTCTACGTCGAGGGCGACGCGCTCGAATTGTCGTTACCGAAAAATCAGTGTACCCAAAGAAGAAGACGGTCCTCGTGTCTGTTTCCTTGTTCCAGGATGCTCTCTTGGAAATGAGGAAGTAATAGAAGAGAACGAGATAGAAGATCTAGGGGAAGCCTCGTATGCGGACAGCTTGCGCATGATTTCGGACATCCAATCATTGGATTTCGACTCGTATTTGATTGGCATCCTCAGACAGCTTGTTGGAGTGGATCTATTGCGGGAGCAGGAGGTGTTCTATCTGCCTGCGCTGGGTGAAGAGCTGCATCGCAAATCACAATTGAAGAAGACAGGCTCTGACAAGTCCATTCAGAGTAAGAAAGGGTCGAAATCTGGCAACCCGGAATCACCTAGTGTTCTCAACACACCACGACATTCGGCTTCATCTCTGAAAGCGCCCTCGTCTAAAGCTGGCTCTATCAGTACTTCTGCATCTCATCCGTCGAGGGAACGGGATTCGTCTACTCCGCCGTCGTCAATCCACTCAGACTTGAGTAGCGACGGAGGGGATACGGAAGGCGAAGAACAGAAGGCGAATAAAGTACGACGTAACAAACCCGAAAAGAAAAAAAGGTTATCGACGCTGATGGATCACCCGACGAAAAGCGGAAAACAGGTCAAACACGTTAGGCGACTCGGCAGTGACGCGTTGGCATATAAACCAGCCTCGGAATCTGAAGGCGAAGTATCTGATGATGAAAAAATGTCTCGGTCGAAGCATAAGACAATGCGAACGGACTCTCGAGGTGTCAAAAGAACCCGTTCTGGGAGGACATTTGCGGGGGGCGCAGAAGCTGACGGACGGGAAGCCAAAAAGCTCAAGAGAGACCGATAAACAGGAAAATGCATAGACAAGTTACAGTGTAACGTTAATTTCAAGATTGATATGGTATATATTCTTAATTTTGCAGTCAGTACTTGTAGTTCTTGCGCGTATATTTATGAACAAACGACGACGAAAAAGTTCATGTAGTATACACATCACAAACATTCTTGAGCAAGTCAAATACGAAATAGTTTTATTTTGCCGTCCGATTACTTGCTTTTCTTCTGAGTTCTCGTAGACTCTTTGTCATCACTGGGTCGTGGTCGCTTCTGCGTTGTTCCAGGTCCCTTTGTCTGCAACTTGTCTTCGTTTTCCTCTTCCTCATTCTGATCATCATCCGATACAAAAGGATCATCTTGATATTTCTTTTTGAGTTTCGGCTTTGGTTTGACCTTCTTGCTCGAGCTTTCTTGGCACCACAGTCTCTCCCGCATTATCGACCTCAGTCTTATCTTCTTTGCCTTCCATTACCTCGGCAAAAAATGCATCTCTCAGTTCCTGTGATAGCTATTTTACAAGATAGTCCAATGAGAACAGTCCATTCTCACCTTCATTTCGTCTTCTTTCAAAAGAGCCGTATTCTTCCATATCTGAAGCATGCGAGAATCAGCACTCGAAAGGTTTAATACCATAACGGCCAGGACCCACTGTTGATTGTATACCGCTAGGATGCTTGCTGTCCAAACCTATATGACGTTAGCACAGTGTGGATAAGGCTCTTGAGCTGTTTCACCGATCCATGTATATAGATCTGACTTGACGCCATTCAGATAGAAACCATGATTGCGTATCAATATTTTCATAACCTGTGCGAACTTCGTCGATCAGCCCTTAGTGTGCTAAAAGGTAGTACACACGGCGGTAACGTCATCCTTGTCGTAGATGTTCGGTAGATAGACACAAATTACGTGTTGGTAATGGGCTACTTCAGTTTCAGGGCTGGTTGATACTTTGGCTAATTGGGCTGAGGAAGATGCCAATGGACCAGAAACTATGGACTCTGAGACGATGAATACGACTAGAGTGCTGATGTAGGCTTCTGACTTACTTGCGAGAGTTGACCACATTGCATCCACCTTATCAGGAGAGATAAACATTAACCTGGACAAGTATGAGCCTGGTATTTTGGGGGTATATACAATATGCACCATTTTCCCGTGAAGTATTTGTGTCTAAGGGCGATATCTTTCAGCTTTTCCGCGGCTTCTGCTTGCAACTAGCTCGTCTGTCAGATTGGGCACAGCAGCCGACGAGTTCACGAACCTGCTCCCTTACTTCTTTCTTGCTCTTTGCGCCTGTTTTCTTGTTTGATCGTATTGGGATTGAAGAGTCGTTCTGGCATGTGTTCGAATCTCATGTGACGATATCACATGCTAAGACAAACCTTGATATTTTCAATCTTGGTCGTATATTCATTTACTTGGATGCACGATTAATGGACAGGAAATGCTGTGTGACAGGGAACGTACGGAGATTCCTTGCTTCAAGTTTAGCTGCTTCTCTGTCTTCATCATGTAAGGATTCCGGACCGGAACCTTCAATCCACAACCACTAGAAGCGACGGCAAATCAGCGCCTTGCTGCTAGCCATTTGTATGCGCTTCAAAATACCGGTTTAGTGCCGTCATTCTGAACCATGGAAGGTCGATACTGGATGGAAGTGGCATCAGGGGAAAAGTTATCGCGTGACTTGAAACCCACTTTAGCTACAAACTCATGTATTGACAGACCAGATGCTGCAGACCAGAAATACGGATAGGACGGCTGGGGTGGTTCATCGTCGGCGACCGTTGACATGATTTCACGTTGTCTGACACAAGAGATGTTGCGGACGAACCTGGTGGCAACTCTTTGTCGAGACCAAACAAACAACGCATGTGAACTGCTCATCCATTGCAAGGACCCAGGTAACATGTGTTGGTCGCCTGATCTGCCCGAAAGAGTGCAGTGCGTCCTGTCAAGGCATTCAATTTCAATATTCAATGCTGTAATTACTAATGTTGCACATTTTTCTTCCCGCTCTTGAATGCAGGCTTCGCACCAATATATTGTAGACTCGTAATATGTGATGGAGCAGATCCATCTTTCCTTGGCGGCTAATTCAACTCAAGTACCCGGTAATATCAATAAAGGGTTTTCATTAGACCGTCGGCCTTTAAGCTTCAAGCTTCGGTATTCAGAAATCATATTATCATTGTCAAGCCATTGACTGTTGGTTGGTCTGATGGGTACGTGGTACGTGGTATGGCCCGTCGTGGAAGTCGTGCAATTATCAATCATCGTTCTGGGCGCACTAACCTTCCCATTAGGATTGGAAACGAGTTCCTACCAAGGCCAGGACGGGATTATGATTGTCCCGAGAGCATCGCTTCTGCGTCGGTATGTCTGGATGTTACTTGCTGAATGATCGTATCATTGCAAAAGCCTCTTTCACGGGCCTCGGGCCGGTGGTGTAACTCGAGGTTCATCTTAATCTTGTTGTGCCAAGGGAAATCTGTAATGCCACAAGCTGTAAATGATTTACAGCAACGGCCAAGTTATATTGCAAAGCCGTGGATAAGAAAGGAAGCCAGAGCGCTGAAAGCTATGTTTCAAGCCGAATGTCATAAGGACGGAAGCTATTGGTCCATACCCGACTGGACTACGACAACATCCTCATTTTCTGTAGCAGCTGCTTATTTTCCAGATGGGTATATCATATCTTGCAACTTCCGATTGTAACGAATAGCCGAGTGTCGCAGATCCGACGCCGGATAGCAAACTCTAATTCTACACTACAAACAACCAGTGTAGTACAGATTTGGACGTAGTTAGTACATCAAACACGGTGCTATTCGTACAAGTCAATAATAAGAATTGCATAGCACTGTTGCTACTTCAAATGTGAAGAATGAGTTCAAAATAGTTGTTTTTTCATGCTGGTGCACCCTGGTCTGGAAGTCGTTCAATGGCATAGCGCCTTCTGACTATGTACATCAATGGCACGCCGGGTATCTGACGTATGCGGCGACGCAGTTCTCTGTCGCACGTGGCCACGATGTAGCATTTGTGAGAAGTAACTCGTTGAACCAAGCAATCATCAGCATATGTTCCTGTATGTGTGCATTTCAGGCGCTCAAAGCGTGGATCTCGGGCCACACTGTTGATGAGCATCAGAATCATGTGAGACTGATCGGATTTTGTACTCACCGTAGTGCTACACGGTATCTATGGCCTAGTTTTTCCAGTTCTGCCATGACGCAGTCTGTGACACACGGAATGCCTGTACCTGACGGTCACTGGCTTGAAAAAAAATTTACTCAATTCCTTACATTTCGCATACAGGCAATCCATCATGCCCGATATTAACTCGAGTTTATTTTGAAGGCTGAAGTTAATGAAATTGGTATCGATCAAGACACGGTATGGTGGCACTAGAGCAGTGTTATGTGTCAAGAAAAGAGACGAAGCCACTTGTGGCCTGAGATGAAGGTAAGAATGATGCACGATCCGCGAATAGTGTGCTCACACTCTGCGCACAGCTTTTGCCTTTTCTTCTTTCAGCTTTTGTTTCAGTTTGTTTTCCTTCCTTGCTTCAAGTTCAGAAAGCGTAACATGAAACTCCATTCGGGGAACCTACAGCCGAATGTCATTAGGATTGAGTATACGTTTTACGGCCGCGAACTTCCGGGTTTTCTTGGTTTTGCCCTGATGGACCCTAGTTACAAGCACCAACACGGTAGCTGTTGTTCTACACACCATGAAGTGAGAGTACCCTGAACAAGTTGAGACGCGAGTTAGATCAAGTCTCAGCCACGATGCTGATCGAACGTGGGAAAATAAGTGATGTGACGTCGGCGAACTCCGATTTCAGTGGAACGTCGAGGACATCCTCTCTCTATCAGCGCTCAGCCCTCAACAATCAAAGTTCTGTATAGCCTCTAATACACCCCGATTGAAAAAAAAAGCTAAGCTGTGCTTCTAGCGCGGCCAACCGGACCCGTCCTGCTTTTCTAATAATGTCGTGTCTTATTTTCAAGTATCCAAATACGTGCGAGATAAGACAACAGCTGACGTCGTAGGGCTGTTCTTCTCCCGTAGAGATCGTGGCACCCAAGATTACTGTACTGTTAGCTTGGGTATGTCTAAGCACTAGCAACAAAATGGAATGATTAATGCGACTCGTAGTAAATGTCAAAACAGCATTGAAACGTGCACCAGGGATAAATGTCTAACAGTAAGTCGCCCGTTGTGGTGGTGCCTTGTGATCACTCATCAGCTGAGAAAGACCATAAGGAGCATGGAGGCAGCACGTGAAGGATGGTGAGGCGACAAGAGAGGGCGTGCGATGGCGATGGCCGGGTAGGCGGAGTAGACGCCCAGAAAGGCAAGGCTGCCAATCCGCAGCCGAGGGTACCGTGCTGACGTACAAATCTCAGTTGCTAACCGGATCTTTGCTCCTTGCAACCTTTACTATATAACTTCGACCTCCTGTCATGCTATCCATTCACCAGCCCTCTCCAGTCGCACACATTCAATGGCCATTCTCTCATCCGAAACTCGCACCTACCAAAGGCGTTCGTCTATCGCGGGGCCCCACGTAACCGACGGCTCTCTGAAGCTTCATGCTGCTTCAGAGAACAAGCTCCTTAGGACCGTTACTCTTAACGCTCTCAAACCATTCCAGCCTCCCCAAGTCTCTAAAACACCTCTCTTGCAGAAATTCATCGAGTCTTTCAAAGAACTTGAAAGCTATAAGTAGGCAATCAATTACGTCGTGCCTTTCGCTCGGCTAACGCTGTCTCCACAGGGATGGAAAGGCTGTGGTCGTCGACGGACATAACCTCTCTATCAGTGCCGTGACAGCTACATCACGATACCATGCATCGGTTGTTCTTGATGATTCTCCTCAAATCAGAACTAGACTCGAGAATAGCCGAAAGATTGTTACTGGCAAAGTAGATGGCGGCGTCAGTGTCTACGGCGTATCCACTGGCTTTGGTGGTAGTGCAGACACTCGTACCGACAAGCCCTTACTGCTTGGCAACGCCCTGTTACAGCACCAGGCCAGCGGTGTCCTGCCGTCCACCACCGAACCACTCGATGTTCTTCCGCTTCTTGATCCGTTGGCGTCAACTAGTATGCCAGAAGCTTGGGTCAAAGGCGCCATCTTAATACGCATGAACTCCCTTATCCGGGGCCACTCTGGTGTCCGTTGGGAACTTATTGAAAAAATGAATGAACTTCTTCGCGCCAATGTGACTCCATTAATTCCCATGAGGGGCAGCATTTCTGCATCTGGAGGTACGTTTTATCTACCCCATTTGGCAAGCAAGTAGCCTTAAACACATCTAGATCTATCTCCCCTGTCTTACATCGCCGGTACCCTAATCGGTAATCCTTCCATTCGGGTGTTTGATGGGCCCCGTGTGTTTGGCGGCCGCCAGATTGTTTCTTCGCGCAAGGCACTCGATGCCCACAATATTACCCCCATCGCTTTGGCATCCAAGGAGCACCTCGGTATCCTGAATGGGACTGCTTTTTCGGCATCGGTAGCCGCTCTTGCCTTGAACGATGCTGTTCATCTTGCTCTACTCAGCCAAGTATGCACTGCAATGGGCACTGAGGCACTCACTGGCACCAGGATGAATTATCACAAATTTATCCATGAAGTTGCTCGCCCGCACCCTGGCCAGGTAAGTTGCATGGAGACACTTGTCATGCCATTGGCTAATTATTCTTGACTAGATTGAGTCGGCTAAGATTATCTGGGACCTGCTCGAGGGAAGCCAGTTCGCTGTGACTCACGAGGAAGAAGTGACCATCAAAGAGGATGAGGGCACGCTCCGCCAGGATCGCTATTCTTTGCGAACGGCGCCTCAGTTCATCGGTCCCCAGATAGAAGATCTCCTTGAGTCACTCAAAACCATCACCAGGGAATGCAACTCCAGTAAGTTTCGCATCTATGACATTCAGGATTTACTGATTGATGTTTTCGCAATCTAGCCACTGACAACCCATTGTTTGACGGTGAGAATGGCGAAGTTCATCACGGCGGAAATTTCCAAGCCATGGCTGTCAGCAATGCCATGGAAAAGACGCGTCTCGGTGTCCATCACTTGGGCAAAATCATGTTTGCTCAACTGGCTGAGCTTATCAACCCCTCTATGAACCGTGGTCTGCCTCCATCTCTGGCTGCCACCGATCCATCCCATAATTACCATGGGAAGGGAATTGACATTGCATCTGCTGCATACGTGGCTGAGCTTGGTTACCTCGCAAACCCTGTATCGACCCACATTCAATCGGCGGAGATGCATAATCAATCTGTCAAGTAAGTAGTCGTCTTTCGCCAAAAAGATGCTTTTATCTTATATTTTCATCTAGCTCTTTGGCATTGATTTCCGCACGCCAGACGCTGAACTCCCTTGAGGTCTTATCTATGTTGATTGCCTCCTACATCTATATGATATGCCAGGCATACGACCTTCGCGCCCTACAAGCCGAGTTCGCAGAAGAACTGAAGAAGATTGTGTCTGAGGAATTGTCCAAATCATTCGGACATGCTTTAACCGATTGCGAAACTTCGGTTCTGCTGTCCAGAGTGATGAAGGCGATGACTGCCTCCTTCGAAAGCACCAGCACCATGGACGCTGACGAGCGCATGCAGAAGGTGGCCGCATCGAGTACTCCCGCACTTGTCGACTTCCTTACTGGCTCTGATATGGAGGATGGAGATACAGCCGCGGCGTCTCTAGTGACCATTCCTTACTTCCGCGCGCGCGTCTCATCTCGTGCCGCCGAATCCCTGAAGCAGTTGCAGATCGAGTACCTCTCTGGTGCCCGTGGACCTACTCCAGCCGGCTCATATCTCAACAAGACCCGTCCCGTTTATGATTTTGTCAGGGTCAATTTGGGCATCAGGATGCACGGGTCGGAGAACTTGCATGCATTTGAGAATGGACTTGGTGTTGAAGATCTCACCATTGGACAGAATGTATCGCTCATCCATGAGGCAATTCGTGATGGAAAATTGCAACCTATCATCGTTGCTATGTTGTCCTAAATGCTATGAAAATTTGGACTGGTGTGCATATGTAGCTCTAGAATCGTGATTGTATTATTTTTATTAATATGATTCAATTTTCGTCGGCGATAAATAAATTAAGCAAAGATCTGATATGACGTCTCCGCGCGAGCCTACTTGCTTTCATTCCTCCCACCATGATCCTTCCGAACGACAAAATAGTTATCGTCGGGGCTGGCTGTTTTGGGGTCTCCACTGCGTATCACCTGCTCAAGAGAGGCTTTATCAACATTTCTATCATTGAACGGTCCGAGGCGCTTCCTGCTGAGGATGCTGCAAGCAATGACCTGAATAAAAGTTTGTGCCTTTTTTGTTATCGTCCAATCATGTTCACTGATCGCGATAAAATCAGTCGTTCGTTCATCCTATTCCGACAAGTTCTACGCGGAGCTCGGTAGAGAAGCTATACACTATTGGAAGGACCGAGCAGAATGGGGCGACACCTATCATGAGTGAAGTACATCATTAAGGCCTGATTGGCCCTCTTCTCTAAAATATTGCTGCTATGAACAACCAAGATCCGGATTGATGATTGTGTGCTCTTCTGTTGCGGGACCTGACAGAGCATACATAGATAAATCGTACAGGAATGATGTGGCACTTGGAGCGCGCGTCAATGAATTGAATGGCGAGCATGTTTTACGGGCTGTATTTCCCCAGGCTATTCGTGTCGCGTCCTTGGCGGATCAGAAGGGTTACATGAACTACGATTGCGGCTGGGCGAATGCTAGCCAGGGATTGGCTCTTATGATCCGAAAAGTGGAGGCTCTTGGCGGTAAATTTATTACGGGAAAAATGGTCTCTGATCATCTGCGGGAAAATGGGCGAACGGTAGGTGTGAAATGTACTGATGGCAGCATACATGAAGCCGCTTTGGTCATTCTCTCGCTCGGCTCTTGGACAGCGTCTACCTTTCCTGGGCTCGGGATGAAGGAAAGATGCCTCGCCACAGGGTGGGTCGTGCCATATGAAGTTCCACCCGGAACGTGCAATGGCTAGAGGCTTTCTCGTCATTGTCCATCTGACTCAATGAATCTGGTTAGGCAATGTGTCGCCGTGATCCAACTGACTGAAGAAGAAGCGGCGGCGTACAAAGATTGCCCGGTTTTTCTAGACTTATCTACTGGTTTTTACGTCTTTCCGGTACTTATGTCCTCTTATCAGGCCTATTGGAGTTGCCGTTAAATTTACTCCCGCACAGCCAACACAAGAACATGTGGTCAAGGTCGCGTTGCACAGATTCGGATATACCAACCATGTGGATATCGTCGGGCACGACACAAAGATATCTGCGCCCCGTACCATAGTGACCGATCGTATCGACGGAATGACCATACCAAAAGGCGACCTTAAATTGTTGAGATCTTGTCTTCGAGAAGTCTATCCGGATCTTGCTGGCAAGCCCTTTATGGGGACAAGACTCTGCTGGCATGTGCTTTTTCTGGTTCTCCCTCATGAACAGAAGAATTCTGATGATTTTTTTGGCCCTTCGATCCACCCTGTACCATCTTTTTACATCATAGGTACAACGATTCTCCAGATGGTGACTGGATCCTAGGCCGTTATCCCGGCGATGACGGTCTGATTCTGGCCACAGGCGGCAGCGGCCATGGCTACAAGGTGAGATTGCGCCATTGGCTACGTAGGGCCGACAATTGAATAAGCATATGTCAATGATTTAGTTTCTACCAGTCATTGGACGACTGGTGGCAGATGTCGTTGAAGAGAAGTTAGACTCTGAGCTTGTGCAGAAGTTCGCAGTCGACCGCACATACAATACCACAGATTCATCGCGGACTGGCACTGCGTCTGAATTGCATTTAGATGACCTGTGTACGCCTGAAGATTTGTTAGTCGTCTAACCCGGCGAGAGAGGACTCAGGTGTAAAAGGCGTCATGACTTTTGTATAATGTTGATTCATAACAAGGACGAGTAAAATCGTCTCTACGTTTCTATATCCTGTGCAATGGTACAGTACACGGAGTCTTTTACTTTCAATTTCAGATAGAATTAAAAAACCAAGATGGATGAAACCTCATGCTCTCCAGCCCACAAATTCTCTCCACGAACGGACCTCAGACGGAATTTTACCCTCGGTGTATCCATCGAGCCCTCCTTCAGGCATTTTCCTAGCCAAACTCTCTACAAAGAGCAGGGCAGTCTTGGCATTGTTCAGGAGAGGGTATCCAAAGTCAACAGCATTCCTAGAAAGGTGTCAGCTGTTCGAAGTACGACGAGTAGTTGACTGGACATGCCTGCGCGCTACATAGTCCTCATCGGTAACGTCTGTGCCGCGAGCATTGGCAAGGTTGATCACGGTCTGAATATTGTATTCATCAAAGACTTCACGGAGTTTGCGCTTGTCCTTGGTGGGGAATAAGATGCGCTTCGCAGTCACATACGGTATGCTGTTGAGGTGCTCCTCAACGACTGAAGATGAGCAATAGAGTTTGAAGCCCAAGTCGGATAGCTTCTTGGCAATGGTGGACATCTCGGATTTCTTGACATCGCCGCCAATCAACACACCAGACCCAGCCTTGGGAATCTTAAATCCAGTAGTGCTGAGCAGTGACGCCCAGTACGCCTCATATACGTCTTTGCCAAAGCTGGCAACTTCACCAGTGCTAGCCATTTCTATTCGCATTCGTTAAAGCTATAGGATACAGACAAGATCATTTTTAACAACTCACCAACACCCAGGAATGGATCAGCGCCGCCAAGTCGAGTCCAAGAGAACTGTGCCACCTTGATCGAAGTGTAGTCCCGCTTCTGTTCCATGAGGTCGACAGGCTCGGGAACATCTTGGCCAACAATCGCGCAAGTTGCGACTTCGATGAAGTTTTGACCAAGGACTTTGGATACGAAGGGGAATGAACGAGATGCACGAAGGTTGCATTCAATGACCCTGAGCTGAGGCTCCTCATTGGGCGATGTTGCTGGCTTCTTGATGATTTGCATATTGAAAGGTCCGGAAATATCAAAGCCGGCAGCGACTTTCTCGGCGATGTTCTTGAGACGAGCCATGTCGGTAGGCGTGAGAGAGTAAGGTGGCAAGACGAGTGTAGCATCCCCCGAGTGAACCCCAGCATTCTCGACATGCTCAGAGACAGCATGAATGAGCAATTTCCCTTTGTGAGCAACCGCGTCAACATCGATTTCTTGTGCGTCGTCAATGAACTTAGTTACGACAACGGGGTGGAGAGGTGAAACAGATGCAGCAGCAGAAAGGTTATGTTCAAGTGCAGATTCCTCATAAACAACGTTCATGGCGGCACCAGAGAGTACGTAAGAGGGTCTGATAAGGACAGGGTAACTAGTAATGATTTCGTCAGTGCTATGCTCTTCCTGCCCCGGCGTATACTCACCCAACTTTGTTAGCAAACTCCTTGGCGGCTTCAACACTAGTAGCTTCGGTCCATTCAGGCTGGTCAACACCAATTGCATCAAGGACAGATGAGAACTTGTGACGGTCTTCAGCACGATCGATCTGTTCAGGATCCGTACCCAATACGTTGACACCGTTCTGTTTGAGGCGGAGAGCAATGTTTTGAGGAAGTTGGCCTGGATGTGCTCGTGAATCTTTGCGCGAAGTGGGCAAAAGAGGATTGACATACCACCGACACTGACCACAGCGCCTTGTGCGCCTTCAAGCTCATAAATATCCATGACACGTTCGTAACCGAGTTCTTCAAAGTATAGCCTATCAGCCTCGTCGAAATCAGTGGAGACAGTTTCTGGGTTGTAGTTGATCATGATCGTTTTTTTGCCCATGTCCCTAAGCTTCCTGGCGCAAGTCACAGCGCACCAATCGAATTCAACCGAGCTTCCTATCCTGTACACACCGCTGCCAAGAACCATAGTCCCATTGTCATCAAACTTAACGTCATGCGTGGAGGCATTGTAAGTGGTATACAAGTAGTTGGTGAGAGCCGGGTATTCTGCAGCCAGTGTGTCGATACGCTTGACGAAGGGTGTAATACCATGGGCTTTGCGAGCAGTCCGGACAGCATCCTCAGAGGCATTGACCAAATCAGCAATCTGAGCATCAGAGAAACCCATTTTTTTGGCGTGGCGCATCATTTCAGCATTGACGTTCTCGATAGCCCCGGCCGTCTTGAGCTCACGATGAGTGTTGACAATGTTCTCAATCTTGTAAAGATACCACTACATAATAATTAGAAAGATCGCGGGTACGCTGGATTGGGACCAAACCTTGTCTATTTTGGTCAAATCATGAACTTGGTCCACTGTGTAATTCTTCTTGTACATAGCGTACGCGATGGCAAAGAGCCTCATATCAGTTGGGCGAGAAAGAGCTCTGTCCAAGTCTTCTGGCGCAATGTATGCCTCGAAACCTTTCCAGCGGGGATCAACCTGACGGATAGCCTTTTGCAAACTTTCCTCAAAGGTGCGTCCAATGGCCATAACCTCTCCGACGGACTTCATAGCAGAACCGACTTCGCGGTTAACTTGGGATGAGAACTTGGCCAAGTCCCACTTGGGAATTTTGGTTACGATGTAATCAAGCGAAGGTTCGAAACAAGCCGTTGTCGTCTTTGTCACTGCGTTGGGAAGTTCCGGAAGAGTGTGTCCGAGAGCAATTTTGGCAGCTGTGTACGCTAGGGGATAACCAGTAGCTTTGGACGCCAAAGCACTTCAGAGCACTTGAGCTCGTAGTTGGACAATGAATAGCGCATCTACATACCTAGAGCGACTCAGCCTAGAAGTGCAGTGAGTAGTGCATTCTGCGGATTCATATCATAGTACCTACCGAGCATTAACCTCAATGACACAGTACTCGCGCGAGGTAGGGTGGAGTGCATATTGAATATTACATTCACCGACGACGCCTAAATGACGTATAACCTTGAGGGCGGCGCTTCGCAGCATGTGATATTCATCATCGGGAAGCGTTTGGGAAGGGGCCACGACGATAGAGTCACCTGTATGTGTACCAAGGGATCAAAGTTTTCCATTTACAACAGATGATGGTGTTCTGCGAGGCTGAATGTAAGTACAGCGCAACGTGGTTGACTTTTTTTTACCACTGACATCAGCACCATCACGGACGACTTCGTATTCGAGTTCCTTCCATCCCTTCATGCTACGCTCCACCAAAATTTGGGGACTGAGACTAAGACCTTTTGCTGCCAAGTCACGAAGTTCATCGTGGTTATTGGCAAAACCAGAACCAAGCCCTCCCAAGGTGTAAGCAGCTCGAAGGATGACAGGATATCCAATGCGTTCAGCAGCATCGAGAGCATCTTGGACGGACGAGACGGCCGTGGATTGGGCAACAGGAATATCGATTTCTACGCGTTTGTAAGTATGGATGAAACGATGAACGGATTTGACCATGAAACACCTTTTAAAGCCTGCACGAACAAATCCCGATCCTCCGACACCTCAAGAGTACGGATCGGAGTTCCGAGCACCTTTATACCCAACCGATCCAGTACACCCATACGATCGAGCTCAACGCCGACGTTGAGGGCACTCTGTCCACCAAAAGTGAGCAAAATACCATCAGGCCGTTCTTTCTCCAGGACGTATGCAACATATTCTGGCGTGATAGGCAAGAAATAGACTTCGGATGCCAACTGGTGGGAAGTTTGCCAGGTTGCAATGTTGGGATTGATGAGGACGGCCTGGACACCTTCCTCTGACAAAGCCTTGAGAGCCTGAGAGCCTGAATAATCGAATTCGCCAGCTTGGCCGATGCTGAGACCACCACTGCCGACGACGACGACCTTGCGGACGTCAGGCCTGGGCATTTTAGGTAGGACTTTGGCAGAAATTCTTCGGGCAACATCTGACGGGGTATTCAATACGTGTTCGTCATCCTTTGGCACGTAAGAGCCGACAGCAGGGGCAGCTTTAGCGCGGAGGACACTGGAGGGATGCAAAGCAAAGCGGGAGATCTGAGAGCGGTGAAAAGAACGAATGGACAACTTGTTGGTGCAGCGGGCAGCCCAAACGGGCTGGAGCCTGAGTAGACTCATGGATCTTTTCAAGGCCGCGTGGGAATGGTCAGAGGAGAAGAATCGAGGAGGGATGGCTTTTATGAGCGGAGAAGGGCTTGCCACGCAATACTGTGACGAGACGAGACACCTGACAGCGGTAACCCCACATTTCTTCCCTGGAGCAGGCTAACCTAGTACTCCACGTCGGTCAGTTGCACGTTTTATCCCGTATGGAGGGAAAGGAAGAAGCCTGTTACGGCAATGCTTGCATTCTCAGGCATATGCGGACGGAGCTCTGTGCGAAGAGGAAGAAGAGGGATGCGGGTCTTAACGGTGCAGCGTCCGCGGACGCACGCTTTCCCAACCGACGTCAGTTACGTAGGCCCGCAACAACCACCATCAATTTGTCGAGTCCTCTGTCACCAAAAAATATTCGGGAATGGTGGGTAAGGAACGTGTGCCTGACAACTTCATTGTGCCCTTTTGGAGGCCGCAACTTTGATGCCATGCCCTTTCCGTGTGGCATCCTCAATGGAACAATAGACGCAACCCAAGACTATAACTGACGCCAGCGACGCTGTTGCACCTCTCATCTTATTCGACTAACCCTCCCCCTTTTCTGACCCGCACGATGTCGTTGTTGCCGTCCATGGACGCCGCAGAAAAGGGATGGGCAGACCGACATACTTCGCGGGTCGTCTCCTTCGCAATACCCCTCTCTCCTTCGTCCTCAAGATCGTCCCTTGATTCCGTCGATTCTTTCTCAACATATGTGACGGCAGCGACGCGTTTTCCTTCTGCGAGGAACTCGCGTATAACGAGTTTCCGACCTGTTAGTAGAGTATCGAGAAGGTCTGTTATTTCAGCAGCAGGCCTGCCTAAGACACTACCGCCAATCAAGCCTGTAAGTCGACGGATCTGTTTCCAGCTGTGGTTTAATACATACCGGCACGTTTCACCTCGACATTCAAATCTAGTTCGTGTCTTAACATATACCATAGGAAATTTTACATTTTCATAGTGATCTTCAACATGATCGCGCTCGTGATCACTATGTCCGGTAAATGGATATATGCCCAACGTCATACAGGCGCATTTGTCCTCGGAAACATCCTTGTCGCGATCCTCGTCAGGAACGAACTTTTCGGACGACTACTGTATCTCATCGTAAATACGTTCTTTTCCAAGGTATATTGTTCCACTTATATCGCAAACCAAGCATTAACGAAACACTCACTTAGTGGCCACCTTTGAAATTTAGATTGGCATGTACTTCTATCCTGCAACACCTAGGCGGGATCCATTCGGGTTGTGCAACGTCCGGTTTTGTCTGGCTTATTTATCAGCTGTTCTGCGTATTTATCAACCACAAGAAACATTACACCCCGGTGCTAGTCACTGGTGTTATCACAAGCGTCGCCATTGGCATCTGTATTATAGCTGCGCTTCCCTGGATGCGCAATAATCATCACAAGTAGGTGTCATTCTCTCGCATTGCCATCTTCCTCAAATCGACTCTCCTTTAAAGTGTTTTTGAAAGGCACCATCGATTTGTGGGATGGTCAGTCACAATCTGCCTGTTTAAAGCATCGTGCTCATACTATCTTCTAACAGGGTCGCTCTGGCCTCCAGTAAGCCATTCCCTAAAGCATCAATCTCCCTTTGATAAAGTTGCCGTTTTAGCATGGCTTTTTGTTATTCTCGGAGAATGTTACGACCCAACTTCACAGTCAATTAAGGCCAGCGTTTCTAAAGTGCTTGCGCAACAACAGTTCTGGTTTGCATTTGCAATGACCATCTTGTGAGTTTATCCTAATCCCTTCACTTCACTTGCTCATGGAAAAAGTGTCTTAATTCCATGGTTTACCGTTCGCAAAGTTCCTGTCCATGTCCAAATTGTACGTCACCTCCGATTTAGTTTAGGTTCGTCATTCTTAGGATTTATCAATTGATGACAGCCTTCACCAAAAGTTGCTGTATTGCGATTCGAACGGGGAATGCAACAGGGACTTTTGGCGAGGATAAGCCGAAGTTGCACGCTGGAGTATCATGCCTTCGGAATTGTCTCGTATGTCTCGTCGCCTGCTGTGCGACATCTCTATTTAGTACACCGGTTTCCAGGGAAGGGAAAGACGCCAAGGAACATTTTCTTATTTGCGGAGTTCAGGGAGATTTTACAAAGGGGCTGATCGATAATCCACCTACCCACGTTTGGACTCGGGAACTTAAGGTCAGAGACGTCATGTTCTAGCCCCGAATGTCGACTAACTACTCGTAGTTTGCCGGCGTCTCGCATACGTCAGCAATATATAAGCGTGGAATCCGAGTCTGCACCGGGACAGGAATAGGTGCAGCATTATCGACATGTATACAGGTGATGTCACCTTTGTCTTCCTTCCGCTTCAGATTGATTGATGCAGCTTACAGAGTCCCGACTGGTGAGCCGATTTGGATCTTCCTGTCGCCTGTTCTAAGCGCTGTAGGTATCTGATATGGATAGGATCCAATCAAGAAAAGACATTTGGACCTATCATATCAGAGCTTATTGATAAGCACATAGAACCACAACGCTGCATATTATGGGATTCAAAGAAGATGGGTTAGTCGCTGGACTCTGCCACGCTTCCGTTCCCTCTAATCCTTGCAATACAGGTGGCCGACCAGACGTGATGGAATTGATTAAAGCTGCCTACGAAGAGTGGAATGCTGAAGTGGTGTTTATAACTTCGAATCTGCAGGGAAATCAGGAAATGATGGAAGGTTGCATGGAAGCTGGTATTCCTGTGTTTGTGCGTAGGTTCTCGTCATATTTGTTCACAACTAACCAGAGTTGAAGGGTACGCTATGGGACTTTTGATCTGGCTTGACTGCTGGTATCTTTATTAACTTATTATATCGCAGCTGTCTATGACAAATAGCGATCGACGTTCATTTAAGTAGTTTTAGTAGACAATCCAAGGGATATACAAAATAGTTGTATTGGCGGGTGTGAAGTTCTGTCAGCCTCGTCTTGAGTCTCACTTTCCATCACCCTGTAGGTTCCCTTGATCCCATTCAGTGCCCAAAACTTTACTGACAACAGCATAAGTTAGACGTTGTTGTGCCTCTGGCGTGATTCAAGCTCAATGGCTACAGCTGATGGCCCTACCAACATCATCTATCGCACAAAGACTACCCCCCTTTTTCATTTATGAAATTCTTAAGGACTTTTCTGCGCCCCTGGTTGTGTATCGAATCGCTGAATATCCCTGGTATCTTCCCCACGTCTGTTCTTCATGGCGCATCGAATTCTTGACAATGCGACGGATTTTTTGGAATGAGGTCAAAAATTTACGTTCGGCATGGGATGGAAGAAACGTGTCAACGCACGATAGATGCGCTCATCATGTTCTTGGAGTGCAATCGCGGGTATCCATTCACGTTCAAACTGGCTGTCCAGTCTGACCTCGCTGGCTCACATTGATAATAGACAGGGATGATATTCCGGGATTCCACCGTCAAGGGCCAACTCGAACATCTATTATCTATGGATCTTAGCTTCCGAGATGCCAATTACACTGTTCCAGAGACTTTCGTTGATCTTTTCATGACTGCTCCGTGTTTTACACGTTTGTCCATGAATTGCCTTTCGACATGGAGCTTTAACTGGTCTATCATGACGTTTATGTATCTTTATTGCCAACAAAAACGAAAACGGGTGGCAAGGCTTCCCTCCGTCCTCTCACAAGCAGTGCGACTCGAGACTTTGGGCATATATCTTGGTTCATCGCAAACTCTCCCCTCTATTACATTGATCGACCTTCCAAGCCTGCTGTCGTTGGTCACAAATACGTTTTCTCTGATACGGTCAATAACGACGCCGTCTCTGAAGGAGTGGAATGTCGATGCTGGATTGGTTGTGGACACTGGACCGCGTCCCGAGCTCGTTGGCGCTTTGAAGTCCTTTTTCGGCAGGTCATGATGTCATCTGCAAGTGTTGAATTTAAATGCCATAGGGATCTTATCACATACCCCAGATATAAGGACCTTGTATCTGGCTGACGTTCGTGACTCCGTGGTCGACGTCTTCGGGTGGCTTAATGGAATACATCGAGTCGAAACTCCCAGGTTGACCTGCTTGCAATCCCTTGTGGTGAATGGTTGTCATTTCCCAGCGCAGGATCAAATGTACAAAATATTCGACTTCGTTGCTCAGCGCAAAACACGAGTGGGCTCTGTTGTTGAGAAATTGCAGAAATTCGGTGTTAGGTGGTATTTGTTTCAAGATCAAGAGGTGACTAAAGCACTTCAAAAGCAGCTGAGAAATGTACGATATTCAATTCTCAAACAAGCGGGACAACGCCTAGCTTGGGAGGGCGTCCACGATCATTCTCAGGACACTTACGTGTACCGCTGGGATTGGGGTTAGTATGTTGCGATTGTGCGCTAATTCGTCAGCTATGGAGTCATGAGGGTATGTCCGTTGGAATAGCCGAGGGACAAGTGGGCCGGACATCGTGATGGCGCACCCCCTGCAATTCGAGCGAGTGATGGCTGTCACAATGTATAGAACGAGAGCCGGGGTGAGGAACTATGTAGGGTCCTGTCCCAGTCAGAAATCGGCTGTAAAGAATTGTGATGCGAGAGGTACTATTGAACAGATGTGTCTCTAAAGGTTTGATCTCGAGCCACATTTATCCGTCATACCATAACTTGGTAGCTTTTGTAGCATCCCTGGCCAACGTAAACACTTTATATCAGTGTTAATAAGCCAATCGACTCCACATACATTGTGATGAAATCTTACATTCACGCTCTGTAACATCAAGGCCCTCTCGGAACACTTGCGCAGAATCCTTTGAACCCCCGACTGATGGCCCCAAATTCGCAAAATGTTGGGCTTGGTCGATGACTTCTGTAAGCCGAGCCTTGAAAGTCTGCGACAGTAGTTCAGTGTCGCATGACAACTCGGTTGATATGATCAACGTGCCTCGGTCATCATGGCAGACAGTTCCTGCGCTCGAGCGCCTTGTACACTTTGAAACGACGTCAATAATAAAAGTTTGGCGGGACAGCGAAGAATGGGGGGGTGACGTACATATCCATTATTATCCTGCCGAGCATGTACCACGAAGCACCTGCGCCCACGAGACTTGCCAACTGCACGCTTCGGGGTTCCGCTTTGAGCGCACTGTGTATTCTGGGAGTGAAGGGCGTTGGAATGATCAGGTCTGCCCAGTCACTGTGATTCGCATCAGAGGGTTGCCACAGAATAAAGAGCTTGACGCTACTGCTTACGAGTACAGCACAACGTAGGAAAGCCACACCGGCAGTTGTAGTTTGGCATTTGGAACGATCTAGGTAGACGTGATGAGATAAGCCCTGTCGCTTCAAGAGCTAGTACTGGCAAGACGTGCATCTCGTTCCATGCCTGCGCCAAGGTGCCCCATCTCAGGAATTCTCTGCTTAAATTTACATTGTATCTTCTGCAAATGTCCTCGTCATAAAATTATCAAAGAAGTATTTGATGAAATCTGACCTGGTTTTCTGCAAGAATAGCGTCAATGCTATAGTAATCGTTAAAGTCCATAACAGTCACGGCGCCAACTGCGGCCATTGTAATCAAAAGTTCTATTCTACCTCACTCGGATTCGATTATCAACAAGGAAGGTCTCAAGTTCTAGCGCGAAATCAGTTGTTTCGTTCTTGACCAGACATTGCATTGACAAGTGCAACAGTCCCACCAGTGGACAGGCCTATTAAATATGTTTGCGTTTGGCGCCTCTTCCACCCTCCGTCTCGTCTGTTGCCACTGCCTTTGCCTCTCCGACGATTCCATTAAGAAATATATTTTGCCTATACGCTCGGAGCTCTGGAAGGATGCTGTAGATGTAATATGATTCACTTGAGATGTAAACTTACCCTCTATTGAACCGAGGATGTCATCTAGCGCTCTGATAAAGCATGAACATTTGCATCTGTTTTGCGATAAGATATTACCTATGATTACTCTCCCTATCGTGTTTAAATGCGTGTTGCGGGCACCAGCGATTAGTTAGTACTTTTATGGTGGATACGTCTTGGAACGCTGCCGTTAGTCAAACCTGTAGCATACGTGAGACCACTTACCGACAATGCTGAGAATCCTGCATGAGGACAGTATCATGGTAAAAATGAAGAAGCTCACCGATAGTGTAGCCAGTCAATCACTTCTGGCATTTCTTGCAGTAGGAAAAGGCGATCGTGGTGGACAGAGTTGCCGGCAAGATGTGCCACTCTTTGTTCTGGTATTCTCTGCTTGATATAAGACAGAACCTGGGAGGTCACATCCTCTGCACCATGGGGAGATTCTAAGCAAGCCTGAGTTAGGCCACTCTGTGCAATTTTAGTCAATGGTATGGTGACAGTACTGGACATTACTTTGCCGTGCTGATTTATACACCACGAATCCATGCTGGATGGAATTCCAGTGCCGTATCTCGCTGTGAATTGGGAACGCACTTATCAAGGACATCTTTCTCCTGGTGAATGATCAAATTTATGCCACCATCCACGCGTTCAAGGTCCCCATTAGTGATGACGACCTGACCGAAAAGTCAGAGGCTGAGGAGCGTGGAATAATAGTGACTTCACGGCTATTTCAAGCAACCTATCTTTGTTGGGATCCAGTCCAGTCATTTCACAGTCAACCCAGACAAGTGGGCCATCCTTCTCGAAAAGCTGCTTGAGCGGTAAAGCGGACGCAGTATCAGACGCCATATTATACCTGAGAAATGACCTGGAAGCTCTCGTCGAGCAGTAGCGTCTGACCGCAAAAAGTGCAGGGTGAAAGAGCATCCAACAGCGTGGGATAAAAATAGAAAGTCGGAGCAAGGCCAACTCCGGATGTAACAGATTTTACCTGGGCTTGAATTCTCATAGACTTTGGGAGGAATGGGAACAAAGAAACAGGATGAAATATGTAGATAAATGGCTCTGTGTTGAAGCAACAAACTTCAACAGACAACAGGAGTGCAGCAGAATAGTAGAGCTTTGTGAGTAAACACTTACTTTTTCTTTTTCTTTTTCCACATAGAAATGGGTATTAAAGTTGGCAGCCAAAGGTTGCCATCTACTAGCCACAAAATAGGAAGTAGGATAAAATGGCTGTGAGACAGCTTGTGTCCACATATGTGTGATGTGTATGATATATTAAGCTACAATGCTCAATGTTGTCAGTGACAACTTTCCCATCATCCTCACACACTTCAACATGTTTTCCAAGCTGCTTGACTTTGTTATTGCCTCACACTTGTCAAAACTCTGATAGTTATTATAATAGTTACATTAGATTAGTTACATTCATTACATTAAATAATGTAATGAACATCTTATCTTATATATATTGAATCATATCTTATCAAATAAGATGAGATCGAATAACTATTAATTAAGTGTTTCATATTTACTAGATAAGCATCAGCTTATGCTGGCTGTGACCTAGCTTGCTGTGAGATTGGGAGACTACAACATTGATAAAAGTACAGATAGAAAAATGCAAAGATAGGAGTATTATGATCATAAAAACATAGGCTATCTGGCTTTCCTTTCCCCTTTCCTTTTGTCATTCATGAGGTTTTTATTCCAGGCTTTTCTTTTGTCTTGGCTTTTCTTTTGTCTTGGCTTTTCTTTTGTCTTGGCTTTTCTTTTGTCTTGGCTTTTCTTTTGCCTTTTGCTTTTTCACTCGCAGTTTTTCCAGGTTTTCAGCAGAAAATCTGGGTGATCTGTTGTTTTTTTCTTCTTCATCAGGTTCTGATTTTGGTTGAATTTCAAGTTTGCTGATGAGTGCAGAATTTGATCAGTGAGCAAATGTCCAGCTTTTTTATGGTGATGTGATGCTTACAAAGTTGATTGATATGCTGTGAATTTTCCCTTTTTGCCTTGGCTTGTTTGACAGTGGGTTTGGTTGGTAGGAGTTTGTTGTGTGTGTGGAGTGAGGTTGACTGTGATAGAGTTCAGATCAATTCATAGGATGCCTGAGTCTGTTACAGAGTGACATATACCCTGAAAGGCTAAGCATGATTGGATTGGTGGGCTTGGGCTGTTTTGCCAATATTTCAAACAGTGTTTCAGATGGAACATAGCAAATGGTGGTCAATGATGAAGATTACTAGTTGGAGACAAAGTTGTGATTGATATGCTGTGTATTAATGTAGTAATCCAATATCTCTTACCTGTCAAACCATAATGTGATTCTGAGAGTAGTGCACAATAGAAATGTTGAATGATCTTCACCCCAAATACCCCTAAGTATAGCCCTCAGCACAGCTATCACTGGTTTGACCCTTAGAGGGTTTTTCTTTTTCTTTTATTTCTTTTATTTACATATATTAGAATACAGTCAAATACCTCCTCTCTATGAGAGTAATGTCTAATGGACATATGAGCTCATCATTCATGATAGTGATGACCACTGAGACAAACTATGTCTAATGGCTGCTCAACAAGAAAGGTGTTAGATTAGCAGTAAACACATGGTAAGTAATGCAGTGATGAGAGTGATGCTGTGGAGGATGGGAGCCAGACAGGGCAGCCAGGATGAATGTGGGTGGAAGGATGTTTGCTGCACAAGAGTAATATGCAATACATAGAAAGGCATTGGATTAGCTGCAGACATGTTGTAAGTGACACAGCCATTTTAGAGATGCTGCCAAGGATGTGAGCTGGACAAGACAGTCCTGACATAGGTGTTTTGAAGGATGCAAGTATTTAATAAAGGGACAGCAGTGCAGCATACTAAACTAAGTAAGGATTCAGTTACTTACATATTTAGTTAGTTACTGCCTTAATCAAGCTGTAATGTTAGTTGTAAAACTGAGGGGATAGTTGCTTTGAACACCCTCCTTATATATGTTTCAGAAACCCTAACCTAAGTACAGTGTAATCTACCTATTACATAATATCAGTCCCTAAAATGAGTCATTCTGAGTCTTCATCTATTTATATTCCTTCTATGATGTTCTATATGACATCATTTCATTCTGTATGAGTCATAAATATGAGTCATAATTGTGAGTCATAAGTCACATGACTAATATTATATAAGCCTTTTTTATGATTAAATATGAAACACTTAATTAATAGTTATTCAATCCTTATTTGATAAGATATGATAAGATATGTATAGATTAGATATAATGTTCATTACATTAGTTATTGTAATGAATGTAACTAACCTAATGTAACTATTATAATAACTATCAGAGTTTTGACACTGTTGAATATTTTATCAATTGTGTATTCCACATAACTTAAGCCATGTAGATCTGCTTGATTATCCATTATTAAAGGAATGGATTGTATATTGTATCTATATGCAACAGAGTCAGTGGTCAACATGACAGTGACACTGATCAAGAGAGGGACTGTACTGGTGTCAGAGGACACTAGTAAGTCAAGTTCAGATTTACAGGAGAAGATGACCACACTGGGCAGGTTGTGAGTGTTGGGTTGCCCTGGGATAGTGAGTCAGGGGGCCTGGCAGACTATTCAGTGGAAGAGACTGAACACATAGTCAAAGAAAACATGTGAGAGTGCCATGTATCAAGGGTGTAATGTCTCAGGATACCAATCACATATTGTGGCTAGTTCCATGAGCATGAGGACACCTGAGTGAAGTCCCAGGCACCACTCTTATGCATCATGTGGAGGAGTGCAATTGAAGAGCTTTGCTGGGGGACATTTGTGGACCCAGAAAACAGGAGGATACCCCTCTGGCAGTACCAGGCATAGCCTGTCTCAGTGGATGAACAGGAATGCCCCTTGTGCAAGATTGGTATCTTGGCAAGCAGGAGTTTTTATTACAGGGGTTGATTGAGACATGCTGGGCTGAGCTGGAGTACCAATGCTGGAAGGACTTCCAGTACAGACAATGATACTGGTTGGTGATACAACCAGTACCCACACAGCAAAATAGTCATGTGGTGCATTGGATCATTGGACACAGGAGAAGGCATGTCACCTTCTTAAAGAGGAAACTGTTATCACATTGAGGTGGATTGATCAGCTCAGGAAGAGCAGGACTTGGCCTAGCAGGCCTTATTGCAACAATGTGAATGTGTTGCTAGAGAAAGGGTGCAGCAGGTGCAGAGAGCAGAAAAGGAGTGTGTGACATGGGCTGCTGCAAAACCAGTCAACCAAGACTGGATAACCAAAGTCCCAGAGTGGAAGTTCAGTGCAGATGAGTTAGTAGGGCACTTTACTCCAAAAGCATCTTGGAGCAAGCAGAGAAAGGTGGGAGTTGCCATGTATGAACAGGTGTACACATGCTACAACAAGATGATCAACCAATGGAGGGTGTACAAGTCAAGTTCAAACAAGATTCTATGTTCAATAGGATCTATGTTGCCAAAAGCAACAAAGTGATCAGAGATCAGAAGTCAAGATAGTCTCAAGGAGTGTTTGTCAACTTGGTCAATGTTACAGTTTCTTTTCCTCTTTGTTACTAGATGTTCCATTATTAACTCACTACTGTGCATCTTCTATATCAGACACTATCTCCTTTCCATAGTTACCTTCATATTTCCTTTCTCAGGTAGCTACAGCCTCATTTCCTTTTACAGTTTCCATTGTTCTCTAAAATGTATGTATATAAACCCCATGTATAGTACAGTATCTCCAGTTCCAACTTAGATGAGTATTGCTCTCAACCTTGCTTGACTTTGATGCTCTTCTCTTCTCATCATTCTCAAGACCTTTGCCATCATTTGACTTAGCATCCAGACTCTTTGTCCAGTGGCTGGGAGCAGACTGAGACTCTGCTTGCCACTGTTGACTTAGAATGAACTACAACAAGGGCATTGTCCATAACACAAGTTGGAACTCAGGACCCACTCAGTGCTTTGTCACTAGCCAGACATCATTGAGACCAGAACCTTGCTTAACCAACCCCTGAACCATGCATTCCTCTTCAGGAAGTAGTGGTACTTAGATGAAAAGGAAGTCTATTTTTGACTGTCAATAAGAGCTGGTACTACATATCAGGAGGAAGGAAAACCAACACTCCAGTACCCAACAAGTACTTTGAAGGAGAATACCAAGAACCAGAATATGGTTAACTACCAGGAGAACTGTGGAAGGAATTTGCACCAGAAAAACCAGATGTTGCAGTACTAGCACTCAAGAGGAAACATAGAGCTTTGGAACAAATACAGAGAACAGCAGCAGATCAAATTAGATCTAGCCTTTGACTGTGAACTGAAACTAGGAGGAAGCTCAAAACAAGTAACAGAATTGAACAGGAACCAAAACAGGAACCTGAACCCATAGAACCAAACAGGAACCCAAGGAATCAAAACAGGAATCAAAACAGGAACCTGAAACTGGGCAGACAATAAGGAAACACTCTCAAAAGGAATAAAGGGGATCTTCATTGAGAAATTCAAAGGGCAACAATCCAAAGTGAAACATTTCATCTATGCATTTGATGATACAGTGACTCAAAAAACTGTCCCAATGTTTGGCATGTTTTGACTGTTTGTGACATAGCATCACACCAAAGCCAAATAGGGCAAAACTGTTAGTGTACATAAGAAAGGGTTACATAATAGCTACATGTTAAATCAGAAATTATATGATTTGATGCATTTTCCATGGTGATATAGGGAATCCATTTTGATGCCTCATTGGGACAGTTATTTGAGTGGGTATCAGGAATATCAGAATCTGATGGTGGTTGGTTCCTGTGGCATGAGAAATCTAATAGATTGCTATCAGGGTGATTGTACCTTAGATTGTTCCTGAATTCAATGTATTTAACAAGGGCCAGCATCCAGAGAGTCCCCCAAATCCAACATGCATCCCATTTCCTCTGCTCAGAGAGAAAACATCCTCTCCCTTGCCTCTAATGGTTTCTCCACTTGCCTCCAAACTTGGTGTTGGCAGGTCCTCTATCTCCAGAGTCCTTCAGGAACCTCATCCCAATCAACAAAATTCTTCTGGTGGTCATCCTTCCAAGCTGTCTCCCACTGACAAATGATCTGTCCTCACACAAATCACCACTGGGAAGGCTGCCAATACTGTCCAGGTCACCAACCACATTAACAGCATCATCTCCCACCCAGTCTGCCCACAGACAATTAGAAATGTGCTGAAGCAGCACTCATTCAAAGCTGTGACAAAGAAGAAAAGCCATTGCTCACTGCAGTGCATAGGAAGAAGAGGTTGGCCTTTGCCCTGAAGCACAAGGAATGGACTGTGGAGGGTTGGAAGAGGGTTATTTGGTCAGATAGGACTAAAATAAACAGGATTGGGTCAGATGGGAAGCAATGGGTATGGAAACAGGTGGGGGATGGGCTGATTGCAATACTTTACCCTCCCCCCCCAGTCCGATTAGACTCCGATAGGACTCTGATGACTCCTATAGGACTCCTATAGGACTCTGATGAAAAAATCCAAAAAGGCTTCAAATATTAAGAAACATGTTTTGCATTGTTTGTTGATGTTTGATTGAATATTTGTATAAGTTTCAAGCTGCATAGTACATATTCTCCTCTAATATGATACAAATACAACTTCTACAAGTCATTTTCTTCACTACTACTGTCACTACTAGTGTGATATGTGCATAATGGTTGTTTACCAATGTTTGTACATACATGATATGACTATAACCATTGTGCATATAATGTCTCATACCTTGTCAGCCACACACCCAAATTACCAGCCACCCTATCAGCCACCCTATCAGCCACCCGTGCCACCACCCAAATGCCCAACTACTTCTTTCACTACTCTCACTACAAGTGTGATAACATATGTATGGTTGTTTACCATAGTTTGTACAAACATGATGACTATAAACTATTGTGCATATGCTGTCCCACCTGTCAGCCACACAGCCAGATTACCAGCCACCCTGTCAGCCACACACCCAAATTACCAGCTACCTGTCAACCACCAGCCAAAATGGCTAGCCACCCAGACAGCCACCTAGCACAATGACCATCCACCCATCAGCCACCCTGTCAGCCATCCAGTTAAGTAATGGAAGGGCAAGCTAAATAATAGAGGGCAGGTGAGGAGGGAATGTGTGAGAGAAGTGAGCAGGCAAGGGAGGAAAGAGGAGGGAGGAGGAGTGAGTGAGTGAGCAGGTGCTGAGCAATGAGGAGGGAATGAGTGGGAGAAGAGGAGAGAGAAGACAAGGAGGGAACAGGTAAGTGGGGAGGCAAGGAGGAAACAGGAGGGAGCAGAAAAGTGGGCAGCAGAGGAAAGAAATGGTAGCAGGAGCAAGTGTGTTGTAAAATATGGGAAAATGTCATATGCAGTACATAAGACACAGCACTTTGCACTCAGCCATGTGTCTGGGTAGAGTCAAGTCCATGTAACATCCAGGTACATATAGTCCAGGTCTGTGCAAACCAGACCTGTACTCCCTGCCCAGCTCAGCTGCAGTCCATGTGGAGTCTGGTCATACATTGTTGATGCTGTGTGGCTCACAATTCATGTTTTTATCATGTTTGCTCCATGTTTGGGACATTTGGATGTTGTGGATGATACAGACAATGCCCTTGTCATGATTTGTTTCAAGTCAACAGCAACAAGCAGAGTCTTGGTCCACTCCCAGCCACTGGTCGAAGATTCTAGCTGCTAAGTCAAACAGTGACAAAGGTCCTGAAGATGATGTGGAAGGGAGATGATGATATTAAGCACTGGAAATTCTACTGTACATCAGAGTTTTCTATACATGATGAGAGACATAGTGTCCAATATAGTACATATATTGCAGCAGTGATGTAAATATAATAGTCCATGATGAAAAGGAAGTGTAACAGTGGGTTGAGATGGGTGATGTGCCAATGTGCCAATGTGCCATTCAAGTGAATTGAATAAATTCTATGGCATCATTGGTAGGTCACAAGTGGTGGTTGAGGTGGTGCTGCAATGACCAGGCAGTGGTGGACAAAGGAGCAGTGATGTAAGTCTGTTACAGTTTCCCTTTGTTGTCATGCTCCTGACTCAGTGGACCGTTTTACTTTATCATCATTACTCATACAACTGCACATAGCACAGCCTGGACATTTATCTCCTTCTATAGCTTCCTTCACATTACCTTTTCAAGGTAGCTAATAAACCCTTTCCTTTTACAATTCCTTTGTTCTCCAAGTGTATACAAACCCACATCATGTATTGTAGTTCTCTAGTTCCAACTTAGACAAGTATTGCTCTCAACCTTGTTTAATCTCAATGCTCTCCTCTTCCTCATTGTCTTCAGAACCTTCATCATTGTTTGACTTAGCATCTAGAACCTTTGTCCAGTGACTGGGAGCAGACCGAGACTCTGCTTGTCACTGTTGACTTAGAACAACCCACAATGAGGGTGCTGTCCATAACAAAGTCCAGCTGAGGTGTGGTATGACTTCACTGCTGAGACCTGACATATAAATAAAAGAAATACTGCATTGTGTATATTTGCTTACCATGTTTATGAAGATTTACCCCTGGATTCAGTGGCAATATTGTTGCACAAAGAATAAAAAAGTTACTGATAACTCAACACATTCTTTGTTTGCATATGTTTGAATATCACCACCAAGGCAAATTTGATTCCTCTACATTTTTGATTAATAGAAGATGTTATGAATCTGACGAGTGTGGTGTGTTGGCATTGTCACACAAAAACTTGAAAGAAAGGGCTATATCTCATGAAGTTCTTTGTTTATTTATGTTTGTATACCATCAATAGAATTGGATTTGCCCCCTCTACAACTTTTGTTAATAGATCATGTCATGAATATGACTTTGGTACATTGGAGTGCAGTGGCTGTGCTAAAAAATGCGGAATCCTGATAGTATATTGCAATTATCTCTGTGAATACCAGGTTTACACTTATCTGGTTTTCATATTCTTAGTCAGATTCATCCCCTCTACATTTTTTGTTAATAGGTCATGTGACAATTCTCACTTTTCTAACTGTGTGAAATTGTGACAAGTCTTGTGACATGTGAGAAACTTTAAAGTTGTGGGAAATTTGATATAGGCATGTGCTTACATATACAATCTTATCTACATTAATCTAATTATGTAATCAACTTATCTACTTATGCAATCTCCTTATCTACTTATGCAATCTCCTTATCTACTTATGTAATCTACTTATCTACTTATGTAATCTACTTAAATACTTGTGTAATCTACTTAAATACTTATGTAATCTACTTAAATACTTATGTAATATACTTATCTCACATTACATGGCTTACTAATATGTATTACTAATCAGTTCTCGACGAGGGGAATGGGGGTTCAGTCCCAGTGAGAAAAGGCGCGGGAGGTATCTGTTTTGATCGGCGGAGCGGGGGGAAGTGGGGCAAAACAGGAGAAATGGCCGCGTCGTCAGAAGCATCGGTCCCTGTCGGGCTCATAGTAGACGTTGCCGACACCGTTTGTTTTCGCGCGTAGAAAAGGTAGAATCTGAATCCACCTGAATGTTTCCGAACATTTCTGTATTGGTCTGAGCATTTCTACATTCCTCGGCATCGTCTAGCTCGGCGTCGCCCATGCTGCTCGCTCGCTCGTCCCCTGCACCCATCGGCTTCCCTCTGCTCCCCCCGGTTCTCCTTCTGCTCCCCATCCTCCTGCTCCTCCTCGTCCTCCTGCTAGGTCTTTACTTTCTTCTCCCTGTAGTAAAGTAGTCAGAATAGAAGATACCAATACAAAATATTACTTACTTACGCTTCTGCTTGCTCATTTCCTTCCATTCCTATAAGCTCAGTGAGTTAGACAATCCGGAGAAAGAGTCGGAGAACGCACATCTTTTTTCTCGTTGCTCAGCGCCTTCCATGCGTTCGTCAACTCTGTCTTGGTCTGATTGTGTCCTGGCTGAGTTATCCACCACGCGGCAAATAGATCCCTGTGACACATATGAGTGAACTTAGAAGGGGAGGGTGGAAGTGCAGACTGACGTTGCTGCTGTCGGATTCGGGTTGAGTTCAATCTCGGCCGACTTCCTTCCCCGTTGCTTCTTGCCTTGTCCCTCGGTGCTTGGGTTCAGTGGGCATGGCTGGCTGTCCTTATATACCTTTCAGGTGTGCACAGACCATCTGCTCAATGGTCATGTGATATGCGACATGTGACATGTGACATATTCTTATCGGACTATTGTAATGGATTACAGTTATGTACATTTCTTAGAATAGTTTCTAATGTATGTGATATATTCCTATCAGACTCCGATTAGTCCGATTTGACTCCGATAAAATGGTCAGACTGGGATCGGAGTCAGATCGGAGTGGAATAGGAATTTTACTGCCATTCTATTAATGACTTTTTTTCATCGGAGTCTGATCGGACTCCGATAAGACTCCGTCGGACTCCGATCGGAATAGGGGGGGGACAGTAAAGAGCTCGCTGATTGAGAGGGAGGTCCAAGGGACAGTGAAATTTGATGGTGGAAACATCATGGTATGAGGCTGCATGGGTTGGAATGGTGTTGGGGAACTTGCAGAGGTTGAGGGGAGGATGGATGCTGACCAGTATGTGGACATTTTGGACAACCACTTACTGCCTAGCATAGATGGATCTGGAATTGGTGATGAGGAGTGCATTTTTCAGCAAGACAATGACCCAAAACACACCTCCAAAATGGCCAGAAACTGGATGGAAGAGAACAATATCACTCCCCTGGACTGGCCTGCACAGTCTCCTGACCTTAATCCAATTGAACACCTCTGGCATGACATCAAATTGCAGCTGTGCAGATATGAGACACCAGCAAAGGGAGTTTGGGAGATTTGGGAGAGAGTGGTAGAGGTATGGAATGCTACAGAGCCAGAGGTGTGTCAGGGGTTGATTGAGAGTATGCCTAGAAGGCTGGAAGCAGTTATCAAGGCAAAGGGAGGCAATACAAAGTACTAAATTGTGCATTTTCTGTAATTCTGACACTCACTCAAAAAACTGTCCCAATGAAGCATCAAACTGAATTGCTTATATCTCCATGGTAAATGCATTAAATAACGAAGTTCCTGGTTTGGCACGTAGCTATTATGTAAGCCTTCCTTATGTACACTGACAGTTTGGCTTCATTTGGCTTTTGTGTGATGCTATGCCATGAACAGTCAAAGAGTGCCAAACATTGGGACAGTTTTGAGTCACTGTACCTTCAATTTAGATGAGGAACAATTTAACACCAACAAAAAGAAAGTCAAATATGTCTTCCTACATTTAGGAGAGGAACTAGATGACTGGAAAGACAACTTCTGAGAGGAATTGGATGGAATAAAGGAAAGAAAAAGGAGGGAGGAGTGATGCTCTCCTGGGGAGACTACAGCAGCTTCAAAAAGCAATTCTTAGCCAATTGGGGCAAATCAGACACTGCAGCCAGGACCCTGAATGATCTTGATAAGGTCAAAGTGGGCAGAGATATAGATATACCCACTTACATTCAGAAATTCCAATTGCTCATACAATCCACTGGAATTACTGGGTTCATGGTGCAACAAATCTACTTCTGCAAAGGACTCCCAGCATCAGTAGCAGCAAAGATCATCAAAAACCCTGCAGTTGTCAACATGGAAATGGCTTATGATGCTGCAGAACAATTACATAACACATGGGAGACCCTGAAGCTGATGAACCAATCCTCTGGATCAGGAAACACAGAGAAATGTTTCAGATTCAACCAAAATTTGAGAAACTCAACATCAGGATCAAAAGGAATCAATGCTGTAACCACAGGACACCTTTCAGATTCCCAAAGGAGGAATACCAGAAAATCAGCAAGTGTTTCTGATGCAGCACTCAGGGACACTATCCAGGATTGCCCTAACAAAAGGAATGCACAATGTTGCCCTACAAGCCTTCCCCTCCTCAGAATTGCACAATCAGAACTATAGAGGAAACAACCTTGAACAAATCAACTGTTAGGATCGCAATCCTAGCCCCTCAATTTCAGTTTTACTCTAAAGTCATCTGGGATGACTGCCACATGCTTTACAACAGGACAGGGGCCTTATAGGATACAAGGAGACACCAATTGTTGAGTCAGCACATGGGAGCACTCACCAGAGGATGAGACAATGGTTGGACAATGTTAGGATTGCAATCCTAGCCCCTCAATTTCAGTTTACTCTACAGTCATCTGGGATGACTGCTATACACATTATAACGGGCCAGGGGCCTTATGAGACACTATGGGACACCAATGGTTGAGTCAGTGCATGGGAGTGCTCACCAGAGGGCAAGACGATGGTTGGAGGAACCATCCAATACTATATATGGAAGGATGGCCGGACTAGGAAGGTGGATCGCCACCTTGATGGCATCACACTTGGCATCAGTGCATCAGGAGGATCAGCACATCAAGCCATTACACATCAGATGAAGGTGCAAGACAGCACGCATGTCTATAAAGGATTGCGATGGGAACGCACAATGCCTTGAGGCATTGCCCCTTATGGTCAGGGTCTAGAACAGTCCAGAGGAGGTCTATGAGTGGAGTCAGAGTGGCCACACCCATATGCGCCCATATGCACAGCAACTGTGGCAGCACCCAAGCACATGCTCACCAAGAACAATAAGAGTGAGTCAGAGTGGGGGAGTGCCAATGGGTCTGGGAGTCACAAGGGGTCCTCATAGAATAGTATATAAGTAGGTACAGTGTAGCTGGAGTCTCCCCAGACTTCAGATAGTTTCTCTCCACCCCAATTCTATCCTGTTCTGTCTCCTTTCTACTCTCTGGCCAGCAACAAGGCCTGTGGGCCCCTTAGGGGGATGTTAAGGTTGTGGTTGTGGGGTGTGAGCTCATAACAGACAAGCCAGCCAACACTATATATGGAAGGACAGCCAGACTAAGAAGGTGGATTGCCACCTTGATGGCATCATACTTGGCATCAGTGCATCAGGAGGATCAGTGGATCACAGCCATCATGCATCAGACAAGATGCAGGATAGTGTGCATATCTATAAAGGATTGCAAGGTGATGCATGAAGCATTGAGGCATAGCCCCTTATGGACAAGGTCTATGAGTGGAGTCATAGTGGCTGCGCCCATATGTGCAGCAACTGTGGCAGTGCCCAACAATGTGCTCACAAGAACAATAAGAGTGAGTGAGAGTGGGGGAGTGCTGATGGGTCAAGGAGTTGCAAGAGGTCCTCATAGAGTAGTATATACAGTGACCAGACAAAGGTTTCCAATGTTTGGTGAAACTGTATTGAATGGCTTATAGCATGAGAAATAAATTATATAAAAATCCTGAAAATTCAGAGTACATAGCTTAACATGTATAGTATTAGGTAATACAGCACCATTATGTAATCATTGCTATTAGAGAAGATAAAAATAGATTAAACCTCACTGCTCATTGGAAACCTTTTGCTGCTGACAATTTGAGGAATAGAAACAAGACAGATCACATGACTCTGTTGACTACATTCACACAGTCATGTGACTATGTTGATTTTCAGTTGAATTCAACAGTCCTAGCAACCCATACCACCACCAATCCATCATGCACTCTCTCACTCCTACTCAGCAGCAACACATCATCTCCCTTCTCAATGCTGGCCATTCTGCCAAAGCTATTGCTTCATCCACTGGCCATGGCCTTGCTACAGTCTCTAGAATTTGCTCTAAACACTGTCCTCACCTCCAAAAGTCCTTTGGAGGTTGTCCAAAGAAGCTCTCTCCCACCAACAAATGCCATGCCATGCACCTCATCACTTCTAGGAGGGCTGAAACAGCTGTGGATGTGACCAAAGAACTCCAGCTTATTGTTGATCAGCCATTGTCAGTAGATACAGTCAGGAGATGGTTGAAAGAGCAAGGAATGAAGGCAGTTGTGAAGAAGGAGAAGCTACTTTTGTCAGCTAGGCACAAAAAGGAGCAGCTGGACTTTGCCTTGGCACACCAATATTGGACTATGTGTTACAACTTTACGACTTTCTGGCTATTTTTCCATATTTTTATCTATTTTCTCTGGGGCCCTATGGACGCATAGGTATACAGGACTTGTAGGCGCCAACCCCTATGTCGAGGCGCCCATCAGTTAGGTCAGCAGTTAGTCAGCAAGGGGCTGTGCCGATAAGAAGACAATAAGGACCGGATGGGGACACGGACATCATGGGAAGGCGTAGATAGTCGCCATGGTTTCATTGCTGCGCGTTGATGAGCTTTGGCTCTGTACACCAATGGACAGGGGCTCTGCCCTAAAGGAGTAGCTTAGTCATGGGTGGTTTATAGTACAGTGTCACATGTAGTCACATAATAAGAATACCCCTCCCTCCTTTGTGAACAGCTTCATTTTCCCCTCGTTTGGCTTGTTCTCCCTCCCCCTCCCTCTCGTTTTTGGGGGGGAGGGTTTAATATGTCATCACCATTGCCACAGCTATCATCGTCGCACAGCGCTCTCGTCGAATCGAACAGGAAGTGTCGGGAATCTTCCAGCGGTCTCACACCCCCCTCATCTACACAGCTGCTTTAGCAGTGTAGTAACCTATCATAATGGCTGCCCCAGTGAGGCCTTGTGAAGACAACCACCGGCACCTCCCTTCGACAAGGTCATATCGATGAGCCTCACCCCCACCTCGTGTTCCTTTGTTTTGCGATGCCTACAGCTCCCTGACGACTGCCGCCATTCGTTTATGACCCCCTCGGACTAGTCTAGCTACGAGCGCCCGTCACATTGCGTGACGAGCCCACTTTCTGGCATTTGCGCCCACCACCATGCTCGTCGCCCGACGCTCGCCTTCTAGCCGCCCCCGACCTGCGAAACCATCCTCATTCACTTGTTCACGACTCCTACAACCCATTCCCCAACGAGCGCTCACTTTCCCATGTAACGCGCCCATCTGCCGACGTTTTTGCCTGCCACCGACATTTGCAACACACCTCACCACGTTGATGCCCGCACACCATCCGTTTAGTCGCCCACCGCCTGTCTTCCCCTTGTAGTCAACGGAAAACACTGTTGTTGACGCCTGCCACTCGTCTCCGGACCAGCGCCCGCCGTTTAGCCCGTGCAAGTTTATTGTTTTGAAGTTTATCGTCATTGTTTATAGTCGCCGTCGTCAGAGACACGACGGGTCTATCGTTTACTGAGTTACCGTTTCGTTTCTTATCTGCGCCGCACCAGCTCTCCAGCCCACGCTAGTTCAAGTCGAATCCAGTCTGTTGCCACCGTCGTCGACCGCTCCTGCAAGCCCCGACTCGTGTAATCGACCACTCGTTTCAAATGCGATGCCTCACCGTCAGTTTAGGCACCCCTCGCAAGACAGTTCAGCTCGCGCAGTGCCCGACGCGCCCTCGTTACACTTACCGCCCTCGTTTCCGCCCCCCACAGCTTGCCAGCACCCCAACACATTCGTTACGACCCCGCTATCGCCTACAAGTATTCTACTTTGGCTACTAGGATTTCTCAACCGACGACGACACTCACCGACCGCCACATCACCGTCAGCGCCCCTCATCGGACCACCATGCCATTGCGACGTCGCCACGGCCACTGTACCTCAACCATCACGTCGCCGAGACAAGCCTGCGCCGTCAGCCCACGTCCGCGCCGCCCGTCGAAACGGTAGCCCGTCCACGTCGTCAACCATACGACGACCGCCGTCAGTCGACGCCAGTCAACACCTCGGCCGTTTTCAAGCAACGCCCACGTCCACGCCGTCACTCAACGACTCGGCTACTGCCCGTTCCTAAGACGATCCCCACCGAGCCCACGCCATCCACGTCCATCGACGTCCGCGTCGTCAACTATATGACAAACCGCCGTCAGTCGACGCCAGCCACTGTTAACGCACCCAACGCGTCCACGCCGTCCGTCTCGACCGTCGCCCGTCCATTGTCAGCCAGCCGACACCCGTCTCTCAACGCCGGCCGTGCCGTCCGTTCCCAAGACGGTCCCCACTGACGTTTCCTCCTTCACATGGCTGCCATACCTTGACCACGTAGCAACGCCCGCGCCCACGCCGTCCGTCAGTCCACGCCGCAGTACCTCGATTGCCCACGCCTATGCCACCGTCCGTCGTACGCCCAACGCATCCCCATCGCCCACTTCATTCGACGCCGTGCCCATCGGTTTCGTCTTCAAGTACTCAACCATCGGCCCTCATCAGCTGACCAGGGATGGTCAGATTTCAAAGTATTGGGGAGATGATGAGCTTTGGCTCTGTACACCAATGGACAAGGGCTCTGCCCTAAAGGAGTAGCTTAGTCATGGGTGGTTTATAGTACAGTGTCACATGTAGTCACATAATAAGAATACCCCTCCCTCCTTTGTGAACAGCTTCGTTTTCCCCTCGTTTGGCTCGTTCTCCCTCCCCCTCCCTCTCGTTTTTGGGGGGGAGGGTTTAATATGTCATCACCATTGCCACAGCTATCATCGTCGCACAGCGCTCTCGTCGAATCGAACAGGAAGTGTCGGGAATCTTCCAGCGGTCTCACAACCCCCCTCATCTACACAGCTGCTTTGGCAGTGTAGTAACCTATCAGTGTGCATAGCCCTTGGGGCATGAGGCTGCTGCGCACAGACCATGGTTGGGGTATATGAGGTGGTGTGTTGTAGGTAGGAGTCTCTAAGACTCTAGATAGTTTGCTCTTACCCAGCTTACTAGTCTACTGTGTCAATTCATATCTCTTCTCTCTCATCGTCTCAGTGAGGCTTGTGGTTGTGTGGGATTAGTCCTAACATAATCTAGAGTCTTTCTAACCACACCCTTCGTCGTTTGCTACAGTGCTGAGCACACCTTGCTTGTTGTTGCTCACAGCGTCGAAGTGATCCAACAAATTATTTGTCTGACCAACCGCTCGTTAATACGACTCTACACTGCTAAGGCAGCTGTGTAGACAGGGGGGGTTTTGTGTGAGCTAGTTGAAGTGTCCCGACGTTGCCAACCAGAGGGATGCATAAAAACGCGTGTGGAGCGGAAACACGAATCACGGATGTGACGTGTGACCTAGTGACAAAATGCGTGCGGAGCGGAACGCAAGTGCGGACGTGCGGACGTGACGCATGACCTAGTAACAGAACACGCGGAGCGGAACACAAGTGCAGATGTGCGGATGTGATGTGTGACAGAATGCACACGGAGCGGAACGCAAGTGCGGCTGTGACGCAACGGAGTAACAATGGCATGTGACGTGACTGCGTCGAATAGCGGACGGCGTGTGGGTATAGCATGTGACAAGTGTGACAAAAAGCGACAGAGGGAATAGGCTTGTAATGGGAAAAGAGCTTATTGCATGGGAGCGAGATTATGTGTTATATATGATATTGGGGGTAGGATGGTATGTTTTTTGACAAGATAACTACGAGGCTTTATATACATTTTTGGCTCTATCAGTACGAAGGAACTCTGCGATATTTTCACCTCCTGTCCAAATCCGGGCTTGATATTGCTGATCGACGATTTTCCGTGAAGTTTTCAATCCTTTGTTCTAGATGGGGATTTGCCTTTATCCCTTGATTGTGAGTTTGGATCTCGATTGTGGGCTCCGGAAAGCGGAGTTGCCTATTGAGGAAGTGGCTGTGCAGAGAGCGGACTTGCATTCCTGTAGCACGGGAAAGAGCGGAAGGAGCGGATCGGAAATGTCGGAAGTGCGGAAAAGCGCGGGAAAGAGCGGATCGCAAATGTCGGAAGTGCGGGAAAGCGCAGGAAAGAGCGGATCGCAAATGTCAGAAGTGCAGAAAAGCGCAGATCGGAAGCAGAAAGCGCGGGAAAGCGGATCGGAAGCGGATCTTCTACACAGTCACAGCCAGTGACTGCTCATCATCGTTACACCACGAGGCTGGTTGCAGCCTCGATTCGACACAAGTCAACAATGTGGTCATGACTGACTGCGGGACCATACTGTCTATAAAACAGTTCTAGACGAGAGTAACTGCGTGCTGGGTTGTGGACCAGGCAGGGTCGCCCTGGGCAGTTACACTAGGACTGCGGAAAAGCCATTGGAACCGGCGAAGACAATCACTTGTGGTGACCTGTATCAAGGCATACAGTCTGAGAATACCAATCACGTATCGGATCTAATGATCTGAGCATGAGGACATCTCAGTGAAATGCCGGGCAGCACTGCTTGTGGTCAGTTGGTGGAATCAAATTGAAGATCTGAGTGCAGGTGTGTTATTGACCGCATCGGACAGTGGCTGTATTAGGAAGTACAGTTATGGAAGAAAAGGCGACATCTCCCTACTTGGGACGTCATCCTATTTTTGGAACACACTAAAGGGATCTGGGATCCAGGAACAATGACACAATTGTTCAACTACATTTTGCCAAGGGCAGCTATGTCCTTGATGGAGATCGGAAAGGTTTTTGGTCTAGAATGGGTGGCGGGGTGCCCTTTGCCCCACAAACAAACTGAGTTGGCCAAGCCAGTCGACTCCTGACAACGTGATGCGCATGTACGCGCATGGTACTTCTGGTGCAAGGAGCAGCGCCATTTAGAAAAGCTCAGGCTGCGCAGAGCAGCATACAAACGACAGGTGCTCGAGGAGGCGGCATTCCAAGAGCAAGAGGAGGCATGGGAAATTCTCATGCAGGAAAAGTGCGAGGCACTACGACAAAAAAAGAAGTTCCAGCAGATGGAACAAGAATTGGAAGTGGACCAACGGGTGCTTGAGCAGGTGCTTGAGCAGCTCGTTGATCAACCGGATGTCAGGGAGGCGGTGTTTGATTCCCCCTCCAACATGCTGCTTTTACTACAAGGATTTAATGTGTTTACATTGAAACACGATGGGTTGGTTCTTATGGCAAAACAGCGGAACAAGTTGATGCATGCCTCAAATGGCAACATCAAGGTTAAGCATTTGGGCCGCATGACGTGGTACGCTCCATACATGTATGAATGGAGAAAATCCCGATCCAGCTCATCTCCAGTCACAGAACCCAACTTCCTGGTGAATCACACAGGACCGGACAACGACGGAGTCATGCTCCCAGAATGGGATGATTTCATGGATCTGCACTTGGCTGATTGGGGAATTCGGACCAAGAAGGAATACACCAATCACTGGGTCGAGAATCAGGAATGGGTTATATTACCAGGAGTTCCGACAAATGCGGACCAGCCCAACTACCATTGGCAGAAGCCCAGATACTGTTACATGTATCTTTTCAAGCCAGAATATTACGACTTATATCATTGGCCGGAGTGGCCCACGGTCACTGAGATCGCATCTTGGAACACGGAACTCCAAAACCCATTCACACGATTCAGTCTCCAGGACAACTGCCAACGGGACCGATTTCATGTACTAGAAGAGTTCATGATACGAGTGGAGGACGGTGACGATATCTGGGACTGGGGTAGCATCAACAAGATGATTGCTAGGGGAACATACAATAAGCAAGCCCGATGGGGAGGCAAGGGTTTCTTCTGCCGAAACAAGAAGAAGAAGAAGACCCGATCATACACGGGTTTGATCCTGTCCATCAAGTGTGAAGGGGGTGACGTGGAGTTATCCAGCGTCCCTGTTCACACGAGCAAACCCAACCCGGTTCTATATCTGATCACGGGATCTACACCACCCAGGACATTGAAACAATCAACGCCACTGCCAGTGCCGCCCAAGGTTCCCACGTACACCGAGGCAATCAAAGCCAAGAAGGCGGAGTTCAACACAATCATGCATACCTGTGGCGGAGATTGGAACTGGCATGATGGACCGGTCACAACGGCAGAGGACTGGATGATTGAAGCGGGGCCCAGCAATTTGCATGAGACACAAAAACGGCGAGAGATAGACCATTGGCGTCGGACAGTAGCAAACGAGGTAGAACATGTGTATCCGTATCCTGTGGCCCAATCTAGTAGTGAAATCCTACACCCGGACATCCCAGGATTCTGCTATTTGGTGATGTTTAAGAAACAGCACTGGAACAAGTTTGAGTGGCCAGCATACCCACAGATCCAAGAAATCTATCAGTTCAATCAGCGAATGAGGGAATTGCAAGCAAATGTGAGAGCCCAAGAAACATATGGACGTGAAGGATGTATCCATGTGGAGCGCGTGTCTCAGGGCCTCAATGCATGGACTCAAATGGACAATTGGATCTTAAAAGGATATGGGCGGTACCATATCGGTGCTTTTCAATGGATGGTGCAAATGGCTGTAGGACTTAGAGATTTCCTCATTGGATATACGCAAGTCATGCCTCATCCCTTACCACCACAAATTCCCTTGACCAGAACAAATCAAGATGATGTGGCAGATAGGCAACAACAGATTGATGACATTGAGGAATCCAGGATGGCGACAGTCAATGGTTTCGGACAACTCCTTACCAACATGCTGGAGGAGTGGCAGCAAACACATCCTCAACCATCACCAGCTCCTTTAACAAAGGCTGAAATGCCGGATCACTTCAAGGGAGATCCAAGTCAAGTTGACAATTGGCTGAGGACCATGGAAGTCTACTTCACACTGGCGCGAGAAACGACAGTCCAGCGGCGCATAGTGCATAGTGATCTGTCTATACCGCACTAGGAAAGGAAAAGGGAATCGTGCAGGAGAATGGGCTGGAGTCAAGCTCCAAGAAATCCAAAAGGCAGATGAGGAATACAAAGGAAAACACGCATGCATTCCTACCCGCTACCCGTTGGATTTAACATGGAGAGAAATAAACAATGGGCATCAGGCACCTCTGCAACCTGAGGATCAACCCTTGCAATGGACATGCCCACCCAATGTCAACAAATATCCATGGGTCACCTGGGCAGCATTTAAAGCGGAAATGCACAAGTTTTTCATGTCAACAGAAACCAAACAGCATGCCACTGATGATTTAATGAAATTGGAACAGCGAAATACCCCAATTGAAGATTATATCATCAAGTTCAATGCATTGTCACCATTGGTGGGCTGGGGAGAGAATGCGCTCAAAGACCACTTCCTCAACAGGATTAACCCGGCACTGGGTGCAGAGCTAATCAGGCATGGAAATCTGGCAGATGATGCATCCCTGAAAACAATTCAGGATCGAGTGGTGCAATTGGCACGGGTATATCACAGGGCAAAGGAGGCATATGGCGAGAAGAAAAGCCGTAATGAGTATAAGGAAACACCAGTGGCCAAAGAAAGCAAGGCACCGATACAACACAGCATGCCTACAATGTCAACATCCAGTAGAGACCCAAATGCCATGGATGTAGATAAAGTGAAACGACGCACAGGGGCGTGTTACAATTGTGGCAAAGAAGGACACTTTGCCAGGGACTGTCCTGAACCAAAGTGGTTCAATAAGAATGAAAAAGGGAAAGGCTGTATTTGGGAGTTAAAGGTAGAAGAGCTCACTGAGGAGCAATGGAAGGAATACGGCAAGGAGAAGGGTTTTGGCAACAGCCAGTAGGCAAGTGCTCCACGCTGCTGGCTGATAGAGTTTTGATTTCAAACAAGGACTCATGTATTAGTATACCAGAGCTGTTATATGAATGTTCTTCCTATGTTCATTGAATTCAGAACTTAAGTGTGAGTGCCAAACCCCGGATAAAAACTTGGTCTCCTGCTTGGGTACTCAGGAGAATCTGGCAACAGGATAAAGACACTGCAGTGTGGTGTCTAAAGGAATGGATTCACAACAAACGACTTAGTGAGGCAACTGAGAGCTTGGTCAAAGAATTGAACCACCAATCGGAAGCCGAGGCATTGTGGAACCTGACACAACTAAGGCAGAGTGTTGTCAAAGCTATGGGACAACAAGAAATGAATTTAAAAGGAACCATTACAACTATGGATACTGGGGCACAAATCAATATTATTGCACTAGTGGACTCAGGATGCACAGGGTCCTGTGTTAGTACAGAGTTTGTGGAATGACACAAACTTAATAAATGAAAGCTTCTTTGACCAATGCCGGTCTACAATGTGGATGGAACCCAAAATGTACTAGGGAGCCTAGAATACATGGTCCAGTTCAAATTGTGGATAGGTACCCATGAGGAAATCATTGAATGTGGGGTTGCTGGACTAGGAAAAATGGACATCTTCTTGGGACATGATTGGCTACAACATCATAACCCGGTTATGGATTGGAAGAAGCAAGAAGTGTGATTCACAAGGTGTCCAGGAACGTGTTGGGATTGTTCTCATGTTGAGGACCCAGAGGATGAGGTGGATCCTATGGAACCACTGGAAGAGGGCGAAAAACTCCTAGCCGTACATATTGGAGAACCTGAATTCAAACTACGATCGGTAGCAATGGATATCACAGCCAAAGAAGCCGATGTAGCAAAGAAGTGTTTGCTGGAGGAAGTAGTTCCCAAGCATTACCTCGGACACCAGAAGGTCTTTGAAAAAGAAACCTTTGACGAACTACCGCCAAGACGTCCTTGGGATCATGCGATTGAATTGATACCTGGATCTAAGGCAGTGGATTGTAAAATTTATCCACTGAGTCGAGATGAACAGGCCCAACTAGATGAATTCCTGAAGGAGAATTTGGAATCGGGATGCATTCAACCCAGTAAATCTCCCATGGCGTCGCCGTTCTTTTTTGTTAAAAAGAAAGATGGAAAATTACGGCCAGTTCAGGATTATAGGCAATTGAATGAAATGACAATAAAAAACCGATACCCATTACCACTTATTGGGGAATTAGTAGATAAATTGTCACAAGCCAAGGTCTTTTCGAAAATGGACATCCGATGGGGGTATAATAATGTCCGTATTAAAGAAGGAGATGAATGGAAAGCTGCCTTCCGAACAAATCGAGGACTATTCGAACCATTGGTCATGTTCTTTGGATTAACAAATTCACCAGCAACATTCCAGACAATGATGAACGACATATTTCAGCAGGAAGTTGCGGAAGGATGGGTTGTCATTTATATGGACGATATCCTGGTTTTCTCAAAATCTCAAAAGAAGCACACGGGTCATGTCAACTGTATTTTAGCCAAACTTGGTGAACACAAATTATCCCTCAAGCCCGAGAAATGTTGGTTTGACCAGCCGCAAATTGATTTCCTGGGTTTGGTAATCAGTACTGAATCCATCCGAATGGAAAAGGCAAAGTTGACGCCATTGCATCCTGGCCAGAACCAACATGCAAAAGGAGTTACAGCAGTTCTTAGGGTTTATCAACTTTTATCGACGGTTCGTGCAGGGCTTTGCTCAGATGGCTAAGCCATTGACAAAATTAACTGGCAAAGTCAACTGGTTGTGGACCGAGATCCAATCTGTGGCCTTTCAGGGACTGAAAGACCTTGTGGCGAGGGAGGTTGTTCTCAAAATTCCAGATGATGAGGGACAATTTCAGGTTGAGGTAGACATGTCAGACTTTGCAATCAGCGGAATTTTGTCTCAACAGGGCAAAGATCAACTTTGGAGACTGGTGGCATTCATTTCCAAGGCTTTAAATGATGCAGAGTGGAACTATGAAATTTACAATAAAGAAATGCTGGCCGTAATGTACACCTTGTATGAATGGTCCCATTATCTTAAAGGCGCAAAGGAAATTGTGGAAATCTTAACAGACCATCAAAACCTTATGTACTTCTGGAAAGCACAAAACCTAAATCAAAGACAAGCGCGATGGGTTATGGATTTACAAGAATTCAACTTTGTCATTAAGCATCATTCTGGAAAATCTAACTCCAAGGCTGATTTATTGTCATGGCGAGCCGGACATGAACAAGGGCAAAACGACAATGAAGGTGTCATCCTTTTAAAAGAACATCTGTTTGTATGACTTATGGATGATGACCGGGCCATTGACGAACTGCTAAAAGATGTGGCAAAAATTCCGAAGCAACAATGGGAGTCACAAGTGTGGGAAGGGATAGAAAAGGGAGATCCGGATTACACTGTTAACAAGGGAATGGTGCAATGGAAGGGGCAAATCTATATACCCACCAACAATCGCTTAAGAGGAGAATTGATTGGATTAATCCATTCATGGGGACATTCCGGAGTGGTCAAAACACTGGAATTGATAACCAGGGACTATTGGTGGCCAAACATGCGTAAAGACATCGAAAAATACATTCCAGGGTGTGAAACTTGTCAATGTGCTAAACCAGATCGTCAAGCTAGGGCCGCTCCTTTACATCCAAATGAGATTCCTTCAGAACCATGGGAGATTGTTTTGGTTGACCTGATTGGACCCCTGCCAGAATCTAAGGGCAATGACATGGTCATGGTGGTTGTGGACCAATTTACCAAGAAGGCATATTTCCTCCCAACGACGTCAACAATCACATCACAAGGAGTAGCAGTTTTATTCCGGGACAACGTATTCCGAGAGCATGGAATTCCCCGGAAAGTCATCAGCGACCGAGGACCTCAATTTGTCTCTAAATTCATGGATGACTTATATGGCATGCTGGGAGTTAAGGCAAACCGATCCACTGCATATCACCCACAGACTGATGGACAAACAGAACGTGTCAATCAGGAAGTCAATGAGTTCCTCACCATGTTCGTGAATCATCGACAGGATAACTGGAGTGACTGGCTGGCAGTGGCACAATTTTGTCACAACAACCAAGTACATGCATCAACGGGGTATTCGCCATTTTTTATGAACAATGGACGACATCCCAATAAAGGGGTAAATCCACTTCATACACCTAAAGTAATTGCAGTTGAGGAACTAGCCAAACAATTCCAAGAGGTACATTCCAAAGCCACGGAAGTGCTAAACAAAACTGCTGAAATTATGAAAAAGCGGTATGATGAGAATAAGGCACCAGCACGGGAATACAAACCTGGCAATAAGGTTTATCTCAGCACGGAAAATCTGCCTACTATTCGCGCTACAAAAAAGCTTGATGGCAAGTTTGTCAGTCCCTTAGAGATTGTCAAGAAAGTTGGCACATCCACGTACCAGTTGAAAATCCCTGCATCCTGGAAGGTCTATAACGTGTTTAACGAAATTCACCTCAAACCATACAAGGAGCCTGTTTTTCCCACTCAGAAAGACAAGGTAGCTCAACGCAAAAAGCTACAAATGGTGGAAGAATCCCAGGACAACGAGTACGAGGTTGAAGAAGTTATGGACAGCCAAGTCAGCGGACGTGGAGGTGGACACTTGGAATACCTTGTCAAATGGAAAAATTATCCAGTGGAGGAGTCCACTTGGGAACCAGCGGAGAACCTTGACAATGCTAAAAAGGAGGTTCAAAAATTCCATAAGGCAAATCTGAGTGCCCCACAACGACTTGTCAATGTACGCAACATGGACTACCAGCGATGGCAAAATCACACTCAGGTGCATGTGCCCAAATTAGGGCTCCCAAAGTTCGGTTCTGAACTTCAGTTCAAACCAGAACCGACTGAACCGAACCGACGGTTCTGGTTCAGTTCTGGTTCTGGTTCGGGCAATCCCAGTTGGTGTCGGTTCTGGTTCGGGCTGCTGCTGGGTTTTGAGAACCGGTTCTGAACCAGAACCAAACCGCCCGAACCAATTGTCTTTGAGGCTGTAGGTGTTGCAGCCGTCGTTGTGTTGAAGGAGTGTGACAACCATTCCTGTGAGCCAAATGTGACAGGAGTGTGACAACTGTTCCCGCGCGCTCTGCATCTGCACCTGCTCGTCGCACTGCCACACTCAGCTGTCATGGCCACACTCAACCCAGATGGATCCCTCAAGGATGTCACAGAGATTGAGTTTTACAACTCTGAGACTGATGAGCGTCCGATTGGCTCATCAGGGCAGGCAGGTAAGTGTCACATCATCAAAAGGTGGTAAGTTTGATAGTGTCATATCTTGTTCATTTCTGCTCGGATTACCTTCATTCAGGTGTCGATTGGAAGCTCTCTATTCACTATTCCTCACCGCATCAACTGCGCTTCAAGTGGCGCCCTCGTTTGTCCGGCGCATGTCACCTTCTCTGATCAAATCTGAGTTGGGGACTTTCCTCAAGCAATATCTCAACCATTCCTGGGCGGATGTTCTTCAACCATAGATCAATGGAAAGCCCTCTTATCACTCTTTCTCGTCACACTAACCGCTTGACAAGCGGTGCCTTTATTCTCCTGTACTTTGTCAATTTCTGCTGAATAGCCCTTTCAAGTCATATCTCGGCCGTTTTTCAGCGCTTTCCCTTCAAAAAGGAATCTGCTGGAAGTCCCTTCATCACCTTTTCTTGTACCACTAACCGATTGACAGGCGGCACCTTCGTTCTCCAGTAATCTGACAATTTGTGTTGCAGGGGTGGCTGAAGTCATATCTCCACCATTTCTGGATGGATTCCCTCAAACAAAGCGTCGTCAGAAAGCCTTTCTATTGCTCTTTTTACTGTGTATTAACCGTTAAACGAGCGGCACCTTCATTCTCACAGTATTCCCAATTCTTTGCTTGGAATGACCAGTTTGACCAATTTTTGTCAGCTTAGTTGTCTCCATTTCTGCTCATAGTACCACAAATCATGCATAAATACATATATTTGTATCAGATACAATGACTGCAACTGTATTGAACAGACATACAATAAACATCAGAAAATTGAATGAAAGCATGCCAACATGATCACACCTGCTGGCCCCACCACCTCATGCAGGCTGTCCAAATGTCAGGCAAGTGCTAGTAACATGTGCACATTGTCAAATGAGCCCTTGAGCAGCATATTATTAGAGGTGTAGTAAACATTTCATGCTATCACTTTCTCTAAAATTTCCTAATAAGGAAATTTTAGTTGGTTCTTCAGTTCGAACCAGAACAGAACCAGAACAGAACTGACAGAACCGGTTTGGGCAGGTTCAGTTCTGGTTCTGGTTCGGTTCAGGCATTTTCTCATTGGTTCTGGTTCTGGTTCAGCCAAAAATGCCCCTGAACTGAACTGAACTGAACTTCGGGAGCCCTAGTGTTGTCAAAGCTTAGCTAAGCTAGGCTATGGCTAAGCTAAGTCACCAGAGCCGGTTTTCGGCTATAGCTCAATAGCCGTAGCCGATTTTTTGGCTACAAAGCAGCTACATAGCTGGCTATAGCCGGCTATAGCCGATTTTAATAGGCACCACCACAGTACTAATGCATATGTGAGCCCCCTGCCTCGAGTCTAGCTCCCCTGCATTATTTAGGCATTTCCAATGCTTAGTTTTACATATTACAGAGTTGGGGAGTAGTGGTTGCATGACTGGAAGCCAGGGTAGGGTCTGGGCACAAGGTGAGTAAAGATTTGGTCATATCTCAGCCATTCCTTGACGGATTCCCTTGAATATAGAATCATTCGATAGCTCTTTTTGAGACCATTCTCGACGTGTTAACCGTTTGGCACCGCGCGTGCTTGATCCCGCCCGTAAACATAAAGCTGAGTCACACCATGTGTTTTTATATCATATCTCCCCCATTTCTTGACGGTTTTCCTTCAATCTTACACCGTTTGCAAGCGCTCTTGACCCTCTTTCTTGTCGCATTGACCGCTTGATGCGGCGCGCCTTCGTTCTTTTGTTTTCTATCAATCTCTCCGTCAAAACCGTTTTCATCATATCTCAGTCGTTTCTCAATGGTTTTCTTTTATTCCTGTATCGTTTAGAAGCGCCTCCTACTGTCGTTCTCAGCGCAGTAACTGCTTCATATGCTACACATTCATTTTCTTGCTATTCACAAATCTGTATACTCAGGTACTGGGTTTTCCTGTTCTTTAGTCTTGTAGGTCCAGTTTTGCATGTAATTCTATCAAATACACATATATAAAAGTAGTTTCCCTTGGAATTTCAAGTTATGAGTGGACTGTGATAAAATAGGCTAGGTATCATTATGTCTCATTGCTTTAATTACCCATCCTGGCCAAAAGTGTTTGCAATGCATCAGATTTCCTAGGTGCAGAGAAAATGCTTATAAATACAACATACTTTGAGTGAAACCGACCATGGATGAGTGAGATATGAGCCCACTAGCATGTAAAATACGATGTGAATGAAAGATTGATGAATAACGAAAGAGCGAAAGTGCGCCGCATCAAGCGGTCAATGCGACAAGGAAGAGGGTCAAGAGCGCTTGCAAACGGTGTAAGATTGAAGGAAAACCGTCAAGAAATGGGGGAGATATGATATAAAAACACATGGTGTGACTCAGCTTTATGTTTACGGGCGGATCAAGCGCGCGCGTGCCAAACGGTTAACACGTCAAGAATGGTCTCAGAAAGAGCTATCGAATGAGTCTGTATTCAAGGGAATCCGTCAAGGAATGGCTGAGATATGACCAAATCTTTACTCACCTTGTGCCCAGACACAATGACTCATGGTTAAACCGGCTATAGCCGGCTATAGCCGGCTCATAAGCTGCTCTATGGCTATAGCCTAGCCAATCAAAGCCGTAGCCAAAAATAGCTATGGCTCGGCTAATAATCAGCTTAGCTAAGCCGGCTAGCAGCTATTAGCCGAGCCATTGACAACACTAGGGAGCCCTAGCCCAAATGATTGTTTGGATGGGAAAACAGCAAATTCGAGAGGGAATACCTTGAAAAGCTAAAACGGAACTGGCAGTGGTGGAAAGGCGACCGCAAACTCATTTACAATGAACCGGATATGGACAAGGCATTTGCAAGAGACCTTGCAAAAATTCCTAAGACAATATCCTCACACTGACTTCCCGGGACGAGAAGTCTTAAGGGGGGGGTCATGTTACAACTTTACAACTTTCTGGCTATTTTTCCATATTTTTATCTATTTTCTCTGGGGCCCTATGGACACATAGGTATACAGGACTCGTAGGTGCCAACCCCTATGTCGAGGTGCCCATCAGTTAGGTCAGCGGTTAGTCAGCCAGGGGCTGTGCTGATAAGAAGACAATAAGGACCGGATGGGGACACAGACATCGCAGGAAGGCGTAGATAGTCGCCATGGTTTTGTTGCTGTGCGCGCATAGCCCTTGGGGCATGAGGCTGCTGCGCACAGACCATGGTTGGGGTATATAAGGTGGTGTGTCGTAGGTAGGAGTCTCTAAGACTCTAGATAGTTTGCTCTTACCCAGCTTACTAGTCTACTGTGTCAATTCATATCTCTTCTCTCTCATCATCTCAGTGAGGCTTGTGGTTGTGTGGGATTAGTCCTAACACTATGGATGACTGGAAAAGGGTTGTATGGTCTGATGAGACTAAAATTAATTGTCTTGGGTCAGATGGGAGGAAATGGGCTTGGAAAAAAGGCTGGAGAGAGCCTGAATGATAGGCTTGTGCAGGGGACAGTGAAGTTTGGGGGTGGGTCTGTCATGGTTTGGGGCTGCATGGTGTGGGATGGAGTTGGATATGCCACCAGGATTGAGGGTAGGATGGATGGGGAGCTTTACAGGAGCATCTTGGATGATGAATTGCAGAGAAGCATCAGGTATTATGTATTTTCTGCTGATGACATTATCTTTCAGCAGGACAATGACCCCAAACATACCAGCAAGAAGGCCAAGGATTGGTTTGATGAGCATGGTATGAATGTTCTCAAGTGGCCTGCACAGTCTCCAGACCTCAATCCCATTGAGCATCTCTGGGACCACTTGAAGAGGAAGCTGGGAGAGTATGAGACAGCACCAAGAGGGGTTTTGGAGTTGTGGGAGAGGGTTGAGAGGGTGTGGGAAGCAATACCAGCTTCTGAGTGTCAGAAGTTAATTGAAAGCATGCCTAGAAGAGTTGAAAAAGTGATCAAGGCAAAGGGAGGGTATACAAAGTATTAGAAGAGGCTATCTTGTTGTCTATGATTGTCAGCAGCAAAAGGTTTCCAATGAGCAGTGAGGTTTAATCTATTTTATCTTCTCCAATAACAATGATTACATAATGGTGCTGTATTACCTAATACTATACATGTTAAGCTATGTACTCTGAATTTTCAGGATTTTTATATAATTTATTTCTCATGCTATAAGCCATTCAAATACAGTTTCACCAAACATTGGAAACCTTTTGCTGGTCACTGTGAGTAGGTAACTTGTAGCTGGAGTCTCCCCAGACTTCAGATAGTTTCCCTCTTGCCCAATCTATCTTGTTCTTGTCTCCTTTCTACTCTCTGGCCAGCAACAAGGCCTGCGGGCCCCCTAGGGGGATGTAAGGGTTGTGGTTATGGGGTGTGAGCTCATAACATCAACCACCCAATGCATTAGGGCATTATTGAAAGCACCCCCTGAAGAAGAGGATGAAAAGACCCTCCTGGATTTCTATTACTGTGCGTATGAATGATGAACCTGCTGAAATATCCACCCTTATTGACTGTGGAGTGGAAGGAAACTTCATTGATGAATGCATATCAAAAGATCTACCAAAAGAAGAATTAAAACATCCAATTAAAGTTAAGAACACTGATGGAACCATTAACCAAAACAGAATGATCACTCATCATACTCATCTCACCTATTCCATCAATGGAAAGACATATGATAACTGGTTATGGATCACCAACCTTAGAGACCAAGAAATAATCTTTGGAATACCATGGTTAGAACAACATAATCCCACTATTGATTGGCAAAAGAAAACCCTCCAAATGGACAATGACTTGAATACTGACAAACCCATTTGGTGCATGGTGCTGGATACTCAACAATGGGGATAAGACAAATATTGGATCAGAGTAAAAACATCTGCATTCCAAACACTTGAACATCAAGCAAAGCAAGATGAAACACCAACTGTTCTACCACCTGAATATACCCCTTGGCAGTCCACATTTGAAAAGAAGGCATCAGAGCACTTTCCATCTTCTCACCCATGGGATCATGCAATCAAACTCAAAACAGGATTCATGCCAAAAGTCAGCAAAATCTACCCATTATCACTAAAAGAACAATCAACCCTTGATGAATGGATTAAAGAACAATTAGACAAAGGATATGTTTGACCATCTAAATCACCACAAGCATTACCATTCTTCTTCATTTTGAAAAAGGAGAGTGGTGCACTCAGACCTTGCCAAGATTATCATTATCTTAACAAATGGACCATCAAGAATGCCTATCTGTTACCCTTAGTTTCTGACTTAATGATGAAATTAGAAGGCACAAACTATTTCACTAAACTTGACCTGCACTGGGGTTATAACAATGTCTAAATCAAGTAAGGTGACAAATGGAAGGCTGCATTAATCACCAATTGTGGCCTATACAAACCCACAGTTATGTTCTTCAGCCTTTGCAATTCACCTTCAATGTTCCAAACTATGATGAATGAATAATTCCAAGACATGATAAATGAAGGATGGCTCATCATCTACATGGATGATATCCTGATTTGCAGAAGGACAAAAGAGGAGATACAGGAACATACCAAATGAGTCTTGAAGCACCTACAAGAAAAGGACCTATTCCTGAAACTGGAAAAATGCAAATTCTGTGTTCAAGAGGTGGAATTTTTGGCATGATCATCACACCCAGTCATATCCAGATGGACCCTGTCAAACTTGCTGGTATCCAAGATTAGTCAACACCTACAACAGTCAAACAAGTTAGATCCTTCCTCAGATTTGGAAACTTCTATTGACATTTCATTGGCAACTTTGCCACCATAGCAAAACCACTGACAGACCTAACAAAGAAGGGCCTAACCTTTGATTGGATGCCTGATTGTCAGACTGCTTTCAACAAACTGAAATGCAAATTATTGTCAATGCCTGTCTTATGCATGCCAGACCCATCTGGATCCCTTCATCCTTGAAGTTTCATATCTCATGCCTTAACACTTACAGGACAAAACTATCAAATTTACAACCAAGAATTACTTGCATCATTAAAGGATTGCAGGTATGGCAACATCTGCTACATGGATCACCACATCCGATCACAGTCCATTGTGACCACAAGAACCTTTTGTTCTATTGGAATCCACAACAGTTAACACCTCAACAAGCATGATGGTCTATGATGCTTTCAGAGTTTGATCTGAAAATCAAACATGTGCCTGGAACCAAGATGTTTGAAGCCAATGCATTATCCCACTGACCTGACCACATGAAGGGTGATGACACTCTAAACAATGTGATCATGTTACCAGACAACAAATTTATTCACCTCATTGCTACAGACCTTGCTCAGAAAATCCAAGACACCATGTCACTTGATAACTTTGGACAAACCATCATCAAAGTCATAGAGTCACAACATGCCCCACCTATTAAATCCAAACTTCAGGGCTGGGCATTTGTTGATGGAATCATTTGATATATTGACAGAGCCTATATCCCAGACCTTGGAATGCTCTGGACAACTATTATCAAAACAGTTCATGAATCACCCACTTCTGGACATCCAGGATGCATGAAAACTCTTGAACTGTTGCAACGTGACTACTGGTGGCCAGGAATGTACAGACATGTAAAAGAATGGATTACTGGTTGTGCTACATGTCAACAAATGAAGGTGAACACACACCCTAACACCCTGGCCCTTCACCAATTGGATCCAAGGTGACTTGACCCTTTCAGCAAGTGACATTAGATTTTATTACAGATCTCCCTATCTTTAATGGATTTGATTTGATTCTGGTCACAGTGGACCATGGTCTTACAAAGGGGGTAATTCTTACTCCTTGCAAGAAAACCATTGATGCACTAGGAACAGCAGATCTCTACATCTCTGAAATATTCAAACACTTTGGATTACCTGATGTACTCATCTTAGATCAAGGACCACAGTTCTCAGCTAAAGTCTTCCAAGAAATCAGAAAGATGTTAGGAATCAACCATAGAATGAGCACAGCCTATCATCCCCAGACCAATGGAGAAACAGAATGCATTAATCAAGAACTAGAAGTATATCTTTGAATATTTTGCACAAACAAACCTCATACATGGAAGCAATTACTCCCAATTGCTGAATTCACCCACAATAATTATCACCACAACTCAGTCAAAAATTCCCCATTCCAGCTTATGTATGGAACAAACCCCATCACTCTACCAACCACTGCACAGAAAATGACAACACCAGCAGCCAAAGAATGACTACAACTATTACAAAAAGGTAGGGAAGAAGCACTTGCTGTGCATGAATTAACCAGACAGATGGTTGCTAGACAAATCAGAGACAAGTCAATCAAGTTTGAATCAGGAGACAAAGTCTGGCTTACGAATATGAACCTTAATATCCCATACCAGTCAAGAAAACTAGCGCCAAAACAAGAAGGACCCTTCATTGTCAAACAAGTTCTAGGACCAGTAACATACAAACTGAAACTCCCAAAACAATGGCACATACACCCTGTCTTCCATGCATCACTCCTAACTCCATACAGAGAGACTGAAACACATGGACCAAGCTACACAATGCCACCTCTGGATCTCATAAATGGACAGGAGGAGTTTGAAGTAGAAACAATTCTCTCACACTGAAAACATGGTGCAGGCTATCACTATTTAGTCAAATGAAAAGGCTATGGATCAAACAACAATTCCTGGGAACCTGAATGCAATTTAGGCAATGCTGTGGATGTTTTGAAAGCATATAAACAGAGAAGACAACTATAGCAACCCATGTCTTGCTATCACAATCACTGATTCCTAAAACAAACCATCCCATATGCAAAGAAATGCTCACCAATGACTGCCCTTTCCACAACCTCTAGTACAGGACTCAGAAAATTAATACACTCCCATCAACTTATTCATACCTGTTTTGAGGACAACACTCCCTTAATCACACACACCCATATGGAAGATCAGAGTTCTACAGTGGTCAAGCCAACCTACACCCCTTTTGTGGAAACATCAAACATCAGCAGATAGATTGATGGAACTAGAGTGAGAAGAAAGACAAAGTCATCTTGGGATTATCAGACCTCTTCCTCAGTCCTAAGTAGGGAACAGATCACTCCTCCTTATCCACCACAGCCACTAGTGCCACCATTCTTTCAATTTGAACCAGGATACCCCAGGACCATTCAAACTTCCCACAACACCAAAACTAGTCCCCTTGATGACCAACTTGAGGTCCCAACCAGGGAAACCACACCTGAATTACCTCCACCATATAACCCTCTTTACAAAACAATGATTGGTTAACTCAACAATTATGACACTGCTGATGAAATTGAATACATTTCTCTCATCATCAGAGCACCAGTGCCACCTTATCATTTCACAGATGAAGAACTCCAAATGACATATTGCAATGACAGCACCTTTGATTAAACATAAAGGATTGTCTGAAGACACCCAGACTCCTCAGAGCCACATACCCATCATGTTCTTCTTTGTTGTCATCATCTACATTGCTGCTCTTGTCTTTGCCCTGTTGGTCACTGCTTGTGGCCACTACTATGTCAACCCTGCCCCCATCACCTCCCCATTCATCACTGCTGCCACCCATAACCTCCCACTTGAGGTTGTTGTCACCACCACCACCACAATTGACAATTACAATTTTAACCTCCCACCATTACATGTCCACCTGGAGCTTGAAAACACCATCACTGTTCCCCTCACCACCATCCCTATTGTCCAACCTTGCAACACCATGCTAGGTGCTGTCAGCAACAACCTAGCTACCCTCCTCACCTATTTTAATTTCTTTTCCAAACCACTTGATTTCATCACCACACCAACCCACATACTCTAACCTATGCCAAAATGGATACTATGCTTGCCCAAGCCAAACAACTTTGGCAAGCAATTCAAAGTTTGCAGTGGTGGGTGGAAACAGCTGACAAGGACATTGACAATATTCTTGAATGGCTGGAATTTAGGCAGGACCATGGCTGGACAAATTCATGGTAGAAGCCAGTGACTTCTCACATATGAAGGGGATAATGTTACAGTTTCTTTTCCTCTTTGTTACTAGATGTTCCATTATCAACTCACTACTGCACATCTTCTATATTGGATGCTATCTCCTTTCTGTAGTTACCTTCATATTTCCTTTCTCAGGTAGCTACAGCCTTGTTTCCTTTTACAGTTTCCATTGTTCTATAAAATGTATATAAACCCCATGTATAGTACAGTATCTCCAGTTCCAACTTAGACAAGTATTGCTCTCAACCTCACTTGACTTTGACGCTCTTCTCATCATATCATTTGACTTAGCATCCAGACTCTTTGTCCAGTGGTGTCATACTCATTCTTAAAACTCTGTTTCACTAAGACATTTTTATTCTTTTTCTTGTATTTTACAAAAGCTGTAGCCAAAACATCTTAGTCACATTGGTGTCTATCTTATGTAGTCAGCACTAAGATTAGATTAGATTAGATTAGATAACAATCAGATTAGATTATGGACTACCAGACCAATGACTCATGGACTATGACTCAGGCTTACCAATGCACAGCAACAGGGGCTGCTTATGCTATATCTTTTACTCATACTTACTCAGCATAGTTACTATTATTAGAGTGGTGCACAGACCACCCTTGTAGTTTATAAACTGAGCAATTATCACCCAGAGTCCTCAGTCAAGTTCTCTTGGGTTTCTCTCCTACCTTCATCTTCTCCACTCTAAAGTCTTCTGTTGGGGCCCTAAGCTGTCATGGCAAGGGGAGTCCTGATAAGTGGTTGGGAGCAGACTGAGACTCTGCTTGCTGCTGTTGACTTAGAATGAACTACAATGAGGGCATCATCCATAACAGTCAAAGTTGGTGGAACAGGTTTTGGTGATGGCCAAAGTCTAGTATTGGAAGTGGAACTGGATGTACAGGTCCTAGTGAGTTATGTTAGGCAAGCCTTTGATGGCACACCACAGGACTTGGCATTGGTCACCAAGCACTGGAGCTTGTCTCAGCAGGCAAGAAATTGTCTCCAGCATGCACTCAATGGAAATGTAAAAAATGTGCATGTACTAGAGAGAGAACAACCAGACAGTCATTACCACTGGCTGGTTACCACAACCATGGACCCAAGACAGCAGGTTTGTAAGTGGATCAAGGTTGCCAATCACTTCAAATGTGTTGCTGAGTTTTGTAGCTACTTTGAACATGTCTTGTAATTGTTGTAAACACTGTGTGGACTTGCTGGATGCTCATCAGCATTGATGTTAAATATGCTGGACCTGAATGTGATGGACATAGATAGGAAGAAGAGAACAATCACTTGCTACAACTGTGGCAAGCAAGGACACATTAGTCAGGAGTGCAAGGCACCCAAGAGTTGGAAGGGGAAGGCAAGGATAAGAGAAGTAGGGTGGAAGGACTTCCTCAACAAGGATATGACAGATGAGGACACAAAGGTGATCAAAGAGTGGGCAAAAGAGAAGGGTTTCTGAGAAGCTCAAATGGCAGAGGTTCCAACCAATTATGAGCCTGGGGCTCAGTCATGCCAGAGATAGGGGCTCTGCATAGCATTAGTTAGCTTAGTCATAGTGTCAGTCATAGTTACATTGTCACAGGTAGTCACAAAAAATAATACACTACTCTCCTCCCTCCTCATAATCAAGGTGTTGGGAATCTTCCAATGGCAAACACAAAACCCTTGGCTACACAGCTGCATAGCAGTGTAGTAACATATCATAATGGCTGCCCCAGTGAGGCCTTGTGAAGACAAGTGCCAGCACCTCCCTTCAACAAGCTCACTCAATGAGCCTCACCTCTGCCTGGTGTTCATTTGTTTACAATGCCCACAGCTCTCTGACAACCACCACCACTAATTTACAACCCCCTTAGACTAGTTTAGCTATGAGCACCCATCACATTGTGTGATGAGCCCACATACTGATGTTTGCACCCACCACCATGTTTGTTGCCCAACACCCACCTTCTAGCCAACACCCACAGCCAACAACTCCTCTCATTCAAACTACCATGACCCATTCCCCAATGAGTGCCCACTTTCCCATGTAATGCACCCACCTGCCAACATTTTTGCCTGCCAGTCAACATTTGTGCCCACCTCACCATGTTGACACCTGCATGCCATCTGTTTAGTTGCCCACCACCTGTCTTCCCCATGTAGCCCACAGAAAACCCCGTCATTGATATGTACAACCAGTTTCCAGACAGCCACCCTTTGTGAAGTCTGCACATCCAAGTTTTAAGTGACATACACTGTGCCCACTAGTTGACATCTCAGCATCTATCCACCACTGCAGGCTGATAGCTACCCTTCTTCAGTCTGCACAAGATGCCCTTTTCATTGAGTTTCACCATGCCCAGTTCACAACATCTCAGCGGCTGCCAATGCCCTAGTCCAGTCTGTTGCCAACCTTGTCTACCACCTCTACAAGCCCAGACTTGTGTAATTGGCCCACATTTCAAGTGTGATGCCTCAACCACCAGCCCAGGTAGTCCCTTTGCAAGACTGTTCAGCTCACACAGCACTCAATGCACTCTCATTACACTTGCCCTCATTTCTGCCCCCCACAGCTGCCCAGCAAAACAAATCATTCATTATGATCACCCCTTCTGCTGTTCATGTGTATTCTAGTCAACTACAATGTACTACAGTCCTATGGCCAACAACAATGAACTCCAACTGCCACATCATCAGTCAAGCAATCTTGGGTATATACCAATCACCAAGGAATCTTTACCAAAAACATCCCAGATAACAAATTATATGCACCCCAGCACACAGGAAGACCACCAAATGGAGCAATAGCATTCAAAGGAGCATTCTACAAGAATTATAGCATTGTAGAATTCAATTACAGGGAACAGTGTTGGAAATACCAAATTACAGACACTCTATCACAAAGAGTAGATGAACAGGACTTTGAAGGCTTGTACAGTGCAGGAGATCCAGAGGAAGAAATCCCAGTCAACATTTTAGCTGGTTGGATAACAGAAACCCATCCAGAACAATCTGACATACAGCATACTCCTATCCCATCATTGTTGCATAACATCCTCCCACTAGAGCTCGGATCACATAGGCAAAAGGAAGAAGAATCTTCAGGAGAGTCAGAGAAAGAAAGAGAAGGATACACAAGTGAACGATCTGCAGGAGAAAGCGAACATCAACTTGAAAATTTTAACATAGCAACCAATCCTTTATCCTTAGGACTAGCCCAACTTGATATCAGTCCAGTACCTGAATTTCATACCTCAGGAGCACCCCAAACAGAAACAAAAATCCCTTCTAGACAACAAACACCTACCCCTCCACCACCTCCACCATTGATAAACCTGCCTACAAATATGGCAGGAAATGCAGCTAAAGATAAAACCCATCCAAAGATTGATCCTCCAGAATACTTCACAGGAAAACAATCCCAATTACGCAATTTCCTTGCCCAAAGTAATCTATATTTCCAACATTACAAGGACACATATGAAGACAGTCCTAAAGACAAAATCCTCTTGTTGTTAACTCACATGAATGGCTTAGCAGCTGAATGGCAAAATAACAAGATGGAAGAATTTGACAAAACTCCAGCTTAATGGATATATTATAACAGATTCATCAAAACATTGGAAAAAGAAAAAAGATTGGGGAGAAATAGATAAACTGACTACAGCCCTCAGCTGGTTAATGACAGCCAAGAAAGGCAAAGGGAAACTGCTTAATCAGTGGATTGCAGAAATAGATCAAAAAATCAGCAAAGCAAAGATAACTGATGAAGGAATGAAGAATTGGATCATGACAAGAACTTTACCACCTCAGACACAGATCAGAGTTCAATCAGGCACAGCTATCACCACCTACTAGGACCTAAAGGAGCGATTACTAGGATTCAAAGTAACCAATGCCCTTTTAGGTTCTACAAGTGGACATACACATGGATCTAGCTCTCACCAATCTTATCAAGATAGTAATGCTATGGATGTAGATTGGATCAATCTGAGACAAGCATCAATGTCAAATAACCCTGCTTCATCAGCAAAATGCTATGGCTGCAGACAAATCAGACATTTTATAGCAAATTGTCCAAATAAAGCACAAAGAGGACCATCTAAAGGAGGTAGAGGAAAGCCTAGATGCCAAGGGAATTTTGAAAGGGGAAAGTGCTGAAATTGGAAAGGCAAAGGACACTGAATCAGGGCTATAGATAATGAAGAAGATGAACTAGAAGAAGACCAGAATCAAGACAAAGAAATGGAAGAAGAAACTGGCTATAGTGACAGTACAGAATCATCAGAGAAATGAGCAAATCACTCCCAAAACATATTTGCAATTGACTCAATCACAAGGGTTTTTAGATGGAGATGAGTGTAAAGAGGCATCACCCATCTCAAACAACAAATTAGAACAAGAACTAGCTATCAGAGGTGTACAAGTATATTCTGCCAGTCAATACAAGATCTCCATACCAATCTCTGAATGTTCTAACCTGAAAACTGCTGAAACAACCACTCTCATCAATTGTGGAGCAGAAGGGAAATTCATTGACAGCTCAATAGTTGATTGGACACAAGTACAAAAACTATTAAAGCCATTACCAGTCAGGAACATAGATGGAATGCTCAACAAGGCAGGATCCTTGAGATACAAAATTCAAATGCAATATACAATTAAAGGCCAAAGTTTTGAAGACTGGTTCTATGTAACCAAGTTAGGTGATCAGAAGGTGATCTTAGGATTACCATGGCTTCATAGGATCAACCCTAGAATCAATTGGGCTACTGGTGCCATTGATTTTGTCAATTGGAAGAAAAATGACACTACCATCAAAGACAAACATATCGAAACACACATCAGACAGATGCACATAGAAACAGAGTTGTTAAACAATGAAGACAAACTAGAAGAAGATCTGGAGACTGATCACCTTTGGATTCAATTGAAGTTAACAGCTGCTCAAGTTTTTGCACAGAAACATACCTCAAAAGAAGATAAATCAATGCTTCCAGTGGATAATCATAAATGGAAAGAAGTATTTGACAAGCAAGCATCAGAAAGATTCCCATCTTCACAACCATGGGATCATGCAATTGACAAATGGTTAGACAAACAACTTGCCAAAGGATATATCCATCCATCTCAATCCTCACAAGCATCACCCTTTTTCTTTGTCCCAAAGAAAGAAAAAGGCAAGTTTAGACCTTGCCAGGACTACAGATATGTCAACAGTTGGACAAAATGAAAACACTACCCTTTACCATTAGTAACTGACCTCATGCTTAAATTGCAAATTGCCAAATACTTTTCAAAGCTGGATTTACATTGGGGGTACCACAATGTGCACATTAAAGAAGGAGATGAATGGAAGGCAGCCTTCATCACAAACAGAGGACTTTTCAAGCCCACTGTTATGTTCTTTGGATTATGCAACTCTCCAGCAACATTTAAAATGATGATGAATGAATATTTCAGAGATATGATTAACAAAGGATGGCTAGTGATTTACATTGATGACATGTTGATCCATGGAAGTACAGAAAAAGACGAGGGAGTGCACTCAGAGAGTTCTGCAAAGACTCAAAGAAAAGGATCTGTTCCTTAAATTGGAGAAATGCAAGTTCATTGCTAAAGAAGTTGATTTCTTAGGAATGATCATCACAGAAGGGCAGATAAGAATGGATCCAGCAAAGCTTACAGGAATTAGCAAATGCCCAGAACCAAAAACTGTCAAACAAGTTTGGTCTTTCTTAGGATTTGCAAATTTTTACAGGAAGTTTGTTGGAAACTATGCAGAAGTAGTGGCTCCACTCACAGAATTGACCAAGAAGAACATTCTGTTTGCATGGAATAAAGAATGCCAGAGGTCTTTTGACACTCTGAAGGCAAAATTCTTAGAAGAACTGGTTCTAGTAATGCCAGATCCATTGAGACCCTTTAACCTGGAGACGGATGCATCAAATTGGGCAGTAGGGGCAGTATTGAAACAATGAGGGTCTGATGGAGAATTACACCCATGTGGATACATGAGTCATTGATTATCGGACACAGAACAAAGATACCAGGTCTACAATTGTGAGTTATTGGCAATCAAGAAGGCATTTGAAACATGGAAACATCTTTTGAAAGGATCACCACATTGGATCATGGTCCATTGCAATCACAAGAATCTTTCTTATTACAAGCATCCACAGTTGATGACTGCTAGACAGTCTCACTGGTGGCAAGAGATCATGGAATATGACATTGCTCTGGAGCATGTCCCAGGATCAAAGTTAATACAGGCAGATGCCTTATCACAATGCCCAGATCATGTAAATGAAGAAGAAGCCAAAGCCAAGGCAGTACCCCAAACCATGATAATGCCTGAAATGGTTATTTGGTCAATCATGACATCTTGGGCCACAGAAATCATGAAATTTACAAAAACAGATAAATTTGCTACAAAAATAACCAATGGTTTAAAAATAGGAAAACTACCACTCAAAGCTAAGCTAACTGATTGGAAATATGATGATGAAACACTCCATTACCAAGGACAAATTTATATCCCAGATAACAAAAATTTATGACAAGAAATTATCAAATTACACCATTACCCCACTGTTATGGGTCATCCAGGTTGTCTAAAGACCCTATCACTTGTCAAACAAATGAAAGTTAACACACACCCAATCACACCTAGCTTCATGCCAATTAAATCAACTGCCACAAGACCTTTTGAACAAGTTTCACTCAATTTTGTCACAAATCTACCCCTAGTAGATGGGTTTGATTCTGTTTTGACCATGGTCAATCAAGGCTTAACAAAGGGGGTAATATTCATCCCTTACAAGAAAACTTTCACCACCCCAGACATGGCCAATTCCTACATTAATGAAGTCTACAAACACTTCGGATTACCCACCACACTCATATCAGATAGAGGACCACAATTCACCTCAAAGGTATTTGAAGAAATGTGCAAGATATTTGGAATAGATCATTGGAAATCCACAGCCTTTCATCCACAGACAGATGGAGAATTGGAATGTCTAAATCAAGAACTTGAAACAGATTTTGTGCCAATCATCCAATCACATGGAAAGAATATCTCCCTTTAGCAGAATTTGCACACAATCAGTGCCCACACCAATCTACCAAAATGGCACCATTCAAAATCATGTTTGGAACCAAACCAATAGCCATACCAACCACATTTCCACATATAAACATTCCAACAGCAGAAGAACATTTCAGACTAATCAATCAGATCAGAGATGAAGTGCTAGCAGCACATGAACTATCAAGACAGCTCATGATGCAACATGTCAAAGGCAAGACACACCACTTCAAGGAAGGAGACCAAGTTTGGTTGATTCTAGGAACCTCAAAACTTATCAGCCTCAGAAATTTGCTCCTGGGAGAGAAGGACCCTTCATAATAGAAAAGACACTCAGACCGGTGACATATAAGAGTGAGTCAGAGCTGGAGGAGTGCCAATGGGTCAAGGAGTCACAAGAGGTCCTCATAGGGTATATAAGTAGGTAACTTGTAGCTGGAGTCTCCCCAGACTTCAGATAGTTTCTCTCTCACCCAAATCTATCTTGTTTCATCTCCTTTCTACTCTCTGGCCAGGAATAAGGCCTATGGGCCCCCTAGGGGGATGTAAGGGTTGTGGTTATGGGGCATGAGCTCATAACAAACAGACCAGATGGCAATAATGATTCTATAACAGGCCATCACTCATCTGATGACAATCACTGGAATTGGCAAATTTCAATTGGGATTCAGCAAATTCTCTCTGGGAACCTTCATCTAAATGTGAGCATGTGTGTGAACATCCATTTATCAATGGTAGGTCATTCAGTTTGCCATTCATGCTAGTATTTTGATTATTGGTAGGCCATCCTTGTGATGTGGAAGGCAATTTGCTACCTGATAACTCTCCACTGCTACCCTGGAGTGATGCATCTCCAAATAACTATGCACCATATACCTCAAGGGAATCATTTGAACTAGCCAACCTATTATTTTGGCAAAATGAAATGCCTGAAAAGCAAATAAATAATTTAATGCAGATATGGGCAAGAACATTACCACCAGGATGGGAACTGCCATTTTCCAATGCACAAGACTTGTATACAACCATCAACTTGATGAAATTTGGGTGATATCCCATGGGTATCATTCACAGCTTCTTTCAATACTGAAGACATTGACAGACCATGGAAAGCCAAAAATTACAATGTCTGGTTTCATGACCCACTAGCAGTTCTAAAAATCCAATTGGGAAGGCACAATTTTGCTGATGATATGGATTTTGCACCAAAGAAGATTATCAATGGTGAAACAGGAGCCCAGCACTATCAGAATTTCATGTCTGGGCATGGGATCAAGCAGTATGTAGAGTGACTGTGCTCAAAACTAAAGCAAGGTGTTAATCAAGACTCTCAAACTTCCCTCAAGGTGACATCCACAAAACAATATCTTCAACATCCTACATCAGGTAATCAAGGGATCATTCAAAGATCACCTTGTAACATGGGTCAAAGAGTATATCAAACACAAGCATGGGAAGTGTGCTGCACAGAGGTTCTTAGCTGATATTGACAGACAGTGAGTGATTAAACCTTATCAGTCAAATTTTTCTCACTGTCATGGCCTAGAATTGCATGCACTCCTTCTTTTCCCAACCTTTGCCACTTTCCTGATGGACATGGGTACAAACAATGGACAGGCAATGATTCAAAAGCATTAATGAAGGTGCATCATCCTCTTTCTGTCCATTTCTGAGCTCACATATATTTCAGGTGTTTTTACCTGCCATTGTCAGCTGAATTCCAAATAGGATGGTTAAAGCCATCACTGCATTCATGGAGTTTTGCTATTTGGGTTGCCACTCAGTGCTGGACAACAATGATCTTGACCAACTTGACAAATGGCTTGCCAAATTCCACATAGATTGAGAGATATTCAGAGAAGTGGGAATCCAGCCTAACAGATTCAGTCTACCTCATTAACACACTATTGTGATCTGATCATCAAGTTTGGAGCACTGAATGGGCTATGTTCATCAATAATGGAGTCAAAACATATCATAGTGGTGAAGCACCCATGGTGCCATTCTAGCAAGTTCAAAGCACTATCACAAATGTTACATACCAACCAATGCCTGGACAAGCTATTAGCAACAACCATTGACTTCAAGGCACATGGTATGCTTAGAGAATCAATCTGGGCAAATTATACTGACACTGCACCTCTACCTCTGCCTCCTCAACTGATTATCAATGATGACAATGATAGGGAAGGTATTGATGACAGGGATGTTCTCAGAGAGGTCAAATGAACCAAGTGCATTTAAACCCTCATATCTTGATATTCTCACCCACATACAATCAGTTCAAAATATCCTTCATTTCATACAACCACTTTCTGTGTGGTTAGGGATCCCTAACCTCTCACAACTCGTCTCAGAGTTCTTGCATGAGCAGCTAGCCAAGGATCCCATGGACAATAACTACCCAATATATAACAGCAAATTTACCCTCCTGCCCTCATGACATATCATGCACCTAGTGATAAATCAGGCCTTGGGGGCATGTATCATGAACAAATCTGATCCATTCACTCATGGTGTGGTGGACCAGCAAGGTGTGATTGTGTATTTATCACACATGACCAAGATCTCCCAGGTTTTTGAGGGCTATTCATTGGGCAAGTCATGGCATTTATGAAGCTGATGCACAAGAGGATTCAGTACCCAGTTGCACTGACCAACCCATTCAAAACAATCAGAGATGCACTGATGAGCAGTCACTGGCTGTGACTGTGTAGAAGAGGTCTGTGTGAAAATTCGCACTTTTCTGCACTTTTGCAACAAGTGCAAAATCCACCCTTTCACATGTGTTTCCACTCTTGCATTATCTGCACTTCCACATTTCCACACATTTCTGTGCACTATCCACACTTCCACACTTTCCCATGCATTTCTGCTATCTGCACAGCCACTTCTGAAATAGGCAACACAGCTGCATCCAGACATGATCAAAGGATAAAGCCAACACCCAATCCAGAGATTGAAAACTTCATGGAAAATTGTGTCAATCAAAGAATACAACAATGCCTGGATTTGGACAGGAGGTGAAATCTTTCAGAGTCCCCTTGTAACTGATAGAGTAGAAATGTATACAAGGCCTCATAGTTATACATATTGTATGGAGAGACATTATTAATATCCCATAACCCTATTCTCATGCAATAAGCTCATTTTCCATTGCAAGCTTGCTCCCTCTGTCACTCTCTTGTCACACTCATCACTGACACTCTATCCACACATAGTCTGCTATTCAATGTTGTCATGTCACATGCCATTGCCATGCTTGTTACAGTTTCTTTTCCTTCTTCATTACTAGATATTCCATTTTTAGCTCACCTACTGCACATCTTCTATATCAGATGCTATCTCCTTTCCATAGTCACCTTCATATTTCCTTTCTCAGGTAGCTACAGCCTCATTTCCTTTTACATTTCCCATTGTTCTCTAAATGTATATAAACCCCATGTACAGTGGGTCAAAAAACTGCCCCAATGTTTACTCATTTTGTGAAGATTGGTGTGGTGTGAAAGAATGACATAAGCAAAAATTTTGAAACAGTATTATGACATGTTGGCTATGTGCAAAATAAAAAATCTTGTAAATCAGACCAAAGGTCACTGTTTAATAAATCAATCATTGGGGCAGTTTTTTGACCCTCTAATATTTTCCTTGACCTTCAATATTATGCACCAGTGAAGCCAGGGGTGGGTTGTGTGAATAATAAACAATGTCATGTTACCTTATTTGCATTTGTTTGGCATGTTGAACTTAGTTTATTCATCTTCATGACTCCTTACCACCACCATGAACCCTTCTCTGGTGAAAAGTTGCTCTATTTTGTTGTTTCTCTCCTCAAAGATAGGCCAGATCCAACCTGGAACTGGTCTGTGGAAGGGTACCATTGGTAGGATTAGTAAGGAGGTGGAGGCAGATATGGAGAATCATCCTGATGGTCATCCTTCTAAGCTTTCTACTCATGATAAACAGTCAAACTTATCTATCAAATCAGCTCTGAGAAACTTGCAATGGTGTCCAAGCCATCCAATTCATACAGTGACTCAAAAAACTGTCCCAATGTTTGGCACTTTTTGACTGTTCATGGCATAGCATCACACCAAAACCAAATAAAGCCAAACTGTCAGTGTACATAAGGAAGGCTTACATAATAGCTACGTGCCGAACCAGGAACTTCGTTATTTGATGCATTCTCCATGGAGATATAAGCAATTCAGTTTTATGCTTCATTGGGACAGTTTTTTGAGTGAGTGTCAGAATTACAGAAAATCAACCCCTGACACACCTCTGGCTCTATAGCATTCCATACCTCTACCACTCTCTCCCAAATCTCCCAAACTCCCTTTGCTGGTGTCTCATATCTGCACAGCTGCAATTTGATGTCATGCCAGAGGTGTTCAATTGGATTAAGGTCAGGAGACTGTACAGGCCAGTCCAGGGGAGTGATATTGTTCTCTTCCATCCAGTTTCTGGCCTTTTTGGAGGTGTGTTTTGGGTCATTGTCTTGCTGAAAAATGCACTCCTCATCACCAATTCCAGATCCATCTATGCTAGGCAGTAAGTGGTTGTCCAAAATGTCTACATACTGGTCAGCATCCATCCTCCCCTCAACCCCTGCAAGTTTCCCAACACCATTCCAACCCATACCATGATGTTTCCACCACCAAATTTCACTGTCCCTTGGATCTCCCTCTCAATCAGCCCATCCCCCACCTGTTTCCACACCCATTGCTTCCCATCTGACCAAATAACCCTCTTCCACTCCTCCACAGTCCATTCCTTGTGCTTCAGGGCAAAGGCCAACCTCTTCTTCCTATGCACTGCAGTGAGCTTTTTCTTCTTTGTCACAGCTTTGAATGAGTGCTGCTTCAGCACATTTCTAATTGTCTGTGGGCAGGTTGGGTGGGAGATGATGCTATTAATGTGGTTGGTGACCTGGACAGCATTGGCAGCCTTCCAAGTGGTGATTTGTGTGAGGACAGATCATTTGTCAGTGGGAGACAGCTTGGAAGGACAACCACCAGAAGAGATTTGTCAATTGGGATGAAGTTTCTGAAGGACTCTGGAGATAGGGACCTGCCAACACCAAGTTTGGAGGCAATATGGCAATTGAAGAAACCATTAGAAGCAAGGGAGAGGATGTTTTCTCTCTGAGCAGAGGAAATGGGATGCATGTTGGATTGGGGGACTCTCTGGATGCTGGCCCTTGTTAAATACATTGAATTCAGGAACAATCTAAGGTACAATCACCCTGATAGCAATCTATTAGATTTCTCATGCCACAGGAACCAACCACCATCAGATTCTGATATTTCTGATACCCACTCAAATAAATGTCCCAATGAGGCATCAAAATAGATTGCCTATATCACCATGGGAAATGCATCAAATTACATAATTTTTAATTTAACATGTAGCTATTATGTAACCCTTTTTTATGTACACTGACAGTTTTGCATTATTTGGCTTTGTTGTGATGCTATGTCACAAACAGTCAAAACATGCCAAACATTGGGACAGTTTTTTGAGTCACTGTAAGTTCCACCATTTGTACCCCCATTCCTCCTCAGACTGTCTGTAATGTCTTGATGGAGGCAGGCATTAGGTCAGCAGTGAAGAGGAAAGTACCCATGCTCAAGGATCCATCATAAGCAACATCTAAAGTTTGCCCAATACTATGAAAACTGGACTGTGGAGAATTGGAAGAGAGTCTTTTGGACTGATGAGGCAAAGATCAATGAAATTGGGTCGGATGGGAAGGTGGATGTTTGGATAACCAGTATCAGACCAGGCCATCACACCAACTGTCAAGCATAGAGGGGGTAAATTACATTGGAGGAGGGAGTGGAGGAGAGCTTTGGGGAATCAGAGATGACCAAGGATGAGTGCTACTTGCAGCAAAATAATGACCCAAAATACACTGCCAGAAAAGCAGACCTGTGGTCCCTTTGCAAGACCAGTCCCAGCTTGAATTTTGGTGATGAGAATACCCCTCATTGGGGAGAGAAACAACAAAAGAGCACTTTTCAGCAGAGAAGGATTCATGGTGGTGGTAAGGAGTCAAAAAGATGAATGAACCAAGTTCAACAAGGAAGATATTAGAGGGTCAAAAAACTGCCCCAATGATTGATTATTTTGTTTGATTTATTAAACAGTGACCTTTGATCTGATTTACAAGATTTCTCATTTCACACATAGCCAACATGTCATAATATGTTATGTAATTGTTTCAGATTTTTTGCTTATGTCATTCTTTCACACCACACCAATCTTCACAAAATGAGTAAACATTGGGGCAGTTTTTTGACCCACTGTATAGTACAGTATCTCCAGTTCCAACTTAGATGAGTATTGCTCTCAACATCACTTGACCTCTATGCTCTTCTCTCTTCACTGTTCTCAAGACTTTCATCATCATTTAACTTAACATCTAGACTCTTTGTCCAGTGGCTGGGAGTGGACCAAGACTCTGCTTACCACCATTGACTTAGAACAACCATGATGAGGGCATTGTCCATAACAATTAGTCTTGTGCCCAGCTGTTCTCTGAAACATATGGAGCAGACTCCAAAATTAGAGTCTTAATTGCTCCAGACTCATTCATAGAATGTCTGGCACAAAACAGTACGGAGGGGGGGGGGGTCACCTATTACATAATCTGTAATTGATCAGAGTGAGTGATTTGTAAGTAATTCCCATGCACACATTGAAACAGTGTTACCATGTGAATTGGGCTGTAACAGCTGCTAGACTGACTCATAACTCATGCTCTGAGTCGCGTGAGGGTCTCAGGTGTCCTAGCTAGTGACTGATGGGTTGGATAAAGTTTATAGTGATGGTGCACTGCTGTTCTACAGCATTCTTTCTTAAATTAGCTTAGAGTTGCCATGTGCTCTGTGTTAGGCTTTCATATATACCTTGCATGCCTTAAGGGTACTTCCTTGCTCTCCCCATTGTCATTTACATTGTAAGCCATCCCTCCCTTCATTCCAGACACTAAGCTAATGGTAATTGTGATACTATAGGTTGTTTTGGCACAGTTTCCTTTGGATCTGCAGTAATTGCCAATATGAGTGACTATGAATTTTCCCCTTATGATGATTCTGATAGTGAAGGTGTTGAAACTCTGATAGTTATTATAATAAGTTACATTAGATTAGTTACATTCATTACAATAACTAATGTAATGAACATCTTATCTAATCTATATCTTATCTATATCTTATCTAATAAGATAAGATTGAATAACTATTAATTAAGTGTTTCATATTTAATCATAAATAGCTTACATAATATTTGTCATGTGACTTATGACTCATAACTATGACTCATAACTATGACTCATACTTATGATCATTTGGAGTCATAATCACTCATGATTATGACTCATGATTAGTCATAATGACTCACACTGAGTCATATTCATTCACTCCTTCCTTCTGAGCTGTGTTGAGTAGCCACAGTGAGATTTGGATGCATTTCTGATGGGCCAGGATCACATCCTGGCCCTGCTCCATAGGCAATCTGAACAGCCATGACTAGCCTTGTTTGGCAGTGGCTGTGTTGACCCCCCCACTGTTTTGCACCAGATGTTATAGAGCCAAAGTCAATCATGCACAGCTCAAGTTTAAAACTCAGCATGGCACACACCAAATCACACATGCAGGACTCATAGCACATCAACTTGGCTCATATAGGGTTCCCGAAGTTTGGTTTGGTTTGGTTTGGGGCTATTTTTGGCTGAACCCAAACCTGGACCAACTGGAATTTGCCTGAACCAAACCCAATTTGGTTCAGTTTGGTTCTGGTTTGAACCAACTAGAACCATGGGAAAAATTACATTTTAGGAAATTTGAGCAAAACTGAAGTATTGGAACAAGTCTGCATGCTCACACAGTTATTATTAATGAGGGTGGCAGGAAAGTGGCAAAGAGGGTGGCAGGAAGGCAGCAACAAGGATGCACTAAGGGTGGCAGGAAGGTGGCAAAGAGGGTGGCAGGAAGGCAGCAACAAGGATGCAATGAGGGTGGCAGGAAAGTGGCAAAGAGGGTGGCAGGAAGGTGGTAACAAGGGTGCAATGAGGGTGGCAGGAAGGTGGCAAAGAGGGTGGCAGGAAGGCTGCAACAAGGGTGCAACGAGGGTGGCAGGAAAGTGGCAAAGAGGGTGGCAGGAAGGCCGCAACAAGGGTGCAATGAGGGTGGCAGGAAGGTGGTAACAAGGGTGCAATGAGGGTGGCAGGAAGGTGGCAACAAGGGTGCAATGAGGGTGGCAGGAAAGGTGCAAAGGGTGCAACAAGGGCAGGAGGAAGGCAATGAGGGTGCAACAAGGGCCACTGGAAGGCAGTGAGGGCACAACTCTGGCTGCAGGAAGGTAGTATGGGTATAACAAGGGCTGCAGGAAGGCACAACACAGGTGGCAGGTGGATGGTGAGCTTGAGGGGAGAGGAGAGCAGTCAGTGACTGACTGCATAATTTTGTTACTTGAAGGTGTGACTTGAAGGTGACATCAGCCAGTCAGTTCAGGCAGTTTGGTTCGGTTCAGGCATTTTTTGTGGCTGCCTGAACCCAAACCAATGCCACAAGCTTGAGCCCAAACCAAACCTGAACCTGACCCAAACTGTCGGTTTGGTTCGGTCAGTTTGGGTTTGAACCGAGGTTCTGAACCAAACTTCGGGATCCCTAGGCTCATATCATCTGGGAATGAGACTACATAACAATGCTCTTGCAATACTCTGTTGGATCACAAGCTGATTGGTACTATTAGGAGGCCACACCACTCTGTGCACATTTTGTCACTATCACACATCACATCCACACTTGCAATCCACTCTGTGCATGTTTTGTCACCAGGTCACACATCACATCCACACGTGCAATCCACTCTGTGCACATTTTGTCACTAGGTCATGCATCACACATCACTCGCACTTTCACACTTCCACACTTCCACATTTTACACTCTTGTCCAACACATCACACATATTTCTGCAGCATATTTGCAACTTCAACTCTAGTTTGGCAATTGATGGGACTCTTCTACCTACCTCACACAAACCCCCTGTCTACACAGCAGTGTAGTAGTGTATCTGTTAGGATCACAATCCTAGCCCCTCAATTTTGGTTTACTCTACAGTCATCTGGGATGACTTCTATACATGTTATAACAGGCCTGGGGCCTTATGGGACACTATGGGATACCAATGGTTGAGTCAGCGCATGGGAGCGCTCACCAGAAGGCAAGACGATGGTTGGAAGAACCAGCAATACTATATACGGAAGGACAGCCAGACTAGGAAGGTGGATCGCCACCTTGATGGCATCACACTTGCATCAGTGCATCAGGAGGATCAGCGCATCAAGCCATCATGCATCTGACGAAGGCACAAGACAGCACGCATGTCTATAAAGGATTGCGATGGGAACACACAAATGCCTCAAGGCATTGCTCCTTATGGTCAGGGTCTAGAGCAGTCTGGAAAGGGTCTATGAGTGGAGTCAGAGTGGCCACGCCCATATGTGCTCATATGCACAGCAACTGTGGCAGTGCCCAAGCACATGCTCACCAAGAACAATAAAAGTGAGTCAGAGTGGGGGAGTGCCGGTGGGTCTGGGAGTCACAAGGGGTCCTCATAGAGTAGTATATAAGTAGGCACATTGTAGCTGGAGTCTCCCGAGACTTCAGATAGTTTTACTCCACCCCAATTCTATCCCTGTATCATCTCCTTTCTACTCTCTGGCCAGCAACAAGGCCTGTGGGCCCCTTAGGGGGATTGTAAGGTTGTGGTTAGGGGCGTGAGCTCATAACAGTATCAGCCCCATGTCCATATATGAACATGTGGAAAGTTTGACAAATTGTTGATGACTTCAAGCTCATACATTTGAACACTATCTTCTGAAATGCCCACCTAGTCAGTATAGCTGGATCATCATGCATCCCAAGAGGAGTAGATCACACAATGGCACTCAAAGCATTTAAAACATTTTATGTTAATAAATTCATTGATTATCATGATGATGAAGTTGCCTTTTAATATATATTTAACAAAGTTGTACTGAAAGTCAGCTAAGTTTCAGGGCTCAAAGGTAAAGTGCAAAAAAGTGATGGATTACAAAGTGAAAGTTATTAAATGAACAATTACAGAAAGTCGCGAGATGATATGTCATCACGTGAATAAATGAATAACCATGACCTCTGGCAATGTGGTGCTCAAACTGGCCGATCTCCTCGCTCAGCCTCCGTAAGTGCCACGCTTCGCCTGCCATCCATCTGACCCATTTTCTCAGTATATCTCTTGAAATTATCCCAGGTGGACTGGACGATTGGCTTGTTCAAGGCGCTCGACCAGAGTTCCCCTTTCTCCTTGCCGAGGGCAACCTCGGGGTACCGAGGAAGGTACTCTATGCGCTCTACCTCGTGGCCGTAGCCATGTTCACCAATCAGAAACAGCGCCAAGACCTCATTGCCTCGACGAACGTCATATTGCTCGCGAATCCGGCACACCAGACAGCGCTGAATGCGCGCAAACGGCTGATCTTAAGAGGGGAGTTATCTGCAGAGCAGGACCTGAGATTCACGGAACTGTTGCTGCGTGGATCAGACGAGTGCGCAAAACAGTCCATCTTATGGGATCACAGACGATGGACATTTCTGCGGCTGTATGGGGCCACCGTGCCATCCCAAGGCTTGGAAATGCTGCGTGGATGGCTAGGACCGCTGGAATGGGGTGATATCCCTGATATGCCAGCGACGGTTGCTCGAAAAGAACTGGATCTCACTAGACACGCATGCGAGGTCTATCCGCGCAACTACCATGGGTGGAACCACTGGCGCTACATAGCGAATGTGGTATACGTCCGTCTGAAGCAGGAGAACGATGGGGAATGGAAGGAGCTGGTGAAGGACCAGTTCAGAGAGACGATGGAATGGGTGGAAGGGCATGTGTGTGACTACACGGCGATGCACCACTTGCATGGGTTCTGCGAGCGGTTTGGACAGGATATGGATGCGCTTGTGCAACAGGCGAGGGAGCTGCAGACATACTATGGGACGCACGAGGCGGTTGGATGCTACGGACGGCTGGTCGGAGTAGATACACGTGACCAGGAGTGACGTGGGTGGGATCACAGCAGCCAGAACCGAGTCGCTCATGAGGACCGTCTGCCTGCTGCTCGCCGCTTTCTCTCTCGTTGCTCACGCCGCCACAGATGCTCAATTCGACAAGGCCGCAGAGGCAAACCGTGCCTTCAGACAGGCAATGAATACCCTCTCCTCTTTAACGGCTGCCCCTTCTCCAGATCCGTCTTTCGCGTCCGTGTCCGCCCTCTCTTCCGTCCTTCCAAATCTACAGGGGCAGGGGCCTGCTGCTACCGTGGCTCGTATCGTGCTTAAACTACACCAGTATACTTTCCGTCGCTTGTCCAACGCCAACGACGGCCGGCGCAGAGATGACGGATCGCGAGGAAAGGCCATCAAGGTCATCGACCTTTTGCAGCATTCTACTGAACTGGGAAACGCAGATGCTTTGTTTATGTTGGCAAAAATATCCCTGGTCTGTCTGTCGTCAACACCTTCAGATATGGCTAACATTAGCGCAGTTTCCACCAACATATCAATTTGTTCTTAATCCAAAAGTAGCATACGACTCGTTTTCTGCTCATGCATCTGTTACTGGAAATGCTACATCTCAATCTTATATTGCCTTCTTCCATGCCACAGGTTATCATAACATTGTCCCTGTAGATCAAGCCAAGTCTCAACTTTATTACACGTTTGCTGCCAATGGAGGAGATAAAGGTGCTCAGATGGCGCTTGCCTATCGGTACTGGAGTGGCATTGGCACGCAGGAGAGTTGTCAGAGAGCCATGTTCTGGTACGAGGCTGCCGCAGAACAGGGTATGTAACGCGTGTTGACTACACAAATAGTATTTGACCCCCCCATTGTAGCAATGACAAAGTTTCTGTCTGGACCACCTGGTGGTCGGACTTTGCCGCAAACGCCGACGCGTCTATCAGATCTCGCTGGAGGAGTATATGGGCCTGGCGCCAGTGTCGCCTCCACTGGTATAAATGCCCATAGACCTGCCATTAAAGCAGGTATCGCGCAAGCTGCTGGAGAAACATGGAATGACGTGCTGGAGTATTACCAGGTGGGTGTCTCTATAGGATCATGTCATAGGCTCATTTCTTTCAGTTTAATGCAGATCGTGGCGAAATTGATTTTGCATACCGTTTAGGCAAGATATACTATCAAGGCAGTATATATGCCTCACCAGGTGGTATTGCATCAGGAAGCGAAGGCGTAGGTGCCGTCGCTCGGAACTATGCATTGGCACGACACTATTTCGAAATCATTGCGCGCAGGGTCTGGCCGAACGACCCTTCAAACCCTCACAATCACAAAACTACGTCCCAAAAAGGCGACCGCGCGCCAGTAGACTACGCTGCAGCGAGTGCTGGATATATCGGCAGAATGTACCTTAGAGGTGAAGGGATCAAAGCTGATCCAGTCCTTGCAAAATTGTGGTTTGAGCGAGGTGCAGAGCATGGCGATCGTGAGTGCCATAACGGTTTGGGTATCATTCATAGGGATGGGCTGGTTCCTGGGATTAAGCCAAGTCCAAACGTCGCTCTGAAGCATTTTGAAATCGCTGCGGGACAAGAGCTGGCCGAGGCACAAATGAATGTCGGCAAATATTACTATTGTAAGTACGCCTGTGTGAATAAGAATCGGATAACACTAAACGATTCAGCATTTGGTGACATCCCGCTAGCAACCACTTACTTTGAAGCTGCTGTCCGTCATGGTTCACCGTTTGAAGCGTACTATTACCTGGCGCAGATCCACTCATCACAAGCCGGAGATACGCGGCTCCCACATCATATTACAACAAGTTCGTGTGCGATGGCTGTTTCATTCTATAAGCTCGTCAATGAGCGTGGTGTATGGGACGATAACTTGCTGAAGGAGGCTGAAATGAACTGGGGTTCCGGCATAGACGATGCAAAGCAGGTGGCCATGGTCAAATGGTGGGTCGCAGCAGAAAGAGGATCTGAAATTGCCCAGAATAATTTGGCTTATGTTCTGGATCAAGGTCAGTCGCTCTGTGATCTCGCAGTGGCTTTGTCACTCATTTTTTGTCCAGACAAGACCATGCTACGTTTGACCCGATTCTCGCCAATGACGCCTTCCAATGACACGGCGCGGCTAGCTCTGACGCAATGGACAAGATCAGCTGCCCAGAGGAATATCGACGCGCTGGTTAAAGTAGGGGACTACTATTATCACGGACTAGGCGTCTCTGAAGAGGAGACAAACTCAAGATTAGAAAAGGCAGCACGTTATTATCAGTCAGCCGCAGAGACACAAATGAGTGCATTGGCCATGTGGAATCTAGGGTGGATGTATGAAAATGGCATTGGCGTGCCTCAGGTTTGTACAGTGTTGGCAAACCAGTACTGGGTTGAATCTTCATGATAGGATTTCCACTTGGCTAAACGGCATTATGACATGGCACTGGAAGCTAACTCGGAAGCATACCTTCCCGTTATGCTTTCACTCGTAAAGCTGTATGCGAGAAGTTTCTGGCACACCTTGATGGGCGGTACGGGAGGTTTGAGCATTTGGAGCCGTGATGATACCAACAGTGAGTTGGCCTCGTTCCGAATAGGCTCATACTGACCATCTCAGTGCAAAATTCACAGGAAGGACGAGAACTAGACGGTGGGCGGACGCAAAGAGAAGGCGCAAGCCTAGATGCCGCAAAAGGAGATGAGGAGAGGTTTAATGATGAAGATGCAGGAACATGGTACTTGGGGAAGGCAAAAGAAGATTTTTACAAAAGGCGCAATGGTCAGGGGTTGGGTGACCGCCAGCGGGTAGAAGAGGAGGATCCAATTGAGGTATGAGATATACACATTGAGAGTGCTGCAATGCTCATAGACAATGACAAGTGGGCAAGGGAACGCAGGGATGCCGAGCGAGATAGTGATTTCGGACCCGAGGATTACTTCGAGGCGGCGTTGAGAGGAGGGAACCGGGAGCTTGATGTTGACCAGGATGATTTCATGGATACGATGTTGCTGGTGCTGATTGTGTTGGTGATATCGGTGCTGCTGTATATCCGGACGAAGATGGTGGAGCGGATGAGACGGGAGCAGCAGGAGCGGGCGGCGCGGGCGCAGAGACAGCGGCAGGACGGAGAACAGACACCACGGCCGATGCAAGAAGCAAATGGTGAAAATGGGTTTCCGGCGCCTGGAGATCCAGCAAGGGCAGAATGGGCTATCTTATGATGACAGTAGACTGCTAATGCTATCTCTCCGATCCCCGACGCGTGACACATGTGACCTCTCCCGACGCCCGCTTTCGCTCTACACACCATGTCTCTCGATCTCTCATCACTCGAAGTGCACATACGCAACATCCTCTCTTCACCCAACACCAACATGTCGTCCATCAGCGCCAAGGGTGTTCGACAAAGGCTGGTCAAGTTGGTTCCGGGGTTTACGGCCGAACAAGCCAGAGAGCACAAGCATGACTTGGATGCCATCATCACTCGAGTATACCGCGAGGTATGCAATGATGATGACGAAGAGGCTGATGACGCCGGGGCAGCTTCGGGGGAGGGTGTCGAAAAAACGCGTAAAAGGAAGCAGGAAAGTGACGAAGAAAATAGTTATGAGGACGACGACGCTGAGGATCGAGGGGAGACGCACAAAAAAGCCAAGAAAGATGTGGAAGAGGACAAGGCTAAAGTTAGAAAGGGAGGCCGCGCCAGTTCCAATGGCACGGCCAAGAAGGTCGGACGGCCAAAGAAGAGTGCTGCGACCGTGGAGTCCGAAGCCGAGTCCGGCGAAGAAGGAAGCAAGAAAAAGAGGACAAAGAAGAAAACGGCCAAAGGTGAGGGAGGCGCTGCCAAGGGCGGCTTCGCCAAGGAGTTTCCTTTGAGGTAAAGAACATTTGTTTCTATTCCAACGTTCGTTTCTTTGAGCTAAGAACTGTTTGTAAGTGAACCACTAGCAAAGGTCGTAGGCGCCGACAAGCTGTCACGGCCTCAAGTTGTAAAAAAGTTGTGGGTTTACATCAAGGAAAAGGGACTGCAGAATCCGCAGAATGGAAAGGAGATACTTTTGGATGATAATCTGAAAGCCGTGTTTGCTGTTGATAAAATTGATATGTTCGCAATGAACAAGGCATTGGGCCAGTAAGTGTTATTTAACCTTTTTCACCCGATGTCATGGTTGTTCGTTTGCTTTTGAACAGACATTTACAAAAGGACTAGTGGCCGTGTTCGTGTTTCTTATCAAGGATGCTCTAAAATGTTGAAATGTGCGTAGCTTCTTTACTTATGTGAACATCCTCTTGACTCTGATCATAGTATTAGTCGTGGAAATTTGAGATCTAGTTCTATTCAAAAAATGAATGAGCTATATTACGCCTTGTTATAAGTCCCTGCGCAATATCTATTTAAGAGTGATATTTAAATTTATGGGCACACAGTACATATAGTTGTACAAATGTCCCCGGCTCTGCAATTAGGGTATTCAGGGAAATCAGCCTAAACTTCGGAGAGAAATGGGGCGGAAGAAACTCAGCAGGCCATGATTGGAACGGAACTCATCACACTCAACGTTAAAATTATTATGAACTTATGAACTACAGGCAGACGTTGCATGTACGTGACCACCGACCCATCCACTCCTCGGAAAGGACAAGGAGAGACATTGGGTACTTAGACGTCCGAGTCCTTCTAGACACGGCCTGACACTCAAACGACTGCATGCAGAGCAATCACGAGCAACTGGGGAAACTGTCATGGCCGTGTCGCCGCACTAGAGAACTCAAAAATTTTGATCCCTTTTATACGCCACCATACGTGAGAAAATCAAGGCCTCATCATAAGGCCATACAATCATATGGGCGAGCGACCATGTGCAATGCCCAATAAGTCTGCTTGGGGCCTTCTTAGCTTGCAGCTCCCGCAGCATCCTCGTACTCCGCCATAATGTCGCTGTATCTCTGCGTCGATTGCGGAGGTTCCAAAACATCTGCCGTCATCGCCGATGCCAACGCCAACATTGTTGGAAGAGGGTTGGGTGGACCTTCCAACTTTGCTTATCTGTCGTTGGATGCCTTCATCGCTGCTGTTAGTGATGCCGTCACAAAGGCATTGAAGCCTTGCCTCCCTTCAAGTGCTGAAGCCATAATTTTTCCTCTGGCCACGGCTCCCTTTGCGGCCGCTTGGTTTGGTGTATCCGGCGCCGATTCTCCCGCAGCGATATCAGCCATCACCCAAGCGCTATCACCTCTCCTGAATATTCCCGTTGGATCGCGTCTACAAGTTGCGAATGACACTCACCTTCTTGCAGCACCTTTGCGTATGCATTCCGACACTTCGCATGCTGTCGCAGTCATAGCTGGAACGGGCGCCATTGCAGTATCTTTTAGGAAATCAGCAGATGAATTCGAGGAGCTCGGAAGATATGGAGGGTGGGGTTGGATTCTCGGCGATGAAGGAGGAGGCTTCTCTGTCGGAAGAGAAATGGTCAGACAGCTTTTGCACGAACAAGACAAGGCTTCTGTTCGCGGTGTTCCTCCTCCGGAAAGTAAGCTCAGGACGAGCATATTGCAACGTTTTGGCGTAGCCCATGTCATGGAACTCTTGGCGGCTATCCACTTCGTCGGTGCAACAGCATCGTCTGATCTACCGTCCTATGCATTAATGACTCGGGAAAAGCGCTTGTCATCTCTTTCACCACTTATTTTCGCCGCCGCATTTGAAGACTCGGATCCTCTAGCGTTGAAGGTGCTTCGGACGATGGCTGGCGAATTGGCTGAACGGATCGCGTTGCTGTTGGCACCAGACGACGACGAGTCTCAGCGCGCAGTCAAGGCGCGGGAATCTCTTCTTTCTTTTGGAGGTTCTCTTGCAGGAGTGGATGAATATCGGCAAATGATACTCGGAGAGCTGGTGCGTCGAGGTCATGTATTCAAACGGGTGGAGTACGTGAACGAAGTTGCGGCTGTGGGTGCGGTTGGACTAGCTGTAGCATTTAGTCGCGCGTAGAGGTGCGCTCGTTGTTGCTCATTCTCCTTGCTGGGGTCGCGCGTATAGGTGCGCTCGTTGTTACCCATTCTCCCTGCTTATACTGTACTCGGACAGATTTATTGTACCATGTTTACAAATAAAACACTTTGCTTGCTCCGATGGCGAAGCATCGCCTGTCGTCTCTTCCTTGTCTTGTCTTCCTCCTTTATGTCTCCTGCGCCGTCCTCTACACAACCAATCTACTTCTCCTCGCCCCCTTGAAAGTCATCTGGACCATCTTTCTCCGTCGCACTTCAACCGCCGTTCGTGAGCGGATACACTACTCACCGGTACAGCGCCAGCTGCTCAGTAGTCTTGAGGAGCTGCGCGAATACAGAGGGACCATCAACTGGACCTCTTCAGAAATCGCCCTTGCACATCATCTCGGTCACGCCGAGCCCATCGCTATGGATGAAGATCTCTTTTTATCGAAAGCATTTTCCACATCGCTTTATCCTAGCAAAATCATTCCCTACTTTTTCAGAGCCTGCGAGACCTTCTCGACACAGGACATTACAATAACCACGCTCATAACGCGCAATAGGCTAAAGGTGTTCATGCGCCTTGTTGAACAGTATCAAGGTGCGTCGGGGGTGCGCATACATCTACTCAAAATAGCAAGTTCAACCTCTAGGTCCTATATCCGTTGCAATACACGTCAAAGATAACGAAGACTATGTGAATGAGCTCTTTGACGCGCTTCGAGTTTTTTATGCATCGTCGGAAAAACTTGCGCGTTTCGTAGATGTTCACCTAGTCGTTGATGCATTTGATCGTCAATTCAACACATGGCGAAACATTGCTCGATTATTCGCTCGCACGGACTATGTTATGATGCTGGATATCGATTTTTATCTCTGCACTGATTTTCGGTCAGCGATTAGGCAAAACACAGACATTATGGATAAATTACGAGAGGGGCGGAGTGCCTTTGTAGTTCCTGCATTCGAGTATACAGATTTCGCAGACGGGATGAACTTGCTAGTTTTCCTAGGATAAACCAGTGTGTATCTCAATTTCGTTGCGTCAGCGTTGATTAACCATCGTAGACGTTAGTGTCGCTGGCTCGTAGAGACCGCATCAGAATGTTCCATGCTGCTTGGGGTCCGGGGCACAATAATACTGACTATCCAAAATATTACGCATCACGTCCGGGGGCGGTCTATAAGGTTACTCGATATCAGTCAGCCTACGAGCCTTACATCATCTTCAAGAAAGAGGGCCCACCTTGGTCAAATTCTGCGTACCTATTTTGGCTCATTCTGACTTGACAATCCAGGTGCGACGAGCGATTCATAGGGTACGGAGGAAACAAGGCAGCGTGTCTATTTGAGATGTATATGTCAGGGATTTCCTTCTACGTCCTCGCCGATCATTTCATCATTCACCAAAACCATTTGTACGAAGAAATGGTCCGAAAGAGCGAGGTTAGATCAACAACTTCTCTGAATATGGTTGTCACTGACATGGCCTACAGCGAAAATACAATCGCAAGGTCTATCAAGACTTTAAAGAGGAAGTTTGCCTACGGTAAACGAGTCCACGTCCTGGATCCATCGCTCTCTTACCGATTGCTAATTAGATACCTGAAAAACTACCATGATCGTGGCATACTATACACCGAGCGCGGCACTAATTTACGAGAAGAATGCAAGAAGATCAAGGGCGTTACAAAGATGATATCGGTAGCTAGTCTCTTCAAATTTGTTGCCACTCGTATGCTCAAGGTTCACACGTTCACAGTCTGGTGCATTTGGATCTCTGCGACTGTAACGTACTGATCTCGAGTGTGGTACATACCATAGATAGACTTCACGTTTATGATCGGACTAACGGTCCGCACGGCCCTGCCATTATCCGGCTTGCGAGTTCCCTCGCAATGTTGTAACCACGGGGGGAAGGGACGAGACTGACGCTATAAAAGGTCCGGGATCGTGCTTTGTGGGCATTCTTCGCTTGTCATGGCACTAAAAATCCTGATCTGTGGTGTGTACTGCACTTCATTCTCTGTCGAGGTTCTGACCTATTCGTCAAATACAGAGACACTTTATTGGGCTCAAGATGATCTCCATTCACTGCTAGGAAGCATCTCAGAAATCATCGTACGTGTTCATGATATTGACCAGTCGCAGAGGAGTCCACCCAACTCGTAGTACATGGACTCTCCAGACCGGGCCTCGTTTCTTAGAGATTGCCTCCCTGGCGGAAAGTATGACGGTGTCATTGGCATCTACAGGGAAAACAAATCTGCAGAGAAGGTTGGCAAATTTGACAAGCAATTGATTGATGGTCTTCCGGGGAGTGTCAAGTGGATCGCACATAACGGCGCTGGATATGATCCGGTTGATGTCCATGCTTGCAAAGCTAGAGGTGATTCCTCAGCAAGACTCAGTGGCCCAGTTCTTTGACCCACATGCATCGGATTAGGTATCTATCTCTCCAATACGCCCGTTGCTGTGGATGAGGCGACGGCAACGACGGCATTATACCTTGTAGTATCTACGATGCGCCAATTCTCCCTCGCCGAGCGATGGTTGCGCGAGCTCAAGTGGAAACCGGATGTAAAGGCGCGAACGCACGATCTGACTGGTAAAACTCTGGCCATCCTCGGACTCGGAGGCATTGGCAAGCGTCTTGCGGAGTTGGCGCATGCGTTTCCGATGCGGATCATATACCATAACCGCAAACGCGCGGAAGATGCACCCGAATACTGCGAGTACTTTGCGGATGCGGAAGAGATGTTGCGTCAGGCAGACGTGCTTAGTGTGCATGTTCCGCTGAGGAGGGAGACCGAAGGACTTGTGGGCGAAAAGTGGATCAGGGCGCTCAAGCGTGGCGCGATTATTGTCAATACTGCGCGCGGAAAGGTTATCGATGAGGAGGCTATGATCAAGGCCTTGGAAGATGGGCACGTAAGTAGAAACATTCTTTACAAATCATGTGCACGAGATGCTGAAGTTGGAGGTTAGCTTGCGTCCGTCGGGTTGGACGTATTCCCAAACGAGCCTCAGGTGAATCCGCGACTACTCGAATTCCCTCAAGTCACGTTGCTCCCTCATATGGGAACCGAAAACCAGGATTCGCAGCGTCACATGGAAGTACGGGCACTGGAGAATCTTCGAGACTTCCTGTTGACGGGAATGGGGAAGGATCTCGTGATAGAATTCAAGGGAGAGAGAGCCAAGGTGAAAACAAGATTATGATTTGCACCACGTATCCTCATCCCTGTATTCTCAAGGCATAATTGTTGTGACATGCTGCCAATTGATGTATCATAGTTCAGATATATATATATCTATTCCCACTCGACACGAGGCAATTGAGATTGAAAGGCGCCTATGTCTTCCACTACCAATACGACCGCGCAAGCAAACATAAGCGGGCCATCTCAGGCTCGACGAGACGAGCAAGGGGCGTTAAAGTCGGCGCTCGATGCGCAGCTAGAGCTGTATTGTCTTTCTACTTCGCCACTGATCAAGTTGGGTGACATAGATTTGACAGAAAGGCGGCTCTCGAGAAAGCAAACATACCGAATGACGAACTTGCGAAGATTCAAAGCGACCCGGTACTCTGATTTTATATCGTCAGCGGCGTGGCTTATATCTCTTGATCTCATAGAAGGACCAGCTCTCGAGCTTGAACGAGACCAATGAGACATTGAACAAACATTTAGAACAGCACAGGAGGATGTTTTTACAACTCCACAAGTTACATTTTGAATTGAAGAGCCACGTGCATGAGAACCGGGAGTGCGTACTATGACTTCAACGCACGTCTTTTGCGCAGTAATCGATTGATGTATGTGCAGAGAATACGTGAAACGGCAAGTCCGAGATGAAATTGCTCGGGAAGTGGAAGAGGAGGTGAAGAGGCAGATTGCCAAGTTCCTGCCCGTTTCGTTGGACGACCAGATCCGAGAGGCACGCGAGCGATTGAATAAAATGGAGATGGCGTTGCAGAATTCGTATGCGTTTATGAAAGTATAGAAATGACTGACTGAGGGCTGACGGGTTTTTGTTGTCAGCAAAGGGCGGGTGAAGAACGGGGAGATCGGAATGTCCGACTGGCACGAGCCGTTGAAAGTGATAGTGAGGGAGGACGGGGAGAAGAGCGAAGTGTACCCTGCTGATCTTGGAATGCTGTACCATTACGACGGTAAGCAGTTGGAAGGGGACATGGTCGCAGACGGCTGACGAGGGGAGCATTAGCTGCAACGATGCAGGCGCTGCTTCGACACTACGATTTGGAGGTGGACTCTGGAGAAGAATATAAGCGACACAATTTCACGCGATTCGCGCAATTTATTGGTAAGTGGCCCGAGAAAGATTGAGCATCGCTGACGGCAGCAGGGGTGCGTGTGGAGGGGGAGGTGTATATCTAAGTACCGTAGGCACGTGCTGTCCGTATTGAATGGCTCACTGCGAGCCGTCTCCGTATCACCAACTCATTCGTGCTTACCGCAAGCTCGACCATCCAGAGCTCCTTCTTTTCCTCAAAGCACGCAACTTACCAGCGTCCGGTTCTTCCGCCGACCTCGCGTCCCGCCTCGCCAGGCATGATCTTCACAAATATCACTTCCCTATCATCTCCACTGGTCACCACTCGACCACCCTTTTGCCCGGGAAACAGAAACGTGCACCCGATCTGCCCACAGAGCTACTAGCGTACATTATGGAGCACGTCGGAGATTGGGAGCTTGCAAACGCCGTCGGCATATCCACTAGCTTGCGTCGGCCCCGCGAATGGCTCTCTGCGTCAGAATCGGACTGGGCTTTGATTCAGGGCCATCTTCCCCGCATTCGCGCCGCCAATCCCTGTGTCCGCCCTCCCACAAAAGTCGGCGCAAACCTTGCTATACGACTCGGTTATGTCCATGTGCTAGAGTACTTCCTGTCCCACCACTACTCGTTCTTCAAATCCGTCTTTAACAAGAACGACCTCATCCCAATCAAGGCGTCGTGGCATGGTCGGACCACCGTTCTCAACTGGTGGAAACACGGCTTTGAGCAGCATCCGAACCTGATACCTCCACCGTCCCCTGATTCCATCGCAGACGCGATAGACGGTGCCTCTCGAAACGGTCAGGTCGCCTCCCTCGAATGGTGGCTCTCGGATTCAGGCCATCCTCTCCACTATACGGAAGCGGCACTCGAGTCCGCGAGTGCGAAGAATCACGTAGCTGTATTGGACTGGTGGATGACTCAACATAAGCTGCGAGCCCTTCCGCTCAAAGTGGGCAGGGTGATGGACATGGCGAGTATGGCGGGACATGTCGAGGTGCTCGAGTGGTGGGCTACATCCCAGATCGAATTTAAGCATGATCGCAGCGCGCTGCATCACGCCAGCTGTCATGGCAGGGTAGACGTGCTCAATTGGTGGCTCGGAAGTGGATTGCAGCTGTACTATGATCAGGAGGCGCTAACAGCCGCCACGAGACATAACCGACCGGAAGTGCTGGAGTGGTGGGACAGGTCGGGGCTTCCCATTCAGTATAGGATGTGTGACATCGAGGAGGCTCTAGAAGACGCGATGGGTGGGGGAGAAGACGCGCGACTGTGGTGGCGGCGGAAAGGTATTGATTTCAATGCCGACGACAAGGAATGGATGAAGCTGCAGAGTTTGCATTAGACCAGCCCTCTTTACTACAATGCTGTAGGAATACCAATTTCACTTGTAATGACAATTCATGGAATTTACTGCGATCAACGGATATTGCACGGCTTATAATCATGGCACTGGACAATTGATGCACATTCTCTGAACATATAATGTATACAATCTGCCGTTGGGAAGAAATACACGAGAATATAGGCTGTCGTCTCTAAACAGATTAAAGGTTCAGATGCAGAGGAGATTAAGCATGCCATAAAAGTATGGAGTTCATTCACTTTCCGCGATTAGTGCTACGATCATCCTGCGCGAGCGCATTATAAAAGTCGTTCAGGAAAAAAAACTGTCGACGAACGTACCGATATAGATAGTAGAAGAATGACACGAGGTAGAATGCCAGCCTAATGAAACTTTCTTTCTTGTGTGCCGGCAGTGTTCGGAAAATCTCCGTAGCATCATACATATGCGCTTTGCCAAATACTCTGAAGGGGGGTCAGCCGCGTCGAATTGATGATGTGTCTTTGTCACTGACTTGTAACCGTTGAATACAACCAACGGTAGGTTAATCAAGAATGCCATCCATTGCCCACAAAGGAAGAAAAGGAGAGAAAGGAACGCATGAACTGCATATTCGGGCAGAACGAACTGGAACGGGCGTCAGATCGTCGGATACGTGGGACTGAGCCTCTCACCTGGTTAAGTTTATTGCAGAGGTCGATAGGATTAATGTAGTCGCATTCCAGGTCTGAAAACATGATGATCTGTCAGGTGGTCGTGCGGGTTGTGTAATGATTTGAGGATACAGGGACGAGAGACGGTCAGTACGTGCGGTGTGATCTAAAAGCGCGACATACGAAGAAGACCATGCAGAATAACAAACCTGCAGCCAAGAGGACGGCAAACAAGAACAGCCAACCTGTGAGCAAGTGGACCACGTATGGTCAGAAAGCGGATTGGCTGTACGCAAGTTAGACACTAACCAGCTCCGCCCATTGTTCGTGGAAGTTGTTGAGTAAGAAATGAGGAGCGGCGAGCAGTTGCTTTAAAGATTTCAAGTCGCGGCGGCTGACGTCTTCGCACGTGGGAATCGGGTGGGCAACATATATTCCTCAGCAAGATCATGGTATCTACTCTACATATCACTCTGCGTCACTATGGGTTTTCCGCTATGAGCGCAATGATCATGCTATTCACGCGAATCAGCCTTGGCTCGCAGCACCCCACGGATCAACGCACCGATAGAGAAAGTAGAAAAATGAGAGAAGGTAAAATCCCAGCTTGAAGAAGATTTCCTTCTTGTCTTTCTCGAGCGTCCTGAAGATTTCCGTTGCGTCATACATGTGGGTTTTTTTGAGCACTCTGCAATCCACGCGTAAGCGAGGTTCAGCCGGAACATAATGGGACACACTTGTTCGCATTCCAGGCCATGAGGGGTATATTCAGAAGTAGTGATATCCATTGCCCTGACAAAAGGAAACAGAGAGATAGAAACGCATGTGCACCGTATTCCGGAAGGACAAACTAGGCTGATGGTTCAGTGGTAGGGTTCCTACTCAACAAATGTGTGCTTGCCTGGTTGAGCTTGTTGCAGAGGTCTATGGGATTGATGTAGTCGCTCTCCAAATCCGAAAACATGATGATCTGTTCATGATAATGCGTCTGACTTGATATTTGTCGTGAAAGTTACTGACGAAAAAGACCATTCCAAAGACAAGAAGCGCGGACCATAGGACCGCAAAGAGGAATAGCCAACCTGCACGGAGAGCATGAGGATCCAAAGCGTAAGAATTGGGAGAACGGCTGACCGGCGCCCATGGTTTTGACCGCGACGGAGGAGGATAGCTGATGGTTGGGACCGCGACCGAGAGAAGGATAAAACACGTCGACTGCAGCACGTTCACTGCATGCCTAAAACGGCAGTTGTTACAATGTCACAACGATAGCCAACAATATTCAGAAAAAAATAATCGCAAGGGAGAATGGCTGAGTGTTACACATGTCACAACGATATTCGCAGAAATTTCAGTCCACCTCCATCCTCCCCTCGCCACCGCGCCGTCCTCGTCCTCGCCCTCCACCACCTCGTCTCCCACCGCCCCGTCTCCCACCCCGAGGCGCCCGGTTGTACTCTGCTGGATCTGCTCCAGGAGGTGCGACCAGAACGTGTGCGCGGGGATCTGCGTTCAGCAGCGAATCAGATCGTAGTTTCCTGTTTTCCATGTGTTAATATGAGCCACTTCGCAATCCGGGATGCATCATACGCACGAGCCTTTGTTTTCTTCACTGTCCATCAGCACATCCACGCTTCCCTCTTCCCTGACCAACCCTAGCCCATCCACACCTAATCTTCCACCTAGTGTCATGCCGGCAGAAGTGGTGCCCACAATCTTCACCGACAGTATTTTCCCATCGGCAGGCTGGTTGTGAAACTTTTGTACGGCCGCAGACGCGGACGGGGCTTCTTTGAACGTCACCCGTATACGCACATCCTCCGACGAAGAGGACATGGCCTTGGCACTGGCAATCGCCCCACATCGTTTAAAAATGGCAGCCACATCTTCCGCTGTCGTTCCACCCACTAAACCCGACACCTCAACAACATTACCCTGCAGTACAGAGCTAGCCCCTTTTATCGAGAGTTGTTGTTGGCTGCGGGGAGGCGCCGTTGCATCCTTGAGCGCTTTTTGAGCGAGCGGATTCAGGTTTGCTTTTGGTGGTGTGGGCTTGTTGGAGATGCGCGCTGAGAGCGAATTGTGTGACTCGTATAGGTCATGAGCCCAGGGAGAGTCTGGGTCGCCTCTTGGTGCGCGTTTGGCCCGGTTCTGCATGTTTTCAGGAACAAGGACGGACCGAGAGAGTAGATGAGGGAGATGGTAGAACTAGCGTAGGACGGCTACACACGTATGGAGTCGACGACCGGCTTGGATTATTTGATTTTGTACGAACAGGACCCGAGGTTGAAGTCGGCGCAACACTCAAGCGCTCGAGTAGTGAAGCCATACGAAGGTTGAGAGATACGAGTGGAGGCAAGGGTCAGAACAATGGCTGGGGCTGTGAAAGTTGCAGCACAATGAATGCCCCTTGTAGTTGTTTACCATTTGTATCAGATCCAAACAAGGGTCAACAGTTGATTCTCGCTCGGATCGGTTGTAGCCGGTTCCAGCGAACATGGCCCCTAGAATCTACAAGTCTCCAGTGTCTTCTGTGCCTGTTGTCCAGAGATCTCTTTATACCCATCTCTTTGCCTCCGCTGACACAAACTTGGTCGGTCAATTCCCTGGTTCAGCTCCTGCCTTTGTAGATGCCCCGTCTGGCACGACCATCACTCGTGCTGACTTGAAGCGGCTAACCCTTGCATTTGGATATGGCATCCGCAATCACCCCCAGACGGCCGCGGAGCGAGGCGACACTATTCTCATATATTCAGACAATTCCTTGTCCTGGCCCGTAGTCATCCTAGGATCAGGCTCGCATTCTTTCTTGGTTCTCGCGCTTTTTTGAACGTCGTATTTACAGTTGCCGCTGGACTGAGATGCACGCTTGCAAATAGCGCATACAATCCACGTGAACTTGCATACCAATACACGGACAGCAGTGCTCGACTCATTTTGACGAGCGAACAGGGACTCGCAAATGCACGAGAAACTCTGCGAACCCTTGGCTTTACCGACGAACAGGCCGACAGAAAGATCGTCGTGTTGGGTAGCAGTCTAAATTGGGCGGGCGCCTCAGATGCTTCGCGTAGCGCCGAAGCCCCCGGTCTTGTCCGCATGGAGGATCTTCTCCAGTTGGGGACTCTCACGGAAGAAGAGAAGTTTGATGGCAGATTGGCGCACGAGACTGTTTTATTGTGTTACAGTTCAGGTAGGTAGCGTCCCGAAGATACCTCATTCCTTTGACATAACCCCGTTAGGGACCACAGGGAAGCCCAAAGGTGTAGAGGTATGTGGATACGAATCCATATAGTGTGTCAGTTGGATTGTCTTTTCCGCAGACGACGCACCAGAACATCACATGTCTTGTTGACATTGTAGCGCCATTGTTTCCTCCGCTAACATTCGGCAAGTCGAAAATATTGGGCATATTACCTTTTTATCATATTTACGGTACGCAACATCATCGCAAGAACCATTTATCCTGACGCGATGTGCTTTCCATAGGTGCCGTTAAACTCCTCCTTTTCCCATTTACTTGTGGTACCCCCGTTGTAATCCAACCACGGTTCGACCCTGTCCAGTTTTGCGCAAATGTGGAAAGATATAAAATTACCATTTCTTTCATTGTGCCTCCGGTATTAGTCCTGTTGGCCAGGCATCCTGGTAAGGTACTCAGCCTTTCGTCTGTACGCGATGTTGATTTTTATTTATTTAGCTGTCGATAAGTACGATATGTCATCTTTGGAGGTACTTTTCTCAGGAGCAGCACCCTTAGGGCGTACACTTTCTCATGCGGTTTGAGCCTGATATTTTAAACGTGAAGAATAAAATTTTAAACTTGTTGACAGGTCTTACAACGTCTACTCTCCAAACGAAGTGGCAATCAGAGTCTTTATGTTATGCAAGGCAAGGATTGGCACTCCTTATGCACCTTGTTGTCTAACAGTTCACGGAAAGGATATGGTCTCACGGAGACATCACCCACCTCACATATAGTACCAATAGAATACGGGATGCGCAAGATGGGCAGCGTCGGCTTATTATTGCCCAATTTGGAAGCACGGATAGTTATTGATGGGGACGGTAAAGGAGACCTCGACGCTGAAGAAGGCCAACCCGGCGAGCTTTGGTTGAGAGGACCGACAATCATGAAGGTAGGATATACTTACGTATCTTTGCTCTATACTTGCTTTAATTACTGCGACAAGGCATATCTAGGTAACAAAGCAGCAACGGATGATGCCATTACACCTGATCGGTGGTTTAAGACGGGCGACATCGCGATACGCGATGCTGAAGGCTTCTATTTTATTGTTGATAGACGAAAAGAACTTATTAAATACAAGGTAATAGTCAGTTTTACTTGTACCTTGACCACCATTGAACGTCGTACTAGGGTTTCCAAGGTAGGAGAATGACGTTGGTCAAGATGGGTTGTTAAACTGAATTGACAGTTCCTCCCGCGGAGTTAGAGTGTGTCCTTTTGACACATCCAGACATTGCAGATGCGGCAGTGATAGGCGTGTACAGTGAAAAGGAAGCAACTGAGCTACCAAGGTAATTGCATTGCTACTCGGGCTGGAATTGATGTTGACCGATTTATCAGAGCGTACGTTGTCCACGCGGAGCCTGATGCGGTTCAAGGCGAACATAGAAGAGTTGCCTTTGCCCGCGAGGTAGAAAGCTGGACACAAAACCAAGTTGCCAGGCACAAGTATCTTAGAGGAGGTAAGTATCATTGTACCTTGCCGAACTTCCCGTTATTTACATTGCTAGGCGTTGTTGTCGTCGATGCTATCCCCAAAAGGTACCATTATCTCTATTTCTGTAACTAAGCTGACATTGGTTGTAGTGCCTCCGGTAAGATACTTCGTCGAGAATTACGGGAAAGGGCAAAACGAGAACAAGACCCTGCCGATGGGCAGTTCAAGGCAAAGCTTTGAGGCGACCTATTGTGCCAATCTTTCCAATCCCAGAGCTGCCTTGCAACAAAGCCCTACACGTTGTATATTTTTTGGATACCTAATTTATCCGATTCAATGAATATCTGGGCATATGCGAGTTAGCATTCGACTGATGACTAAAGCCGAAAAAATGTTCAGAGGTGTCAAGTTTGGAGCATACCCTTGACCGTAATGGCCAAGGTATATACCTTGAAGAAATTCATATTTAAATACGAACATCATGAAGAAGATTGATTGTTCATGTAACGTTTAACACTCACCGTCTGGCATGTTGAGTGAAAGGGAAGTTGTTGTCGCAGCGGAGTCTGAAGTCGCACAGGCGATGGCTTACGTACTCAGTCACCGATGTGCTTCCGGAAGGATGACTCCTGAGCCACCCATCGTATCCCTGGATTCCCCCCGTCATGTCGAACGCTCCAACACAAACATCGTCGCAGCAACCCAAAAGACAGAAGAAACCATTGTTTGCTGATTATCCCACGATCAAAATTTTGACTCCCCCACATGGTCAGCTCCAGGATCCATGCGTCATGCCCGAAACTCACAGTTTAACCAGGGAAATTTTCACCAAAGGCTGATGAATGGTGTTTTTCGTACTGTTCGCAAACTATAAGCGGAAGAATACACAACAAAGAACCCTTCTGCCGATCCGTCTGCATTCGCAAAGTATTTCCTCACGAGGTCCGGAACGTGATCAACGTCAAGACCCATCGTAACATAGGCGCGGACGGAAAAGCCAGATACCCACTGCCGCACGAGGGACAGCCCGAAAACATTCCCAAACTTCTTGGTGGTAAGAAGGGGGATGATTTAGACGAGAAACCAAGCAAACAATATTGGGATGAGGGGTGGTATCTATGGAGAGGGAAGGGTCGATGGGCTGCACAGGAAAAGACGGAAACGATGTTGATGGATCTAGAGCAGCAGCAACGGCTGGAAGCGCTGAAGGAACGCAAGAGAGAGGCCGCATCAGATACTAGCAAACAGGCAACCGGGGCCCGCCGCAGGGGCTGGGGTTATGTAGTGCCCCGCAATCCCCACCTGGATTTGAGGTTCGCTGAACGGTTTTTTTTTAAAAAAGAAAACATAATTGTGATCTGACTGACGACCATCGTTAGCTCGCAAACTCTGTTGCTACCTCTTCCACCCCAATTTCCGCCATTTTGGGAGCGGATAAACAAACTACTCGCACCGACAGTCCGCGTGCTCGGTATACTGCATGAAAGTATTGTGTCGGGGGAGCAGAAGAAGTTCGCGGTGAAGGTATGGGAAAAAGCATGGACAAACGAACCTTTCGTACTCGCAAGCCGGACATTCACTCGAGCATATGAGCGATGGAAAGAGAACGAGGACGAAAGGAAGAAGGACTCTACATAGACCGTACAAGTAATATACGAGTAATGCATAACATAGATTAGAAGGAAAAAAAGATTTTGTGACAACAGTGGGGTTCGAACCCACGCCCTTTCGGACTGGATTATTCGCAACCAATGCTGCCTAATTCCAGCGCCTTAGACCACTCGGCCATGTTGCCTACAATTGAAAATGACGCTATAAGTATCCTGGAATCGGGATGAGATATTTTGCCGCCATTAACAAAGCTTTCGCGCGAAGCTTTGACATGCACGAAAATGGGCGTCCATGGACTTACAACATATTTGCAGGAAAACAAACGTTTGGTGTCTAAAACGTTTCAGTCTGACCTGCACTCTACACAGTCAGCTCCAACCCCAGTTGTTGTAGACGGATGGTCGTGCGTACAGAGCCAATTATTTGCTTCGCGCAGTCGTAAACCTCATATCAGGTTCATATACAAGTTATATCAGGACTCGAATCTGCCCTGGGTATACGGAGGAGAGTATGCAGAGTTCTCTGACCTCGTGGTTCGAACAGTTCAAGCCTGGATTGACATTGGGTTTGAGGTCTATTTCGTATTTGACGGTACAAGTCGCAAATGAAGTTCGTGTGATGTTTTTATAAGTAATTCTCATTTATAGGCCCATGTCCTGAAATCAAGTTCCCAACCGTTGCTATTCGCCGTACGCAGACACAGATACACCATTCTCTATTGTTTTTTCGAACCTCGACCAGCTCGAGAAGTACGGGACGCTTCCTAAACGAGGCGCGCATCATTCCTCCACTGGTTTCCGCGGCGTGTATCCAATCATTGCAATCTAAAGCCCGGGTATCAACAGCATTACAAGTTCATTTCGCAGATGAAGAGGGCGATCCTTTTGCTGTCGAGCTGGCCGGCCGAATCGGTGGCTACGTAATCGGAAATGACTCTGATTTTGTCATACTAAACTCGGAATGTTACAAGGGCTATATACCGCTTGACGAAATGGTGTGGCTACTCCCTGAATCCTTGGATACTGATGGAATTTTTGATGGCGAATTCCGAACCATCCGTAAACCTAAAAGCAAACATGCCAGGGGCGCTCGAGCAGGCAAAGGAATCATCCCACCAGATCATAATATCCAAGACCTGGCTCTTTCTTTCTGCGCGTACAACCCTGAATCATTGGCAGCATACTTAAAAATTCCGGTGACATTGCTCCCGTTACTTGGTGCCATAGTTGGCAATGACTTCTCGAGTCGCTCCGAGAACCCACGCCATAACGCCCAGTCCCTTTTCTTTGAACGGCGGCTGGCTCCAAGCCAACGGATAGGACGCGCAGCATCCATCATTCACAGCATTCTGACTCCAGATCCTAATAAAAGACGCACAAAGCACCTTATTGGTAGCGTCATGGATCTCATCGATCGTACTGTGAACACATTGCTGTCACGCCGGGGTATAACTCTAGGATCGGGTGAGATCGAGGATGTAATTGATGGTATCGTCAATGCCACTCTCCAGTATGCCATACCCAAAAATCAAAGGGCCATCGATGGGAAAGAGAGTCTTTGGCCTACAGACATCTGCGCCCTGCACGATCCAGGTGCCTGTCCGCTCTTGCCCGTATTTTCCCGGCTTTGTGAAGATGATGTGGGTGCAGAAGACGAAGATAGCCAAGCGAAGATCACACAGCGTGGACTGTACCTCGAAGCTTATCGCAAAGGCCTTCTATCAGAAAAATTGGTCGATATTGTTAACACAGCATCGTACTGGCCTCGCCTCTTCTTGGAGAATCCGGATATAGAGACTGTGGGTCGTAGTATTGGAAGACCCATCCGAATATGGACATATGCCATACTTGCTGATTCCGTAGGTCTGCCTGAGAAAGCAGTGACTCAGGAACAGGCCGAGACGAGCTTGATAGCTGCACCAGGGCAGCCTATCGCAGACGATAATGACAATGAGCTGGTGGATGTGGTAGAAGTAAACAGCGAGGATGAGGACGTTGACTTGCTGGCGCCACTTAAGGGAGATTTACAAAAGCTCCACCTGCCGGAGCACGAGGACGTAGGCCTGGAGACAAGGCCAGAACCTTCTCCGGCGGTCTCGAGAAGCGTCGAGAAGCGTGCGTCCCCCGCTATCTTTGTTACAGAACACCTTCGTCGAGGCACTCGCATTGCGAAGGAGGCCATCAACGTGACGCCGTTAAGTGATCTGCTTGCAACCATTGATATCTCCTCCTTCCATTCCAAGGAGGCTATACACCTGCTGCTAAAACCTCAGACGGAGGCTCTGACCATTTTACTTCGTGCAGTTGGATCGGATACGCCTGCCGTCAGGTCCCTGAAACGTGAGCAACTGACGGTGGTGTTGAGTCTTCGTTGGATCATTTACACGTTGCACAAGCGCGCTGAAGAAACAGGCAGTAACGAGAGAGCACAGGAACGATGGTCAAAACGAGAGGCGTGCTGTTTTCTTGCGACTTTCATCTGGCCAGATGAAGCGACCTGTCACAACGAGCCTATCACGATCGCTGAATCTCCCGCCGCGCTGGATCGTAATATCCAGCTTACAGCCCAAATCCTCGCGTCGATGGAGAGCATCAATGAATTTGCTAGCGTTCTCCTGATTTCCAATTTGGTACCACCTGTTTTTCGGCATTTCTCCGGGAAGAAATTTCATGCCTTCCTTACCGGCCTCATTCCGTTGGATGACACTTCCGTGCCGAGTCCCTTGTGGGACGCTTGCCAAGGTGGCCTGGAACACACGTTCTTGGAAGAAAAAAAAAAAATTGGTAAGAGATTGAAAAAAGTTACTGCGCTTCCGCCGTTGCCGGTGGCCGCGCAGAAGACGTCGCAAGCGAGTTTGTTTGCTTTGTTAAGTGAAGGAAGTGCGTGAAGTGCACTGAGTCGTAATCAAGTGGTATATTAGAACGGCTGGGTGCAGATCTCGAAAATGGACGCACAGCAATTGTACAGCAATTCTTCTAAAAATAGCTAATGTTGCCACTGAGAATGTATTGTCGCACGCGCGCAATCTACTATACAGCAATCCTACCGCATAAGCACCATGCCGTGTAACGCCCTAGTATTTGTAAACTAACATGGCTTTCATTTTCTCATTGTGCCGAGGGTTCTGGGCAGTTATATAACTCGGCTGCCCTCAATCGCCCTTTCCACACAACCCACTGCCATGTCTTACTGCATCGTACAACGTTCCCGCCCCAAGTTTGTTACCTATCAATTCGGGGACAAACGCGTTTTTGTCACCCCAGCGTCAGACTACGAGGTACGGTTTCTGAACGTCTGAACGTTGCCCTCTTTTGACCTTTGACTCTTATAGACGGCGCTGGATATAGCCCAAAAAGAGTTTCCAAAGCTCGCAAAGGTCCCCCGTGAACGAATCTTCTTCAACGTCTATGTCTACGAGCGCGAAAAAAAAACACGCGGGACGATACGAATATCTTCGGCAGTATGGGCAGCGACCATGGATAATGCGTCGCCCGGGCAGATCATAAGCATCGAGCTTATGCCGCCGCCCCGAAAAATTTGGAGTCCTTTCCGGAGAGCCGAGTCAGAGGAGCCTGGGGTTCGGGATAGAGCAAAGATGTACCTTGCGCCTGGCGATGCGAATACCGACTCCGAGGGATCATGGAGCTCGAGCTCGCAGGGGAAAGCTGAGGATGCAAAATCGATACAATAACCTTTTTTTTAATTTTTATTGAACCATTTTTTACCTTATACCCTATTGACGCAGGAGCATACGTTATGAAATATACCCTGACATATGGAGGTACATGTAGACACAACGTTGCTATGCAGGGTTCATGCATCGTAATTAATGACAATTAGACGTTAAGCGCTTGCGATGGGTCAGGCCGTAGATGACATGGCTATCATTATGTACTATGTTCGACTATGGCGCAGCAATGCTTTGCTCCGGAAAGTAGCGTTGTACTGCAGCAGATTATTGATATCTCGGACCCAGTCATCTTCTTTCCCTGGCCCAGCACCTTCTATATGTTCAGGTTCGCTTTCGGCGATTGACGACCGATTTATGCAAGGGACCGGGAACGGGGAGGCTTGAACATTGACAGACTCGCCTGGGTTGAGGACATGAGATGTGCGACCGTCCATCGAAACACCGGCTGGTGCCCGGCTCCGATCTCCGACCTTTTAATTGCGGGATGCATCAGAATATACCAATTACATGCATAGCAAAAAAAAAAAACGCCCTCCCGAAGAGATATGATAGAAGAGGATGGAAAGACAAGGGGGCGAAATGATAGGCTCCGCGGACAAATAGGTGTCAAGACTAGAGCGCTCAGAGACGGGTGAACGATAGGACCGCCTGCGGATAGAGAATATGCTGTCGAGCCGGTGGGAGTCGAGACGATGAGCCCGTCAGACTAGGAAATATTATTCTTAGGCAAAAACGTTACAAAACCGTGTTGATCCTTACAACAGCCTCCGTCAGATGTTGACCATCGACAAAAATATCAATGGTGTTAAGATGCGGACTGGCCCCGCGATGCAGGGCTACTTCATTCATAACCTGCCAGTCTGGAAAATATCAGAAAAGTTCCAATTGTCTTGGTTGAAGGGCCAACCATCTCCATCGCTGCCAATCTTGGCAAGATCCCTGTTATAAAACGTGCAAGCTAGCCGCATTCGGTTCAGAATAGTTGCCTTTCCGCTAAACGCGCTTTCCAATGCTTTTGCAAAGTCATCGATATCTACTGGAGGTTAACCTCTAAACCAAATTAGTGAATATGCCACGGGCTTACGGAACGGAAGGAGAAAGCCGAGTGTCCCCATGGAGAAACTCAATACAGGTGGGACTGCACCAGCGCTGAAAAGGGAAGAGGCGTGTAATATCGTCCCATCTCCTCCCAGGGTAACGACTAGGTCAATGTTCTCCGCATTAGGACCTGCACGTTATTCCGTGAAAATGACGTGAGTGACGTTACAGTGAACATACCTGGCTTCCACACTTCTGCACCATGCGGAATGTCTGGTCTGTCTTCGTGGAAAACTCTTACGTCGGGATATGTATTGTGCACATGTCTACAGGATGATCAGGACAAGATTAGCAGAAAAGGTTGAGGAAGGAAGGTACTCTAGAAAGGCGTCGATTGCCAGTATGACGGGTTGGGTGCGCATTTTGTTGACAATGAGGATGTATTTTGGTGGATGTTCGGGTTTCCATCTGTGCTTCGCTGGGTGTCAATGATGCAGTACAGATGATGGAGAGCTGGCGATCACACGGATGTTTGAGATATGGTGAGGCTTCTGGAAGCCGCTCCGTGATTTTTGAAGGCGAACAAAGGGGGGAATCTGGGACGGCAGGAGGGACGAGGACGAAACATGAGTAACGAGCGAGTCGGATTGACCGCGTCGGTGTCGGTGCGATGAACGGCACGTGACACGCGACATCCAAAGAACCCGCCCCATGATGGCCAGCCGCACGCGCTCACAGCTCACTCTTCCAGACGACCTTCTGCGCAGCCTGCCCCAGGATTCACCCATGAAGCATGCTCGCTCAGCTCACAGGCTTGATGCTGACCCAAAGCGGTCCATGTCGCCGCCACCATCCGAGCGCGACCCAAAGCGTCCAAAGACAGCATCCGACCCAGAGCCAGAATCCCGAGTACAGCCCCTCCCGAGCGGAAGAGCACAGTCTGTCCCCATGTTCCCCACTTCCTTCTCTCTTCCCTTCATCGACCTCAAGAACCCGCCCCCCTCTCCCCGCCGCACGCGATCTTGCTCCCCAGAAAAGGAGGAAGGAAAACTGGGCGTCATTTTTGAATCCAGGTTAGACGCTCCAATGGATGTCGAAGAGAATATATCTTCGCCCGTCATGCAAACTATAGATATTCCTGGAGGGACTACTCCACGTCCAACCAAGCCTGCACAGTCTACTTCTCGGCCCATTGTTAATCAGGACGCTCTATTAACTCCTGCAACTGCACGTCCACACCGTTTGCTTTCACTTTCGCCGCTGACTCCGCTACCTGAAACGCCGTACCCCCTCGAAAGGAAAGGCGCTGGCGAGCACCGATCCAGCGAATACGTAAAGGTACGCTTTTTGCTCGAACCTTTTGCCCACTGTAAACGATGGTTTGAAAGGCGAATGAGACATCACCATTTCCTTCGACCTCAGGTCGTCAGTCCCAGCCAAAGAACCATGCTTTGCCCCCGCCGGCGTTCAACCCTCCATCCCGTCCGGTACATTCCAAACGTGCATTTACTGTTCCAGGCCGTAAATCGTCAAACTCGTCCAATTCAGATGCCTTTTCTGTCATGATGCAGGCTAGCCAAAAGAGGACAAAATCGTCATCGGGCTCATCTCTTGATAAAGGGAAGCAGAGAGCCGACATTGGGCCACCTGCATCCGCGTCGTCAACAGAGGATTATTTCAAGGTGGCGAATGGAACTGGGATCACGAAGAAGCATGGCAATCTTGGAATTCTGTCTAATAAACTCAAATCATGAATGCGTCCCAGAGAAAAGCCGAAGATTGAGTCCGTGTTGGCACTTCCAATCCCTTCAGTAACGGATCCTGAACCAGGTGATCGCGATTCCGAGCAGTTGGAAGCAAGTAATGGAATACCGTTGGACTCTATGTTGTCAACTGAGCAACGTCCGCAACCCACCGCAGAGCCGTTGTCCGTTCCTGATGCGCAACAAAAGGGAGCGGAAAGTAACGGAGCGGATATTACTGGCCTTTCAGTGACTGCCATAGTTCAAGATAATCTACCACCAGACTCGCCAGCAATGGATCTATATCACAACATTGTAGACCCTTTGCTCGCAGCTGAATCTGGGACGCCTTCTGTCATCCAGGATGCGGTCCTACCTAAAAGTGTGCCAACCACCTTGCAACAAGAACAGGACCCACCAACGATTAAGTCGACGGAGATGGTCCGTGATCAACCGGCCGAATCTTGTGCCAGGCCACCCGCGCAAGTCCCCGAGACAATAGTCTCACCTATTTGGAGCCCTGATAGCACAGAGGAAAGTGATAAGGCACCAATGGCTCAGAAGACGGTGCCAATAAGGCGGATGACGAGAAGTACAGCTTCCAAGTTGAAAGCGAAGGAACAGATCGTCGCTCGCTCAGGTTCGTATCACATGTCTGTCAAAGCGTGCCAGAGTTGACGCATCCGCCCACTTTAGATCTGCGGTCTAACGTTGCAAAAACCCCTCGTACAACTCGCCTTCGATCTGCATCGACTAGCTCCCCCGCCGGAAAGTCAGACATTAACGGGCAACCGAAAGGACGTGCCCATAAAGTTACATCAACGGTCGACACATCACTGCCATCTAGTGCCGCGGATTCCAACTCAATTGTAGCATCGCTGAATTATGCGAAGCCGACTACGTCCAGTAACGCCAAAGTAACTAGGAGTCCGACAAGGTCGCTGAGATCAACCGCGAAGTCAACTATGATACCTTCCATGGCAAATTCAAGGTCTTACAGTATGTCAACATTTTAATGACAGTTGGTTAAATGAATGTTGACTGTCATCAGGCCCTTTTTCGCGATTGTTTCCTGCAACGAATTCATCCACGGCCCTATCTTCCCTTTCCACACTATCCACTGCGTTGGAAAAGTTACGGAAGCCTCCCCCATCGAGACCAAACACGAGCACAGGGTTTCATTCGATGTCTGATGATGCTATTTCGTCTGCAGTAATTACGCGCAACACATCAGATACTGAAAGTCAAGGGCCTTCGACAAGTACGAAGACCCGTCGACGTTCGAATTCCTTCACTCTGCCGCCCAGCACTTATGATACAAGTGCACCAAAGCCACCGTCTGCGGTCCAGCAGCCGATTTCGAGATTTCTGGCCTCGAAACCGAACTCGACCTCTACGACCTCGAACAATTTGTCTGAGCCGGGCAATATACCTCCTCCAAGACCAGGGATATTCGGTGTCGGAAGCAGAGGGGTATTTGGTTTTGGAATGAGGAACAAGGCTCCCAAAGTCAGCCGTAAGACGAGTCTACCCATGGTAGTCGGCAGCCCCGTAAAAGGGGATGTGCCAATGGATGCCCCGGAGGATAACAATATCGACAACGGCGTTGACGAATCCTTGGAGATTGTCATGGATACCACTCCAGATATTTCAGGCTTGGGTGAAAATGACTATCTCGTCCCCATCGCAGGATATAGTCCCAAAGAAGCCGAAAAGAAGGAAAGCAAAGATGATTCATGGAAGACGTCTTCTGGGCCTTCATTGGCCCTCTCTGCATCACTCAGTTCCCTACATCCTAAAAGCTCCATGGGTCCCCCTCCGATACATAGGCACGGACGTATCACAAGAAGTATTAGCGGCAGTCATGCTTCCGTCCATCAAACTTCATTACCTGAAGGTCAAGGGGCAGAAACAACTTCATCGGCAAAAAAACCGGACGTCAGCTCACCTTTAAAGTTCTTAAAGGACTGTGTGGTGTATGTTGACGTCAGGACAGATGACGGAGAGGACGCCGGTTCACTTTTCGTGGAAATGTTGGAAGGGGCTGGAGCAAAGGTAAGACCGGGAGTAGTTCTTCACTGTAACAGGCAATCAATGGTTTGTCAGGTCTTGACTCGGGTTGGTCAGACATGTACACATATCATCTTTAAGAACGGCTTATTGAGTACAATGGGCCGATATCGGTGAATATGCTATTGGAATCATAATTTCGAACACTAACAGCCTTGCTCAGCACGCTTCGCGATCCGAAGCCCCTCGTCGTCGGTATCGCATGGGTTGTCGAGTGCGCTGAGCAGAAAAAGCATGTTGACGAGAGCAAATTTCTTGTGGACCTCGCTGAAATCAATGTTGCTGGTGTGAACAAGGTGAAGAAAAGAACAGTCCTTATTCATGCTGTCTCTTGATGCCCTCCCCCCTGTAGCGCCGCAAATCCTTGCTTCCAAAGCTTGTGGCTCACGAACTTGACGATCATATTACCCAGGATGCTCCAGAGGAAAACGGTGACCCATCAATAGATGGGTCAAACTCATGTAAGACGATCCCAAGTGGCCAGACTTGAGTTTCTGAATACATTCATAGCTCTAATACTCGACGACTTGCCTCCTCTCGAAAGAGCGCGACGTCGGAAAAGTCTCATGATCGGATCTCGACCTTGAGATATCTATCAATATATCAGCATCACGTAGATAACATTGCATTTGCTCCTCATTTCAAGCCCATTTATACTACTTATTAACATCAAGCCACTCGATTTGTATTCTTTCATGCTCTGTACGCTGTTTTTCGGAACTTATATTGCATGTAATTAACGACAGAGATTTAACGAACTCAATGTTTGGTACATGGGCTGGACAATCCACAGGGGGAGTGAAAGCACATTGTAATCATGCCGCTTGAGTCTACCATTGGTCCAACGACGACACCCACAAAGCGAGATCCCCTCGATAGGCCCTCTAGATCTCAGTGGCGTACACAACCTCCGGGCAGAAGAAACCGGAATTTTTCCGCGTTCTCTATGACATATCGCGGTAGGCCGACTGCCGAGGTCAGGCTTACGCGAAAGAGTTCGTCAATCTTGGCGATCCGGCCAAAAAAAAAATCGGCTATACTCACGGGTCAAGATTCATTTGTGTAATGAGGTCACGATACTGGAGAGAGTTCCAAGTTAGCGAGATAGCCACCAATTAGAAAAAGCCTTCTCACGCTATAAGCCTCTGGGAGCATTCCAAAAATGTCTTTGCCGTGACAAATAGTATCCTGTATACGCTTTGGGTCCAAGAGGCTGACGCGTCCACCGATACGGTCTGAATGCGAGAAACCTTTCATTTTGATGATGTATTCTGGAATGGTCCGGAAGCAGTAACTGCAATGCCAGCCAGAATCGGCCAGAATCGTTTCGGTACTCTTGGAATGCCGGTAATATGACATGCCGCTCCAGAGGTGAACGCTTGTTCGCCAGCTAGAGTTGCCGAGGTACCACTCAAAACTGTTCACGGCAATCAATGACAAGCGCACCGTCTACACGAATTTCTCCTCACCTGTACAAGAAGTTGCGCATTTGGAGATGTATCTTTGACCCAAAGTCGCATGCCTTGAGAAGCTTCAGCGTGTGATGGGAAGGAATCTCGTCCACGTCGGACATGACGACAAGGAACTGGGTGCTTGAGTGACGAGGATGGGTTATGTGTACACGTAGCAGGTTTGTCATGGTGTCGCGCGTGGCAGCTTCCACGTCCCATGCGGATTGTCCTGGCTTCAATGAGTACCCTGGCATGCTGAACAAGGGTTGTTAAACGAGTCGTCATGGGATCTTAACGGAGGAACAACTTACAATTTGTACACGATTTTATGCTCGAATTTTGAAAACCTAGGCCTGTTGTCCGCAAAATAAGTTTTCTTGGGTAAACCAGTAAAGGTGGCATTGGACTCGACGATGAAGAAGTGATCGACGACCGAATCCAACTCGTTCATCCGTATCTCCAGCAGGTCAAGTTCGCTGCTCATCAAGACGGCGTCGATCACTTTAACAGACGACGAGTGATCCCGGTGGGACCAACCATGCAGCTTGCAGGTATGCGCGCTCATATTAATGCCCTCGGCATAATAGTGGGGTATAACGTTCTTGGGTGCCGTGTCAGAATCCCACAGCGGTCTTGTGGCATACGAAATGGTGTTCCTTATTTGATATTGGAAATGGGTGACGAAGTGCAGAAAAGCGACGAGAACAAGGAAGACGGGTAAGAAGAAAAGGACGGTCCTGCGGCGGAGGAGTGGAAGGACCATCTTCAAACAGCGACTGGAAGCCTGCAACAGTCACAGCTACGAGTCACCAGGACGAATAGCGAAGGGTTGAGCGGAATTGGTTAGTACGTAAGTCATAAATTCAATATAGTACAACTTCAAGTCAGCTAAATACACTATTACGTTCCAATCATCAATGGAGAGAGCAAAGCATCTGCAGGATTCCGAACAGCCATTTGCAATCGGCCGGGGATGTGGTTCTGAGGAGCCGCAGGTGGGTTGACGGCATGGAATCTCTGCAATCCATCATCATCAGCTTATTCTAAGCTGCCAATTGATCCACCTACCGCTCCAATGAGATGGAGAGCTTTATTCAACTGATTTGCCGATTCATCAGGGGTATCCTCCCCGTAATCTTGTAGAAACTGGCGCAATTTTCCCTTGTCGTGCTTGCAATAATGATATAGTTGTTCGACATTCTTCGGGAAGACTGGCGACACATTGTCCTCGACAGCCATGCTCACATCCGGGGAGAGCAAGAGGATGTTGTGTGGTGTCAACAGGGTGGTCGATGGCGTGGCCGTGCTACCCGATGATGAGCGACTCATGCTCGTGGCAGGGATTCGGAGTCGATGCAGAGGCTCCTTTTCCTTGACATGGGCATTGCGCCGTCTTTGCTCTCTGCAAACAAGTTCAACGGGCGTGTCTTTTTAAGTGCGACAACACTCACGCATTATACAAGTCATTATCAATTTGCTCCATCCGGACTCGATGCTGATGCGCTTGATCCTTGAGCGCCTTCGGGATCTGTATGTCAAGCTGGCATGGGTAAGTACGTGACGCTGTGAGATGTGTTATAATAATTCCGTACCTCTTTCAGCGCTGGCGATGAGACTCTATCCTGGATGACATCGCGAATCTTTGCATTCCACTTCTCTCGCATGATTTCATTCGGAGAGGTTTCAATCAGATTCTTCAAGTTATCACGCATATCTCTGGCTTCATCCTTTTCTTTCTCTCTTTGCTCGTCAAGCGCTTTCTGAATCGCCTTTATCTACAGCCGCGATAAGCAAGCAGATCTGGAATCAATTGATATGTCGATCATACCTCTTCCCGGATCTTCGTCGACGCATGATATGTCGTCAGCAAAGATGCTTGAGACAATTGAGTCTCAAGCATCTTTGCCAACAATTCCACGTTTGTTGCGATTGCATCGAGCGCTTTGACTGTCTCCATCTCTGCACTTACTATCAGGACTTTATCAACTGCCTTCCCTTTTGCGCGACTTGTCGGAGGGGACGCGTCAGTATTCTCGTTCAACGACGTGGCCTGATCCTCTAATGGTATTGACTCTGGTTTTGGTGTGGGCAAGCCACTCCCGCATACAGAGACGGAGCCCGCCTGTCGGCCAGACCCGCTTTTATCATCTCCGTGGGTCTTCTTTTTGGTCATAACCATTGCCGTCGATATGATGCTGGTGAGGATCCAACCAGATAAAAGGCTGTAGATGAGTATGATTCACACACACAGCCTACTAAAGACAACGCAAGCGAATATATAAGGTTCTGCTTTGACATTCATAATCGGAATCCTGGGAACCGTGGAGATTAGGGCATGACGGTGGTTACCAAGAATGCCCGAACATGAGGCGTGCCACGACTGCGCAGAAGACATTCGACATGGCTCATTCCTCAACGAATACAAGAACGTCCCAGCATGAGGCAGGACGTTACTGCGGACCAGAACCCCTTGCCCAGCTTACTGTGGGTCCAGACTACCTTTGATAAGAATGATATGTATAAACATGGCAATCATATCAACACATTTGTGGCTAGCTCATTGGTCTTGTCCTCCACCACGCCAAAGAACAATAGACGAGTACGTCCAAATCCAAATAGTATCGCGAAGGACAGAAATGGTATTATGCACAATCTCAAATGACAGCGGGATGGGACGGAGAGTGGGCTGTTGTTGATCTTTCGATCGATAAGAGATAACTGAAACGAAAGTTGGCTCCGGGTAAAACGTTACCGTCATCATCTGGCTCGCTTCAGCAGCGTAGCTTCGGCCATTAGAGCAGGATCCGTAGTTCAACGTTTCAACGTTCAACTCTAATGTTGTTATCCGGTTCCGGGCAAGCCCGGGCGTTAACTTGAAACAGAGCAAAACGTAACGTTCTTTGAAGGCGCGTGTGCCACGAATTATATTCATTGGTTCTGCAAGGATCAGTCCTTCAGTTCTCTGAGTAGTAGGTTTCTCGGACCGGTGATCCTAGGACGGCGTTGCAGAAACAAATTTCGGGAGCCAACGTCTGTGCGTCCCTGCAAAAGTTTCAATAGCCATAATATGTACCATTTAAATGAATCATTGTAAAATACTTTAGTAAAAATTCTCTTGCTCTTAGGTTGTCAAAAACTGGTCTTCCTAACATCATGGTAAGTTCCCCATTGCGAAATATTCCTCTTCGCTTGCCGCGAGTCGGTTGTACCGGGTCATGCGATATGTGGACTGGCAAAAGTAACATAACAGTAAATAGAAAGGATAGAAGTATAAATAAGGTAATAGACCCAAAATGACGATGGAATGAGTGGGATTATAGTGAGCGAAAGATAGTGGTTTTGATTGGTAAGAGATAACTGAAATGAAAAAATTGCGGGATGAGGACAACGAGCGAGTATTCAGTGTTCAAATAGCGCGGGGAACTATATGCAGCAATGGACAAACGAAGCAACGCCCTCGTCAAGAATACAGTACACTGTTTTCGTTGGGTCGAGGCGAGCTGCAAGTAGAACGAAAGACTGAGGATGAAAACGGAGAATCGCCATAATTCGAGTAAATATTCGGTGATGGCAGGCATTGGGTATAGTCTACGGGCGTTTGAAGCCCGTCGGTGTTCTTACCTGATAGGTAATTATGCGTGAAAGGCATACTGAACGGTTCTTCAGGTATGGACGCGTAATCGGAGATGGCTGTATATGAAACATCGCCCAGGCCTGCTTCGTTCTGCGGAACATAGGCGCCATCCGCTTGGGTCATGCCTCCATCAACGGATGACAGATGTGAGACATGAGAGGTACACATCATGTGGTCATCCAGTTTGGAAGATTCCGCCTATAGCATCATTGAACTTAAACGTCCCTAGATGTGATCAAATTAACTTTACCAATTGAGGTTGGTTTTCGAGAGCATGTGCTAGTTCGCTCGATTGAGAAAAAGCAAAGCTCGATGGAGATAGCGAATCCTGTGTGCAGCCAGAGTCGGCAGTCACCGGTTGCCGATAGTTGAACATTGGATTGATCTCCGTGAATTCGCTGCTTGCGACGTCGTGATGATATGCATTCTCAATAATAGATTCCGGCAAAGTGTTGGAAGATGTATCAGTTACGCCAAGGGTTGACATGAGGCCGACAAATGCGGGTGTACTGTCATCAATTTAAATATAGTGCGGATTCTCATCTTCAAAAAAACTAACCAAGAATGTCTTCTAGCGTTCATAATAGCAGGGGATGGCATGGCAGAGGAAATGGTCGTGAAATCAGAATACAACGAACCCGACTCGCTCGTTGCAATGGATTGGAACGATCCGAACCTTGAATGGGGGATATATGAACCCACGGATGTATTATCGTCGTCCCGCTCGTCGTCCCTGTACGTTAATGAACTCGGAGAATCGGGCGAGTTGCCGTCGCCCTCCCCCGGACTTGCAGCACCGAACTGGAAGTTGGGCGCAGGAAGTGGCCCGGGACCTGGAGGAGAGATTGTACGTGAAGGTATGGCAAACAAGTTGTTTGGAAGGGGTAACGAAGCTCTCGCGCTGTTATATGCAGTCAAAGGTGACTGCGAGGGAGACAAATGCCCTCTCTGAGAAAGGAGCATGACTCGAGAATCCATCGATGCTCGGCGCATGCCACTATACTGGGCAGGAAGACCGAGCGTTCGTCCTTGCGAATAGGATTGCGAAGAAGGGAGAAGGGGCGGCGAACGACCTGCCAATATCCTTTGACCACGTATGCCAGAAACGCCCTCTGTTCTGACCCTTGGTAGCATAGCATATGAATTGGTGATGTGATGCATGCTTGCGTCGACGCTTGCTCGCCTATGCAAAGCCATCAGCGGATCTGAGGGTATTGGACTGATTGGCGGATGAGGGAACATATGGACAGGAAGTGAGCCTCGGCGTGTAGCATACAAATCTGCGGCAGACAGATTGTTCAATTGATTTGTTGCGATGCCACCGTCGTCATTTGTTAAGATGTCCTGTTGTTGTTGGTCCCAACTTGAAGCGCCAGAATTGGTGAAGATTTGCGGAGGAGTGATGGTAGGCGGTATAATGCTGTCTGTAGGTTGAGCGTTGATCGTTAGCTCCTGAAGCTGTTCCCCTTGCGCTTGATCAAGGGATGGTTGGGAATCTATATCGTCAGGCAGGGGCGACGGTGTTGAAGAATCTCGTAGACCAGGTGGTGTATTAGCTGTAGGTGAATCCTGCTGCTTGTTAGTCTCTGCGGAAGTCTTTGCCTTGTTGGCCTTGGTTTTCTCTTTGGCGCGTCTAGTTGGACGAAACGCGGGATTAAATTAGCACATGTCAGTTCCTTCCTCAACTTGGGCGCACCGATTCTGGAACCAGACCTGACAGAGCGTTGAGTATGACGAAGGGATAAAAGGGTGGAATGTTACCTGCACGCCTCGAGGTGTCATTTTGAGCTGCTCTGCTAGTTGGTTTCGGAGCGTCGCGTTCGGCTTGGTATCGCGCTTGAAGACACTTTCCAGAGTTCGAAGCTGCGTACTCGTTGTCCTCTTCCTATGCTTGACCTCATTGGGGGTATAGGGATAGAAGGCGCGGAAGTCGGAGGGGTTGGTATCTGGCGAGACGGAATGGTATGGGTGAAGCATGTGGTGGGAGGAGGGAAAGTGGGGAAACATGTTTGGGACGGCTGATGCAATCACTTTACGGCCATATACATTCGCATAAGTGCAATACCTGTACGATACTTAAAATACGTGAATTGTAGTAATAGTAGCTAACATATAAGTCATATCGTGTCCGCCATACGTGTTATGAGCAATGCAACGATGAACATATGAATGGGGGAAGTGCATTGCACAGACCATGTCATGTGTACCGGGAAATTCAAATTTGTACAAATCCAGTGTCCCAAGGGAAAGAATAATCAAAAGGACAGGACGAAACACTTCATGCACTCATATCCATGGCCATCCCGGGCGGGTGGCCAAGAATCTCGACCAGGAAGCTGTTTGGAACGCTTGCCAACGGAGACGCTGCAAAAATCGATGTTCCGTTTTCCACGGCTAGTGTGAATGTCCGCTCCATTATTGTTCGGGCGCGAGACACGATTGGATGATCAAATGTGCCCTGTGCATTGATACGCAGCGTGGGATCTGCCCGCATCAGTTGCTTGATCAGATCAAGCAGTTCTGGGCTTTCGTCGAGATCAACTTGCGAAAAGTCCTCTTGACGCAAGCGGTGCCATGCTTCGCCTCTGGAAAGCAAGCTCAGAAATGAGAAACACATGCATTTTTACCACTTACTGGTCAGGGACGACAATATTTGAAGCCGTCTCCAATATGGTCATACCGAGGCTAGTGCAATGGCGTGAGAAAAAATAAGGTACACCTTTGTTAGTAGCTCACCTGAAGATATCGGCAGCTTTGCCATACCGGCCTTGCAGGACCTCGGGTGCTAGATATAATTTATCCCCTTCTCTTTCAAAACCGCTGGACCCAATGGGCGTAGGGGTTGGCTTCCGTGGCCACAGTGAGGCCATTCCAAAATCGCCGATTTTGAATCGGCCATCTTTCGTCAGGAAGATATTCGATGGTTTGAGGTCCAAATGTATGACCCCGGCACCATGTATGAAGCGGAGACCCTAAAGCTCCAATGAGATATGCAATTCGCCTCGGCTCACATGACTTACATTACTCAGATCAACGATTATCTTCCATACTCTGGCTTCGTCCAATCGTGGAAAGGCGCGGCCATATTCCCATAGGAAGTGAGCCAAATTGCCCGACTCGCAAAGTTCAGTTTGGATGTACAAGGCCTCGTCTTCCTCCCAACTATCAGTATACGCAAGAACATTTGGATGCCTTCCTGGCAAGCCTGGGCTCGAATGCTGTGCCAGGTGTTTCAAGATATCCACCTCTTCCCTTAGCCGGAGCCTGAGAACAATAAGTTGACACGAAGAATTTGTCTATAAGTGGCGCACCTGTGTTTAGGACCCTCGAACCGTTTGGATTTTTTGATCGCGTACAACTCGTGATAGCCTTTCTTCGATCGTACCTTGATCACTTTACCAAATTCACCGCTTCCCAGCTCGTCAATCTCATCAAAGTCACGTTCGAAGCGACCTGGTCTTTCTTCGCCAGATGTATTTATGACTCGTCGAGCTAAGGACGAAGCCCTTGGAGCTGTGCGTTTTGTACCAGTGTTGCAGGACGGACGCGAACGCTTCGTTGGTGATATAGTGCTTGCGCTTGAGGCTGAGGACGAATTCGAAGTAGTCCGAGGAGTGGACGTCCTAAGAGCAGATGTTGAGAGCGGGAGGGGCACTTTCCAGTTACCTAAATCAGTGGTTTACTTTGAATAGCGAGGCGTCGAAAAGTGCAACGTACCATCGTCCCTTGACCGCGTTGGCGTGCCAATCATAGACGCAGAATCGCTACCGCTTGAAAAAGCTCCGCTGCTGCTTCGGCGCATTAACAAACGAGTACGGGCAGGAAGACCCTCTCGAAGTATAGGAGGCTGTGGGCGACCAAGACCTAGACCCGAATACTTCTCTCTTCTTGCGATAGGACTGTCGTCCTCTCCATCCGAGTCTGTGTTCTCTTCGTTGTCGTGTTTTCGCATTAAGTCGGGGAAAACAGCGGGCAAGCTTTTTCTGGGAACTTTTGCAGTCCTGTTCTCGAGGTGGTACCGAAGCCCAACTTTTGGCGCCATAGCACTCTGCCATGGTCGGTCAATTCCCAAAAATGTTGTTTTGTGCTTCTTGACGGGAGTATCTGGCGCCCTCTTGGCACCAACATTGGCACCTTTGGATGTAGTAGACAAGGCACGGATGATGAACGCATCGACATTCGTTTCAACTTCTCGTCCGTCCATGCCATTACGTAGTCCATTATCATCAGTTCCTCGCACGAAAATGCTTGATCCCGGCCAGCCTGGGCCAAATTCAACACCAGGTGTAACTAGGCCATCGTCTGCATCCGAATAGAGAGAGCCAACGCTCGTTGAGGTTGGAGGCAATTGATCGCCATTGCTACTCGAGTTTAGCGACGACCCATCCTCATCGTCACTGATGACCACTCCAGAGTCGCGAGGTCGATATTTACGCTGAAGCGTACCAGGATCCAATCTTTTTTGACGCGGAGATGGAGTACCCTTTGTAACGCAAAATTGGAATGACGAGTTAGGCATTGTGGAACCGAAAAAGACATCCTCATCATCCAGGCTAGAGCGATGTGGCTGTTCGAACGACAACCTTGCGGGCGATGAGTCTGGTGATGGTGAAACAGCTCTGGTTTGTATCGTATTCCAGGTTGTGCGATCATTTCCCAACCCGCTATGGCTGTGACGAGTTTTGACGATCGGATGTGCTACACGGAGGGCTGGGGGGACGGGTGTAGTGGTACTCTTTGTCCGGCTACGTGCCGGAACGTTGTCAGGAATAGAAGGGCCAAAGAAAAGGGAGGCAGAACTACCGCTGCTGACTCGATTCATCGCGGCGCGTGCGGGGATAGGACTGTGAGCTGATCGACCAACATAAGGATGTGCTGCGCCACTGGTCCTCTTTCGCGGCTTCGGCGAATCGCTTTCCATCGAAGATCCTGAAGAACGACCATGGGGCCAGGCGGTGGGGAACTTGGTGCCTGGCAATGGCGCCTAGCAGATGGTCAATGAACGAGGCGAGTTAAAAAAAAGTTAAAGTCTTACTCTATTGGGCGAGGAGGAGCGAAGAATGCCTTCAAAAAGTTCAGCTGAGACTGGGCGAGATCGGGCACGTTTTTTAATGACGTGACCACCCGGGGAAACTGACTCGGCTACTTCTTTGTCTCTGCCCCTGTTAGCGAGTGGTCTGTGGCCATTGATTCTGTCTAAACCGCTAGCTGGCGGCCTGAAGCCTTCTGATTCGTCATCCAGTACACAGTGTGGATCCAGCGAGAATTCGTCGTCTGAATTTTTCAAGTCGGCAAGCTTCAGTTTCGTGAGGGTAGCGGTTTGGCGCCGCAAATAAGCCTCTGTTTCGGCTTTAGTTTGAGGCGTCCTGGCTGTGAACGTGGGTGCTTCAAGTGGAGCGAGCTTATCAAACATGAAGCACGCTGTTGCATGAGGATCCACTGATTTCGATGCAGCCACTTTCAAGGGCGTGAATGTTTGCGTTTGCATTGGCGTAGACTTAGTCTGAGAACATTGTTTGCGCTTGGTGCCAGCGCTTACATGGGTGGCATTGGCGGATGCTACCGCTGACCTCAAATTAAGAGGTGTGTTTAGGTGTTTGACGGACAATGCAGGGCGACCAGCAATCCCATGAACTTGCTTCATTGGAGTCCTCAATGGCTGGGATAAAGAAACGGGGATGAAAGGTGGCGTCGAAGACGATAGGAAAATAGAGCCTTCATCGTCGTCCATGGGTATGGGCTGAGGTCTGTGCGGATAAGAAGCTATATGATTTTGCGCCAGCGCAGATGGTTTGTATGGCGATTGTGAAAATAGGTCGTCGGTGTCAAGAGCATCGGATGGAGCAGGAAACAAGGGACGTTGTCGCAAAAGAGGAGAATGCAACGGAGTGTCAAATGTGGAAGCATTATTCATCATTCTAGGGGGAGTGCAGTAGCGGGGGCGATAGGACGGCGACATAGTGGGTGGATTGCGAAGAGCGACGTAGTCCTTGGTAGGGGTAGAGGCGCGCATGAATGCAGATGAAAGAGGGTCTGGGTAGAAATGCAGAAGCGAGACGTCAAAGGGATATTTTGGGACTGCAGCAGAGAACTGGGGATGTTCGTGCGGCGCGGTTGCTGCGCGGTATTGCGAACGATGGGCGGGCAGAAATGCGGCTTTCGGCGTCGTCGAGCACGGTGAGGAGAAGGATAAGTGCGAGCGGCGGTGCCTTGCCCATGCGGCCGCTTTTCTATCTCACGCAGCCCCCAGTCAACAAACCCACGTGACCGCGTCTGATGCGGGCTTGGACCCTGTCTCCGTATCCACGGAAGAACTAGATACTTACATATGCATTGTCCTTTTCAACCATGGCGCATATGCCCCATTGTCCATAATGAATGTTTCATACACACAGCATGTACTGCAGCGTCAAGTCGGCCGATGGACAAACAAGTCTCGAGATTGGTAATATTATCAAATACCTTACGGCCCTGGTTCAATTCAGAGTGACGGAGAACACGGAACCGGGGCACTCGTTGACTGACTCGCATTGCCATTGTAAGCGGAGTGTGCGGTAGTTGTAGTGTGTTGTGCTGTCCAATGTTGCGCTCTGCTCTCGCCGCCCTCGCCGTCCTCCTCGCTCTCGGCGTCGGCTATTCCACGCTCTACAGCACATATCTCGATACTTCCAATCCCTTCATCGCCTCCCACCCTCTCGCCGCCTCCCACTACTTCGCCGACAAGCGAAATGTTCTCAACGTATACTTCATAAAGAAGGGTTGGGCATGGACTACCGCCATCTTCTTCCTAAACTGGTTCTCCAGCCCTCCCAGCCTCCGCACAAGACAACGCATTTTTCAATATCTCCTGGCCACGTTTCGCTTGGTTACTCTTCACAGCATGGTTTTTCGGACCCAGTCTCTTTGAACGCTTCATCATCGCCCCTGGCGGCCAGTGCATCCTGAACATGCCTTCGGGCGAGCTCGTGGCCGTCCCCGACAGCCTCTGCTACTCCAAGTCAACGGTTGCACCAACCACACATCCCGAACTTTTCGCCTCACCCGCGTTTGTATCTCTCTCGCTGGATCCATCCGCATTTCCAACTGGATGGAACGGCATCCCCAGGCTGCGCAGAGGACATGACGTGTCGGGCCATATCTTCCTGCTCACCTTGTCTATCCTCCTCTTGGTCGACCAGTTGAAGCCCTCTTTCTATATCCGAAGGCAGCAAGGTCAATGGCCAGCCTTGCACTCTGCCGCCGTTATGGCCACCATGGCTCTCATTGCCGTCTGGTTTTTTGGAGTGTACACAACTAGCGTATACTTCCACTCACCCATGGAGAAAGTTACTGGCTTCTGTACGTATTGTATGCGCATATCTCCAAGCAGAGCACCTGATTCATGTCTCACAGTGCTGGGTGTCATCTCCTTCGCCCCTACTCAACTACCCTTCGTCAAGTTCAGATACCCAGAGGAGAAATCTCATAACAACTAGCTACTATTAGTCCAGAACTACCTACTGTTGTCCATACTGCATGCATCAAAACTGAATCCAAGTAATTAAGACCCACGTTAGTAAAGCGGGCCATAGAACTGTAGTTGCGTCTATAACAGTGTTTGCAATAATACCTTTCCGACGTGCATGACCAACCGGAACTCCACATCCTTGACAGAACATACTCAAGTCTTCCCATGACGGAATGACAAGTGCCATTCGCCTTCGTCTTCCCCTGAAAACAAACGTCCACGACCATGACTGTTTCCGACCAATCACAGGCTTCCAACCAGAAACTGAAGGCCGCTGGGGAGGTACATCGTCGTCTGCATCTTGGTACTTCGATGCCCAGTCGCCATCATGGTTATGGTAGGGATGAGATGCATATATTGGATATATCCCCTCTTCTTCATCAAGTTGCCCCAAATAGTGGTGCGGTGGTGAGCCGTGCGGCGTGGTCTGATATGAAGATCCATGTAATCTAGAAAAGCTCGGTGCTCGTGAAGTTGGCAGCGGAGAATCCCTTGGACTAGCAAATGAGTTTGCAGTCCGAGGTGTCCACGGATCGTCAGCTAGATGTAACGGTGCGAGTTGTCCATTTGTGCCATTTGAGACTGAAAGGGGGACCAACTGGCTCCTAATCTGTCCCATCCTGGTTTTGTTGATAATAAAAAGTATCAGAAACGTTGCAATCAATAGTGTAGGATAGGTAGTCGAGTAGATACGCTCTGGGTCAGGCAACAAGCAGGGAGAGTGGGCAAAGGATGTTGCGCTGGAAGATCTAGGATTGGCCAACGACAGGAGCTGGAACCCAGGCCGTCGAATGTGCTTTGACATGGAGAACGATTTAACAGTGACTTCACGGACTGTCTTTTTCTTCATCCCGCCGTCTTCGGTTACGAATGAATGGGTAAATTCACAATAATCCCGATTATCTCCACTATAGACACGTTCAACAACGGTGCTCAAGAATTGAAATGAAGCGCTACCTGAAAACCAAGGACGGCCGCAGCGCCTCCAGCAAGAACACCGTTGTCTGCTTTCCAAGCATACTTTGATACCCACGCCCTACGTTACGATGAATTGTACCTTTTTCCCGCAAGGGCCCACACGACGCAGTGGTGGGTCTTGACAACGGAATATGTGACAGCAATATGACAGGTTCTTCACCTACAAGTAATGAGCAAATGTGGAAACAACAGCAGGAATTTATGACATACCAGGATCAATGGATTTTACAAAAGAAACGGTGCCCTCTGGGAGTGCGTTCCAATCATTATAATCCCGTCCTTGTGCAGCTCGTTGGTAATCTTCGTCAACAAGCCCTGGTGCATCTAGGCCAACAAAGGTGTGGTTGTGAATAGAGAAAACTCGATTCAAAGGTCCGAATGATTGGGTATAAAAGCTCTTGACATCTTTGGCATGTTTTGATGACATTCCCAAACTGAGTGAATGAAAAGGTTGCACAAGGCAGAGCAAGGATTTCCAAACCTGATATCCGTATTTCCAGGTACATAGAACATGGGTGTACCGGGCAGTGTAAATATCGACTTGAATCGCCGTGCCGCCTGTTCGTATCTGAGCTATTCAGCCTCTTGTTTTTCTTTTTCGAACAAAATAGCAGAGACGCACTCGTGGGCCGTTTTAAGTATCCTTCCTGACGCAAGCATATCACCCAGGAAAATGACAGCCTGAGGCTTGAGGCGAGTTGTGGCGTGCCAATTCTTCCGTAAATTCAAGTCTGAAAGAAACCGACGCCAAGCCTGCGATGGCCCTGCATATTTGCCGCAGGGAGCATGTATGACCTGGGCATCGGAGAGGAGTAGGACGCGGGCCGGTCTATCATTCGAAGCCTATTCAAGTGCGCCATATTACGTTTGGCACCCGATGGGAGGTCAGAGAAACTCACTGAGGCGATGGAGGGCCACCTGCATGATGACAAAATGGCATAGTAGATGCCGAGCTCATACCAGATGACCGTGAGGAGCCATGCGAAGCGGAGAGCATTGTGAAAGACACGGCGCGAGTACAGATTGCTTGAGAGGAAGGCTGCTCGCCGCTCTCTGAGTTTCATGAGGCCAATGCCACGTCGCTGCCAGTCAACGTTAGTCAGGGGTGTACATAATGCTATCACTCCCAGTCACTCTCCTCGTCCTCTCCCTTACCCCCCGAGTCCTGCCCGCTCGTCCCATTAGATACAACATCGTAGCTTGCCTCGCTTCCCGCCCTGGAGCTGGTCCTCGTCACATTCAGCTGCTGCGCTCCCTTAATCTCAAATCCATCCTGTAAATCACATTAGCTAGATTGCAGGCCATATCTGTCTTTCCACTCAACTCGTTTTTTTGGCGAGATCGTCGTCGGGGATCCTGCTTCCTCCTCTTCTTCTTCTCCCCAACTCAAATCTTCCTCTTCACTATCGCCCGTGGTGGCTAGTAAGAAATCGTTGATAATATTATTATCTGACAGCATTCAAAACTCACATTCAATCAACGCCTTGCGTCTTTCTTCCTCCAGTGTAATTTGATGTATTCGGAAAAAGAACCGTCTCCAGAATATTTCCTGGCTCATTTCAGATGGCACTAGTATAATTATTAGCGCTGTTCCCGTATTCTCACTGCGACCTACCGAGTGTATCCCGAGTTTGCTGGAGCGCAAGTCCATCGTCCGACCTTCCCAACAGTTCCGCCGTTTCCTGAGACCAGTAAGGACCCTCAATGCCGCCTTTTGCCTCAACTTCCTGGGCAACCCAACTATGAAAGTGATCTCTGAGCGCCTCATCGCTTTCGGGATCATGTCCGATGATAGAGGGATCGTGTTTGAGCCGTCTTACAAGTGCCTCCGCGCGAGTAGCTACCGCTCGCTCGGCCTCCACCGCTTGATGTATTGAACGGTCTGTTTTGTCCTTATCAGCAGCTTCGTCAGACCCATCGATACTAGGATCCGACGGGAGCATCCACATGTCTGTTCCATCCCAGACTGCGCCTGCTGCGCTCGGCCCCGCTGCTTCTTCAGGAGGAACAATCTTGACAGCATCTCGGATAACCACACCTGCCTCCCTGACCGCCTCACGCAGTAGCGACTCGCTTTTGTGGACGTATTCTTCTGCCTGTGCACGCGTTAAACCTTGCACACGCTGCAGCTCTGCCATCAATTTAGTCTGCAATTGCGCAAAATCCAGATTCTCGGAGGCATGCTTTAGTGTTTCGGGTAAATGGCTGCGCACAGTCGACGCAATATTAGGTGGTATGACGGATTGGAAACGTGAAAAGAATGATGATGAACTTGCACTGCTTTCAGCAGCAGGAGTGTTGGTCACAGTCGCAGCATCATCATCACCAGCAGGGGCACCAGAGGTTTCGCTCCCACTTTCCGTCGAAACCGTCTGAGTTGAAGAATTGTCAGTTGTTAGTTTATTGAGTTCCACTTGAGCTTGATTGACAACCCCACTGAAGTCCCGCCTAGCGATCTCAAGCGCTGTCTGACTCTGTATAACATGAACATCTCAATGCTCGTTCTCTTTGTGAGCCCCACCTGTTTCCTGAAGGTACTCCAAAGTCGGCCAAATTGGCCAATGACTTCAGCGACCTCTTCATTCAGGCTCTGTTGAGGTTGATCGGTAGTCACCGGGGTTGTCAGCTCGTAAGTATCGAAGAAGTTCATGAAGATAAGCCCCAACAAGACACGCGGCAAATGTATAGCAGAAACATAATTATAATTCACAAGTCATACAAGTATCTAGTCAACATCAAACGTATTTTTTGCTATCATGCATAAGCGACTTTGCGAGGAGCTTCGTATGAAGCCCACTGTTGGGGGTGGCTGTAACCCGACTGCTCCTTGATTGCGCGACACTCAGAAACAAAATCGGTGAACATCTTGGCAATCAAATGAGTTCAAAATATTTTGTGTGCAAGTAAAAGAACTGACCTCAATGGTGTCGAGAGGACCTCCGGCGCTCTCTGGGTGGAATTGCACACCCCAAACTTTCTTACCCGATGCGTCAGTGGATTTTATTCCTTCAACAGAAGAGTCGTTGCAGTTAATGAAGAACGGTTCCCAGCCTTGTGGGAAGGGATCTTGCAGTTTGAGTGCATATTGGTGGTTTTGACTAAACCTCATGTAAGCAGGAGAAGAGATACAGAGTCGTAAACTTGCCTCGTAACGTATACCCTTCCTGCTTTGATAGAGCCAGAACCTGCCAGAGCAAGTACTGGCTGGTTATGCCCACGATTGCCAAAGGTCATGCGGTATGCATCTAGGCCAGCAGCCATACCAATGATCTGATGACCCATGCAGATGCCGAAAATAGGCTTGTTCCATTCCTTCAACGTTGTGCGAAGGTTCGCGACAGCTTCCATGCAGTGCTTTGGGTCACCCGGGCCATTGGACAAAAACAAACCGTCGTATTGGTCTCGAATTCTATTGAAGTTGTAGTTCCACGGAAGTACGGTGACAGCAGCGTCTCTTCGGACAAGCGATCGTACAATGTTCGCTTTAGCACCAAAGTCGAGAACCGCAATCTTGGTGAAGCCAGAGGGATTCAAAACGTATGGAACTTTGGTCGAAACCTGATCAACGAGGTTTTCGGTAGTAGGATCCCAATATTCGTCCTCCTTCGGAGCAGCCTTTGAAACATCATTGCCAACTGCGAGATGTCCAAGAGTGGTGCCTTGGTCTCGTAACAAAGTAGTGATGGCACGGGTATCAACACCTGTAATTGCGGGCACGCCGTGGCGTTGGCACCAGGACGCAATGGATTCAACGGCAAGATAGTGGGAGTATTTTTCAGCAACGTCTCCAACTACGACTGCTGCACACTGAATCCTCTGAGACTCTAGAATGACGCCAACATCTTGGGAGTCGTACGGCGCCTTGTTTGAAGGTACACCATAGTTGCCAATCATCGGTGTTGTAAACACCAAAATCTGGCCGCGATATGACGGATCGGTCATGGATTCAGTGTCTAAGAATAGCGATGACATAAGAAGGGGGGGAAAAAAGAAAGAAAAGAAAAACTAACATGACGTTATGGACGTCGAAAAGACGGTCTCTCCAAAAATGCTTTTCGGGGCACCAAAGGATTTTCCATAGAAGGACTCCCCCGACTTCAGGTGGAGTGCGGCAGGCACACTAGCGATCGGCCCAGAAGGTGTCGCCAGGCCCCTCGCAAGTCGAGGTACACGAACAAGATAACGGTGAAGCATGTATAATGGTGGGATCAAAGATGTTCAAAGGTTCAAGAGGGAGAAAACGAGGTCACTGAGATAACTAAGGGAGGGATAAGATAAGAAAGAAAAGGGGAGGTTGGATGGGACTCACTCGTCTCGGGTGTTCTTGTTATATAGCATGAACTAGGGCAGCAGCCTCCAGGAAAGCTCGGCTTGTAGACTGCTCAGATGAGAGTATGAAGGAAACGTGCTAATCGGTAAATTTTTGGACATCTTGGCATAAATAGTTATGTAAGCTGAGTCCCAAAAGCAGGAACTCCGCTCCCACTCTGGGTACTATTGCTCATTATGACGCCGCATGGGAATAGTTCAATGTGTCGTTTCTCGGAACTTGCATGGTCAGGGGGCTTTCTGTTCATGGGACTGATGAACCGATTGATGAACCGACACCACCGGTGGCGCAATGGCCTTGTCAACAACGTTCGACAACCGCTTGTAAAGGTCACTTGATGAACTCGTGATTACCATTCTCAAAGTCTCAAGTGACAGATGTCATATGTCCATAACACCTCGGTACTACGTTCGCTCCAATCGTGCCCCCGTAAGCGATGTTCAAGGATATGACGCGGGCTATTAAATTACTTTCTTTCACCACTTGCGTCCAAACTTTTATCCACCTGCAATCCGTGCTTTCGGAATATGTGATTTTTTCCCGATTTCAGATTCAGAGTTAGAATCAGACTCTGACTCATCCTCAACGTCATCTCGTTTTCCTTGTCTACCATATAAATCTGTCGCCTTGTCGGCTTTGGATGTGCGCGAACGTATGGGATTTGAGTTTGAACGCTTTGCAAAGGGCTGACCAGGGATCTCACTGAGACGTCTGTATCCATGTGGCGTCTGGCCATTGGTTGTAAGAGAACTATTAACTTCCGCTTCTTCCTCAGAATCACTTCTCGAGGGTAAATCCACCGACAGATTATCATCTGATGGAGCAGTTGGTCCGGTGTCGAACTTCACCGCCTTCTTCGATCCCTTCTTCGCTCCCTTCTTCGCTCCTTTCTTGCTCGCACTGGATCGCGCTGCAAGAGGGCTGCTCAGGACGAGTCCATCATTCATGATACTGCTGTCATCCTCTGCAGGCGCCAGGGTTGTCCAATTGGTAATCGGAGGGGACGCTTTCCGTGCTTGCTGCGAACGTCTGGTCCTAAGATCCATGACGACTGCAGTGGTAGCATTCTTTTGCATCGTTTTTATCGTGGAGCTTGGCTTTCCTTTACCGTTTGACGCACGTGCTATCTTGCCTGTTGATTTGGCCGGGGTACGTAGCTCGTGCTCGCGAGTAGGAGGTGACGGTGCACGAGTCATTGATTTTGTGACGCTATCATGCACTGCATCAAATGCTTGACTCAACGATACTTCTCTCGGTGTCTTCGTGGCTACTCTTTTCCGCTTTCCGGTTCCTGGCTCTGCGCTGGTTTCCTTGACTGCCGGAGAGTGCTTATTGTGGCGCAGCGCAGGACTAGAATTTGTACTTTTGTTTGCTTCTTCTACTTCAGTATCACGGATCCTTCGAGACGACCGTCTTGTTGTCCGTGCGGAATTATTTTCGGCAAGGGTTTGTGTTATAGACGAGGCCAAATTCTCGACGGGTGTAACCAGCTCACGCACAGGTCTAGCAGTGGCAGGAATAACTACAGATTTGTTCAAGTTATCACTGACTGGCTGATCATCACCGAGCGCTTTGCTTCCAGCACGAGGAATGCCTCCGTTCGCAACATCGACGCTGGTGACGTCCTTTTCTGATGCCTGTGGAATGCTGCGTTCCTTTAGATTATTATTTAAGATGTTTCTGGTGGACGATGAGTCTGGCAAGGTATCCGCAGCAGTGTCGTGATTCTGGGCATGTGTAATGGAATTCATAGGCACTTCATCATCACCACCACCACCACCACCATCATCATCATCGCTGCTTTCACGTTCGGAGGAGTCATTCCTCGATGATTTGGATCGGGGGTAGCTTTTTTCCAATTTGTCTTCCTCGGGCTCACCCGACATTCTATCTGCGTCGTCGTTTTCATCCTCACTAGAAGGCAAATCGGTCACCGACAGCAATGTGCTTTCGGGGCCTCTGACCAATGCATCCAAATCCAAATGAGCAAGAGTCGACAAATCGCCAACACTAGGAGATATAAAGGACTTGTCACCATCCTCTGCTCTTTGCTGAACCCCGGCATCCAGCGAAGGGGTACTCGAAGTTCTCGAAGCTTCCCGATCGCCGGGCGCGAGCTGATTCACTGGTCGTTGTTGCGGCGAAGCACCTGCAACTTTTTTTGTACGGTCAGATGATACGTCATTATCCCCTGCGTCCGGTGGACGAGAGGCTGTAGGATGAGAGCGAGATTGGGCATTCACTTTGGCTTTTCCAGAGCTCCGTTTTGCCTTCTCCCTCATATCGTTCTTGATCTTCATCAATTCTTGGATCAGTGGCAACTTGTCTTCATCGGGAATTTTTCTTGAGCGGAGCGCTTTAATACGTTTCTGTATTGCCGAAGGTCCCTCTTGGACAAGAGAACAGTTCATCAAATCGTGTTTTGGAGCCTTAGAACAAACAAGGCAGGCGGGGACATCGGACTTGGAGATCGCTTTTGTAAGTTTTGGAGTCTTTTTCTTGTCTCCGATTGTGCCGTCCTCAGTCACAGATTTTGATGTCGTGGTATCTTTTGAGATAGCAATTGCGGTCGTCCCTTCCGCTTGAATTTCCTTCCGCTTGGCTAGGAGAAGTCTAGAAACGATATCTTTTATTTGCGCATTGACTATCGGTTCTGCTCAAGGTGAGTGGACAATTCCTTGCTTTTTGGCATCGGCGCGACATACCAGCCGTAACATCCGTAAGTATTTGATGTTCCTCAGCATTACGCGTTTCAGAATCTGCTGTACGAAACCATTATTTCAAAATTTGGCAATTTATTCCAAGATATTCACGTGTAGCACTTTCCGAGCCATTTGCAGTCTCAGATGACATGATGCGCTTCTCCATCTTGCCTACTTTGATGGTGAGCGTCAGACACACAAATTGGGTAAGTTTGTACCTCCTGGACTCGACGTGCCTGTATTATGAGCACCATGGTTGGCTGCAGTTTCTTATCTTAGTCGAGTTGTAAGGTGAAATATAAATAGCGAACAACCTTCCTGAATAGCGACACCCTTATGACCTAGATCCAAAAGATATTATAATCATCTCTGTCCCAATGGTCTCGAATTCTTACCATCCAGGTGTTGTTCGTCGTCGCTGTCGTCATTCATGCCAGGCCTATTGAACAGTATCAGTAACAAGGATGGCCGTCAAAAACTACACATTGACGCTTGCTTGGATGGAGCCAAACTTTGATCGGATATTGAAGAGGACTCCACAACAGGGACAGCCACTTTCGCTCTTGCAGATTCCGACTGATTTGACAAGATAGATGTCCGCTTCTTTTTTTCTTTATGATGGGTACTCGACGGCGTTGAGTTCCCATATTGGTCGCCTTCCAGAGATACATCATGTGCGGTTGGTTGCGCTCCCATGGTACCATTATGTCTTGACCGATCGTCGTCGTCGGGCACGGGACTAACAGGAGACGCGTTTGCCTCCGGCTTCTTCTTCCCTTTCTTCTTGATACTATCATGTGATGAGCCGGGCTCAGCTACCGCAACGGCCATCACACTACCGCTGTCGTCTTTCCTCTTTTTCCGCCGTGGCTCTTCAGAGACAGCTCTAAGCCCCAAACCTTCACTGGACGACTCGGCAAAGGAAACCCTTCTTTTTTTGCCCTCTCTTGCGCCAACCTTGACACGTCCACTCTCTGCTGGGCCTGGCAGATCATGCTTCTCCTTATGCTTTTTTCTCGGTCTAGCCTATGTGACGGGGTGAGAAAAAGAGATGTCTGTAATGATGGTGCATACTTCTTCATCAGAAACCGACGAGGGTCGAAGGTGTTCAATAACTTGCACGTTTACCACTCGCTGGGAGTATGCAACGGTATAAAACGCTTCGAAATCATCCTCTAATCATTGATAGTGTTAGAAACTGGACGGAGTGCAACAAGGTAGACTTCTTGCCATCCTCGAGGTCGACGGTGTGGTCGTCACGGATTTGCACAAGGGATATTACAGTATCAGATGGCAAATCAAGTTTTCTAATGACGGTCTGCTTGAGGTCGTGCAACGAGGTCTCTGTGACAAGGTATGAGCATAGTGAATCCAACACGGCATATGGCAGGGCACCTTTCAATAGTCTGTCAAATGTTCTGTCTGGAGCATGGAACGTAATTCTAGGATAGTCCACGTCCCGCAACCGCTTGCCGTTGTGGTTCATGTGAAGACGCGTCAACAAATACAAACAACATCTCCGCTCGCAATCCCGCCATGGCTGGCGCCTATCGTATGTCTCCGCGTCCACAAAATCCATTCTGCATCGCTGACGCCGCGTTACAGACCCAGGTTTCCACCCACATCTTCCATCTGCCAAGTACTCCTTCATGGCAAAAGCATTGGGCGCTTCAATGTGGTTCTTCATTTTCTACCGTGCCAGGTTCGTCTCTAATACACTGTCCCACTTGCTGCTTATTTTTGCCTGCCGTAGGAAAGATGGTGCTAAGTTATTGGTACATATATCCTTTTCCGTCTGCTAGTCTCACTGATGTTCATTAGGGACACCACCCATTCGAGGGACATGAATCGCACCACTAGTCGAATACTAAGTTTAGACGCATTAACATGAGTATTAGATATTAGAATCTAATCTAATACTATTCTACAATGTAATGTGTGAGGTCACATACATCAAGACAAATAAATGACCACTACAACCCGTCATCTGTCTCATGGTAAACTTGCCTAGGCCCCGAATAGTCAAGGTGCTGAGGCTCATCTGGACACTTACCATAATCTGGTTCGAGTATGGCACTTTCTGGTTTGCCGTTAACAAGTGCGGTTGGCCCGACTTCAAACTCCAGGCCGTGCGCATTTCCTTTCTGCGGTATTCATAAGCTCATAGCTTTCCAGTCGTCTTCATCCGCTCGCCCTACCCATGTCCTCGTCATAGCAGATCCCCAGATACTTGACCATCGCTCGTATCCCGGTCGACCGGCTATTCTGAATTATATCTCTCGTGTTCTGGTAGATCTCAACCTCCGGAAAAGTTGGCGAGCAGCTACACGTTTAAGGCCCGATGCAGTCGTGTTTCTTGGTGACATGATGGATGAGGGGCGCTTTCCGATGCCAGACACTGAGTATATCCCGCTGTCAATACATCTGTCAACTTCTCAAGCAGCTGCCCTACAGGTATGAATCCTACTACAAGAGGTTCAAGGCCATCTTCGCCCTGGATCGGAACGTGCCCGAGTACTTCATACCAGGTAATCACGACACTGGGTAATGACGATTTCGTGTTGTGAAATTGTCGTCATCGATTTAACGAGTTTATAGTATGAAAATGTCTGTTTCCGAATCAAAGCAAGCACGTGGACGCTACGTATCCCACTTTGGTCCCCTCAATCAGTATGTTACCATGGCGGATCATACCCTCGTAATGCTAGATGCTATAAGCCTAGCTGAGGATGAATACAACAGACGGCAACACCGAGTGTCTTTTGCAGAATGGAGGCGTAGCCCTGAAGGAACAGTCAAATTTGTTGAAAGCCTCGTGGGTGGTACGTCATGCTCTTGTGCGACCAGGACCTTATAAACAAAAACCCAGTAATTCAACCTCCCGTTATCCTACTCAGCCATATACCCCTTTATAGACCTGCTGGGTCCGATTGCGGGCCATTGAGAGAGCGTGGTACCATTCGTCAAGGCTATGGAAATGGTTACCAAAATATCCTTGGGCAAGATGCTACGAATTTTTTGCTACAAAAATTAAGACCGTCGCTTATTCTGAGGTACGTCAAGCCTCCAGAATTAAACACTCATAGCTCATCGCAAAGGGCAGTGGAGACGACCATGACTATTGTGAATTTAACCACACGATTGACAGATCAGATGTCGCTCGCGAAGTCACGGTGAAGTCACTATCCATGGCAATGAATGTCAGGCGCCCAGGATTCCAATTGCTTTCATTGTTTCCAAAACTATTCTGGAAGAACCACGCAACGACAACACATGCAGACGAATTGTGCCTCTTGCCTGATCAAGTATCCATATACCTATCAATCTATCTACGGCTGTTGTTCATTTCATTGCTGGTCGTGCTTTTACTGAATGCCGAAAGTGTTCGAAACCGCTCAATTTTCAATGATTTGGAGATGACAGGCTTGTCGTTTCGATCTACATCTGTTCGCGAAGACAGCGAGGAAGACCACGTTGATGACGAGTACTATACTCGGCGTCTTCCCACTCCAGTTACAACTCCAAAATATAGATTTTCGCCTCGGCGATCATGGTCATTTTTCCCTCTTGGTCTACGACGTCGGATATCGATCCCCGGATTCAAGTCACTGGTAAAAGTGATCATCACACTTTTGTTCAATTCCCCGGAAACGTGCAACACGAGGCATATGCAAGGCTTTTTACGTGACGTTTGGTTCATAGCTGTACCACCACTTTCAACGATCGTCCTAATTTCGTTGTGGACGATGTATCTCTGAACGAAGTGTGGTAATGAGAAGTTGTCGAATTTGTGGTTTGCGAATACATGTGGAGTGACGTTCGTGCACACGATCGGCGTCGCGATAACATGCCCCGGTTCTTCCTCACATGCTACATTTCTCAGGACGACCTTGATTGAAATCTGAGCTGGTTCGCGCACAGATAAGAAAACGGCGGTTATCGGAATTGATAGTGTTGTTTCATACAGCTGACGGCAGATGTTCGTCTCACGAGGGAGTTCCACATTTTTTTCCCCGTCACTAACGGTGTGAAAACGTCAAACGTAACATCCGTGAATTGCCGGGCTTCTGTCACTCTGCGACACGGATGCCCTGATTTGGTTGCCCGAATTTCCACGGGGCTGAGGGCTTCACCTGTGAACGGACTACAAATTATCGCGCGAGTCTGTGCGTTGCCAAACACGTGTGCGGCGAACTATGACCACGTTGTTCCGGGCGCGACCGAAGTGGAGCACAGCGTCAGGTTAGCGTCGGGTTTCGACATGATGCCGACGGTCGTGCGCAAAGCCCGGGAGGCTCAGCACAGCGAAGGAAATCTGACATCAGGGGCCGAGGGGCACTGACAGATTATGTGCGGTACCTGCAATATCAGGGAAGGAAGATTGGCTCGGGCATGATTGACGGGAATAGGGCGTGGCCTCAGGGATGGCCGAATTAGCAAAGCAGATAAGCGAATATAAAGCAGAGACGGAAGGCGGAGCGAGCAAGCGCACGAGTTGGGCCGTACTAATGCACGTTTGTGCTAATCTGAGAGAAAATCGCGAAGCTCAGACGGTCGCTCTGCTTAGCGTAACTTTGCCTATAAATTCCCGGCCAGAGGAGACGACAGCAGACAGCCCCCGCCAGCTGAAAGGACCGCGTCCAAAGTCGTGGCTTTTCGAAACCATCACTGAGGAGCCTTCCAATTTGGACCTTTCGACCCACTCACTCGAACTTCTCAAGCGCCATCACAGACATCGCGCTCCTCTTGCACGCATAAACTCTGCTCCTCAACTTGTCTCCACCGTCACAAATTCGCCCATCCATATCAACAGCTCAACCTCACTGTATGCGCCTTTTTTCCTCTCCCCGTCTTTCTTTCCGCTGATTATCATCCGATAGCATCATGTCCGCCTCTTTGATGCCTCGCAGCGACTCCTACAGTTCCCGCGTCCGCGGTACGAGCCACATCGACTTCAAGACAGCGACCACCGGTGTCGCTGCAAAGGCGATGCGCAATGAGATCAGCAGGCTCGTAGCGACAGTTGAAGACTCCCAGACGAAAAAAGTAAGATCACTCAATTCTCAGATAAAAGCGTCTGATCGCCCCAGGCTTTCGATACAGAGATGCAATCTTTCTTTTTCCTGTTCACGAGATATCTTGGAGAGCGTGCTAAAAGCGTGGCTCTGTACGTCTTTGTATTTCCTTGCGAGCTCGTTCTCATATTTCCCAAAGTGACTGGGACCGTATCAAGTCCCCTGCGAAAGATCAAATCGTGCCCTATGCTGATCTTCCTCAAGCTAAGAATAATGATAATCTCACAAAGCTTGCAGTGCTCAAGGTTAATGGTGGACTCGGTACCTCCATGGGTTCGTACATGGTCGGTATGACTTAGATCCGGGATCATCTGACTTGTATCACACAGGCATGACTGGCGCCAAGAGTGCTCTTGAGGTCAAGGATGATATGACTTTCCTTGACCTTACGGTCAGGCAGATCGAACATCTCAACACCACAAACCGTGTTGATGTTCCTCTTATTCTTATGACATCATTCAACACGCATGAAGATACATTGCGCATTATCAAGAAATACGCCAATCAACAACTGCGCATAACCACCTTCAACCAATCTAGGTATCCCAGGATCAACAAGGAAACCTTGCTGCCCCATCCGAGGCGCGCCGATGATGATAAGAAGTACTGGTACCCACCTGGTCACGGGGATTTGTACAACGCCTTATTACATTCTGGTGTCCTCGATCAATTGTTGGCTGAAGGCAAGGATTACTTGTTCGTTTCCAACTCGGACAACCTTGGCGCTGTGTGAGTATCTAGTTGAATTTCAGTATATTGATGTTCTGAATGCTGCTCAGCGTGGATGAGAATATTTTGCAGCACATGATTGACCGTGATGCAGAGTTCATCATGGAAGTTACCGACAAGACCAAGGCGGATGTCAAGGGTGGAACGTTGATTGGTGAGTCCCGTAGCAGGTACTGGTTGCAACATATAGCCAACTATATTATCAGATTACGAGGGTTCGATCCGACTTCTCGAGATCGCTCAGGTTCCTTCGGAGCATGTTGAAGATTTCAAGTCTGGTACGTTTAATCTAGTCCGATGTCAACTCTCTAATGACTTGCACTAGTCCGGAAATTCAAGATTTTCAACACGAACAACTTGTGGATCAATCTTAAAGGTTCGTCTGTTAGTCATTCGCTCATTTCAAATACCTGACGTGCACCATCAGCATTAAAGCGCATCATGGAAAACGAGGGAATGGAACTTGATATCATCGTCAACCCCAAGACCACAGATGATGGACAAGCTGTCATCCAGGTTGGCTGCGTGAATTTATACCAATGAATTTAAGCTCAATTACATCTTGTAACAGTTAGAGACTGCTGCAGGAGCGGCTATTAAGCACTTCAGAAACGCCCATGGCATTAACGTTCCTCGGAAGCGTTTCCTTCCCGTGAAGAGCTGCTCTGATCTGCTCCTCATCAAGAGCGATATATACTCTTTGGAACACGGACAACTTATTATCAACCCCAAAAGGATGTTCGAGACGACACCTGTTATTAAACTTGGTGATCACTTCAAAAAGGTTGGAAACTCGTCCAGGTTTTCACTCCCTTGCGCTTACGTTTCACAAGATTTCGCAGTTCCAGAAGCGCTTCAAGACTATTCCCCAGGTTCTCGAACTAGACCACTTGACTGTTACGGGTGACGTCAACTTTGGGCGAAATGTTACACTCCGTGGCACAGTGATAGGTATGTCCAGGCTTTGTTGAGCGAACATTGCCTCACTAATCCTTAAAATAGTTGTCGCGAACGAAGGTCAGAGAATCGACATCCCCGATGGTTGCGTCCTCGAAAATCGTGCGTATTTTTGTGTAACGCGTAATCCAACAGGTGTTGATGTAGATCATAGGCCTTCTGTCCGGTAACTTGAACATGATTGTGAGTATAAGGTTACCACTCTCTAATATAGACTCATGTTCTTTACTCTAATAGGAGCTGTAATGAATCATTTGAAAGCAATTCTCAATGAAGAAACGCGGCTTTCTCTTCTTTTCTTCTGTTCTTTTTTTAAAGAGAAGCAAGGACATTTCTTTTATTTCATACCTGGGTGATTCGTTAGGGCATTTAATCTGCACTTGGTTCCCCGTAGTTGATAGACTGTACCGTTTCCTTTACGAGGCTCCCGCAGTACATAGATGATTTTGATATGATGTCGCGGATTCTTACAGCGTGTGCAAATTGAGCAGCGTAGTAAATGCTGATAGGAAACGGAATTTATTTATTTATTTATGTTGTGAACCATTCCACATGGCAGGTGCCGAATCGGACTTTGAAAGCAGAAAAACCTTAATTCTCAGCATCCACAAACTTTGACCGACATCAAGACACCCATCCTCATTTAACATGGGTTAGCATCGTATTTTCTCTTCAGTCCTCGACGTATTATGCTAATCAATGCCGGGGTACACCAACCGCAGGTATTTCACGTTCGTCCCGACACAAGCGTTCTGCAACTGGTGCGCAACGCGCGCACTATCGCAAGAAGAGAAAGTTTGAACTCGGTCGCCAGCCCGCAAATACCAAGCTTGGTTCTAAGCGCATTCACACTGTCCGAGTCCGTGGAGGAAATCTCAAATATCGAGCTCTTCGTCTCGATAGCGGCAACTATGCATGGGGATCTGAACACGTCACCCGAAAGACTAGGATTATCAGCGTTGTGAGTGATGAAGAAGTGTCTCGTATAGCCGTGGAATAAACGTCATCCGTTCGAAGGTATACAATGCGTCGAATAACGAGCTCGTCCGAACCAATACTCTTGTCAAGGGTGCTATAATCCAGGTCGATGCTACACCCTTCCGTCAATGGTACGAAGCACATGTGGGTATCTATGGATACTCAAATCGATATGTCTCTGATGGACTTTGAGCAGTACGCGCAACCCGTCACGAAAAAGGGCAAATCATCCATCATTCAAGCTGCTCAAACTGATGAATCTGGCGAGCCAAAGAAAGTATCAAACCATGTACAGCGTAAGCTCGAGGAGAGACGGAAAGGTGAGCATGGAGCGATATATGTGGGCGACTGTTAGATATGACAGTTTGGACTAGACGCTAAAATTGATACCCTGCTTGAGACTCAATTCTCAGCCGGTCGTCTCTATGCTTCCATCTCCAGCCGTCCTGGTCAATCCGGTCGCGCTGACGGTTATATCTTGGAAGGAAAAGAACTCGAGGTGCGCAAACTAAAATTAGATACGGTATCAACGTTAGATTAATGGCTCTCAAGTTCTATCTCAGGAAACTAAGAACTGGCAAGCAGAAACATGCACACGCCTCATAATTACTTGTACATTTATCTTGTCGCATGTCGTCAGTTGGTCCAAAATACAAGTCGCTGTTGTTATGCTGTATGAAGACATGTATATATGCCCCTTGAGACTACTGTTAGTTGTTGTACTAACCCAGGAAACAAACAAGGCCAAGCAGATACGCGTTGGAACTGCGTCACTTGACCGTTCGTCATGGTAGATTTTCTGGCATATGCGTTTATCGGCAGCTAAATCTTTAATCATCAGCTCATCTTCTCTGTTTTCAAGACCCTGACAGACCAACAGGTCACAGTCGAGCTCAAAAATGACCTTTCAATAACAGGAACACTGAAATCCGTCGATCAGTACGCGCCACAACTTCGGTCTAGATGTCGTCTAGATGGCTGATTCGTGGATGCGATAGATTCTTGAATATTCGGCTAGATAACATCAAGGTGTCCGATGAAGCCAGGCATCCACATATGGTACCGTCTAATAAAGTTACAAATGTCGACTGAAACTAGGCATTGGTCAGATGGCAGTGAAGAACTGTTTCATTCGCGGTTCTGTCGTTCGTTATGTTCAATTACCTGCGGAGCATGTGGACACCCAATTATTGGAGGATGCTACGAGAAGAGGTATGTACTCTGTATGGTGTGTGTTGCTCTAACTCATCGTGCTTTGCAGAGGCTATGAATCAAGGGAAACGTTGAGATGATGCTATATTATGCGGTGATTGTACTTGAAAAAGTTTGGGTGATACTGACAAGTGAATCGGTAATTTCATGTGCAATTCAGTGTACTGTATGGTTATCTGCAATGTCCTATCCCCATCTTAAAGCAACAAGAGAGCTGAACTGAGCGCGATCAGGGACGACAAGCTCAAGCTGACAATGATGGGCATCAAGCCTGAGAAGCCCGTGAAATGCGCCCGTGCTGCTGAGTTGGAGTTGGAGGTAGCGGGGCTCGCTGTAGAAGCTGATTCAACAATTCCAGAAGGCTGAGTGCCATCTGTCGCAATGTGTAAGTACCGAGTGGACAAAGAGATCGTTACACACTGACCAGTGAAAGAAGCACCGCATTTATTCTGTAAGGTTTGCTTCAAACTTGATGCTATCGCAGGTTCTTGCTGCGCAATAATATTATAAGAGGCTTTTTGACAATTGGTGCAAGTGACATTGCTTGGAAAGTTGCCGGCCTGCGTAAACACTGAAAGAAAACTAGAAATGGTAATATTTTGACCTGTCGCTGACTGGATATTGTTCAGGGTTTCGGTAATGCAGTTGTTGCTCCCGCTACATAAACCAATCTCGTTCAGAGGGTTAAATTTCCAAGTACCGGATACAACTTACTCTTTCAAACAGACAACCTGTCGAACCACAGGGTAACCTTGCTGAACAATTGGAACAAGCTCAGACGCAGAGGTTGTGATGCCCAGAGAGGCAATTTCACTTGAACAACCTGCTACAATCGTGTTAACGACAGTTGCGAGAGTAGCATTGCTGCAGGGTGCTGCAGGGCAAATCTTATCCACCCATTGGTCTATTACATTAACGGCGGAACCCGAGCCAGTGACCAGGCCAATCAATGTCGTGGGGCTCAGGCAAGTGGAAACACCGGAATCATTACTAACGACCAAAAGCGCTGAAGAACAATTCGCAGAAATGCCCCTGATGGATATTATATGGGGTGGTGTTAGATAAAATGGAGAACGTACGAAATCTGGGCAGCAGCGTAGCCGGCCGCTGCTGCGAGAATGAAAGCGCGCGTTAGGATGGTCATAAGGAAAGGAAATGAAGAGCAGGTTGGGCTCTGCGGTGGTCTTTATAGGACTGTGACCCGGCAATTGCCAAGGCGGCAACGAGTGATCGAGTGATCCCTGTCATCCGCAGTCCCACAATGGACTGGCCCAACAGCATCATCAAAGTTGAACATCCCTTCCTTGACCCCCCTGCTCTACATGCTTTGTTCGTAGCCTACGGCTCAATGTAAGTTCCCTTCTTCTCATCCCAGCAGATCTCGTCACCCCCACAGCGATGCATTTATTCCCTGCAACACCGACAATCCACTGTACCCAAGGCAGTTCTTCATCAAATTTTCTTCCGCCAAGGCTGCGCAGCGCGCATGCGATGCACAGCTTGCTGTCCAAGGTCTTCGAGTTCTCACGCTTTCTCAGGATCCGTGCCTTCTTGATCACTATCTCACCCTGTGCTCCTCGAGCCTCGGCAGACATGTCAATCACGCTTCGACGTATACCCCACATACACCTAAAAGAGACGCATATACACAACCAAAAACGCGTAGAGCCCCTAAAGGACGTAAAATAGGAAGAACCTCTGGTAAAAGAGGTCCAGAGGAACCCCCTTCTGCGTCCTTGGGCAACCGCAAGAAGTATATTCCAAAGCAGGCCATGACTGTTTCCAGTGCTTCGAATTTTAAATCACCTGCCCCGATTCCTGCTCTTGCTGCCAGCGCCCCTGATGATTTGTTGCAATCGCCTGCCACGGCGGTTTCTGCTGCTTTCTGCATGGCCACCAAGGTCGAGCTTAGAATTGCTGGTGAACAGTTGACATTCGATTTGAATAAACTAGAGGATGATCCAAAATCAATTATCGGACTCTTGAAACTTGCCTCTGCTGAACGGGCTCATTGGCTGATCGTAGGCGCATTCTATAGGCGTAGAAGAAACGCTCATGCTGCCATCCAGCTACTGATGGAATTAATTCAAGGTCAACCAGACTCACTGGCTTTAACTTTTCCTTCCTGAAAACATGATTAGTGTTGAAAGGCCAGAACGTTGGTCAAGATGAGATGAAACCCATATATCTAATGCTTTCCGGTTGTGAAACTGATCTTGCAAAACAAAACAAAGCGCACTCCTCGATACACTATGTCAATTCTCAGACATGGCTACAGAAGGTTTATGGAACGTATGGTCTACGCAACCCCAGCGGCAAATAGTCACGCAGTAATAAAAGAAGGAGATGTTGATAACTGGTTGTACCGCATAACACTGTAGTAAAAAAGTTCTCGTTTGTTCTCGAAACGAGGAATGCCAGCGTCGGCCGCAACCCTGTTGCCCTCGTGGATGGTTCAATTTACGCGTTTACAATAACACATGGATATTTCCTTTATGATCCTTACTTGACGTCTTGCCCAACCATAACTGCATATCACACGCATGTTCTGTGTCCCGATGTGCTCAACCCCAACGCACCCTCCATTGTCTTCTGGCGAGAAAGTCAGCTTATTGCTCCGCTCAAATATCTCCCCATATTTGATCGTTATGTACTCATCTTAGTTGGCCTTCAAATGTGACCATTACTACTTGTCACATTTGGTCACCCTCACTATATAGTTTGACGGCATACTCCGACGCCACTGAACTTTGATTTTGGAATCAACTGCAAACAAACGCTCAACGCCGGGTCTCGTCCGTCGCCGTCCTCCACAACTGTGAGCTCGCGTTGGTTCAAGACCTCTTCAAGACCTCAATAAACACTTGAAAATGACGACCCTCCCCAAGGATATCTCTAGACTTGGCCAGGAGGTTAAGCTCTTTGGCAAATGGGACACGCAAGAGTGAGTACCGTATTCACTCAGACCAATCCCTGCTCATGCATCTACAGCGTCGAAGTAAAGGACATTTCACTGACGGATTACATCCAAGTCCGTCACGCTGTCTACTTGCCCCACACGGCAGGCCGTTATGCCAAGAAACAATTCAAGAAGGCACAGATGCCTATTGTCGAACGACTGGTGGACAGGCGCGTGTAATAAAGAACGGCGACATTGAAAACGTCTGACGCAGACTCTAGTTTGATGATGAAGGGCCGCAACAACGGAAAAAAGCTCTTGACTCTCCGCATCGTCGCACATGCATTTGAAATCATCAACCTATTGACCGATCAGAACCCATCCAAGTTTTCCATCTTTTTTTTCGTGATGCGAGGATTTCCTGACCCACCTTTCCCAGGTTCTTGTTGACGCCATTGTCAACACGGGACCCCGTGAAGATTCTACTCGTATCGGTTCGCAGGGTACAGTACGTCGTCAGGCCGTCGATGTCTCTCCACTTCGGAGGGTAAATCAGGCAATTGCTCTACTTACCGTTGGTGTGGGTCTCGCATTTCATTTTCCTTATTGTTGCGGGATCTGAGGTCCCTGAACAGACCCGTGAATCTGCCTTCCGCAATGTCAAATCCATTGCGGAGTGCCTGGCTGATGAACTCATCAATGCCGCAAAAGGCTCTTCAAACTCATACGCTATCAAGGTACGCTCCACCTGTCACTGTTCCGTCAACCATGCCGATTCATGTCCGATTTCATATTCATTAGAAAAAGGACGAGCTGGAACGTGTGGCCAAGTCCAATCGGTGAGGACGTCGGCCAACAGAGAGATGTTGGGGATGGATGCAATTCAAAAGCTTCACGTGGGTCACAGATACATCAAAAGGGAGCGACCATTATTCCTGCATTTGTTTCGTATTTCACTCGTTTCTTCCGTTTTACAATCTGTAACCTACCATGTGCTTTTTGCTGTGCATGACATCCGTAGCGTATGCCTGAAAGTTCCTCGTCATGTATTCATATTTCCGTCAGAGCTTCCATCGAGCATCGTGAGTATACGCATGCATTCATAATTAGTAACGTTCTAGAAAGACAAAGTTTCGTCAAGAAGCTATTAATCAACGGCCCGAAACCGAGACCGATGCCGTTTCGGATACAATCGATATATGTACATGCTTTGGATACCGACCCTCGTGTCAAGAAAACGTCCACGAAACAAGAAGGCTATTCTGCATCGTTGACCGGCAAACTTGTCATTTTAGGAGAAAGTGTACCAGTAGTGTTCGGAACAAGGAGTATAAAAGGGATGCAGATGCGATAATTATATAGATAAAACACAGATATAGACAGAATTCGAATAAGAAATAGCTGCTGTCCAGGGTCGTGCATCGACTGATTAGTGACGGTGAGATTGAAATTTGACAGCAGGAATGCAGACGAAATTAGAATGCTGATGTATTGCACGGTGTATATGTAATTCCGGGTTCAAGGGTTGCGGGGAGGTTTAAGTGTACAACAGAGGAAATGAGACTTGAGAAGAAACAAGGATCCGTGACGACTGCTGAAATTTTTTCGAAACAGAATCTGCGACAGAGACGTCTAAGGTCTGCATCGTTTGTTTAAAAGAATCATTCCGGCGGAAAATGGAATGAGGTATTTGCCCTTTGTAGCTGAACTAGACCTGCGCTATAATATCGCGACGTATAATCTATACGCACGTAATACTGAGCAGACAGGGGTGCGGTTCCGGGGCGTTGATGTGGTTGATATACCAAACAGCTAGTGTCCGATGTCCAGAAGATCCCTGATGCGTCTGGGCTGCCAAACGAAGAGAATGAAGAAGCCGTAATAAATCAGAAATTATGCCAAGGCGGATATAGATGGTTATCGCTGCACCGACGATGACGAACCGTTGTATGAGCTAGTCGTCTTGTTAAAGTGATGGGGTACCGATTCAGCCCTGTTATGGTGACCCGAGTTTTGTGCAGGTGGTTGTGGTGGTCTATTGCTACGGTCACTGTTTTGTTCAGGCTTGTGCACGACGCCATCAAGACCCCGGTAACCGTATGCCTTGCCAAACTCCTTGATCATGGCCTTGCCCATGAGACAGACCCAACCAAGACCTTCACCGGTGATACATTGACCAGGCCAAAACAATTCCCCTTCTTCGTCCTCAAAGTCGGGCTCATGCTCTTCGGATGGTAGAAGCGTTGTATACGTCATGCGGGCAAATGTGTTGGGGAAATGTCGTGCCATAATGGGCAATGTGAAAGAAGTTTGAGACTGCAGCATACAGTAATGAGCTGCATTGAGTTCTACAATCACTTCCTTGTGTTTGTTGACAAAGGCGGGACCAACGGGTACGGTCACAGCGGTGATGGCGTCTGAAACCGGTTTCGGGATGGGCGGTATCGTGCTGACGCCTTTGTAACGGTCTGGGACGAGTGGTAAAGGAATGGGGTAATCCGATGGCTTAACTTGTCTCCTCGCGGCATCGGGGCGGCTGAAGCGGATCGACCGCTGGTAGTACTTGGAGTGGCGTCCTCCGATTTGTGGGCGTGGAGTTAGCGCTATTTGCCGGGGCGATGCTCGCCGGCGATGGAAGCATAGGAGAGTGGTCTGCTGCTTGGAAGGGGCGTTACCTGCCGCGGACTCTTCCGCTTTGATTGCTGTAGACACTATTTTGGCCTTTGGTGTTGTATACTTCAATAGCTGAGTGGTCAGAACCCTTTCCGGCATATGCCATTTTCGAGCCCGGATAAAGGCTTCGATCATAAATCTACCATAGGGGGTGAGCGCTATATCGACGCCAAGAGCGGGAATGAGCGCATACATCAAGCCGAGAAATGCCTTCTCTGCGTCATTTGTACCTTCTTCTGCTTGCCCTTGTCCCTGCACCATCCAGAAAGGCTTCAATGGTTGCCCAAGTTTCATTGTTACACGAATTGCGGCTATAGTCCTTGCTCCATAATGAATATGTAAAACAAATGAGTGCATCGACGAGCTCCAGACGAGCAATGAGACCCCCATGTTTGTGATACGAGGAACCTGGAGGAGGCGGATCTGGCAGCGGCCGGTATTCTCTGTGAGAAGTGGGGTAAGTGGACCAGAAGCGCGCATCGCCGGAATATTTGAGCATGCGGCCGGCGCTGTGGTATTTGTCATGCAGCATATCCCAATATTGCTGAGGGCCTTTTCCTCGCCTGGTTCTTCGGACGGGAAGGTTATGTGGCGCAGGATCCGGACCTTCGGGGTGCACTCGGGGTGGGATCGGATCTTCTTGGACTTCACCGTCTTCACAAGGCTCTGAGCGAGCATTGTAGTAGTGGTCAGGCTGGCGTTGTTGTATTGGCGGGACGTGGTGTGGCGGTGCCTGAGCATGATAGGCGGTGTGAATGAAGGGCTTGTTCTGTGGCTGAGGCGTGTTGTGTTGCTGTTGGGAATGGCGAGGACGATCGGAGAGGATGGTACGGGGACGCTTCACATGATCAGACTCTGAGACTTGTTCCAGCTTGCGCTTCGGGGCAGATGCGGGGGAGGGATCACGCGAAGCCGGGGGAGACGAAGGCAGTGCAGCAGGTAGAGGGTCTGGTAGATTTTGGAGCAACTAGAGGCAAATCAAGGAAAGCAGAGAGCTGAAGCGGAGGAGACGAACCTGAAGACTTTTGCGAAGAGAATCGCGAGTCCATTTGCTGGATAGAGAGAAGAGATGGGGGGGCTCGAGAGAGAAGTGGCATGGAAAAGACATACCGTTTGTTTTGTTTGGAAGAAGGAGCGGAAGGCCTTGCAGCGAGTGTGGATGAGGCGGAGGAGGCATGATGGTGGTGGGAAGAGACAAGCCAGCGCAACAATATGGAAGGAGCAGTTGCGGGAGGATGTCACAGGTTCGGCCGACACGCAAATGGCAGGTGGATGTGCTGTTCTCCGCCTGCCAATCGCCTTGCTCTCCTCCCCACCCTCGTTCCCACCGCCCGCCTTCTCTCCCGCCCACTGCCACTCCCGCCCACTTACGTATCTCCTTCATCTAACCGAATCAGTAGTCTCGTTCGGGTCCCGATCGAGTTGCCCACCCGAGTCCTCCTTCCCTGACAAATATGTACATAAACTACTTTGCAGCGGGCTGGCTTACGGCATGCATTGCATTTCCGCGGTAACGCCAGGCAGTGCCCCCTTTCGTCTGCAACGTGCACATACATCATGTCATTTGTCTGAAAACAGGCTTATTGATCTCTCCATATGGCTCCGTAGTCCGCCTTCTCTGATGGCAGCGCCGCCGCACCTCCGCCAGGTGACAGCCAGCCTGTTCTTTTTTCTAAACGAAACATCGCTTGCGCTATATTTACTGGCGATTCCTTCGGTCGCGAACCGATGGGAATTGGGAGGCCACGTGTGACCGCTCTAAATCGCGATAATCACAGCCCACGTGATGACGTCACGTAACGAACGCGTAGACTAGAAAAGATAACATGTAGTTGTGGAAACGACAGCGACGGTACAGATATAACGAGTGTTGACAGAATAATACAGTGCCAGATTGGTCGACCCGTCCTCCAAGGTATCCTGCTAGGACATGAAACACTGGTAATACATGGTATTGAGCTTGATAAATCATAGTTCGTCATGTTCTAATTTTTTTTGACCTTTTTCTTGCACTCGTCGATTGATAAATACCCTTGGATCGCCCAGCGGTCGGGGCTTTCGATGCCTTTTCCACCGTTTTGCCTCGCGCCCTGCCCCGGGTAACAACGCCGACAGACTCGTCGTCGTCCGCTTCGTTTGTCGTCGCATCACCCTCTGATTTATTTTCGGATTCATACGAATCGCACGCTGCGGATTCGACCGCCTTATCTTTCATGTCTTTTCCCTTTTCGTGGGCAGCGGACCGGCCGTCTACGGCCGTGCACGTAGACAGCACCGATGACGATCGTCGTCCGTGCGAAGATCCAACCAACGTTCCAGCAGATGCGTGAGAAGTAGATCTGTTCCGGGTGTGTGCGCTGGTCGACGACACAGAACCTTCAGTGTTCATGGATGATGGTAAGGATTGGGTATCGTCCGACGATGTAGTGAGTGTGGTATCGGCTAGGTCCTTTGAGCAGCTGCGTGAAGATCCACGCGCATCAGAGCCCTGCTCGGTTGTTGGCTTGCCAGCGGGTTGCTTTCGTCGACGCTGTTGGCGTCGGGGCTCTTTCTCAACAGGATTGTCCGGAGGGAGAGGTTTCGCAATAGACTGTGGGGTATTCAAAGGCGTTGATTCGTCAAGTGGCACGGTCTCGTTTGAGACGCGCGGAGAGACAATCCTCGGGGGCACATCGGCCATGTCGCTATGAGGACTACGATCGCTTTGTACTGCCCGCTTCTCTGTAGTAGTTTTTGCGGGGACCGTTCTGGATCGCTTGGGAGCAGGCTCCTCTTCTTGTTCTTCATCCAGCGATGGGGTCTTGGATGGTTCACGCATGGCGCCCGGGGCAACCTTTCTCTTGCGAAGGTTCAACACTTTGGGGACCCCAGACTTGGGTGGCACCAGTATCGCATACCAATCCTTGTCCTCGAAGAATTGCCGCCATGTGGAACCGTGGTGATTGGCAAGAATGGAAAGATACTCGGGTGTGCCATTCCAAGCCACGTCTGATCGGATGAGAGCGGGTCGGTGCACTAGGACGGATACGATAAGCGGGAAGACGCAAAGTGGGAGGGTACATACAAGATATGCGGGTGACGACTTCTGCAGTGATGAGCTTCTTTTCATCACTCCAGAAGAGCCAGTGGACCGGATCTCCTGGCTTGTAGAAGACTTCGAGTGCGGCAAGGACGAAGACGAGCTCTGAAGGAGGAAGAGGGAGTTTGAGGGATCTCCGGGCCTCCGCTACGAAAGCCCTAACGTCTGGATGGTTAGCGGCCATGACGTTGCGCAAGCCATCAGACCAAACGCCGGGGCTGATCTGGACCATGAGAGGAACTTGAGTAGAATACTGGGTGGGAGCGATGTAGTTGGGCTGCTGGGGATGGAAACAGTCGGACTCAGCCTGTGCGAAGCATGGCAGTGGCATGGTAGTGAAAGTGAAAGAACTGTGGAATCGGAGACAGATTTGTGGGATGAGAGGATGATCGCGGTCAGAGGACGGGGGAGACATGGAGGGAGCGCGGGATGAAAGGCTTGTGTCAAGCACAACACCTGGGCCTACACTCGCTCCGCTGCCCCGCCGCCCACGCGACCCTCTCTCACCCCTCTCCGCCCTCTGCTATCGCCCCGTTCCACTCCCGCAGATCCAGCTCTGAGCAGCCCGTCACAACCACCGCACGCACAACAACCCGTCCATCCACTCGCGGCGCAGGCGCGTGCCCCGGCATAATAGGAATCGCCACCGCGTCCTGTGCTAAGCGCTTTAGTGTGATTCAGAACTTGTTCCTTATCACCCGCTTACAGGAGTTGCCTCAACGTGTCCGACAACCATCGCAAGACACATGCGCTCGCGCGTCCATGAGGTTGAATGTTGATCCAAGCACAGTGAGACGTCCACTATCACTCCCTGCTCTCCGTCCAGAAGAAGTGCAAGTCCCGTTCTCGGTTCATACGATATTATTCTACAAACACTTGTTTGACTAGCCGCGTGACAGTGGGAAACTTGAGCTGACCTTCCGGCCACCCGTAGCTTGCGTCCCACCGCATCCTTATCAACTTTCTCTATCCTCGTCGGTATTGCATGGTCTGTCTGCTGTGGCATTGCGCTTGGCACGGTTTCCTCTTTAAGCCGCGATCATATTACGTCGGAGTTTGAACTTGCACTCAGCGGTTATGCCGGTACAACAACATTAATTAACTGTCTACATAGTTATCTAAACAGAATGAATCATTGGGAATGTTCACACCGGTTCATCATCGCGGTTTGACGCTTTCAATCTCCCCTACATCAAATCCCTTACTAACATCTTCCTCGGACGACTGGTAGTTACTGTTGCTCCTATGTCTTGTCCGTGCCTTGGGCTTGCGCTCCGAATCACGCATCGTGACGCGAACACCATATCGGGACACGCTCTGCGGCTATGGTCAGTCCGTGATGACATGATCAATATGGTAAATCGTGAACCTTAGTCAGTTCGGTAGACGCTTGTAGTCCTGGAAAGTCCCTTGTCGAATAAACTCTAAATGTCCCTCCATAATATTCAGCCAAAATAGGATGTTGATCTGGCCCTGCAACGTTTGCCCAGATATCAAAAACGCGATATCGCAGAATGAATGACCCTTCGCGCTGAACAGCCAAGTCCTGCATGTGAAAATGTCCTTTAACTAGGAGCTCGCTCAAAGCGAAAACCTGACACTTGCACCAAAAACAAACATCAGGCAATCTTTGCCCTTGTAATCCACCAAGACCGGCTCTACAAACTTTTCGCCCACCAGTGCAGGCGTGAGCTTGGACGACTCTGTAACCAGGTGATTTTCTATCCGATGGACGACGTCCCGAGGTTGCTCTCCATTCGTGATGGTTTTCAGCATCGGCTGCCGCCTAGGAATCTGGAAAGGCGGCATCTCCGCATGCGTCGTGTTGAATGGGTGAAGCGGAAAGTACGTTAGTTCATCCCTCATTGAGTCGTGAAAGCGTCCACGGGTTGCATCAGTTGTATATGACGAACCCGATGGACCCTCTCCATCGGCCAAAAACCCAGGCACCGGGAATAAATCTAGTGAGCACATAATGCCGACATTTTGAATATTTCTATATCAGAGATGAATAGTTGATACGCATCTCTTCCATGTATCTACTTACCGATAGTCTTCTATCTCATACTCGCGCTCGTTTGGCGTATCTGCATCATCGATGACGAAGTACTTCAGCAGCACTATTGGCGGCGGGTCCAGAGGTCGTCTGTCGACCTTGGCGTACCTATGATAATGGATTGAAATGTCGATTCCGTAATGGGACGAACGGCTCACTTTCGTCCTAGCTTCGCCTTTTGAATCTCTTGCAAAACTGTACGCACTGTCTTCCCAGCAAATTTTCCTGATGTGAAAGTAACGGGAGAACCGATTGGCTTCTGTTGCCCTATAGGGAAAGGCCCAGAAATCTGGCGGGAGTCTCCACTGGGTTGCATAGTTTGTCTGATCTGTTGACAGCTACAAGAGTTAAGAGGCAAAGTCTGGAATAATCATACGATGTATAAATACTTTTCTGCCGTTGGTTAAAAACATTGCAATCGGATCCTTGGCCCGGAGGACATCCGTCGCAGCGAACTCAAGGCATCCAAGCTGCACTTCTGTCATATCCAACTTGATCACCGTTTCAATTGCCGAGCGTTATTCTATTGAAAGCCCTGCCTCTCCGTGGAGTCGACAGATAGGCTCAGACAGTGGCATCTCCTGTGATTCTTCTCTGTAAGCAACTTAAATTACTGATTTGTGCCATTCTCGTGCTAGCGTACATGCGTCCTGAATCTTGTTTGACATGCGAAGAGTGCGATCTGTGCAAAATTGGTTGCGCCGCAGAAGACATGAATAACCATTACCAATTTCGCTCGTGCACGATCTTCATACTGCCACTTAGTCAGAAGGTACGTATTGAAAGTTGAGACGCACTCCAAAGTCATGCACACCGCACTGATGCATCGCAGTGACAACGCAAGGAGGCGTGCGTGGACATATGATCATGCGCCAGCTGCAAGTCATCGGCGATCAAGTATTTTGCCCAAAATGCATGCTGTTTAGGGAATGCTACGCAAACATTGGTCGATAACAAGGGTGCACCTTTAGAAAAACTGGATGGTCGTCTTATCCATTTCCAAATATTTCGTACTTTACACATGGGGCCTACAAGAATACTGGACAAATGTTACATTGCGGGGCATCAAATGGAGAGAGAAAGAGCACGCAACCTTGTCAAGTTATGCATCTCCGATAGAAAACATTATTCGGATGCAAGGTTAATCTGCCAGGCGACTCCAACGTTCTATAATCACACATCGAACCTCCGTATCATGATATCACCTCCTCGTGCACTGACAATCCGTCTCTCATCGAAAATGACCGTACCATTGGCCACGTGGGTGTCGCTGAGCATACCTACCGTCTCGAAAGTGGCACTAGACGCTTCAGTGGAAGTCCCTGTTTCCAGGTCCCATATCCAGACACTCCCATCCATGCCCAGGCTCACACAACGGCCATCTGCAACCGCAATAGACGACACAGGAGTAGTATGACCATGTAAATTCCGCACAAAGGTCAATTTAGGACGCGAGGCCGATACTGAAGGAGATGGCGACGGTAATGAAAGGCGGTATAGCTGTAAGTTTGTTGGCGAGTAAAGTTGCATCGAACTGACATTCGATACCGATGTCCCCGGAGATGACGGCCCCCCAGAAATTGCTGGATCTGCAGGGACCAAGATCACCCACTTTCCATCAGTCTGAGTGTCAGAAACTCGAGCGACTTTGCGGCTCCACTGTTCTTGCATATAGCGAAGCTTGTCTTCATCCATCCACCCCTGAGGGATGTCAACAGCGCGGATAGATCGAATAGACGCCACACCCATGGGCTGTACACTCGAGGATTGGTGCAAAAGGGATGAAAGGGATGATTTAGACGTGGATGGGATTGAACTGATCGAAGGACTCGAGATGATGAATTCAGTCACTCCCACGGACCAATGCCGAGGATACACAGGCACAGAGTAAGTGAGAACCAGTTTATACGATTCAGGGGAAGGTGCAGATAAAACCAATGATGTCGGAGGATAAGACGTGTAGGATGCCAATGTCTGCAAATGTCTGATGGAGCCTGAAGATAAATCATAAATAGATAGGGTGAATGATTCTGACAGAGCGACCAGAACGGGATGGTGATATACAGCTCGAATTACTGACAAGCTTCTTGCGAATCTTCTGATTGGCGTATGGGCCATGTGTAACCTAGACGAGGCAGGGTTCGTATGGTCTACGTGAAAAATGTAAAATTCTCCATTGTGAAGGAATGCGACAATTCTGGTGTAGTTTACTTTGGGAAGCGATTGATCTTGGGCAAGTGCGGTTATTTGATACAGGCCTGATTGTTGATTCGTCGGGCAGTGCAGTTTGTGAAACAGATCCCGCAGGCCTGACAAGCCAATCCATGGAGACGTAGAGGGCCTCGAGGACGCGGAAATGATTAAAGAGCCTGTTAATAGCATATGTGTCTGGTGCGAATCCTGTGTCGCTTCCGGTGGAGGGGCATGCAAGTTTTCTACTGTGCAACGTCCTAGGAGGGAAGTTGTGTAACTGGGCCGATATTATCGTGCTAGAAATGTACCTTTTCTCCAGTTCGAACTTACGCGAAACATCCATTTCCAGTCCTTGAATTCATCTCCAGTACCTCCGGATGGAAGAAGGTTCATAACTCGTCCGTCGGCGAGGCCGATGGCACCTCGACCTCCTCGCAAGCGGGGGCGGCCGAAGGTCGTTAGATACATCTTCCGCCATAGCTCGTTGTCTGTAGCCAATCTCGACCAAATTCTACTGGTCGCTTGGGCTGCGCAGAGGTCTACCCAGGAAAGATGAGAGAAAATGCAGAGAATAAGCTCGTTGGACAGGGGAAACGTAGGCGTCAAAAGCGAGCATTGCGCGTCGGGGGAGTCGTCGCGTCTGTGCAGGCGCTTTGGCGGTGGAAGGGAAGGAGAAGAGAGAGGGCGTTTGGACATGGCGGGAGGATAAGATTCCTGGGTTGACCAAAGCCAAAATGGCGCCCTCCCGCGGTCCCCGTCCGCTACCCCGCGCTCTCCATGCCACGCTCAACACCCACAAAGGACCAGTCAATGTCGCTCGTTATTCCAAGGGCTCTGGAAAGTATCTCCTAACCGGCGGACAGGACAGGACGGTGCGATTGTGGAACGCAAATCTTGGTACGGAAATTAAAGTCTTCTCCGCACATGGCTACGAGGTGCTCTCCCTTGCAGTGTAAGGCCTTCATTTTCCATGTATTGAATCTCATCACATGCCAGTGCCAATGATAACGGAAAGTTTGCCTCAGCCGGAGGAGACAGATCCGTCTTCATTTGGGATGTGGCCACCGCAAGTACTCTGCGGCGACTCTCCGGTCATCTGGGCAAAGTTCATGCGGTGGAATTCAACGAAGATGCCAGTGTGGTAGCCAGCGGTACGCTTAATCATATTCAAGATGATTCTACTCTAATAGTTCTAAGGATCGTATGACGCAACCGTGAGACTATGGGACCTGCGGCAAGTCCTGCACGAGCACCGCTAATCTACGCTCTGACATGCCGCTTGTTTAGTTCACAAAATAGACAACCAATCCAGGTGCTGGAAGAGGCACGAGACACAGTGCAGAGCATTTACGTCGGTACCACCATCATCGTCACGGGCTCTGTGGATGGTTATGTTCGAACATATGATATTCGTATGGGCGAGCTGCGGTATGATTTCATAGGACGTAAGTGGCGTCCACAGTATAATTATTCAGCCTTTAATGTAACGTTTTTCAACGTTTTTAGAGCCCGTCACATCTGTGGTACCAACTCAAGACAATCAGACATACCTTGTCACATCGCTTGATTCTCATATTCGCCTGATGGACATGTCGACAGGAAGATTGCTTAACGATTTCACAGGCCATGTGAATGGTGAATACCGTTGCCGCGGGTGTTTCGGCCATGCTGAAGCCAGCGTCGCCTGTGGTGACGAAAAAGGAATGATATGGGCATGGGATTTGATGGACGTAAGTTGCAACACCATCAAGATCAATAATGCCCTAATAGATATTATAAGGCCAAAGTGCTAGCTCCTGACCCACCGCCAAAAGTACACCGTAAGGTTATAACCTGGACTGAATACCATCCCACCGACGCCGGAGAGATGATAACGGCCAGCGCTGATGGAACAGTGAATGTTTGGAGGGGTGCTGATGAGGGTATGACTTGAACTTTGTATGACATTGATCACGTGCAATCCAACATCTTTGGCCACGCCAGCTCATCTGCCGTTATATACCAAGTGGTGAAACCATGCCCCCTGTGCGCTCACGTACACACGATATATCCAACCCAGAAGCAGATTTGGCGGAGTGGACAAGCCGGATCAAGGCACTGCAGCGTCAGGTTGACGCCGACGACGAGGCAGAACAGAGACGACTGGAGGAGGAAATCGCAGCTGCGCGTCGAGCCAGACTACGGCGGAGTCGTGGGTCAGAGTCTGTAATGAATGTAAATTCTTGTAAGTCGTGACACGGACTTGTCGTTTCGTGGATCCTGAATCGTGCACCAGCTCGAATCACGCCTCCTGAAGTAACGACTGAGGAACGGATGCACCAGAGTGATGGATCGATCCGGTTGACGAATGCCTGGCACAATGACCAACGTACCACCAATGTCGAAACGCCTGGTTCACAGAATGCTAGAATGCAGCAGCCAATGCCATCGAGGAAATCCGAACCGATGTCACTAGCTACTTTCATTGGAGGTCGCGCAACAGGGCCGAGACTGAACAAACATGCACCACAGCAGGATGCGACAGATCCAACGCAGTTCGAGCAACGCGTCACTGTCGATGCTCCTCACCCTGTCTTTGGCAGAGGCGGAGTAGCTATGCCAGGCTTGACTGGGCAGCGACCCTCCGCCGTGCGCACGCAGGTGGCTAGCAACATTGATCAAGTGCCCATCGCTGTCCGTTCTCAATCACGCACGCCGCCTGTTGCCAAGAAACACGATGAGAAAGCAAGGGAACACGTTCCAGCGTCTCGGAAGATTGGAGACGAGGAAACTCGAACCCAAAAAATTGGCGACAGAAGACAGGTTACTGTCACTAAGTGGTCTGGGAACGGCGATGATGCTACTGGCTCACGTCCGCCTCGTGTGCGGGAAAAAATTATTTTCCCTCACACAGATGGTGGCAAGGAACAACCGGTTCCGCATCAAAAGACCGGTAGCAGGGAGAGGGCAACAAGCACGCCCGCTGGGTTGGCAGAAAGTGCCGTTCGTCCGTTTTCAAGTTCTTCTGAGCATAAAATACGTGCTGTTACCCCCAATAGCGACTGGGACGTGCCTTCCTCGTCCGTCGCCGGCTCAGTCAACGCACGTCATTCCTACAGCCCCTCAAACGTGCCTAACCCTACGCAGAAGTATCACTCAGCATTTCCTCTTCTTGCGCGACCGATCCAACCAGAACCACGTCACTTGCCTCAATCTGTTGTGTATCCTTCCTCAATTGTGCCATCCCCTGCGTTCATGAAGCAATCACCTGCAAAGGAGCTGACGCCAAGTATAAGCAGGTTACATGGGCGAGGATTTGTTCAGAATATGGTCAAAATTAGTTCGCGGTTAGAAAATTCCGCAATTGCTCCCCCTAGTCCTCCAACCAAAGTTCGTCCTCATAGGAAATCGTCAGTGCTCGAACGATGGCCGCCGGTAATAACAACAAATTCTACGCCTTCTCCAGTGCCCCCAAGGTCTTCTTCAGTTACACCAGCGCATCCTTCGGCGACGAATGTTCCAAGGCCATCATCCACAGAGCCAGTAAAGAATTTTTTAAGAATGCGGGCTTCCTTGCCTTCCATATCACAAGGGCTCACAGAATCTGCTGGAGCAGAGCTGGAAAGGCACGCTAGCCTGTTGAAGAAAATGCCTCCTGATGGCACGCCTGGTCTAGGTTCCGCGACTACAATGGCAATATACAAACCTTCCCCGTCGCCATTGGAGACAGAATTTACAAATGTCGACGAGTTAGGCATTCAGGACAAAATCATCGAGCATGGTAGATGCCAAGAAGGCAACTGCCTCAGCCGAACTTCCCTCGCCTTCCAGGACACCTCTTAGTCATGTGCGTTAGCTCTGATTCGCACTTGAATCTACTCACGCTTCATTATACATCCTTTACCGTTCGCGCATGTATTGATTGTTGGGACTCATTGCAATCATCATTTCCATTGCACCACCTCCTGCTGTTCAATCAGCCAACGAAAAGTAGAGCGAAGAAATCACGCAAGGTAAAAAGTACACAGATTGCGAGTCAAGAACAGAAAGAACTTCCCTCGAAGAGGCCAGTGCGAGACCAAAATCGAGTTGCAGCCGAAAAGCAGGCCATACCGGGCCTTGTGATCGCTGAAGCCAAGACGACAGAAGTGCAGGCCTTGCCTATGCCAATAACAATAGTTCAACATTTTGAATCATCTGAGTCGCATGTAATGAATAACGACATTGGATCTAGGAAAATCGCATCCAAATTATCTGAAACGACTGGAACAAGCCCTACCATTGTATCTCCTATCTCAGCGTCTATTATCCTTCCCGAACAGTCGAAGCGAATATTGCGCGTCGGAAAGGCGCTACCTGGTCTGACGTCGCTAAATAAAGTCACGGATCCAATTAGTAATCCATCACCATCCAAATCGCCACCTTCAATTTTCACGGACTCGGTTTCTAAATCCAATACATCACCGCACAAATCGCTATCTTCGATATCCAACTCAAATGCTCTTGAGCATGCTGCTGTGTGTCATTCACGCTCTACGATGACCGGGGGTCGACCAACAGCCATGGATGTAGCCCTCGCGTTCAACCAGCATACGGAAAGTGCAAGCAAGCACAGAATCTCAGAGTTACAGATACTTAGTCCACCCGTTGTTTCCGTGCCATGCACCGCATCACCTGAAAATAAAGCAGAAAAAAGGAAATCGGCTCTGGACAACTACTCTTCCATTGTATTACCAGCGTTGAAAGAAGAAGCGACGCCTGCTCCGTCTCCTCATGGAACCTTGTCGCGGGATGCAAATCCTCCAAATTTCATGTATTCCAGTGACAATGCAACGTCTTCTAGGAAGTCTCAAGCGCCCTCTGACTTCACCGCAACCCACGTTATGCATCCAAGTACGAAAAAAAGATATCTGAGTGGCGTCTACTGAAAATTTATCAGACTATGACGATGCTCCTTTACCAGTTCTTGATCTTGACCGCCTATTGGAGTCTTCTACTTATCCCGAATTATGTAGTCCTCACATTCAGACTATCTCCATCGAAGTCTTGAATATCATAGGCGCAACTGCCACCCTTATCTCTCATCACGCTAATACATTCTATGATACAGAGATTCTGGGCGTAGTGCACCGTTCCAAGTCTAAGATTGACAATCTGGTGTCGACAACTTTATGGATCTGGCGAGGCAAGCAGAGTCGAGTTAACGATAATGAGGAGCGCAAGATACAAGAGCTCGCTAGACGCTACGGGACAAATGCTGTGGGTCACATCAAGCAAAGCTACATCCTTGCCACTCATGGTTCTTGCAGGTCATGATAAATCAGTGTTCAGAACCCCCACAGTTAGTGTATCTCCTTGGAGGCCAGCTAGCCATCCGTCAAGTGGGGCTCTTTATGGCATTGGAGACAGGAATATTCTAACCATGTACAGGGCTCTCGAGGTCGTTGGACCTCGGATAACACTACGATGCACTTGGTTAGGCAACATAATAGGATGATTTATATCGACGAGCTGGACCTAGTAGGTGTCGTACATAATTTCTAGAGTGACACTAAGTTACTTGACAGTCAGTCAAAAACCTATGCTCGGCATTTAGCTATTGCATTTCTATGTTGGATTCCATCTATGTTTGGTATGGCTGCGGATCAAACGAAGCTGAACGACAAGCGGCATTACAATACGCACACGATTTCACGCCCGATCGCCAGAGACCTACGGAACTAAGCGAAGGCGAAAGCGACGACGACGATATGTTTTGGATGATGCTCGGTGGTCAAGATTATGCAAGAGCTGATTACTGGAAATGGCGGAAGGAAGCAATTGCAATAGACCCTATCATATGGCGCGTACATGCCAAATCAGATCCAGCGGTTCGTCGTAAGTACATATCACGAATAATGGTATCTGACGAGTGAACCAGGTCACTCAGTTACCTCTGCTGCCACTCCAAAAGGGCTTCCATGAAGGGGTATATATCATCCATTGCATATGGGAATTTTTCGTGTTGGTGGGATACCAGGCCAGAGGTTACAGGCAAGACATCAGACTGGCACTGGTCGCGGCTTTGGTTCATTTTTTGCCGTGTGACATACGCGCGACTAACTGAATCTTCACAGGACATGTCTAAGAAATTATCCCCGAATAGGCCATTCTCACCGACCGTGCATGTCCTGGTTCTACCATCACAGTTGCCATTGGATATGCGACTGAATTTCCGTAACCTTGACGAAGAATTTATAGTACGTTAATTGCCCCATATGTATGGCTTCGATAAGGTTATGAGCATTTGGCAGAATGATGGAGATGTTCCGGATCACATGAACATCCTCTCTGCCTCCGAGGCATCTGGGCACGTTAGTCAACCAAGCCATATGCGCATGAATCAGCTCTGACAAACCCATTCAGTTGCAGAAGTTATCGTGGGACATTACAAACTTCGAGGACGAGAGGATGTTACCACTGGGCATTGACATTTCCCATGTCTCGTAACGAATTTGTCAAGTGGTTGTCTGTTTTCATATTCAAGAACCTGGGGTTACATTCGTGAGTCAATTGATATTTATGTATTCGACGACCACCTGATATTTTAAGGTTACTTATCGATAGCACGGTTGGGTTATTGTACTAGCATGAGGTCAGGCGCCAATTGCATTTTACACAACCCGTATCCGTCGACTTGAAGTCTTGATCTCGCCTGTCTTGACTATAGTGCATTCAAATGGGCACCTTGGGATCTTACTACACCTGCCAATAATACATCTTGTCAGAATAAGATAAAGCAAGGAGCTTGACCAGAAGACCTCTGCGTCCACCTACCATGAACCCGATTCTTGTCATCGCGTGCCTCATATTAACCAGCAGCGTCTGGGCGCGGGTCCTACAAACCACGATTAACCTAGGCACGGCTGACTGTTTTCCGGCGCTAGGGTTCTCGACACCTGCTACACTTCCCACCAAGATGACTAACTGGTGGTGCGATCCCAAAACGGAATATGCATTCCTCGGCTTCAGCTACGAGGTTACGGCTTGTACGTATCCCTTCCATCGATCATCTGTACGGCTAACCGTGTACAAGGTCAGAGTTTGGAGCAACTAACTCAAGATTTCCATGATATCAGATATCATTTACTTTCGCGCTACGTTCGACTTTATGGTGCTTGTGATCGCCAGGGCTTCTAGTGCGGTAACTCATCAAAGCATGTCACACAAGGTTTTAAAGTCTGATTATAGTGATGACATCATTGAAGCTGCATGGTCGAATTCGCTGGGTGTGCATGCACTTGTCTGGGTAAGGTCGCGATCAAGAGTCTTAGCAGTCATTCTAAAATTTGCCGATTAGTTTGGCTTCGATGGGAGCAACCAATGGATTCAACGACGAGATGTTTTGTTCGCTACTCTTCATTCTAATCCCAAGGCGAAATTCGTAACCCGGGTTGTGCAATTTGGATCTGAGCCGCTGTTCGACAACGTCTTATCTCCCGAGCAATTGACGGCGCAAGTTGTTGCAGCTAAAGCAAATCTCTCTTCCCTCGCCATCTCTGTAACTGTGTCCGAATTAGCTTACGGGTAAGATCACTGGCCTGTGTGCTTGGATAGCTTATCATGCTTGGTAGGTATCAAGAACGGGGAGGCGGTCAGGATGTGCTAGATGCAGTGGATTCGATTAATATACATATGCTTCCCTTTTTCTCTTCGGCAGCGTCTACTGGTTTGCAATTCCCTTGCGTTCAAGCCTTGGAGAGACCTGACAGAAGTGACAGCCAACAAATCATGGGACTTGGTTCTTAACGATTTGAATTGGTTTATTGAACACGGAAAGGGCAAAAAGATGTACTTTGATGAGGTATGTTGATTGTGGTAGAGATGCCGATCCGCTTAAACATCGACTACTTAGAACGGTTGGCCATCTGTGACTTCTCCGAGTGTTGAACCGAATAGCCCGGCTGCGGTCGCCAATGTACAGAATGAGCATGTGCGTATTTTCATGCCGGCCGCATTTCAAGCCTTCTGATTTCCTACATGCGTTGCAGGATTATTTCGTACTGTTGGATAATCACTGCGAGTACTTGAAAGCAGTAGTTGGTGGAGGAGTAGGCTGGTTCGCGCACATATATAGTGACAACCAAGAGCCAGGTTATGGAGTTTACGACAAATCAGGGGGAATGAAGTTCAGGTTCAATCCTAGAACTCAGTGCGGGTAATAATCAATAAGGTCTGCATTATATGTACAACTACAGTATTTTATTTGAGTAGATGTGGTTATGAATTACCCTCTAATGTTTACGAGATAAGTGCATGGCCATCTGCTTCATCCTAACCACTGGGTTCCCAGTCTCGTCTGTGCTGGTGGCCGTTGTGGTATTTTTGATTCTGCGATGTTGAACACATCAATTGCTCGCTGTCGTAGCAATTCAAGTGCAGGTTTAATGATGACTTTTGACCAACGTACTCGCCAAGTTGCCATATCGAATTCCATAACCATTTGGCGCTTCTTGAGACCAGCAGCATAATCTTGATCGCTGGGCTGTTCGCACATGTCTACGTTCTCAGTTAATGATCTTGTCGAGCTAGTGTTCGCAACCGTGTCTCGTACAAACTATTGGCTCTCCATTTTTGTTGGTTTCAAGCGCAACTTTCCCATCACGGATCAAGAAAGACAGATAAAACAAATTTTCAACCGATTGCGCAAAGTCCGTAGGATTGACGATCAGTTTAAAGAGATTGATAGGTCCATCCTCCTTTTCCAGAATCGATTCGAGCTTAGATCATCTTTTTCAGCTTTGGGCGAGTCCAAACGATACTGTGACTTACGGCTAGCACATTTTTGGTCGTCTCATTCTGCGATCTTGAGATGTCTTCTTCTTTGAGCTCTTGTGGTTTCTTTTCATCTTCTTTGTTTTTTTCGAGTTTGGCGCGCTTTCCTATTGCTCGCTTCTTTTGCTCTAGAGACAAGGGGCCAAACCTTTACGCAATTTTCATCCTTCCCCGTTGAAACCGGAAATTTTATTTACATGAAACTGAGCGCTGGTGCTCGGTGGCTTTTAGCTAACGCCTTGCGACCAATTTTTTCCCAATCAAGGGGTGCATCACCGTCCTGTTCAACGTCAGAGTTATCAGGATCTTGATCTTCCAGTGTTCTGCGACCACCCATGTAAGTTATTAATTTCGAGACGAATTCGTCGACGTCAAAATTGCCAGAGCCAGATTTCATTGCACGCGCTTTCTGAGCACCCATACTCGATGCTTTGAGCAAAAGTGAGGAGTCCAGGGCTGCTTCCTGTGGTCCCTTCACTAGAGGTAAAAAATGAGGACATGGCACGAATGTCATGTGGATGTCCGTCACCTTTCGTAAACAGTGCATCTGCACGAGATATATGTTGGGCTAATTCTTCCGCACTGTGATCATTCAAATTTGCCTGTTGTTCTAGTAGTAGTACGCGACAGTCAATGAATACCGCCTCGTAATATAGCACCTGCCGAACCATCGATGATTCTTGCTAGGGAACGATAGTTCTTGCGAACTTCGCGTTTTTCCTCCGGATTTTGGTCAGGATCATATACCAGATCTTTGAAATTGTCACGCGTGGTCTCTACGCGAATGCGGCCGAACGCACCTTCAGCGTACGTCTCCATGGTGCGCATTTGCAGTTGTTTGCGTCCACTGAATCATTCGGCTATTTTAATCCTAACGCGCATACACGAACCTTCGCGCCTTTTGCATGGTTCGTCACGTCTTTGGTGTACGTTGTTGTAGTCATCCGCCCGCATATAATTGTTGACGCAGTCGACAGTACAGCAAAAGTACACGGGCAAAGTGCCATGGACCACCACCGTGTAATGTACGCGCTCCACTACATGCGGTTTAATCTATGTTGCTAACGGAAGTGGCTAGGGTTCGTCGATGGCCGTTGGTACACTCCGTTATGGTAAAGTAGAACCGAATGAATTTGGGGAGGTAGTTGAATGGTTTCATTGGCATGTCTCATTTATTGACTGTCTAGCCCCTGGAATGCTCATTATTATGCAGGGGTTGCGTGCCTCCCAGTACTCTGCGAGAGCTGGCAGTAGCCGACTTTGAACATCTTGATGGCTTCGATGGATTACGGTAAGGACCACCAATTCACGAAGAGTTTCAATGTGTGGCGCTAAGGAATTGTGCAGAAACTCTGACAAGAAAAAAATTCGATTGGCCATAGCTCGGGGCCGTATTGACCCATCAGATGTCCCAGAAGCTGCCAAGAGTAATCCTATATCATCCACTGCTTCCAGGACTGAACATTCGCTCAAACGAAAGATAGACGATGACGGTGCTCCATCGCTTCAGTCTGGAGTCGATGGTCATCAACCATTTCTTCCACAACCTGCACAACCTGGAAGCTCTCAAAGGGAAGAGGTGGAAGAGAGTCCTACCATTGAAGAACTTCAGGATGAATTATATTGCACATGTATAACAAAGGTTGTTGGCATGCAATATTACAGGGGTATGTTGCGTGTATTGGGTTAATTGTATTGCTAAGATCAAGACATACCTAGGAATGGTTGGTCCTGGCGAGGAAGTTTTACTCGTTAGAGAGCCTCAAAATCCTTACGACAGGTAAGACGCATTATCCATGCATATGATACCCAAATGACAAGACGCCAGGAATGCAATTCAAGTGAAGAACATCAGTGGCATTCAAGTTGGACACATACCACGACAAATTGCGTCGCAATTGGCATCCTTACTTGATTGCCGTGCTGTCACTGTGGAGGGGGTGATGAATGAAGGAAATCGTAAGCATTAGTTTTATATGTCGATGATGAGTCGGATAAGCGTCATTCACATAGTGTCAAGGGCAAGTTATAGTTTGTCTATGTAGGTATTTTTCCCCATCATATCTGATAGAATTCACTATTTCAAACAGGTCTTTGAAGATCTACGGGGCCGCCGAGAAGAGGGGCGAACTGGAACATCAATTACAGTGGGCCATCCCGAGTCGGCGCGGACGTTCAAATAGAAGTACAGCACTGGTATCTCCTAGCCCCTCCTCACTTCGCACCCGAACGTCACCAATGTCTGCTGGCTCTTCCTCGCAGCGCACTCAGACGTGCCAGGTTGTAGATGAACAAAAAGCGGCAGAACTCAAACAAATACTCGAGAATCTTGAGAAGGTTGATGATGAAAGTCGGCGCAATTCATTACTAGATTCTCTGTGTTCTAATGAAGACATCTTGAACTTGCGGTTGCACCCTGACCCTCCCTGTATTCAAAGTGGTGGGCTATTGACAAACCTCTTGAAACATCAGGTCCGTGGAATTTGTATATCTGTTTGTTGTTACCTGTCTTCATGGGAGTAGAGCCAAGCATTACAATGGTGCATTGAACGTGAATATCCTTCTCTTCCAAAGAGTGAAAAAGATAAACCCGTGCAATTCTGGCAGATGAGAAAACACGGCAGCAGCAAAGTCAGTATCATTCCATGTTCCGCAAATTACAACGTTAACTAGGCTTTTGTCAAGGTATATTATTTTAACAGTAAGCACCGTTGATTTTCTCAGTAGGCTGAATCTGAGAAACCATGGAGTTGCGACAAAGACACCACAAGAATTTCCTCCCCTTTTGGGACGTGGTGCCTTGGTTGCCGACGCTATGGTGAGTTGTTCCACAGATGTTTTACACAAGTTGAAATTCATGAATTTCAAGGGCTTGGTAAATAAGTATACGTGATTCACGACCTGTCTGATTGATCGTCATAAAGGGCAAAACGCTAACAATGCTTGCATTGGTGCTAGCCACAAAAGATGACATTTCGCCGGACCATTCAAATACTACATTGATTGGTATGAATAATGTCTGTTTGTTCGCAAGTATTTGTTGACATGTATTCTAGTTACTCCTCTTTCCGTACTGCCCAACTGGGAGCAACAAATACGAGAGCATTGTGTTTCAGGCGCCTTGACATATATTATATATCATGGATCAAACCGTTCCTTCGGTCCTCAAGAACTTGCGAAGTATGATGTCGTAATCACGACATATCAGACTGTGAGCGGTGAACACGGCAGTTCGACGAATGGACAACCAGGTCCCAGCAAAAAGCGGAAAAAATCAGGGAAGACTTTATTTGATGTTCAGTGGAAGGTAAATATGCGTCGAACGTTTACTTCCTACGTCTTTGTTGAATGCAGTCAAGAGAATCATCTTAGATGAGGGACACATAATCCGCAACGCCAAAACCAAGACATCAAAAGCAGTTTGTGCTCTTCACGCACAACGACGTTGGGTGCTCAGCGGTACTCCAATCGTATGTTCAACCTAATTACATTCCTTGCCTAACTGAAGATCGAGCTAGGTTAACTCGCCAAATGTATGATCTACGTGTGAATGAGACCAGGGCCCTGGCTTACGCAGCTACAGGACCTTAGTTCGATATTGACCTTTTTGCAGATATGCCAACCTTTAGATAATGCAGATTTTTTTAAACGGCTTTTGCTCCGACCATTGAGATATGGGCAAGCCGACGGTGTCGATCTCCTGCGGGTGCGGCTAGTCCCGTTAATGCTTCATGGAGTTTAAATATCGATCTGCTTAGGCATTGATGAGTCAAATTTGCATTCGGCGCACTAAGGAGGTAAAATGTCTTTGTCCACATAGATCAACGCTAATTCCAACAGATGCAAGACAGTCAAGGAAACCCACTAATTGCTCTCCCACCTGTAAGCTCCTCGCTCAGTACTCTCGTGGAGGTTTGCTAATTGCAGAAAGGTGGAAATGATCCGTATACCTGTCAGCCTCAAAGAGGAAGCAAGGGTATAGGCTGCATAGTTTCGTCTTCGTGCAGCATTGCTGATCCAATGTTAGCAATTATACGATGAAGTCGAGGCCGCTGCTCGATGCAGATTGAGAGACATCCTAAGGGGAGGCGCGAGTACAATGGTACGTTCCAGGATTTGACTCCCCCTTACTGGAACGATGTACGATTTGATGTGTAGGCACGGGCCAACGCTCTCACTATGCTTACCCGTCTGCGTCAGCTAGCATTGCATCCCAGCCTCATACCACAAGGTTATATCGAAGAACTGAAACGCGAGGATATCCCGAAGACTTCAACCCGCCAAGGCACCCTTGGCCCAGGGGAAAAATATCGTCTACAACAGTTACTTGCACAGGCTATTGAAGATTGCGAAGAATGTCCTATCTGCTACAGTCCTTTTAATGAGCCAAGAATAACCAGCTGCTCGCATATGTATTGTCTCAGCTGGCACGTTCGGTTTAACATGTTCCGATACCAGTCTACTCAACTCTATACAGTATACAAGAAGCCATCTCTCGCGATCAAGGATGCCCAATGGTCAGTGCATCATTTTTACCTCATTATTGGTAACATATGTAGTAGGACCGTCGCCCCCTTGGTATGTGTGACTTGCACGAACCACTGCCACCCACGGAATTCACGCAGCCACCTGTCACGGTTAATGATGTTCATGATGAAATCCGGAGTGAACCATCTGCAAAGATTGAACAATTGATCCACCTTTTGAAATTACTCCCATCAACGGAAAAATCACTGGTGTTCTCCCAGTTCACCTCATTCATGGACAAGGTAGGTGTTAATTTTTCCTCGGTGACACGACGTGACCATCATGCAGATTGCCCTGGCTTTTGAAAAAGAAGGGTAACTTTGTCCTCCATTGCTTCATGTGAAAACACTGAGCTTCAATGACAAAAAGCATATCTTATGTCCGGTTCGACGGTCAAATGTCCGTTAAGAGGCGACAAGAGGCAATGGCGCGTTTCGCCATCCCGGTAGAAAATTCAGCCGTTTCCCTTCAGAGTTCAGAAATGCCCATGTTCGCCAAACGAAGTCTGCGGTCCAACAAGCAGTCAACAAGTAAACCCAAACTCCATACAAATGACGAGGACTCTGTGACCGAATCAGACTCGGACTTCGCGATAGCTGACAACGTTTTACAAGCAAATCTGCGGTCCAAGAAGCATTCAACAAGTAAATCCAAACCCCAAACAAATGACGAGGGTTCTGTGACCGAATCAGACTCGGACTTCTCGATAGCTGACAACGTTTTACAAACAGAAGATGAGGGCGAAGACTTTGCATCATCTTCTAAAAAGGGCAAAGGAAAGGCTGGTGGCATGTCTTATTTGGAAGATAATCCTCGCATTATGCTCATATCTCTGAAGGCGGTAAGTAATATTGATGTCTCGTAACACCAGTCCACATGCATCGTTATTCAGGGCGCTCTGGGACTCAACTTGACAGGTACGTCCATATCCTGCCTAATAGCGGGAAATTGAACCACGAATGTTGCAGTTGCGAACAACGTTTTCTTGTGAGTCTTGTTTTTGTTTTTGTTTTTTTTTTTGGGGGGGGGCAAACTAATGGGCTTTAACTAGAATGGACCCGTAAGTATCACTATTTATCTTGTATATCAGGCCTAAACCGGATCCTTTCTGTACGCAGTTGGTGGCAAGCAAGTATTTAGTTACTCCACCATTGCACAGAATGTTGATCCATCTATAGGAAGGAATTGAAAGTCAAGCTGTGGACCGTGTTAACCGCATTGGACAGCAAAAGCCTGTCCATATCTACCAACTCATTGCCGAGAATACTGTCGAATCCAAAGTTTTAGATATACAAAACCGGAAGAAAAAAGTCATTCAACAGGTATGGATCTTCTTGGTGTATCGTTATTGTGTCGACGTTCACTATGTCAGGCATTTTCCGGTATCAAAGGAAAGGAGACACAGCGTCAGCAACGCGAAGCAAGGCTACAAGGTCTGTTGAATACTCATTTGACCCAACCCAGAGTCTAAACATTAGCAGATCTTATTGAGCTCTTCGGGATCCGACGACAAGAAGGCGATGCATGAAACAATTATGACTTATCTAGTTTCATCAACCCGGTGCCGCCTGTTATGACATGTAATGACTATGGCAAAGTTTGAATAAAAGAGTTTTCATGCGTAACCGTCTGAAGAACATGTCCTCCATTGAACTCCGGTCACCAAGTGGTCGACTTAGATTGGCCCGCCCGACAGCCATCGATGATGCAGCTGTTCTCCAAAATCGCACCCATCCTGAAACACGAAAATATCTCAAGTTCCTCCCGGAACGCCTGACGATGGACGAAACACGCCATCTCCGCGAGAGTCGCGCCAAAGACTCTACTACAATAGACTTTATCATACATCTCAGTACGAACCAGGAAACGGAGATGTTTGCTGGCGCGACAGGGTGCTTTCACGTGAACGAGACGTTCGAGAGCTGTGAAGTCGGTATCCTCATAGCACCACAACTACACCATCGTGGAATAGCGACAGAAGCGTTGTATACTGTGTTGAAGTGGATTTTCGAAGAGAAGAAGTTGCATAGAATTACCTTTGAAACGGCTAGTGACAACTTACCAATGCAACATTGGTTGGAGGATGTCGCAGGAGCAAAGCTAGAAGCTGTACAGAGGGAATGTTGGAGAAATACAGACGGGACATACACGGATGTCAGAGGATACAGTATACTGGAGTGG